>CM024187.1:9039325-9639325 GCA_013433145.1 Ascaris suum
GTAGCACCATCGAAAATACGCAATTTATCGTCACATGCTCCACCGGTGCTAAATAAATGTCGTCTGCAAAACGATTCGCAATAGTTTGAGTTTTTTTAAGACTTTGTTTTTTTGTTTTTTTAAGATGTGATGATGGGCGTTTGGTTTGTGTGGTTGTTGAAGAGAGCAGAGGGAGTTTTCTTTGTTGCACAATAACGTCACACAACGTGCGATAATGCGATTATGCAAATGGAGATTATCAATGAAGGCAATCGACAGTGAAACGAGGCAAGGGCCGAACACCTGCCTCTTCCCCCCCCCCCCCTCCCCACCCCCACTACGACGTGTGCCCCGCCTCATTTATGCATATTTATGTGTTGCTTTGCGGAAATGCCGCCTTCTTTTCTCCGCTGTGTGCTAATTAAACCTTCAACCACGATTTTCTGCCTTACTGCTTATTGATATTAGTGTAAAGGCCGCAGATATGTGTCATTAGCTCAGGGCTGAGGAGAGAGAAGATAGGGGGAGGGAGGGGGGGGGTAGAGGAGGACATGGGTCACCCACTGTGCATACTGCATACTAGTTATGGAGGTAGTGAAAGGGAAAAATTTTCGAATGACCATAAACGAATATGTTCTTTGACCGTGAAAAGAAAAAAGAGAAACATTTGTTGCGCAATTTTCTGCTGCTGGAACGAAATCTCAGCGCACATTCTTTGATCTTTATCCGTGTTCGCTTCATGTTGATCCCGCTGATGTCTCGGAGATTTTAATAGGAAATGAGAAGTCAGGATGGTCAAGAAGAACTCAGAGCAGTTTTAAAAAATTAACACCATGTATGGAATATGGTGTGCACATCATTTAGCGTGACTACGGTCTTTTCAAGGAAACACATAATGTCGATGGGGCTACTCAAGCGCTAGAAAATTAAAGTGCGAAATTGGTTTATATATGCTGTCCAAATTAATTGCAATTTTTAGTTCTGAAAGTTTTTTATTACACTATTTTCGATTTGTCTCAAGGATCAAGGACACTTTCCCAAACAAGTAGACACTCCTAACGAAGGTTGCTTTAAGCAATGAGGGTGGGCCATAATTGTGGCTGCAAGATGGCAGAGTTCAATTGAACACGTGATTTATGCTTTCAAAAGGCCAGTCTCGCTGAAGTGGCATCGTGTCATCTTCGGTCAATAAGCACGTCAGCCCTGCCGTTGTCCTGTAACTGGAGAAGACATCACTAGAGCACGAATTCCTTTTTCTCGCTCCCTTCTTTATGGTCACTCGTGGGCAGTCCCAAAGAAACCATTAGCGCTTAAGTTGTCACACCTCTATTCATAAAAGCTCACGTTTGTCATCGGCGAAGCTTATTTTTCACATCTGTTGATGCATAAGATCGAAGCTGACAGTTCCCTGTTTGTATAAAATCATCCCACGAAAGAAGAAAGCCTGAAGGAAGAGCACTGCAAAAAATTAGTTACAGAACTCGATACCTATTAGATTAACCTTTCTTCAGATAAGCTCTTGACCAGCCTATTCTTTTTTTTTTTTTGCAATATAATGAGCGCAGATGCATATGAGTCGGCTTAAAAAAGCGCGTAAGGGCGAGATTAGATAGTACGTCTTCTCAGAATGAATGTTCACACTTCCATAAATAGACGACCGCTCAGTTGACAGTAATACGTCGACGACCACTGTACGAAAACACTTGTTCAATCTTATGTTGTAAACGAAAAAATCAAGCGGAATAGGAAGAATATTTATTATTTTTTATAATGGGAAATGACGAATAGTTTGATGGATGATGCGAGCTAAAATGCACAACTATTCACAGAGGCGCATTCTGGGAATGTGCACAGAGGGAAACGGCAGTTTAATATCATATCTCTTTCTTTAAAAAAGATTTATGAGTGAATTGCAGTACAGGATATCTGAAACACTATTTCAACCACCAACGATACAGTAAGACAACTTTTGTTTTTTGTTCCATCACAACTTCAGAAATAGAGCTTGTTTGTTAATTTTTACTTACGGATACGTTCGCATTTGCCAAAACCTTTACAGAATGCGAAAATCAAACCACTATAAGAATCCCACTTAAAAAACTAACTTTAAATCTCAGCTCGATGCAATATATTTGCTTCAACTTCCAGAACTGGAATCAGAAGCAAATTTTGGGGTGGAAATTGGACATTTTTCATCAGATAGTCGACAGGAATTGGAGCAGATTATAGTGTCGCCATGGCTGAATATGGTCTTGAAAAGTGTCCGAAAGAGGAAAAAAGGGTTCATTTGAGCTAAAAAATAACAGTGATAGGAAAATAAAAATGCCCTTTAATAAAACGTAAGAACTACAGAAAGCAATGAAATAAAGGTGACATGAGGTCCCCACTGCAGTAGTTTCTCGACTAGAGCACCTATGAAAGAGAAAAACTTTTCGGGTTCGAGACCTGAATGGATTCGAGACTATGAACAAGGATTTTAAGAGCAGCTAAACAGTTGCTACGATCAAATCACACTATACATCCGTAATGACGTTTGAAACGTTCTTGGGCGCAAATCGAATAAATAACGTACAGCAAGATACGCTAGAGTGAGCATTAAGTAAAATAAGATGACACTAACTATTTGCATTCATTTGAAAGAAACCCTCTTTCACATTTTGAAAACAACTTTTTAAAAGTTCATTTCAGCCGGTGGAACTCTGCCCGAAGTGTGATGGCGCAAGAAAAATGAAGTTGAACTCGCAAGAGAAAAGTAGATGAGATTACTCAATGTGGTGTACTGAAATATTGGCACTACTGCGTAAAGATCATTGTACTTGAGGCGACTACAGAACAGTTATATAAACACACACAAATGCACGATCGAACGAACAAGCAGACAGAGAGATACAAAAGCTGCGAGAGCAAAAGTGAGATGAACAGTTATGTCTGAAGCAATTAAATGGGTATGACGAGCATCACAACAATAACTAATATAGAGGCAGACAGATAAGTACAAGCGCACAAGACAACATTCAAACATAGTGTTGTTTGCTGATATGTTTCGTAATGATTTCACTGAGAATTCTTCACGTAAATACAAAAAAAGCAGTTGCACATCGAGGCGGCTGACGCTTTCATAAAGCTTCCTCTGTGTAATTCATTAGTAAAATACACTCACTGCGCATCCTTCTCTTTTATTTGAATGAAAGCACTAAATGTTATCGGTTTATCACTTTGTATTTCTGTAATTATTTCTGGTGATTGTGTGTTTCATGCTTAAGCACTCAAATAAACAGGGTTTTTTGAACGGTTTTAGCTTAAAAGGAATGCGCATAAGTTGTTGAAAATGATGCATTCATTGGGTGAAGGACGTTGCGTAGGAAGTCATGGACTTTAAACGACATCTCAAAAGCGCCTTCGTGCCGGACATTGTCCACGCTTCTCTTTGCGTGAGAATCTCGTCACTTTGTCGAGAAGATCTTCGGTCCATTCCATAATCACGCTCCTTGTGTTCAACACAATGCCCGGTCGGCTAATATCGCTCGTATCATCGCGACCTATAAATTCATAAATGTATGTTTACTAAAGCTATACACGGAGAAAAACATAACAGAAAACTTGATCAAGTTTATTATTACCCATAACATTCGCGAAATGCATAAAATTCACTTTTCGACGACGGCTGAGCATCAATTTCGACGAACATCAAATTCAGCAGAAACACTCATGAAGTTGAAAGCAAAGATAAAACTTTTGAAGTTTCGCACTTTTCCTCGTTCGCTCGTTTATGAAGTCTCTGGCTTTTTACAGATGCTGTATATTGAATAAAACTTTATCTCTCCAAAACAGGAAAAAGGTTAAGAACGTTAACAGTAGGATATTCGAAATATATAAGCCTTAAATAATATTCACAGCGAATGGATGCTTCTCGTTTTAACTGTGATGGAGGAAGGAAGCGTACATTATAAAGAAACCTACCAAGCATGAGATATCGTTTGCCAACTCGAATTTTTGGGCATTTGCAGATGATACTTTTATTGGAAATCCATAATGCTTGCTCGCCATGACGTATGCGAACACCATTCTCACGTTTGAAAATACTCTCAACAAGCAAGCGATATTTTGTCCATCCGTCGACAATTTCACGCCCGATCACTTGCACTTCAATTGCTGCAAATAGTCTTGTGCAGGAACACCTCCTGTGCGTAAAACAACCATTGTGAATCGGCCTCCATAACCAATAGAGAGAAAAATCTTTGCTGAAAACATGAAAAAACGGAAGAAATTGAGGGTGCCTCCGATTGAATAGGAAAACAAGAATAAAACATATCTGATTAATGAATTCCGTAATTATAACACAGAAAAGAAAGGAACTTTTTAAGTATGCGCTAAAGCACTGAGTGCAGAGTGAGTGTTTCACAAAGAATTCCCTAGACGGCGAAAGACGAAATTTCGACTGAAATAAGTGAATTTTATTAGAATGCTTAGCTTTCACTTAATGGAGTTACCAGCTTATTGAACTTCGTTGTTGCCGAGCTGACTTTTGTTAATGTACGCCAATTGTAGCCATAAAAAAGAGAGTTCAGTAGCAAGATGTTTTATGTTTTTCTCACAAATTTTTGCGCCAATAGCAAATTTTTATAAATTACATCAGTGTGCTTCGAAAATAATAGATATGTTACACAGCGTTCAAAAATAGTCAGCACCACAACAAAGAGCGTGTTTTGGCACACATCAATGCAAATTTTCCTTTCTTTCACCGCTCTAACATTGCCATAAACTTGATTCATTTCGTGCTGGAAAGTACCATAGCTCATATATCAAATGGTTCTCATTCTTTGAAAGTGAGCTGAAATTTATGCCTTTACAAATCAGAAATACTCCATCATAGAGAAGTGAGTGGAAAGGAATCTTCTGGTGACAACGTTGGGCGCAGTTTGACAAAGGAATATTCAATAACGAACCATAATCTCGTCTGCAGAACTTCTTTTGGTTGAGACGCTTTGGGATTACTCTACACTTTGGGCACGATGATGTGGCTGCAAAGAAAAGATTTCTTTAGTGATCTTTTTTTTTCGCAAACAAAATGTATTAGAATAGCATGCATGTCATAATGTTATTTAAATGAGAGCAGCAAAACAAATTTTCAGACCTTCTTGAGTCGATGGTGGTTCCGCGATTGGCAATCCTGAAAAAAGAAACAATTTGTTCAGCACTCGCTGAAATAATGTGTTAGACTTTAACGCTTTCAAAGAAGTAAGTTCGATTTCGATTGAAAAACTACGAGCAAAATGAATCGAGACTACCATCGCTCACCATACCTATAAGCTTGCATGCATCATTATATTCGACCAAGTCCTTTGCAAGTTTTTATCAATTCTCACTATATGTTTAGAATATGTTATACTTCACCCTGTAATCGAAATAATCAATCAACTAGCCGCGAATCTGCTGCCGAAATGTAGAGAATTTTGAATTTAAAAACACAGCTAATTGAACAACAGCAGTAGTGAGCATTTTAAGGCAAGTGAGAGTTTTGAAAAAAAAAAACCAGCAAATGACAAAACACATTTTTTGTCAAAAGTTTTCAGAATTGAGGCAAGCTCATTTCAACACAAATGTTGTATGAACTTTTAATTCACCTAAATGATATTTGTTGTGCTTAATGAATGCGATTATGAAGGAAGATGCACTATTGAAGTGCAAATAAAAGTTGAGAAAGTTTTGCCAAAATTGTTGGACAAAGACACTTGATACATAAGGTGTCTGTATTCGTTAGGCAGCAAATTGCCGATCATCGAGCTATAATGCTGTATATCGTTTGATGAAAACATCTCAACTTAGACAGTGGTATAAAGAAACTTTCTGGGAAATAGAGAGGTTAAGGCGGGCGTAAACATAGAAATCTTGACAATTCGAGTAACTAAATCCACTTATAACACTCTGAGAGATCATCAATGGAGCAAATTCTAACAGAGAGATGATGAGCATTTGACGACAGTCTCGCGACGATAGGATCGGCAATGAGCTGATCCATCAGGATAAAACGCAATCGGAGTCAGTGATGAGATCGTAATCGCACCCACTTACTCAATTGCAAAAGCGCGAAAATGCAATATTAAAGGAAAAGAACTTCTATTAGCTGAATTCTTTCTTAGGGGAAATTAAATGCCTCAAAAAATTAATGCAGTTAGAACTAACTAGTTTTTCAAATATGCGGAAATTAGCTGCGCTTAAAGAATTCTTTTTAAAATTTATTTCTTTTATTCGCTTTCATTCGCTGTCGTTTACTTCAGATTCTCAAATTTGCAATCGAAACAGCAACGAGAACGAAGCACTTTGCTTAGTCTAATGACGAAAGCATTGCATTATGCGACAACTGAGAACGGTATTTTCTATTCACTTGATCGTAAACCTATTTTTTTGAGCGCAGACAAAGTTTACTCTTAGAATTCATTACGCAAAACGAATCAAGAGAGTCACTCGTTGAATTCTGTGAAACTTATTTAGCCTCATATTGATAAATCATTCATACGAGAAAAAAACATTGTATAAGGTACTATTTTTATAATAGAATGATTGAGACGAGGGTAAACAATCTCACTTAACGATGTGTAATATAATAAATTTATCTGCAAATTTGCACAACAAAGCGCCGAACGGTATTAGGAATGCAAACACACAAACTGTATGGCACCTGCTGACACCGACTTTAGGGATCGCCATTTAACGCTTGAAACAAAGCAACCATGAGCAGATGTGCCACCATTAAACAATGTTGGAGGCGTTTTCCATCCCTTGCAGCCGTCGCTCCAAAATTTGTTCATTGCTCAACAAAGTTGCGTTTTGACGTGCATATATAAGTAGTGACGTTCCCTTGATGGTACGCAACAAACGCAACAATGAAACTATTTTCGAGTGATCTAAGTGCTATCGTTGAGGCGAATCGAAATTTTCGGATCAGCCGAAGTGTACTCGATCACGTTAATGAGGATTTTCTGTTAATCGTCACGCAAGAACAACAAAGCGTGGTGCAAATTTTGGTGATTTTCACAACTGGCGGTATTGTGAGAAGGTGTTGTGGACTTGATGATGCTTAGGAACAAAAGAAAAGCGTTATGTAACATAATGGCAAAGAGTGAGAATTGCCGTTACGGGTGAATTGAAATGCGCATTACGATGTTGGCCGGTCGTCTCTGATCTCAGAAGAAATGCATCCTATGTTGAGTGAAAACAAACAATGACTCCGAAAGGTTGCATTCCTTTCAGCAATTCATCTCAAACGTCTCATTCAACGAAATAAATGCCAACACTATTTTCTCATTCAGACCAAAAAAAAAAAAACACTCGATTTAACGGGCAGAGGAGAAGCACAAAATTGTGCATTTCTTACTTGACTCCTCCTACAGAGTTCGACACACTCTCGAATGCTTTTGCCCTCTCACGTATTTAAATAACCTTGAAAAAATAATTTCACTATTAATATATGCATTAAAACAAGATGTTAACCAATCTTTTCACTTTCCATCTCTGTGTTATCTCTATGTGAACGCACAAAAAGCAACTTAGTAGGTCTAGAAAGTAAGCAAGGCTTAAAGGGGTGAGCTTCTCGGATATTTTTGCATGCAAGCAGTTCATAAAATTTTCCAGCAAGAGCTTACAAGTAAGGCGTAATACTCATAATTCTTACACTTCGAACTTTCATGGGTTTTTGAAGAACACCAGTGAATTCTTCATATCCTCATCACTGGGTGAAAAACAGTAAAAATATCAATTTATATTGCTAAATGCTGGTTGTCTAGTTATTCTGAAGCGCACTAGTACAGAAATGAAATCCTTTGAAGCCACAAAAAATGGCCGGTTAAAGCACGTAGGCAGGCGGTCCGAAATGGACGAGGAACCTGTACGCTTCTCACGCTCTTCGGCGACACCATTAATCTAGCTTTGGTGACAACGGCATTCAATGACAGCACAAAAGCCCTAAGAAAGCCTTCGAAAAACCATTGCGACATTTACAAAACAAGGCTGCATTCACCATATGCACCTCAGCTAAGAACATTCTCCTCCACCAGAATTATGGATACTCCTTTCAGGCGAACACGAAATGGTAATAACTGCATCGTTGCTCAGACGTACTCGAATGCAGGTCTTATATTTCCAGTCCGATCTTAGTTGACCATCTTCGCAAGATGTCTCAAAGGTTTGCAAAGGAAATTAGAAATATTTTTGCATTGCAATCAGCAGAGAATATTTCTCCAACTGGTCTCTGTTGTTCAAGAGGTGAAACTATATCAGATGGCTTTTTTTTTGCGTCAGAAATAAACGCTTTAAACAATTTCTTTCTATTTTTCACTGCATATTTTTCAGACACTTTTTAAGCTCAATCCTTGCTACCGTGGGAGTAGTGTATGAGAGAATCAGCATGGAACACGAAACGCAGGAACATAAGGGAATACACTTACGAATGCACGGATTGAGTGGTGAGCGACTCTGTTGATATCCTTTCGCACAACGATTACAAGTAAGCCCCGATACGCCATTCTTGCATACGCATTGGCCACTTGTCTGATTGCAGCTCCTTGAAAGGGAGCCCACTGGATGGCAATTGCATGCTGAATACACATTCTATCAAATGTTCAACAAATGTTGCATTCAAGAATATTTACTTGTGATTGGCACAAAGGTATACAGTGTTTATGAAAGGAGCTCTTCATTTAACGTCTCCTTCCCCCTATCTCACCTACATGAAAACACCGAAACATCAAAACCTTATGAGGATACTTTAATTTATATGGAATGGCTAACGTTACAATAAGCCCCATTCGCAAATTTCAGTGGTCACCCATGATGCTTTTTAGAAAATTCATGTGGAGGATTTAGAAGAAATGCTCTAATAAGACAGTTTAGACTTAAGATATGCCCCTGTGGAATCGCTTCCGATTATTTTCAGGCAGATTACTTGTAATATAATACCTGTGATGTAACTGTGTTTTCGAAGCTTCCTCAGTTCCCTACGAACCAAGCAGAGATCGCCATAATCACAAATTTGAGGCACACCTATCTCGACAGTAAGAAATGAAAATTACGCGGTCTTGCAACCTTCATCTAGACTTCGAATGCAGAAGGCAGTAGACAACAAAATAGGTAAGTTAAGAAAACACAGTCCCGTTGTTGAACAGACAGAGTGAATGAGAGACAGCGGCAATAAAAACGATGAAATAACACAAGTTGTGCTACAGATAGTGGAAACATGAACGATAAAACAAAACAGTTGTGCTGTAGTTGTCAAAAAGAATCGCCCATCATGTTTTCTTAGCTTCTTAGAAATGTAGGCGGACTCCTTATGCGTTTTGTGAGACTTTTTTTCCGTTTATGAAATTGAATGTCTTCCTTTATTTGGGTTTCCTGCCCGGAAAACGAATGCACACTGCTGGTTCGTATTAGCTGGAGTAATTTCCTACTCCAAGATGCTCAAATAAACTAACTGAAGCCATTTAACACAACACTGTTTCCAAACATGTTCCGCCATATAAAGAAAATTGCAATTTTATTGCAGAAATAGTCATTTCGGGTAATCTCTCAGTGCATTTCTCAACAACAGCAGCCGAGAGGTGATTGGCTTTATTCAACGCTTCTGAAATTTCGGCTAATCAAATTTTCAAGCACTCACATCAGTTTGGAGAAAAAAACTTTAAAAGGAGGGCGAAGTAGCTTCGAAAAATGGTATATTTTTTTGTTCTAGAGCAAGAAACGCTTAACAAAAATCAATAAAATAAGATGGAAAAAAATTCGTAGTTTAGACCACTGAAAGAAAAAACCCATGCAAAGCAGTAAATTTCCAAAGACTGCAACAATTTAAAGTTAGGCGTAGATTATCTCCACTAGTGAACGTTTTGAAGAGCAACAACGACAATGATAGCTGAACATTTTCAACAATCACACGATCACATAAATTTGTATTATTCTCAGTTGCATGCACATATCTCCAACATTATTATGCAAATTTGCATACGCTATATGACTTATTATCAGTTCACTTACACGGCGTGAGAACTAACGGAGTGCATATTCAACAACACTACACTTTGCAGGATCAAGTGGAATTCGCGTTCAATCGTCCATTACTCAAACTTGGTGGCTATTTATGCATAGGTGATTGATTCTATTAGGTCTTTTAGCCCCAATGTGGGTTGTTTTCCAATCAAAACTGAACAATGAGTGCAAGAAGGCGTTTGCTTTGTGGGTGGCGAGTGAGATGCCGATATGTGAAGGCAAGGCTAGCGTCGAGAAATCAAAGAAGCCGCTCTTTCGGTACTATCGGTTAGCACGTGTCCGACACCCAACAATCCATCACTGCTCCAGGCAATTTGTCTGATGGAACATAGTTTGCCGAACAACTGCTGGAGCGCATACGAAAAGCGCACATCCAATCAAGTACAACAGATCTGAAGTGGGTTGAAATCACTTTCGTAATGTTACAACTTGTTCATTGCTCTGGTGAGCTGCTTAGGTGCGAGTTTTGCTCGCATCGGAAGTGCTACCGATTAACCAATCGATGCGTAGGCTTTTCAATTCTTGTTATAATACGTGAAAGAAACCCAGACAGCACAACTCAATGCTGAGGTCTTCAAAATTTTCGAACAGTAAGGATTTCGAAAGTGGCGAACAGTTTTCATACTTACCCGTAAAAAAACGCGATTTTATGAATATATCTACAAAAGGAGTGAATGGGAAAACAGTTTTAAAGTGGCGCATTGAAACTCAAAACGATTACTTGCAAATCCACTTGTTCAGCAAATGGCTTTTTTATTTGAAAAGTGAGGAAATGCAAAAGACGGAATGAGAATTTTCTGAGTGACGCATCAGAAGCTACAAAAAATGATTTAGTGCTGGCCGTAAAAGGTGCGAAATGGCCATGCCCGTTTCCGTAATGACCGTTCAACAATGCGTGCGTTGTTTTTGAATGGGTCAGGTTCACCTGCGATACGAGCGTTACGCACATTGCCGCTTCTCGCCTCTTTCTCTTTGCAATGCTTACAACGCGCAAAGAGCGAATCAGATACGGACCTTGCTGCCAATTATACGGATGGAATGCATTTCAATCAAACAGCTTCAAAAAAACGTCTGAACCTCATTTCTGCGTAGTATGGTTAACTTTCTGCTCACTCTTCTGCATCCGTTCTGGAGCGTGAGCTCGACGTCTAAATAGCTACCGTGTCCATAAGTGCAATACAAAGCCTGCTTACGCATTATACGTTATGGCATAGAAAGTCTGAACCGTTTTGGTTCAGGTCCCATATGCAGCAAGTTTGCATATAGAGTCATATGTGCAAACTTGAACTGTTATGGCCATTTTACGCCACTATTCATGCTACCATATACACACATTCTATTTTACCCAGTATGCAGCTTCCGAGCACACACATACACAAACACATACATACAATTAACAATGAATCTACATCGAGTGGTCCCTAACAAAACAAGCATTCAATGCGCACCCCAACAGAACAACAGGCGCACACAGCCCGTAGTGCAAACACGCTTGCCTCAACGTTCCCGTTTCTCGCTCTATCGGACAGCTCGCTGCTATTTACTTTTGTTGTGAGATTTGCCTCACATAGAGCATCGCACCCTTATCAAAGTCACCGCCACTTAGAGTCCTTGACTACGGTCACACAGTTGGCACATACTCTTTTAGAGCATGCTGGAAATTTGTTGAGACAGATGGTCATCGCATTGGCCATGATCACTATATATTTAAATTTGTTGAGAATCAGTTTCGAATTAAGCTGCTTGAGTTTTTCACCTGCTTTGTTTTCAAAGGCATCCATATACGTCCCAACTATGAAGGCCAACCACCGGAAAAATCAGACCGCAAGGTGAAGAATAAAGTAAGCATGACTTGCATAAGAAGCTAAAAGTTGCCTCGTTTCTTTTCCTGCGCAAATATTCAATTGTATGAAACGACTGTTTTTGCAAATCACGAATGCTGATGTGTTCTTTGACGCCTCTAGCGACTTCTATTAAGCAGTATAGGATAAAGTCGCAATATTAATTTGCATAATTCAGCTTTTTGATGTATCGAATATCTTTCAATTATTCAGTATAAAGAAGCTTTTTGTTCTGAATCCTTCATAGAGTTCTGAATGCTGTATCATACTTGTCAAGCTGGTAAATAGTATGGTCAATTAGCAGCGTTAGCAGAAAACCAGCAAAAAGAATAATGAATGCAACAGGACGGACGATCATTGTAACGTATGGACACTTCGACGGATTGCCGAAGATATAGCCAATTATTATGGAAATGCGAGCGATTTTTGCAACGATGTGCGATGAGATGCATTGAGATGATTTCGGCTGATAGCAACGATTGTGTCATCAAGTCCATTTCCACATTATCATGCGCATGCCGGAAATTGGATGCATGGTCAATCGTCGGGCCAATTGTTACCGCAAGGGAATGAATGGCTAGCTGTGATGGCTAGACCGATGCCGTAAGCAGTTAGTTGCGCATGACTAAAGGGAGGGCCATGCGACGATGGAAATGAATGTGAAAACTTGAAGAAGGCCATAGCCCTTAATTGAATGACCACTTGCTAATGAAAAGGCTACCCTGCAATGGAATGCGAATGGTCATTTCGCCAATCTAGCCGCAAACATTTGCCTCACCTAATTCCGCAATTTTCCACTATCAAGCAAATGGGAGCATTGCATCCATATTGGTATGTGCATATAACAGTGGCAATTTGATATATAACATGATTAAAGTACATCACAATGAGAAAACATCGTTAGGCACGCAGGCAGGGTGCAGAAATGGTAACCGATTTCTGTGCACAAGGCAGCTGCTCGAGTATTTCAGGGAACAGTTCGCAGAATTTCTTTTTTTCTTTTCAGGAACACGACGATTTTAGTCTTGCTTAGAGAAACCTCGGCAGTAACTTTGTTCCCGTTTGCTACTGAAACAAACATATGAGATAAACGGCTGAGAAGAACGCTGAACTCGAAATTTTCGCAACAAAGATCATATAATGATTAGAAAATGAAGTTCTTACATTTGCATGCCTTGCGATGCGTTATTGGCTTTGTGTGGTCGCGATAGAAGCCTGGCTTGCAGTAATGACAGTTGCGGCCGGCCGTGTTATGTCTGCAGTTGATGCATACACCTCCGCTCCTGTTACCACTCAACTTGTACAACTCCATATTGAAACGACACTTCTTCGCGTGAAGATTGCAATTGCACGCTATGAATTGCAATTTTATAAAATGATGGCATAAACCCAAAAAGAAAAATTAATTGTGTAACCAATCAAACCTATTTCCCGATAAACGGATGACGAATTTCAAACACGCAGAAAATTATAGAAATCTACTGAGCATACGTGAATACTGCGACTGTGAAGAACGCTGCTCCGTTAGTAAAATACTGCTTCGAGTTTAAACAGACGACGCTTTGCATTACTCCCATATGCATGCTTCCAATTCCTATCCACAATCCTCCAGAACATAGATTCCCAATAGTTTAGCAATATTGGCGCGTTTCATTAACGTATTGTTGCATGTGAGTTTGCTGTCTTAAATAAACGCGCATATCTTTCAAGAAAAGAGAACGAGCAAGTTGAACTGAACCCCTTTTTCGATAAAATCCAAACAATCTCAAACAAAACGTTCAAGGTCAGAAACTGAGATGTTCTGAGTATGAGCGATTGGGTAGTACATAAAATCCTGAAAAAGATACAACTCAATAGCGCATTCACACATTACTTCGCTTCGCTGAAAAAAAGGCCTTCATCTCAATGGTTTTGAGGCCACGGTTGCCATAAATAACAGTGCTTGCTATTTAAAACACGTCACTACTACCACTGTAGTTGTTACTAATGTCCAACAATGAATGTAAATCTTTTAAAGAACATTTGTCGTCTGAGAAGACTGGAAACCTTAAATCACTTGTTGAAAACTTCAATAACAAACGAAATCCCCAACAACACTGGAAAAAAAACGACAATCTCTGCATCTCTGTAACGAAGTGACGATAAATTCTCTACAGTCGGTTGGTTCAATTTTCTTCCCGTTTTTTTATTCGCGTTCATTTGAAAGTATTTCAGCTGTTGGCTGCCCTCTTCAGTTGGCCACCTAAAACAGCACCCGGGGACAAAAACGAGGCTTTAGGTGCTTCAGAAAATATATCTATATACGTGTATATATCAACACTCCCCTAACAGTGGATATGATCCTTTGTGCATTGTTAACAGATCGGCAATTGATGGATTGCCACTTGTGTAACCGCTCATCGGTTGCTGACTTCAATGGCCAGACAACCACACAGACAAATATGCATACTTACACGCAAATAGATAAGGATTCCGGCAAGAAATCCGCCGCAGCGGATCTTATCAGCCTTCGTCACCTAATGATTGCGTAGATTGAACTGTACTTTCTGAAACACCTTCGATTATGGTAATTTCTATAGAAGTGATATTGAGAGCAAATGGCGTGTATATGCATACACAGGTAATAACAAGGTGTGGAAGGTACGTGTCACGTCCGCAATATTGCACATGCACGTGTACACAGTTTTGTTGTATTGTTGTTGCACTGCACAGCACACTTCTAATAAGCGCTTTGCATTCAAAAGGCAACAAGCAATCAACGTGTAACATGCGCCCAATTTCTAAGCGCATGCAGGTGCGTCGTCTATTAGACCTGTCTTCTCCTTTTCCTTTCTCCCTTCCCTCTCTTTAGCGCCAATCGTCAAATCGTTTTATTCATTTCACACCTCGATCGCTTTGTGCTTACCACGGAGTCCAAAATCTGTCGGCCTCAATCAACTGGTTTGCTGATTTCTTTTTCTGCATTCAAATGCTTCCCATAATTGCGAAACTGCTGATGGAAAAGAAAAAAGAGAAGGAAATGAGTTGAAAATTCCTGCTGAAAAACGCTTCTTCTACAGGTAGGGCCGCTACTGTCCGGGATATCAGTATGTGTTCTAACGAACACGACCTCATTTCTACAGCACTCAAAAATTTCACTTCCCGGTCTTATAAAATACATTCTATAATGCAGCGCGTGAGTTCCCGTCCTTCCTAGCTCCAATAATCGATTTTTTTTCTGGTTGAAAGAAGGCCTAAGAATTTGAGTGAATTATATTTCCACACTAGCTATATCGGCGCTGTTACAAATCATAGCAACCTAAAAGTCCACATGACTAATCCAAAGGTAGTTTTCAACCCACTTTTATTGTTCCGAGTGGTTAATGTTGCCTGCGAGGAGTAAATAAGATATCTGGCGTCAGGGAGCGATCCCCGACAGATATCACAGAAGGAGACCAAGTGGGAGTAAAACTTGCAACATTCTTGCTCAATTGGAAATTGCAATTTTCGCTCACTCATCGGCAATGCAAATTTGGTATTTAGCGAGTGGCAAGTAAAAAAGTGAATTTTGTCGAGTTTCGAAAGCAGTCGCCTAACAAATGAGCGGCATCTACAGATGTGGCAATCGAATTTTACGCCACGTAAAACTTTGCAGTGTGTTAATTATCACACCGCTGCAAGAAAACTTCCACAAATCTACTTAGTTCAGCATCAACGATTTTCGGCTGCTTTTTGACGTTAGGACATTAATGTATTTTTGCTATGCATGTGGTCATCAAATAGATCCCCAATTCTTGATTTGAATCCCTCTAGACTCTCTTTATCTGAATTATAAGAGTTAACTTCGCGCTTTAATTCTGCCCTCACAAAACGCATCCTCATCATAAAAGCATTTGTGGACGCACTGCTTGAATGTAAAAAAAAAGCTCAAAGAAAGGCAGATGGTGGCGTTTGATTTAAAGATGAAATTAAATACGCTTTATTCGAGTAACTTTTGGCACCATCTAAAGCAAGTCTCAAGTGCGACATTGGAAATTCTTTATTGCTAGCTTTGATCTTTAAAAATAATTGAGTGAAATGATAGTCGCGCCACTATCTGCGAGGCGTAGAAGGAACGAAGAAGAATGGAAAAAGGAAAAGACTGAAGGAGATCCGTTGGTGTACTTCAAAAGGAAGGGGGGACATAGAGATAAAACAATGAATGAAGATGACTAACACTTTGTCTAAAAAAATGTGCCTCAAGCACTCTTCGAAATAGGTAAACTCTTCGGAAGATCGATATCACGTCGATATCTGCAGGACACGCGCTCAAGGAAAAAAAAACAACATTTGCATTGCTTGGACGTTACGTTTTATGGAAGGGAAATCTGATTTTTCGAAACCCGACATAAGTAAGTATAAAACTCGACATCACGAAAGATGCCCTCAACGATTTCATTTCCGCATTGAAGCGAAAAATCTCTCAAATGCACATGTGACAGTTCAATTTCGCAACAAGAAGGAAAGCACCTTTTTTGACTGGAAACCTTGCAACACGCACAATCAACGTCTGCAGGCATCAATGCCCAATAAAGAACATGAAAGGAAATGAACCTAACTACAAAGAACCGAATCAATTGAACTGAATATTAATTTGCATGAGATGTAAGCAGCAAAGTATGCAAAAGTTGTAGACGTTCTAAGAGACGGGCAAACGCTATTGCATTAGAGAAGTATTGCGGGACGAAGAGAAGAGATAAAGGAGTACAGTAATATGCGAAGAAGATTGTGATGTGAAGAATGAAGATATCACAGCGATGCAGGAAGAGGAAGACGAACTACAGATGGCCATCGCTCTGCTTCAACTTTTTGCGCTGTGTTGAGAGATCTTTTGAATAGCGGCTGGTGCAAAAAAACAGCAACATTCAAACGTCCCGCCTTGGTCGTATTCTTTTGTTCCTCTTAATTTGCACACCTTCGCACCTTGCGACACTTTTGACAAGGTTCTCTTTTCAACCTTCCTGTCCGTCTTTCTGTTTGCAAGCGATTAGAAAACTGCACTTTTTGACGGTCGGTGAGCTGCCATTGTAAGCATATATACTAAGAACTCGTAATCATTTTGAATAAGCGCAGTTTTAATGGCTTTCCTTATTGAAACGTTTTGACGCAGTAAAAACGCTGCGTGAAACTTCGGCAATACAACCTAGGCACTTCGAAGAATGGTAATTGCTTTGAAAGCGACCGTCAATTGCTACTGAACGATCAACGAGGCGGTAAAGTCTGTAAAAATTAAGTCGCCAATGAGTACTTTCGAATATGTTCAATGAAAGACTAACCAACGCAAGGATTGGCATTCTCCGACGTCGCTCTGCCCCATGGCCGATCAAAGTGGAACGGCTTACATCGTTCGCAGTCGGTACCGACCGTATTGTGCTTACAGTCACATGTATATTTGCCCATTTTGTCGAACATACATCTGTTTTAAAGCAATACAAATAATGGTTCTGAATCGAGCCCGCCTGGCGTAAATTTTCCTCTTAAGCTCAACGAGCGGAAATTCAAAGGGCAAATTTGGAATAGCGCTTATGAAAATGCACATAATCCACATAATTCAGTGATAAAATAGCAGCGTGGAATTTCTACGCATAATTCTTAGAATACCTTTTTCGAGCTCAGCAAAAAAAAAAATCGGTTTTAAGAATACGCCTTACGCTTTATTTGAAGCAAATATAAGCGCTGGCCACCCACAATATAGTTCAGTTACGAGTAAGAGGACAGTCCTGTACCTTGATGCATGTCCATTGCATTTGCAGCGACCACCCACCGCCAACTCACCCATTGAGTAATAATATCGTTGTTTTATAGTGTCCAGATCAGTTATGTTAACGCCGATGTCGTTTGTTAAGCCGTAAAGCTCTGCCTGCAAAAATAGTCCAATATCCCACATGAAACGAACACATGCATTGGAGATCCAAAATAGGGCCATCAAACCCACTGGGAGACATTATAATCAAGTGCATTATGAGACATTATGAGGTAAGATAAATTTTTCTCGGTCGAACCGGTTCCAAGTGGAGACGGTATCTTGTTAACTGTAACAAAACTAGGAAAACATACTAACGGCTACAAAACATTGGAATTGTTATGGGCCCAAGCGCATAGAAATAATTCGCAAAGTGAAGCTGCCAACCTGGTCTGGACTAAGTCTCGTGAAAATGATGCGAATGTCAGTGGCGGTAACCCAGTCCTGTAGAACAGGTGATTGTTCGAACTCAAACGCTGAAGGCCGTCCCTCAAGAGTGGCGAATGCAACTCTATTTGCCATCGGTGTTAGAGCATGCGCATCAGTACAAAGCGCCTCCTATATTCAGCAATAGATTTATGCACGGTTGCAGTTTTATTCAAAATCCATTACGTAATCTTACAACACAAAGTGCGAGTAAGAGTAATTGGAATCGAAGAGTTGTATATAAGCGTGTTGCATACAATATTATCCTTTTTTGCAAGAAATTGCAGGCCAATAAAATAAATTACAAGAGGATTTCCAAGACTTGATTATTTAATGCTTCTGTAAACGCTAACCTTTCCAAAAAGTTGCCTAGTTTCTACTCTCAATTCAATCTTCAAATACAGTTCATAGAAAAATTAGTCAGTAATTGCTAATACTAACTCTCTTTGTCAACGAAATACCTCTGAACAGCAATTAGTTCAAATTCTAGAATCGCTCTTCTTCAACAACGCTATTGGATTCCTCGACTAAAACGAAACTAAACGTTGACAGATTTAAGCTCAAAGTAAATAACCTTTACAAGTTGTCACAAAAAACCTGCATAAATGAGTGAAAATATGCATTTGCAAAATCCATCACAGCTAAAATGCGCCATCTTACGAAGTTTATCGCAGGAGCGGTAAGAATGTCAGTATCACGATGACTTCTTTATTTGTGAGTCTCACTTTGTTTGTAAGCGTGTGTCAGCAGTGCGCGAAATGAGTTATTCCCGGTGTACGGTACCTCGCTTTCTATCCTAATGCGAAAAGCAATCTTTTCTTTATCCTCGTGCAGTATTACGTTCCGGTCCATAACTCTAACTTATGGTGAGCACAAAACGTCACTACCTAAAAAAATATTAATGCGGGATAAGTTTTTAGCATATGTGACTTGTTACTCTTTGCAATCTCTTCCATATAGATCTCTTTCTTTTTGGAATTTGCCACAAAGAATTGATTCATGGTTTGGAGTAGAGAGAGCAAACATTCAAGTTTACAAATAAATGACTTTTCATTATGCTTGGAGATGATGCATCACGGCAATGAAAATTTCAGTTCCAGTAGAAAAAGGATGCATGTGATGACAACCTGCTCGTTGTGTTTGCTGATTTGAACGTTCGGTGCTCGTCCAAAAATCTTCTTGCATTGTGTGGAATAGAACTGAAACGGTATCCACGACCTGCCGAAATCCATCGACTTGTACACTGCCATCGAATCTGCTAGTCGATTACAGAACTGCATTGAAATATAGGTTATTTCAAATTTTTTCCCCAAAGACAACGTTAGTGTGACGTTATGTGGGTAGTCGGTCGATGGCTCCGAGATCCAGCATGTAACATTTTGTGCGTTGTTTAAATCTGTTAGCAACGATGCTGGATGTGCTCTTGTACTGTCGTTTGCATCGCATATATCGCAAACCTCCTTCAACACTCCGGACGCATCTTCCCGAACGTTGCAGAATCTTAAAAATATCTTTCTGTACTTCGAGATGTCCGCTATGAGATCTGTCCAAAATATCCATATATTTCCAATAAATTAATGAAGCAATGAACAAAAGTATAAAAATTGAGCAAAACAATTCTCTACAAGCAACACATTCCGCAGAAAGTTCCTACAGCAGTTATAATCAGCATCTTTCAGCTTTTCTTTTTCATTTTGAGCATTTGAGCATTTGAGCGACTTGCCGGCGTACGTTATATACTTTACCCTCATTTTGACTTCCTTACTCAAATCGGTGAACGATCCAGTCATTTAAATGCCGTGAGGGGAAAGATGTGGTAATGGACACAAAAATAAAGAAAAAGCACATTCGAATTTTTTGGAGCAGTTTCCGCTTTCAATCAAATTGTGTAAGATGGCAGCGAAGTATTGTTATATCAGATTTGCAAGCAGTAACATTTACCTCAATCGAAATTTGATGCGTCTGAGTTCTGATATAAGTGTAACTATCGACGGCCAAGCACTACAATAGCAAGATCGCTCTCGAAAGTGTTGCGTATAGCGCGTTCAGCGAGCAGTTCTCTATTCACCAACACAACATTATTTGAGCAGAAGCGCAGCGAAAAGGAGCGCTAAAAGCACGACAACATCTCCACAGCGCGTTGGCGTTGCATTGTCTTCACAAAGTTTTTGAGCATCAACAGAACTCTACAACAGTGACTGAAGAGGGGGGGGGGGGGAAAGGAGGGAGCTGACATAGCAAGCAGTGTGAGGGAACTCTTTTATTAATCTTTTTAATGCGATCTTATCGAACGGATCAGCAGCTTAAAGTGTCGCAATTCATCCGCACATTGTCTTCAGCAGTTATACGGCTCTAGCAGTTATAGAGAAGATTATCGCTCCAATGCATCACGGATTAGGAGAGTCTTGCACTGTGCATAATACCCTCACCACCACCCAGCAAAACAAAATCCTCCCACAAGTGACAGAAATGTGACCCATGCGTAAAAATCAATGGTGAAATTTTTATTGATACTAACAGAATTATGAATAAAATACGTTAATTTTTTCTCGTAGATGTTCCTTTCGTATATACTAAGAAGAAACTTCATCGCCGCTGAAACCACTCACTGCAATTCATTTTATTCGAAGATGCAACTGGAGCACATAATCTAAAGTCTTCGACGCAGTGATTGTCTAAAGCGCTGAACAAAGAGATGGAATTATGAGTAGTCACTAGAAGGAAATAGATGCACTCATTGTGCTTTGATAAATCAACGTTATTTATATCATTGACGCTATATAAATAAGCATTCATATTCAAGGCATTATCTGTGAGCGATTTTATTCTCATCGTGCAAGTTAATAGCACTTCATGAGCAAATATGTTGCTGCAAAGTTTTGCTGATTTTATTTATGTGATGCTCGCCGTTAATGCCTTTCAAAGCAACGTTAACTCATTCGGCACTCATAACAATTGCTGTGGGCATATCTACAACACACAGCCATTTAAAATTATTTATTTGTTAGGCTTGTCAATCATTCAATGCGCCTATAAACGTATCATTACCGAAAATACCTCACCAGTGGATAGCGCAGCATATATGAACTTAACATAAGCCATAAGTCATTTCCATGGCTCTTATTATAACAGTTGCGATGCAATTAATGTCTTTCTCTGTACGCGGAGACTGGCGTATGAAACTTTCACAGTGAGCATAGTCAGTGCAGAATTGCGTATGAAGCGAACAGAGTTCACATCAAAGTAGACACACAATTTGAAAAAAAAAACGTAATTTTATTAAGCTGAAATGAAACGAGATAATGGAAAATGTAGAAAAGCCAAAGTGCCTTTCCCTTCTTTAGAAGCCCCTCGAATATGTTGCAAGTGTGCTTCTTAAAGGTAACTGCAGAAAGAAACCGAATGAGTTCTTCCATAGTCATTTCCACCACTCAAAAACGCTTGTTCATGGAAGAGTACCATAGGCGAACCAATGCAGTTTGTGGCGTTGTCTGCACCACGCACAGAAAAATTTTGCACTCGCCTGATTAGAAAGGATTCCCAAGTGCATTTGCATTTTGAGATCACGAAAGAGTGTTTTGAAAGAATGTGAAAGGTTGTAGAGAATATTATCCTATTTTAGTGAAAACCAATCGAATGCACGGCGCTTTCGTCGTAAGGATGAGAACGACGCGAGATTATGAAGTTTGCAGCAAAGAAAACAGCGATGCAATTCTACAACGAAAACCTCCACTGTTAAGAGCACCAAAATTATGGACACTCATAGCGGTTTGCGAATGCTCGCTCTGGCAATGATTCTGGACTTCCTAAATAGTTGCTATAATATCTTGAAAAAGCCTATGCAACCGAAATCTATGGTTCGACGAATGGAGAGAATTTTTCCAATGTCATGGAAAGATATTGGATTCGATAGAGTCCAACTTCCACATGTTTCGTTCAAGGTCGATTTCTTATGAAGTTTGCGAAACCCAGTGTGGATAACGTAACATACCTGCTGGGATTAGACTGTCCACAAGTATTGGATGCGATAACTGGTTTTCCAAAGGCGGCATTAATAAAGTCGGGAATACATCGTACTGGACGACCTGCCGAGTCATAGCAAGGATCATGCTCCGGTTCCTTCATAGAAAACTGCGAAAAATAGGCGCACAACACATTGGGCAGCCATAGTGCGCCAACTGCAAACAGCAACGGTCGCTGCATGTACGCCTTGGTGTTCAACGTTATCCTCAGGGGAATGTCCGTTCAGCCAGTTCACTAAGTCGCTCCACCGACCGGACACAGTAATCCAGAAGCCCTTCAGCACCGATTCACGGAACCCTGAGGGCGCACATCAAGCACCCCGTATCAAGAGCTGGATATATCGCGAACAAATGAAGTTCGTGAAGAGTTATGTGAAGTGAATCTGAAAGTAATTCGGTTTGTCCAAAATAAGCAGCGCACAAACGAATCGCACCGCCAAAAATGGAACTTCGTGGTGAGTGGCGCATCGGAGCGGATGGGATGGATGCACCGATGGGCGTGGTCAACGACGACGAGGCTTGGGAGGTGCAAACACGAGACGGGTAGTGACCAAATTTAGAGGCTCGGCTAGATGTGACAACAGACATACAAAATCGCACAGAGAGGGAGAAGGAGGCACCTCATAAAGCATTAATTAGTTGTGGCCGCACATACGGTAGATAAGCGGGGCAGAAAACGGGACAGCCGACTGTGCGCCGCGTTGTAAATCTTCAAGAGTGGGAAACGCGTCGGTGGGTCGCGAATACTCTATGCGCCCTTGGGCTTTCTCGTGCACCAAATGTGAGTTGCATAAATGCATATGCATAGAGACTAGCGGTTCCCCATTAGTAGCCCCTTATATCTTATGAAACTATTTTAGCAAACCACCACCCGCTAGTCTTCATGATGCGCCATCACTTAATGGTGCACTGGTCTGAACACAGCTTTTAACTGGTCACATCGTAAGTATGTATCGTCTCTGCACATCTCATGCATCACAAGCTCAGCTTTTGCGTTAAAGCTATGTGGGAAAACATTGCGTGCACCTCACTTAACTCACTAATAATGACAAAATTCATTAACGAAACCAATATATGAAATGTTTCAGCTGAATTTCTGTAATTGCTAAATAAATTCTTATAAAGTATGTTTCAATGATTGAGCACCTCTTACAGGTTCAAAACTGTTTCACCTGAATAGCGTCTGCTCAATTAGTGTTCGCTGTTCTACGTGCGTATTTGTTTTCTCGACAGCCTAAATGAGGTTTGCGAACGTACACTTCTACTGCGAATGTAGACTTCTATGAAAATTTTGTTTAAAAAAACAGGTCTCAAACTACTTAACTATGTCGGCATGAAGCTGCAGTAACCTCTCGCAGTCTTCACAACATTGAAACACTGAGACAGTATTCATCCTTCATTCAATCAAAACAGTCCGCATCAGTTATTGGAAAGCAGGGATATTACAACTGATGAATCGTCTAGTGCACTGGTCCGGTACTCAGACATTTCTTGCATGCAAAACAATTTCTGTCGTCCAATTGAAATCCTTTATTTCTGGCAATAAGTGAGATATTTGCCCGGCGATATCAATTTTCGAAAACGTTAAAATGTGTTATTCCCGCGTGGCAATTTCTAGACGACTATAAAGCAGCATCATACTCGGAAAGCAACTGTTTCCAATATCAGTACGTAGCAATATGTCAGTGTGGCAAAAGGCCATGAATGATGCTCGAGAACTGCATACTCATACTTCAAGTGATAAGTTCATGGTTGCTGCAACTGTAAGGTCAGCCTAATGTGCGTTGGTAACGCGAAAACAAAACTGTAGTTGTGCATTTTCTATTGATGTCGAGTAAGCGAAACATGGCACGTGGTTTTTTCAGAGTGCAAAACTGTTTCAATCCAAAATATGAGTGTTCGAAGGTCGCCTAGGAAGACAATGATGAATGGGAAATGAAAAAATGTGTGATCATTGTGCTGCATGAATATAGGAATTCAGCAAGAAATTAAAGTGATCAAAGGTGTACAACCAAGACCTCATTAATGTGATACGCTTACTCGAGAATTTTGAGCGTTTTACATTAGTGGAATGCACAGATAAGCTGAGAACTGTTCACATTCACCTGCTGCAGTCGTAGTGAGTTAGAAACTAATCAACTAGTAAAAACCAGCCCTCTCTCAAGGTTAAGCAGGCATCATGCCCAGTAATATATATATATATATATATATATATATATATATATATATATATATATATATATATATATATATATATATATATATATATATATATATATATATATATATATATATATATATATATATATATATATATATATATATATATATATATATATATATATATATATATATATATATATATATATATATATATGCATATATATATATATATGCAAAACAAAATATTCGTCAGTTGAAGTTGACGCTGCTGGCAACGAATATTATGCAAAACAAAATATTCGTCAGTTGAAGTTGACGCTGCTGGCAACGAGCGACTTAATGACACTATACATGGGCGGAAGCACTTGTCAATGATAGGTAATAGAGCCATTTTAAGAAAATGCCATTTCTTTCCCGCCAGTAACAGGAAAATGCAGCTAGCTGCTCGCTTAGATCAACTCCGCTTAGATGAACTTTGGTCCACCTGTACTGAATTGCTCCTTCTATAGTGACTTCGAACTTGGAATGAGAATTCGACTCAACAAATGTTTGACGTGATTAATTTTGTGATGTCATTTCACAAACAACGGAAGTTACCTCGTTGACATACAATAGAATAAAGCAGCAAGCATTACGTCGTTATTGACAGCGGTAAAGAATTCTATAATTAAACGATATGGGAGCACCGATCGCACTTGTCTACCCCAAATTGCGGTTCCGATTGGCACTAGCACGCATTTTATGACATTCTCAAACAAATCTCGCACTGCAATTCGCAACAATTTTGTGGGCACACCGTTTAATGGTGTCACTGAATTTGTGTACTGACGATTATAACCCCTTTCTGTGCTTCATCAACAGCTCACCTCCATGTACTTCTCTTGGCATTTCTTACACTACCTTCCAAATAACTCCTCTGGGTATGGATCTACCTACTAAACTGCATCCAACACCTCAATCTTCCCATTTTCTTTCCACTTCGGCCTTGGCTCATCAAACGCACAGCCAAGAGTGAATGCTGGCAGAAAAACCACTAAACTTCAACGAATGCCACGAGACCATAGGCATCACTTATTACACGAAAAGACTTTGCTTGAGGTTATACGACAGTTACATACATAGCGATGAAAGCACAGCACATTTGTATTTAATCTGTCCTTTATACAAAACAATAAAGATACATGTGAAAATTCATAAATGTTTCTATAACGGGATTTTATTGGCAGTCATCAGTACAACGATAATAATGAACTATCTGAGGTTGGATAAAGATTTCTTTTAAGTTCGCGAGGATAATCTTGTGCTAAGTATACTTCAGACCCGAGGGGAGCAGAAGCTCATATAAATTCTCGAAAACATCTCGAGTGAACCGCTAATCGGCACTGATTGTTGTGAGGAATCGAATACTTGCGGGAAGGTGTCATAAACCTGAAATTAAAGTTGAAACCAGACGCTTATGATTTTAGCCTTCTTGCTTCTTCTTTATAATCCTCCCTAACCCATTCTCTACTCACCGTTGCCGGATTCTTCTCAGAACTCGTTAGAGGTGAAAACACCACTCAGCTCCATAAACGACGATAAATATCCCGAACACTAACACCTGTTCCATAGAAGCATATCTCTCAAATTCAACAGGAGTTCGATAACTAAGTAAGGATTTGTACAATATGGGAGGAACTTTTCTTGTTTTAAATACTAAAGCACACTAACATCAATCTGGTTGAAGCATCAATAAACATATGAAGAAGAAAATTCTTGGCTTAATTGTCTTTTGAAATTGCACAACTTTATTGATATTGTTCGTTCCGATGATATGTTGGTGAAATCTCTTATGTTCCACCACTCATGTTAAGGATATTACGCTTAATAACCAAAAAAAACTGAACGAAGAGATGTGATAACTCAAAAAGAAATAAGATCATGGCGAAAGGATCATGAAGAAATTCAACGGCCGCAATTTACACAAATAGGACCGGAAACTTATGCTTATAAAAAAGTTGTGCGGTCACATATGTGAAAAAAAACGACTCCAAAATGTGTTGTATCAAATGACGCTCTCATCTTCGTGGAATGTGCAAAAATTTTCAATATCTCTAAGATTTCAAAACGGAAACAAACGTAGCATTTTCATTCGAAAAAGATAACACTCATCCATGGATCATACAACAATTAGAACGGAAGATTCTGAATCCAAACGAAAGAAGCATTTTTGAATAGCATGCTTAATAAAAACCGTACTCGATACTTAATAAAAACTGCTTGGCAACCTTTTGCTGAGCGAAGTATTCCAAGCGTGGTGGTTTGAGCCAGAGTCGTTGAACTATGTTTGTTCGCTTTAATGATAACCCATCCAAGCACCCGCCAAATACAACAAGGCATCCTTCCTGCATAAAGTTAGCAAAATTCGATAAAGTGATGCAACATAAGTGCGGTCACATAATTAATATAATGAACAATATGTGCTATATCTCCAGACCAGCTCGAGAATACGTGAGGTCCCAAATAAGTTCTTTGCTCGTCAAATGCCTCAGGTGCATTGACGCAAGCCTTTGCCTGAAGAATAAGTGGAGCTTCTGAAACCAAATGGCCTTATATGTACCATCCAGAGGCTGCAACGTCGTGGCCTACTCTTCCATTCAAAAGGATAAGCGATATTGAGGAAAGTTTTAAGCACATTAACCTTGTCAAAGCTGCGAAAAAGTGAGATTGTCGAAGAGCACTGCTTATTGCAAACAACACTACTCCATCGCAACAGTAGCGAAGCCGCGAATTTTGTAACAGAACTTCTATTTATGCAAGTCAATCGAGTCATCGAAACATATACTGAATACTGAAGCTAAAGATTGAAAGAGGGTCAGGAAGATGTGCAAGCTTTTGCAAGGGGGGTAAGTTCGTCTGATGCTAACTGACGCATGAGTGGTCAGTCGAACCGGTTGAGCTCATTAAGACGACAGTAAAACAACATTCGTTTTCTATACCAAGGCGTACCTTCAATATATATATATATATATATATATATATATATATATATATATATATATATATATATATATATATATATATATATATATATATATATATATATATATATATAATGATTGAAGGCATGCCATGGTATAGAAAATGAACGTTGTTTTACTGTCGTCTTAATGAGCTCAACCGGTTCGACTGACCACTAGCCATTTGATCATCAATGGCTATTTTGTTCAAGTCAACAACCAATATGATTTTTAACTGCTGACGACCCACCGTTAAATAAACCACTGATGAAAGACAGACCAACTGAATAGTGAACTAGATTGACGCTTACTTACACAGTGGTACTACTTCTGCCTTTGTGCCGACCGAAGACAGAAGATACCGCAAGCGTCAACTCGCAGTGTACAAGTTGGGTGGTTACCAAGGAATGTATGGGATATGCGTTAGGTAAGGTTTATAAAGCACCTGCTCGATGCTTAAATCTCTCTTTTTCACAGCATTAGTGTCGCTCCTTTGGTTTATACGTTGTAATTTTCCATGAGAGCTCTTTTCAAGCAGAACGTTCAAGCAAATCCTACTGTGGTCGACTAAAACTTTGATTACTACTACCGGAACATACCCTCAACTAGTTTTTCTATTTCACAGTATTTTTCTATTTCACAGTACTTGAAATGATTGTAAAATAAGCGGGCATTACCGTATTTAAGTGAGCTACAGGTTAGTAGATAATCCAGAGAAACGTCTCGAAAAGTTTTCAACTATGTGCGAAAATGCGTTTTTCTCAGTAAATCACATCCAGGTTTACAGTTCTACCCAATGCTTTAATTTTCAGCCTTTCACCGGTCTCGACTTTTTCTTTCAAAAAAATCGCTCGCAGACGCTTCGTGCCAAATTTCACAGCTACACTTTTGAAGTGGTAAATTCCACCTTTGGGTCGGTCAAGAATTTATTAGCTTCAGCCTATATAATTTCCAATTATTCCATGGGTGCGACGAATTTGTATGAAATCACAATCTTCAGGGTTCAAAAAGAATGAATAACATCTCTGCAATCACTCCTTATATGATCTCTGATATGCAAAACATAACAGGGCATTTCATAAACAAAATATTACCTTTGCAACAGCAGCATCATGAAAGAAGACACCTTTCTTCAACGTTGTTTCCAGTTTCTGCCAATGCCAACCATCCTTTCGAATTCTCCACACGTCGTCGTACACTTTCAGCTCATTCTAAAACAAAATATCAACTAAAACAGGCCAGACCTTTAACGCCATTCTCGGAATGCGTTGACATCACACTACTGATGCCAAACGATCAAAATTTCTTTCGCCTTGTTGGTGGGTGGAAACGTCAGCTCAAAGCGATGCTATTGCAACCGAACAGAGTTCAGAAATGTGTATCGGTCGTTGAACGAAGGTGTCCGGTAAAAACCGAGCTTCGGTTTCAACAGAAAAAGCAGACCGACTGATGATTTTTGGTCGGCAAAAAGTGACCGAAAGTTTTCTTTCCAGCCGAAGTTCTGCTAAAAGATATTTGCCATAAGGGCATCGTAAAGCATTATTTGATAGTACAATCACCCTAGCTGCAACTCTGTTTCTTTGACAACAGCAAGTGGATCGCCAATTCAGAATGAGTAATGGGGATGCAAACAAAATAAAACGTTCAACGATTCAACGACGCCGTGGTCAAAGTCGAATGGGGCAAATTTATTCCATTTTCAAACAAATTGGAATCCGATCACTAAGTTGTAGAGTGAAAGCTTAACATCGCTGCTAAGGAGCATTTTCTGTAAGATATGGAATCATCGATTGTTTCCGAGAACTTTTGCCATTTTCTGATAGTTTCAAAGGTTTCTGGAAAAGATTCGGTGAACTTTCAGCGTTAGCATTAACGTCGCTAATTGAAGTCGTCATTTAAAGTTTAAGCATTCGTTAATGAGAATATCATCGCAATGTTTTCGTAGTATGTGCTTGATGGCTTAAAAATAATAATCATTATTACAAAATGTACTTTATAAACATTTTGCTTATATGACAGCCCAACAGTTCAAAGCTTTGATTTAATAATTTTGCTTTTGGTTGTTTATTTATTCGAACGGTGATGCCTCTACCACAAATGTATTCTCTCAATTCAAGAACAGGGAATAACCATCCAATTCAAGTCAATGAAACGAAAAATTATTGTTGAACCAAGTGGACTTTCCCACTGCTTGGTTGTACCTTCTTACCAAACTCGAAATCATCGTACACTTAACAGAGCCTTTTTCCTTTTCGCGTACTGCTCAGATAGCACCCTCGTCGCAATTCATATACTCTTTGGATTTGTCGTGGTGAGAGTTCCTTGCAAATCCCTACACTGAGGGGAAGCAACTTGGTAGAGGGTTCTCTTTGTTCATCCTCAAATTATCATGATTCGGATTTGAGCGTCTCTGAAGCATAGCTGGACGGACCGCTCTCTTCGAATGAGTGGGATTCATTACGAAACGCTTTGTCAATAGTTGTTTTCGAGATGTCATCTGATTCGCACAATTCAACAGCCATAAGGGTATCATTTTTCATACTTGTATAACATCTAGGCTCTTCGGGGGTTTGGAATATAATGGCGTGGAACCATTTCTATTTCTTGTGGGTAAGTTGACCGGCTTCTTTCGTTAAGAGTGGTGCGAATGTCACGTTTTCAGAAGTCTTTGAAAGATTGTGATTGACTTCTTCTTTATGAGCGAAAGCATCGACCAGATGAGCAACTCTGACATGAAACTGCGTAATTCGTTCTGCTCCCTTCTACTGAAAGTTTGTTTTGTCGTTCGCAAATATGGATGGAGGACGACTACTTTTTGTTTCAGAAGAAATCATTGCTGGAAGAGCGGAAAGTGAATACTTCGGCTTGCTGATAGAATAAACAAATAGTCGGGTCACAAAAAAGCAATCAATGTTATACAACTTCAAAATAAAAACATAAAACAGCATCCTACACGACTCTCACGCGATGTGATCAGGAGTGCACGCTGCTCACATTAAACGCAGTTTTGCTACAGGACGAATGGTGGTCCTAAAAACATCAGCTACTACACATGACGGTTGGAAATGAAAGTAAGTTGCAGCCCTTAATACCCGTGATTTTCATCGCAAGTTGCATTAAGTCACATTGGCTTATTTTTCTCCTCTCCACCTTGACCAAAAAATATTTTTCAACAACACACAGCAGCAAGACCAACGCATCTATTCTAAACAAATTCTGATCGAGAATTTTTGTTTCAACGCAAAACGAAATTATCACGCAGAATGTGGAAAGGCGATGCAGCTTTCCAACCGTAAACAACAATACAAATAAAAGAAAACAAATTAAATAGTAGTATTCTCAATGGTGGAGAAATTATCGAAATGAAATTCCACAGCAGGTGTATATAACAAGAAAGAACCATCAAATACATCTTAAAAGAACAGAAATATAACACAGTGCAAAGGATTTTTAAAAAAAAGGAATAAATACCTCATTTGGCGGAAGCGATTCATCTTCGTGGCAAGTAGCGCAACCACCGATCAAATATACGTAGCCTTCGAAATCAATCACTGAATGGCACTTTCGTGGGCCTGGGAAGCCAAATACTACATCCGCTACCGTTTCGATCTTTTCGTAAACTCCTTTCGAAATGTTAAACGCAAGCAACTATAAAGTTAACATTGGCAAGAAAGACGTCATTGAGACTATTCCACACTGTGCTCTACAAAAAAAAAACGTTGTACATAACAACGGCAATAAATTGCGTGGAATTCTTTGAGTGGAACTATTTAAATTCGAAGAACGGAAAACCACTAAAGCTTGTTGGAAAAATTTTCCCACACTAAATCGCCGTCTACACTTCACACATTAGTTGTCAGAAACCACTATAGCAGCTGACCGTAGCAAATCATAACAGCATTTCTTTCGCAGCAGTGGTGTTTTGTAATCGTTGCCTCAGTCCATTCCGCTGCTTCAAATCCTGTTCAAAATAGCGTCTTTTTTGAAAAAAAAATTTGAGATTTTCGGCTCCAACCGCAGCAGAATGGTCATAGCAACTCGAAAACCGACGATTTACGAAGGATGGACGCCTTTGGCAAGAATAATTCAGAAGTAAAGCAATCATGTGAGAAAGCACTTCGCTAACATATCGAAATCGTGAGTCCCATTGTGAGGTTCCTCCACCAAAAATCACAATCAAGCCGTTGTGATGAACAACTTCATGCCGATAACGTCCCCGCTCTCCAGTATTAACCGTACTCTTAAAAATAGAACGATATAGCACACTCGGTACAAATCAGGCGTGAACACTTGAGTTTTTATTCTATTCTAAAATTGATAGTCGACATTCAAAATGACAGCACATCAGAAGAGCGGAACTGTATTGCACATGCACACTAATACAACAATAGATTTAAATCTAATGCTGCAAAAAAAAAAAAAAAAAAAGAATTAAAAGCATTCTCAAGTGCAGTCATCGCCTCAATGCTAATAGTTTCTTTTTATTCAGCGCACCAAAGACTTTGTTCAAACGTTTAAAACCTTATAAATAAACAAGTTATTCGAACAGATAGCAATAAGAAGAGAACACTCATAGACTCGGTAGCCGTTGAAAAAGCGTCAGCGTGTTGGAAAATCAGTCGAAAAGATAGCAGATAAAAACCTGATGCAGCGTCCACTTGAATTCGTTTAAATCAGCGAACATCTTCCAAACACATAAATTATATTCATGTCCTGTTGTTCCTCCAATCACATAGTAATCTCCATCGACCAATGCTATCGCCTGCAAAGATAAGCGGGAAAGTGTTCAAAACAGGAACGAACAATGAGGTTTTCTGCGGAGTAGCTCAATGAGCACCGAAAAAAAAAACAGTTGGGAGCACATATGGGCAGCTGCAGCAAAAAAGGGGTGCTGATTGATTCCGCTAACGAAAGCACTTTGTAAGCTACACTGCAAGATCAATTTTCATGAGCACCTCCACAAAAAAAAAAAGTTATAGGGCTTAGAGATTTTGGGGAGTGTTCCGAAAATAGCAGTGCTAATTGAGCTCATTAAACGAAACATTTTCAACTTATTTTCAATGATCCAATTTCATGATCATTCAGAAGTTTCACGACCTTGTCCAAAAAGACAGTAACCTCGAGAGTCGAAGGGTTGGCGTACGTGAATACCAGAGAGTTAGCGGCGCAGTATGGGGAAGGGCGTTGTAGAACGCTGCGTCGAAAATGGGGTCGGTGAGGGCGAGAGTAGAAGCAGCCTCGAAGTTGCGGCGACCAATCTTTTTATTCATTCGTATGACGAGTCACCTTCAGGGAAATTTCTTGCAATATCTTTATCCGTTTTTGCTGTTACCATGCTGTTCCCACTGTGTTAATATTCCTTCTGGGATGTTATTCTTGTAAATGAGATCCAAGACGTTGATATGATTGGGAAAGAATGCAAGGCTTTTGGTTCGTGTGACCGTCGTTTCGTTGCGCTTAATCTGGCGAACTGAACATTTTTCTGCAGAGACGATTTTCTTCAAAATCAATTCTTCATATTAGTTGAAGGGATGTATCTTAGGCTCGCTATTCCGTGACAGCTCCAGTTCCGGTGAAATGTGGTGAAACGCTGCTCGATATTCGAATGCACAGCACCACACTCTTGGCTATTGCCAAGAAAACTTCAATCTGGATCGTTTGATACCATCTTTAATCATGTAAAATATTCGAGCATTAGTAGCCATTTCTTCCCATCTCGCCCATTTTACAGGAACGGTCGTCATTTTCTCCACAACTCGAAGTGAAAAAACTCGGGACCTTCCGGAACGACCATGGATCCCGAGCAGAATTCCGAATGTCGTCATGCTCGGAAACTCCAAAATTCGTGAATTGGCTTCTTCCACCACCCTCTTCCCTCACCCTTCCCACGTCCACCATCGGGTTCAGAAGGTGCCTTAACGAATTTTCACGGAGCCCAACATAATGAATATCAGCGGCAGTGCATCTATGCATCAAGGCTTCTACCAAAACTTGAGATATATCGTTATATACTGGCACCACAGAGTCTTCCTTCTATTGGTGCAATTTTTAATTTCCACGCGCGTAGAGTTTGCAAAAGTAAACGAACACATGTATCTGAAGTTTGACTTCGGCCTACATTAGTGCACGTCGTGAGCATGTAATGTTTCAGACAACGAGCGCTTTTGTGGAAATCCCAAAGCAATAAAAAAAACAACTTGTACTACGGTTGACTGACAGCACACTAATTGCAAATCTAATCTTCATATCGGCAACGTCAGTTTGCACCTTTGCAATTGTGAGAGGAGGGAAGAGAAGAGGTGCCCAGAAATTTTGGGGCTTCCAAAAAGTTGCTTCATGAGCAGATAATAAGCAAACAAACAAAGGCAAATAGATAGGTAGGGAAGCATAAGAAAGAACTGGAAATATTGTGAACAATACTGAAAGGAAACGGGAATTTTGAGAAGTGACTAGGAAAAATAAAGTAATGAAAATTTTATTCGGATTGGAAAAATCCTGCAATATGTTGCCATTAATAAATCAGCGAATTAACAGCACATCACGAGATGGGGTGAAAGTGGGATATGTAACTTATTTATCAAAAACTTTCTGAGCACCTCATCCTTTCAATGCATTCAACGTATAAAAGCATGTTTTCCTTTTAGGTTCGGGCAAACAAATGACGAATGCGTAGAGATTGAACACTGCAGTAAACAGACATAAAATGGGCAGTAAAAACAAAACTAAAAAGCACGAAACTTCACGGTTTATTTCTCTATCTTTAACAGTTCATGATATAAAAGCGCGCAAACTTCGCTAAAGAGGGAAAATTGAACGAGTTATAAAGAGAGAAGGTAACGGAAAGGCTATTTTTAGGATCCCGTCTAGAAAGAACCTGAGCATCCCCTTCGCCCACCGTTTCCGAAACTGTGCTGCAACTGGTGTAATGAATGCTAGACTGAAATGTTTAGACAAGCAGGAAAACCGATAGACTGACAGACGAACAGAGAGCATGTTGGACAGTAGAGGAAGAGTGAGCTCTGAAGCAAAGAGAAAAAACCTGTTAAAGGAAGACAGGAATTTTAGTATGGAGGAAAAATTGAGGGATTATTAAGAGGAGCGTTTTAAAGAGTACGGAAAGTGGCTTTCAGCACCTCGCCCAGAAAGGGCTCCTAATTCTCAACTTCGTTCAAATCGATAAAGTGAATAGCAAAATTGAAATATTCGGAGAGGCGGAAGAACAGTTAAGAGACAAATGGACGAGCATCCACAGCATTTTTTTAAGCTAAGGAAAAGCAAACGAAATATGGAACCTCGCATCACTCGCATTGCAAGTGCATAACGAGAATTTTAGAATTCCCTCATGGTTGTGGTCTTCGCAAATGTATGTGGCGTAGGGCTTTCACAGCGACTTCCCGCGGTGTAAATATCTCATGATGGTAGATACATGGTCTTCTAGTGGTCTAGCTGCTATGTGCCTACTGCTTTCGGCAATATGAGCATGGCTTTAGGAAATCTTCACTGGCTCGATCAGTTGAATGAATTAGTAGGGTGCGTTAGTTGCGCGCAGCTCTTGTTCAGGATGGGAGTTTATACGTTCAAGCGCCGACCTGCTTCACTATACGCGACGCCATTGCAATATTGGGATATATTACTGAAATTCTAACAGATATCGTAACATATGCCACCCATATCTTCCACAGGTATGGGGATGTTGTGATGCGCGCAGTGGTTGCATTTTAGTCCATGCCGTTGTAGAGCACACGTATTCTGTAGAATGACATTCATCACTAGAGTGACTTGAACACAGAAGCTTCAGTGAGGAGGAAAACTAACTGACATAAAGCGGTGAAACTGAGGCAAATAATGTTTGGAAATGAGATCCAGAATAAATATGAACACCGAATGCAGAGATTTTATTAGAATCGATACAGCGGATCTCGGAATGGAGATATGCCGGCGGATGTTCAGAGAGAAACTTTTGTGATGCGATTTTTCAGCAAACAACACAAAAACTTTCCTTTTAAAATAACGATACGAAGCATAAATCATCCTGTGCGGGTGATAAGAACTCGTTCTTTCGGACCTCTTCAGTTAGATTTTGAGTTTTTTTCCGGCAAGTTTTCTCCTCTCAGCTTCTCCAAAATATCATCCTTTGAAGGAATGTTTTCGGTCGGCATAAACAGAAACTAAGAAGCATGCTGTGACAGCTTCTACCTGATTTGATTACTGTATTATAGCTATCTAGTCGGACATCACGTCTACAAGTAATGGAAACAAACAGTCAATTGCGAAGAGCTTGTACTACCTGGCCATATCCAGCAGCTGGATTTTCGCCGACAGCATTTACAGGGCGAAACTCCCAATGAAGAGGCGAACGACGAATAAGAAAATGTGATTTGCCCGATGTGCTCATTCCGAATGGGACACCTGTACCGCCGAAAACGAGCGTGCGACCATCGACTGCGTTCCGGCAGACTGAATGCAATATCGCCTATTTCCGAGAAAACATGAATAAAGAAAGGACAAGTAGATGTCCAAACGAAAACAACGACCTCACGACGATTTGTCACCAAACAAATGGAAATGTGAGTAAATTAAGTCGGGCATGATGTAACTACTCTCGTGCAACTACTCTCAGTAAACTAGCCAATTTATGCAACATTCAGAAGAACAACTCTGATGCAACATACAGTGCTTTCTATGCAACCGAGCTATTCCACGAATCCTCACCTCAAGATTCGCTTTTAAGTCGTGGCCGCTCGGAAGGAGGATGAAATTTCATCGCAAATTTTATGACAAGTCGGAGCGTCGATAGGTCGAATAGGAGGTGGCTCAGTTGGGGACAAACTGAGGAAAGAAGGCCCTTATAAACTACTGAGTTACAGTTTATTTCAACAGGATTTCGTTGCAGTGGCTTTGGTGGTTCACAAGCTGAAACTGCTGTTACAAACATAGACAGGACAGACATATATGTAAACACAGGGGAACAACTTCGCTTTAATACAGTTTCGAAAAACTTACGATAAGTGCATATTAAAAAAGGGAAGCTAGCACATTCCTGAAATGCAAAAAAATCACTGCTGAATTCTTTGACTTGAATAAACAAGTCTATATCGTACAAGTACCTGAACAAACTGTGCAGATCAGAATGCCAAATGTCTTAAATAATTTTTCTCAGAAATCTAAACTATATTCTCCCTTAACATAATCAAACAACAATTTATGAGTAAAACTTGCATTCTACTTCGGGAAAAAAGTTCGAACAGAAGGACGAAAGAATGCGGAGCTAAAGTGAGCAACTCACTTGCGAAAGATGCCATTTCCAGTGGCACTTCTCCGCTTAGACGAACTTTGTGCCAGCGGTTAGTAATAATATCGAATGCCCACATCTCATGAAACAAACCGTGACTTGGGTTGAACCTGAAGCCGTATGAAAAGTATCAAAATATTCATCAAAAATTGTATCAGACCAAAATTTTTTCGCACAATTCTGTGTCCTTGTCAAACGGCCCTTAAAAGGATTTTTAAATAAATTGTGAATAAATTATGAATAAATTTGAAAAATGGAAACAAATGAATAAATAAATTTAAATGTATTCTTATGAAAAATGGAAACACAAAAATAAACAACCATACCCGCCGAGGACATAAATGTAGCCATCACTGACAAATATTCGATGACCGCTGCGTGGTCGAGGGCCTAAAAAGCGTGACGAATTAATTAACTGCACGTTGGTGTGCTACCTTCAGAAGAAGCTCACTAATGAAGACTACAAAATGAACGCGGAAATATCTGAAGAAATAAATATCGGTGAGATAATTAATACGTGGAGATATTTCTCTAATTTTTGCTTGGTAGAGGCAAGTAACGAGGAGATGAGTAAAATTTACGAGGAACACGTGGCTACCACCTTTGGGAATGACCTCAGCAGTACTGGCGATGAATACTCGTTGCCTATATCATTGGGCTTATCACTGGCGAAACTGTAACGAACTCAATGTCTACTTAATTAGAAGTAGTGAAAAGTTCACGACCTCAAACCTTAAGGTTCAATATCTGGAAATTTGCCCTAGAGTGCGAAATATAAAATATTGCAAGAAAGGTTGTTGTAAGAAAATTACGATTCTAAAAAATACTGAGATTCGGGAATCAGAACTAGAACTCTGCCGAAGTCACAGCACAGTCACGAACTAGCAAAATAGGGAATGGGACTCTGGAGTACAGCCACCGAACTTGATGTACATTAGGTTTTTGGTTCACGGTGTGAAGCTATTTAACATGTAGGTCTATATGCACACGTTAATTAACTTCGACTTCCTATTAACCGAACATGTTCATTCATTTACTGTCAGGTGCACTCTTATAAGATATTGCATGAGTCCAAGCCGGACCAGTCGAATATCCCATTCAACGTTGTTCCATTTTGTTCTCGCTTTAAAATTCTGGCAATGGAAACCACAAATGGTACACAAATAACTGTGTAATTACCAGTGCAAGAGCACGAGAGAACGTTCTTTGCGCCGCGAGCACATGATGTCGTTGAATGATGAAGTGGGCATCGATTGACAACTACATGGAAATCGGCAAGGTTTCTTTCACGCTTCCTCTGAAGAAATGCCATCAAAGCGAATCTATGCCAAAGAGTATCGCTTTTGCAGTATGCAATAACGTTTCATTGTTCAAATCTTTCAGCGAAACTACCGCATAATGAAGCAATGCGAATTTTCTGTCTAAGTAGCTGTCAACTTTGCATATATCATTTGGAATGTTTAGCAGAATTTCAAGCAAGCAATATGCATGCGTGAGAAGAGTGATCGCTAAGAAGAAGCTTTCAGATGTGAGCAAAATGGAAAGAAAAAAACAGTGGGGAGAAACAAACGCCGACTTACCGAAGAACGGAATTTCCTCAAGAATGTTTTAAGTAGCGAGCGCTTTTTGTATTGACCGCCAGAAGAAATACGATCGAAACGAACTCTACGTTTCTGACTGCTGTAAGTGAGAAATTTGATATTCAAAAAAATCTTATTTATCGCAAAGAAATAGTGGTAAGGAAACTTTTATCAAAATACAATTCCTTAAATTACTTCCCAAAGTACAACGATCTGCCAAATATTTAAATGGACGCTTGAACACCGTTCTTCAAATGCTACAGCCCGGAAGATAAATCCGATAGGGCACAGGTTATCGCCTCCAGTCGTAAAAGTTTAAGTCAACAATCCCTATTTCAAGGCGGTTGCAGAATTTCATTCGCAGATACTATTGCCTGGAACAAGATCTTTTCCTCATTTAGAATGCCACATTCGAATGACAGTCTGTAAGAAGTTCTTTGAGGCGCACGTAAACATCAGCAAAAAAAGTGTAATGTTGCCGAATACTAGCTTTCAGGAGCCAAAGGAGGTGCGCAAGCAAGCAAAACCAGCCGAATCGAGAACAGTCAAAAATGCTACAGGCGAGAATATCGCATTAGAGAGAGTCGTTAAACTGACCGAAATCTCTATACTAAAGACGACTCGTGAAAACTATTATTTTACTTCACAAAAACTTGATTACACATAATTAGAAAACTTGATTACACATTAGAGAGAGTCGTTAAAAACTTCGAAAACACCTTGATTACACATAATAACAGCATAAGACGGCTCTCAGTATGAAAAGAAGTTACTTTTCGGGTTGGAACAGGGGAAGAAGGCACGTCACGGAGAATGGAATTTATCAAAGAAGGAGAGAGGGTTCGACGTTTCGCACAAAAATTTAGGAGAGGGAGGCGGCCTATTTCAGGAGTGAGTGGAAGAAGGTTCATTCGAAAATGGGCAGTGTAGATGAAAAACTATACTAGGAATTAGCTCTTGCCATTTTAAAAACACTAATGAAAAGAATTTTCTTTCTTATTTTTCAGCAGAGTTTTCTGCATGCCCATCTCGTTATTTCGACACGTCTTTTGAAATTGAGATGCACAGCTTTACTCTTAATTAAATTTATACAGTGTAGAATCAACTAATCAAAAACGAGTTCGATTATGATGAGGAAGTGCACGTGCATTGAGAAAAAGGAAAATGCATCACTTAAAAACTTGTTCGCAGATCAACAAAGCGGACGAATTTCACTGCGTTATTTTGCTATGAACCTACATCGCTAAGAAATTTTCCATTTTCCGATAATTCAAACGAATGACGAGCTAAGCGTCAATGTTCCAGTCAGAAGAAGACAATGCAGCATAAATTTTTCGGTTTGTTTTTTTTTTCCTTTTCTATGTTATTTTTTCTGTGCTTATACAGTGCTAAAATGCGACTTAATCAATGACATACACCGTTCTCATCTCTCTTATCGCTCTGAATTCAATTTTACTCTGTGAAAGTGAAGAAGCTACAGAACTCTTCACTCCATTTGTTAAATTATTTATGCAAATCTTCCAGTTACCGAGTAAAATTCAATGCCCTATAGTTCTAATTCTTGAACAACAAATATTAAACGCCTAATGCACCAATACGCATTAAAACCGTATTCGATTTATTATTGACCATCAGTAGTAGCAAGGTTAAAGCGGATCGATTATGCACTTACATAACATATTCTACATTTATGTTTCATTATTTATCCCTCACAATGCTTACATCTGTCCAGCGACAATTTTAGCGATAAAATTGCATAATGTGGCCATCGTCGATACGTAAAAGTCCTCAGTGAGCCACTCCTTATAGACAGTTTTTATGGAATAACCGATTGCCAAAATGCAGTTGCCGTAGGAATAGTAATGGATGAAAATTCTGAACGAAGGAACTCGAGCAATATGCGTGATGAAAATAGGAATAACCAGAACAAGTAGGCAGCACGTAACACATGAAGAGGCAGGCACTATGTCCTCGTACTTCGCCTTCAGCACTACAATCTCTTGGTTACTACTGTTACAGCTGAACAATTCATTAGTGCGTTGTTTTGTTGCGGAATCGACGTCCAGTTTGTAGGCGGTTATAAGAAAGCGCAAGTCGGTTATCCACTCAAATCGCAGTCAAATTAGCCTTATACGTAGCAGATCTCTTAGCGACAGTCAATTTTTTGCTTGGCAAATCGATGCCTCAATCCGACAGCAAAGCCTCAGTTGAATGAAAGCGCACTTCCGGTTGTTTAAGTTAGAGATGAGGGCAGTAAAAAGTGAATAGCACAGGAATTTGCATAACAGTCTCAACACGTTTGGATGCACGCAACGATCGTATGCTGATAAACGTCTCCACAATGCGATAAGTGCGTCCACTGTCTGCCCATTCAATGGGCGCTGAATGATCGCGAATAGAGCCTCGGGTTAGTTGCGCACTGATTAGGCACACCACAGTTCGGTGCACCTCTTCAGAAGCAAACAACGAGCAAATGACAACACTCCGCGAAATGTTAAACCAGATCATATGGGCACGACGCCCGCCGCTGACCGTGTGCTTGAATACTCAACGACGAACACGGCGACGACCAGGTTAGTAATCGGCAGTGCTGCGAACAACCAAAAAATTGCCATACCTGCCGAAAAACATGCATCGTTATGAAGAACCCCAACGCTGGGCTCGACGAAGGACTGTTTTCTGTTGTGTAACGATTCACGGCACACATGCGTCATAACAATTAGAGAGCAGAACAAATTTGCTTTCAATCTGTCTTAATTTTCATTGTTCCATTCAATACTGAATTCCTCTTAAGTTTTTCAATGTTGTGCAGTCATCCCACCCCAAAACATGTGCTCATTTAAACAACTGTAGCTTGAAAGTAGAAGGATTCCTTGCTGCATGTAGGCGATGACGACTCTTATGAAAAAGGATACGGATCAAAAAAGCGAACCGAATTCCGCTAAAGACATCGGTATATCTGATCTTATTTAGAATCTCTGGCATAGCAGAAACCCCGAGTATAGGAGTGTAGAAAAAGGCTTCGAAACTTGTTTCCTTCTTACCTACTCAACAAGCAAAAATTGAGTGGCTAAGAAAGGAAGTAGTGCCGCATTTTTTTAATTAACGAAAACAGTGCATAGACAAAACAATGGAAAACAATTTTGAGGCATCTCACCATAAGCAATGATGATCACGATGTAATTTTTTCATATACTTGAATTTCAATCCACTACGATCTAAACTACTGCACTAAATTGAACAATTTGATTTGGTTAAAAGAAACAAACGAAAAAAGGGTAGACGAACTTTGGTAATATTGCAATTTCAATCGATATCGTGAATTTTAAGCACTTCTTAGAAACTACTTCTGTATTAATTAGTTAATGGATTTAGAGGGAGAATACATACAACTCTGACGATGGTCCTTTTACGGACTGCATGTTTGTGTCAATAAATAAGCGACAAAATATGAAAATACAAATTCTTCTTCCTTTTCATGTTTTTACTATTTCACACCTAGCTTTCCATTATCTACACCTGGAAACACCTCCATAAGAGATAATATTATCATTTTAAACGTAAGCTCCATGACCAAACGGCTAAGAACGAGGAGAGCACTTGGAATAAAATTCATTTCATATTGATGCTCTAACTGAACCATTACTCTCGTATCTGCCACTCTACTAAGACAACTAGAGCTCTTCGTTTGCTCAACATCATGACACCCTCACCTCTTTTATCCGTCTTTTCCCCTTCCAGCAAGGACATTCATCGGTCATCCTTGACGACACGTTTAAAAGTAGCTTATTTGCTTCTCAAAGCTGGAGTCTCTTTTTTAGATGACCAACTAGATGTCGTTGCACTTCTTCCAACTGCTAAATCCATCGCACTAACTACTGCCATGAAGATACATTCCTGCAACATTTCCACACTTTAAACATGCGCTCTCCCTTACCCTCTCTTTGTTGGAGGCATATGCAAAAATTGAGGCGGCGGTGGGGAAAGGCATGCTGTAGACTCGGGCGGGACCGGCGAGTAAGCAGAAGGAGGACGAAGGGCAGACAAGGGAACTAACGGTATGACTGTCCAAAATGGTCTCTCTTCACATTTTTTTCCGGCATGTTTGCATTTTGCATGGACACATTTATTATGTATTTGCATTTTATCACATAGACTACAAAGTCCATCTTGTATAATTTTTTAAATGGAAAAAAGGAAAGCCTCTTCAGGTTGCGCTTCAAAATCACCTCACACAAAAACGCGCTTTTTCCACTTCCACTCGATTATTAACTGTGCGACGCTGCATATTTTAAACTGTCCCACCATCCCTCTCAAAAAACATGAAAAAGCAAACAGAACAACGTGGGCGTATAAAACGAATTGTTTATGCCCATCCATACGAGGGAACATTTTCTGAGGCACTGAACCAGACTGCAAATGAATAAAACCGCGACATCAATATTGAATCGAAAGGAAAGCACATGAAAAAAAAGGATAAGCCCACTGTTTAAACACGAGATTGATCTTGATGCACACTATATTTAATAATTTTTAGTTATTTTTGGCAGTATAGTGGGATCGATAGAGAGGGGCTGGCACAAAGACCGTCCGGAGTCATCCTTTATTGTTAAGAAATGTGCTGAATGAATCGTGCACTGGGCATGATTATCGCGGACGTGGTCTACTGCCGTTTCAAATTCGACCGCATCACAGCGTAAAATTTTATCAAACCTACTTTTGAAACAAGTGCTTAATTAAAGCACCCACACGAAATCGGCCCGTGCTATATTGAGGTCTTAAAGATTTTATATGTTATCACGTTATCATTTCCCAAAGCTGTGAACTAGTAAATGATAATTGAAGCTTTGCGCCCTTTACCATACAGCACTTTAAACGACAGACGATAGGCACGTCATTGCAGAAAGAAATTTCATCACGAGTGTATCGGACCAGAACTACCAAGTAGTTCGGAAATGAAGGCAAAGAAATTAGCCAAAACCTGCAATCCGATGTTGCAAGGCAGGAAAGACACAAGAGGCAAAATTTTCCTCCTATAATACGCTGAACAGAAACTCCGCTATTAGTGATTTCAGACTACAATGAGGTTCTCCGTGCGAGCGACTATAATCTTTCTATTCAAAGACGAAATACTAGCTGTCACTGAATACAGCCGATCGCAAATCTAATTCATGAGAATGTGAAATAGAAAAAACTATTCCTTCCGTCATTGAATTTTTGGATTTTGAAACGATTAACAAAACCTAGGTTACTAGTTTGATTTACTTTTCTCGCAACAACAAAAGCAATCCATAAAGTTCAACAACTTTCACGACTATACATAAAATGTCTTTAAACCTTCACATCCAACATTCCCAATTCAAAACTTATAGGCTAGCAACTCAGGACTCGACTGCTCGAAAGGAAAAAGGCTTCCATTAAAATTTGAATCCAGATTTTCGAAAATAACCATTCCCTATGTAACCTCGCTTGAAGCCATAAAGATATAAATTACACGAATTATCCAAAGGTTACTGAGGCAGCGAGTCAGGGAAATGAAGCGATTGTTCAAATTGAACTTGCTATCACATGTCTTCTCAATAATCACTGTCTGCAAAGGGGGCTTTGCAGTAGGCAGTAGTTTATAGGCTAACGTTGGATTACACACAGTAGGCAGGAAATTGTTAACCTTTTATCAACCACTATAGCCTGTTTACTATTTGTCGAGAACGAAAAGATGACCATTTGAAGTTTCGTGTCTGGTGCTTTGGCCGCACTACCTCATTCCTAACTGCGATTATGTGCTCATGTCTCTTTCTATAAAAGAAACGACCTTAACGCCTTTAGGGAGACGGAATTCTATGTCGAAGCGATTAAGATATATTAAGAATCTCTTGTGGTAATGCAAGAAGATGAATTCGATAAAGGAGCTTTGAACTCTTAGTGGAGTTCAGATACGTCCAACAAGACCTAAAATTAGAAAAGCACTTTCAGGCGCGGCCGAACTTGAAGCACCATTACTTGTCCCGAAGGGCCAAAAATTAAAGACAGTGCATTTCTCAAGCACTTAAGCACGCATGGAATTTATGAAACTTTCGTCGAATGGATTCGCCTTTCTCACCAGTCGAGGACAAACATCGTTCAAATATTCGTTACTTCCGGCGGCAAACCAATGACGTCATGTATTCTGCTCGAAGATAACGCTTCACTGCTCTGAAGGGCTTTTTAACCATCTAGCATTTTTATGTGAAGACATATATAGGAGGCAAATGAAGTTTGCTTTAACCAAAGTACTGAAATTGCTAGATGACGCATCGATGACTAATACAATCTTACACCACATGGACAGAGCATACACGGCACCATTTTTCCCACAAGAGGCCGGATGTGTACTTGGAATCAGGCCATGTGCGAGTGCCTAAAACTTCAAAAACTTCATAATTTACGAAAGTAGGAACAAATAAAGCATAATTACGCGCTTCTACGCGAGTCGCACCCGTGCTCTGCTCCCATGCTTGCACCGGAAGGAGAAAAAAATCTTTTCAAAAAAACTTCGCGTCTGTCTCGAAAATGCTCACACTTCCCTCCTCATTATTCTTCTTCAAAAGTTTCTTAAACAGTAATGCAAAAGATTTCACTGAAGCTAGGGGATTGCACTCAGAAGGACGCGATAAGCCCCAAAATCGCACTTGTTGCTGTCACATACGCATTTTCCGGTTCTCAATGCGCTGCAAAAGACTGTTTTCGAGTAGAACAAAGAGAGTCAAGGGTTGTAAAGGCGGTCGGAGCGTATCTGCGTTTCTTTGAAAATTGGGCAGGTGAAACCAACTGAAACGTCTGCGGGTACTTTAAAGGAAAAGCAAGCATTTTAATCACTATGTTCTGGACGAAAGACGGGGAAGGCCTAGCAAGACATGAACACAACTTCAACGAGCGTAGCTGGAGGAAGCACCGTTCGAAAGTGCCTGATCAATTGTGAAATAGTTATTAGCGCCACAATCAAATGCGCTGCACTCATGAATGACGTGACCGCGATTCCCGTTGTTAAAGTTTATAACCGTAGTATTTCTTGCGGTGCATGAAAAAAAATGGCGACCGATAGTGCACCCTCCTACATCCTAACTTAACGATACTTTGAAGCGGTTGCGAGGCGTCGGCAAGGAGGAAGAGCTACGTAGGCGACGGCGGCGATGTAGCCTCCTGACTATCGTTTTGGTAATGATGGTAAAAAAATCGTCAATTTATTTGACAAAATTGCGGAACCATGGGGTTCATACAAAATCGAATGAATTCGGGCAGCGAGAAACTGAAAAACGAATACTTCATCATTAAAATAAACTACAGGAAATTGGATTCATAGCAATTTGAAAGGTTTAGATTTCGGGTGAATACATCAGAGATGCAACTAGGTTTGCAACTTTTTGGTTTGAATATTTATTATTAGCTGAGACCATGCAACCAGTTACAGTTTGGTTTGCCTCCTATAAATTTTTTAATGGGGACAATTGGAAGCTAGATAGTTTTTCACTTATAATCAATGCTTTCTCCATGTTCTGTTAAGCGAGATAGCTGAATTGGTTGCAAAAATACAATGGAATAATGGGCACTTCCGTTTACTAAAACTGATATTTATTCAAAAATTCGAGGAATTAAAATTTCTCTATTATTCACAATGTTCAGATGCACACAGAATACTTTTACTGCTTTGCCACTGCGCACGTGATTTAAATTGCGTCCAGCAACTAACTCTGCTTTGATTTGTGTTCTGCACGACGTAACGAGTGTTTTAAAGCATGTAAGCTGTAAGCTGTCTTTATATGTAAGCTGTCTATGCTTCTACAAGTGCTTCTTAAAGGCATCAGGATTAATACTGGAGTGGTGGTGGCCAGCTAGGTTAATAGAACTCTGTTTTATAAAGTGCTGGAAGCGCACATGTATTCCTAGTAGATGTAGGGATATCCTATATCATCCTTCAGTGGTAATGCTTATAATCTGAAAAAGGAATAATTGAATCATGGCGCACTCATGCTTATGGATGGGACGGCTGTGTTATCTCATCTATCGTAATAATCCCTTATTGGCCATTTCATTTTTTAAAATATGAATCTAATATGTAAGCGTAATACCAATTACTTTCACTTTAAAAATCGACTCAGTTTATTAAGCACCTTTATCGCTTTTGTTTGCTAACCGTCTCTTTATAGGTGGCCGTGCTTGATATAACTGTTACTGCCTGCTTCTTGGTACATCCTTTTGCGATGGTTCCCGTCTGAGTGCTGAGGAAATACAAAAAATATTTCTGTAAAAATAGGCTAAAATGTGAACTAGTGCAGACTCGCCTAGAGACCTAAATTTTTAGTTCCAGGCCGTTTAATAAAAGCTGCTTAGAGTCTACGGAACGATTTGAGTAAGAATATAGAATTTGCTGTTGACTGCGACGACATATAGGACTCCTGAACCCCACCACCGGCTCTTCGGGATGCAGGCTCGTGTTAGATGTACTGAAAGCCTACTGAAAGCCACCTCACTAAGAATAAGTTAGACGTTTGCGTTCAGCGTGTCCGAGTATTTCGCTAAGAACTTTTTGCAAAAATCTGTGAGCAAAACATAAATGTCCCCAGTACTGATGGGATTATAGGTCTCTGCTGATGTTGATGTTTCGCATGCCTCGAAACCTTTCTACACAAATTTTATGCAAATCCTAGACCAAAATTTCTTCTCTTCAGGTGGCGTTCGATAACTGCAAGTGTGACGAAAATTTTTTAAAATCCCTCGTTACAGTAGCCACCTTGCCCAATTTGCTTGTGCACTAGCCTACAACGTTTAGTGGCTAGTGCACATATAACTATACGGTTACAAGTTATGTTTCACTGTAGGCAGTGACTAAGGAGGGCAAAAGATGTATCACCTTTCGAAATACTATTTCAAATCTTTTCTCGGTAAAAAGTTTTAGAGCACTGTAAACGACCACAAATTTGTCTCATCTGCACCACATTCGTTCCAAGGTGCGAAGCGGTATTAGTAATCATCGATCGGAAACAGCGCTATATCAAGCAAGGGGGATGGGAGACGGGTTGTTGAATCACTGCATCGACACAATGAGGGAGAGGCGAGCGTGCATTCACACCAAGTATGCACTGTCAGGTTGATTGTGCTGAGTGCACTTCGTACGCATGATTCAACCGGACAGGTGCGTTCAACAAGTGCTCAGACTACAGTCGCGTACGTGCTATCGTTAGCGTTCGCCCTGTTTTCAGGTGACGCTTCTTCCCTTAACGCGTCCTAACGCTTTCATTTACTCAATCTCCGTTAACGCATTGTTGCGCCAGTTTTTTCCCACTGTGTACCTCTTTCCCCATTTAGAAGGTCTGAGGCTTGTAGGTCTAACTTCCCAAGGCGGGCATATGTTGACGGTATTATGGTATTATGGTTATAAACTTGGAAATGCAGTGGATGTTTTCTCATTTGGCACACCCTGAACAACATCCCGCTCGAAGATTTTCGAAACGATTCTTTCACTACGTGTTACATGTTTCTTAACTGCTCCCATGCTCATTACTTTTGTTAATAAGTGTAGTGTTCCTATTCGGAAAGGCGCATATTTGGAAATTTCGCATTTTAATCATTTTTTCTTCAGATAATTTTTTGATATAATCTTACATGTTTTCGCGCCAACAACATTGTTGCATTAGCTACGATCGTTTCAACAGTTTAAGCTCCGACTGCACCTCCTCTTAATGCGCTTTGAAGTTTTGATTAAGTTTTGTTGTAACGGTTTCAAGATACCGAGGGAATACTTTGACGGCCATGAATACAAGTGTGAAGTCTACGCTAAACCACCGTGAATTCCCCGAAGCAGTCTTAAGTCCCTGTTGCACTGGCATCATTCACAAAGACATTTAATCTATAACTTTCTTTACGTTACACTCTCTCGACCGATTTCAATATTATAAAAACTCCACCATCCTGGTGAGGTTACAAACAGGACACTTGCATCGCGTGGCGACTTTACTGTTGTCTTGCGCAGTGCATTTCGCACGAAATCCCACCACTTCGCACAAATCTCATCGAAATTCGGCCATGTAGAGACGGAGAAACTTCAGTTTTTATTGTATTTGTATTTCAGCAGTCAACAACGTTGCTTTTATGTTGGTCAAAAACGATTGTGGAACGTTCCGCGCTATCTCCTCCTTTTTGCATATGTTGGGAATCGCTTCAAATAGACGAATTTCCGTTTTGAAACGTTATACGTAATAATGCGGTGCCTCGACAACAATGAGGCTTGTTTTCTAAATTTTTGGCGTATTTCGCAAATTTCTCGCCTATGTTTCTCCTGCTAACCGTATTTTCTTGTACCCACCAGCGGCTACATACGTGGCCATCGTAGCAGAAATGAAAGCAGCTTTGAAGCGGACGTATACAGGTGAAAGATATTACATAGAGAACTCGATGAACATGTCTCCGAGATATTAAAGTACTCATGTGGTACTAGAATAGCTAAACAATATTCACTGCGTATAAAGGCGAAAATTTTCATTGAAAATGAGGGTCATTTGAAGCGTTCTTTGATGCATTTCCAGTTAGCGAACTATGAATTCTTTGGCAGTTTATCGAAGAGTTGAGTAGCCATTTGTTTATTCCGGCTATGAGTCATATAGCAGTTTAATCTGCGTGCACTGTGAACACTACAACTGCTCCTATCCACCTTTTTGCCTTCTCGAGCATCTCTCAGTGTACGTCTTACGTACTTGAGTCTGACGAGTGAACGAAAGTACAACCGACGCTTGAGCTCACTCATTGCTATTGCCAGGTTTTTGTACAGTTTTCCGAAGCGCTTACCACGTTATCGCTGATGACTGCTTGTCCCCTTCGCCCTTTTTGTGAGCTCCGCTCTAAACCTTTAAAAATAAAATAGCAATCCATGCGTCAAGTGAAAATTTTCCTTTATAAAGCTTTTCAGAAACGCATGGTTTTTTCGGAACATTACGGCATATGCAAAAAACTGTGCTGCGAAAGATGAAAAACAGATGACATTAAAAACATATTGTGTTCTCTAAACAAATTTCTCTCCGGAATGTTGAGGCAGCGTCATTACTTTCGCATGCCTTTTTATAAGCTTCTGCTTATTCCATTTGCACAAGTGCATTATGACGGCGTCGTATCTATCCTCCTCTCTACCACTTCAAGTCGGAAACCATTCAAATTGGAGATTAAAACGCGGCGGAAATAATAAATTCCTTACGATTGCCTCGTATACCGCATTCCGCTTTGATCTGTCAAATTCGAAAGACGTTAGTTGCATTTGAAGGTGCTGAAAAAGCACGCATTCGTTTCGTAGCTTTCGTACTTTCGTCTTACACTAATCGAATCAGAGAACCGATGGGAAAGCACACCAAATAACTAGCACGCATGCTTCCGCTTCCGCATTCAGACCTTTTAACAAAACGTTTTCGTAGCTGCCTACAAACAAAAAGTGTAGGAAGTGATGTTTTCATATTTTATTTATGTTTTATTCGCTTCGACCACTCTCGCGGTATTTCCAGAAAAGATTCGTTTGTTTACAATCCGACAGTGTGAACTGAAAACTGGCCAATATAAAATGCATGTACGTTTTCAACTTTTTGAGCTACCATAATTTCTCTTAAATTTGATGGATCAACATGAAATAAGACGTGCGAGGTCACCCTGCGGCGTGTTTTACGCATGGCAAATTTTGCAAATCGCGCTTTAGTGATTTCTAAGCTGAAGCTGGAAACAGGGAGGTAGGTGTATATAAATATATAAATATATGCAGCAGATTGCAGAGGTAGGTGTATAGGTGTATAAACAAATAAACAAATAAATAAATAATATAAATAAATAAATAAATAAATATATATATATTATATATATAAATAATAAATATATATATATATATATATATATATATATATATATATATATATATATATATATATATATATATATATATATATATATATATATATATATATATATATATATATATATATATATATATATATGCAGAAGTAACGTGTTTAAGTAACGAAGATGAAATTCATTGAGAGCGCAGTCGTTAGGGATTGCAGTTGGATAGTCACGGTGCACATTCCATATTCATTTTATGTATTCTCGTAAAACTCTTTCATCTTATTGTTCACGCCGACAGTTTTGCAAAATGACATTCTTTGCTTCAGATTTTATTGTCATGAAAGTCTTTGAGTGCTATAAGCGGAATTTACAATTCCGGGTTATTTGATATTCGTAGGCGTTAAATTTGATGGCAAAAATTGACCGTCTGCATATCGTTTGATAACTTATAGCTAATATCTGATTCTGTCATTGCGTTAGCAAAGTTTTCCGAATCTACGCGAGAAAAAAAAATTTCATCGTATTGAATTGCGTCTCAAGGTGCTCGAGGTGTTTTTTTAGATGGAAAAGAAACCAGAAAATGCGCCACCTTCCGATGCGCAGAGATGATTGCAAATGTCTACACCATGAATTATAAATATGCATCAGATCAAGTTTCATTTTTCATTTCACATATCTTCCTTCACAGCAGCGGATTCCAACACCCCTTCTCACATAGTAATAAATGCCAAAATTTTTGTTTTGATTTCGAGTCAGTCATTACGCATTGCGACGTGATCTGTCAGAATTAATTCTCCAAAATTGCATCGCATGGTTGATGTATGGGCGAGCGTTTTTACCCCCTACTATGATATAATTGACCTTTTGTTTTCAGCATATAATGTCATGTCAGACGTTGTTGTGCATTTTCGCCACGCCGTTGTTAATTTTGTCGTTCTGTTGGCCCACTTCTGCCGACGACATTTTCGAGCAGAAGGGCAGCTCAAAAGTGTGCTTAGGAGCTATATGTAAGTTTAGAATTTTAGACAAGGATCCTTTCGAATCGAAGACTTCATTGATTGCATTGAAATGCAAAAGTTTTCTGCATCTTTGTGGTTTTCGCTTTTTGACATTTCTCTCTCATCTGCATCTTCTTTTAATGGGAACATTTAATGTGCGCATCTTACAAGACTCGTTTCTTTCGTCCGAAACTTTTTCAGATTTTGATGTGTTTAATTTGTTGAGAGGAAGGTTCGAACCAAAATGCTAAAAGATTCAAACGCGTAATTTTTTTGATACTTCCCGACAGGTAGTAGGTATACGAAGGAGGCTTAGAGAAGTCTTTCTCCCCCACTAAGAATTTCCCAAAAATTTTTTTACGTCGATTTCTGAGCCGATTACCATTCGATTCTAGATTTTAAAAAAGTGCAACGCAGAGGCTACGGTCTTCCTCTTCCCGTTGCTACAGATGGTCTTGCATGCTCTTCCGTCTTCAGAATATTTTCCAATGATGACTATTTGAAATGTTCCCTCATGCGAAAAGAAGGAGCCGATACACAACGAATTGTGTCATTTTCCTTGCGCAGCAAAAATTTTGATTCAAAAACCGTAATATAATGAGTAGTTTTCATCGCTGATATGTGCTAAACATTTCCTAAAGGCTAATGGCTCATTTAGGTCCGGACTCATCGGCGTTTCATTATTACGAGTGCTGTGGAACGATCTTTAACGAGTGCTGTTTTCGATTGCAGACGTGGGTGATTGTGATTTTAGTCGTACTGGCTGCCCTTGTGCTGCTTAGTGTGGTTATCTCGCTTATCAAATGCATCTGCTGCTGTGATTAACATCTTCCACCACACCCAGAGTGAACACATTATGCTCATTGTTGTATGTTTTCATTGTGCTTAGCGATTGCCATCTTTGACCGTTGTGTGTCGCATTTACCGAAGCTTTTTATGGACGCATTATGTATCTTTCAAAATGAGGTCGCTAAACTTTATCCAATAATTTTTTCATATTTTATCCCTCTGCAATGAGATTTTGTTCACTGTGCTGTGACATCTCGAAGAATTCCGATAAGTGTGATTACTTTTATTTTTGGCATTATTTCGCGTGTAACATTAACATTGATGCCAAATAATTTAATAAAAGAGGTATGAATTGCGGAAAGAAGAAAGTCGAAGGAAATAATAAAGGAAGGTCGAGAAAGAAAACCTTGTTGAAAGAGAAAGAATCACCAATATTCGAATTAGAATTTGACGAATAAATGCATGTAAAAGGTTGCGGTCTTGAACTTTGACTTATTTACGTAATAAAGTCTTAAAAAACATTTCCCAAGTTTGGAGGCCGTTTACATTGAAAATTAATATTTCTATGGCGCAGCTTGAAAATAATTTACAGGTTTTGGCTGCAAAACTTATTCATAATTATTCAAGTTGGCCTTCGTCCACAGCTCATGAGCGTCACTTGGTTGCTCAGCGAACATTTCAAATGGTGTTACTTGCAAACGTTAATCACCTTATCATTGTCGCGAATCTTGAATATTTCTTATGCAAAACAATTCAACTTGCAAGTCTGTGCTCATCGTGCTTCTTTATGTGCCGTCTTAAATTTGCGTTTGTGCAGCATATTATGGCAACATCGTGGCAGTTGACGCATGCGCATATACATGTGCATATGCGTGTATCTGTCTGATAGTTTATCTCCGATAGCAGTGAAGCCAGAGCTGTAAAGTTTGGTAATATATTGCTCTATTGTTTTGATCCATCAAATTCAGAACGAATTGTAGGCATTTAATGCGTCAAAAAGTTGGCAGCATATATTCAACACCGTTTGGGTCGTGCAAAAAAGGGTTTTTATGAGCGATCAACAAACCTTTCCTACAGGTATGTTCCGACATTTTAAAATCATTTTTTGATAGCTTGTGAAAGTGGTTAATCAAGAGAGCAAAATACCTAAAATGGCACTATATGCTTGGGCTAACATCTTTTCCTTGTATAATGAAAGTGTAGTAAATAAGAGGTTTGGATCTTGAAACACTTTCTGTTGTTTAGTTTGATGATTATCTCTCAAAAAGATGCGATGAAATTTCCTGCAACCGTTCTTACGAATGTCATTTTGAGCTGCTTTTGGCCATGGCTGCTGCTGATTCAATACCATTGTAATGGAGCTAGAGTGAAGAAAACCAGTGAACAAGAAATCAGCTTTTAATGAGACTTGAAAGATATCGTTACACTTTCGAATGCCCACGTTATTTCTCTGTAGTTCGATAAGGCACGTTCTTTCTTGAAGGCAATGAAGCTGCAGCGATCATTTTTACTTAATACTCTATGCAGACCGTTATTTTCCGGAACCCATACACTAGCCTCATTTATTATACAGCAAAACTAACCAGGGTTCTGAAAATGCGATATTAGCTAGTTCAAGTTGTGGCATTTGCTCCTGTATACTTTATATTGTATAAGCCTTTGTGAATTCGTCCTATTCACTTTGCAGAACGTTTGAAAAACTGGTAGTGAAATTCGATTAATGTAATTTTTGGCCTAGGGTAAGGAAAAAGAGAGGTGGGGGGATGGAGAGGAAGTGTCAACGAAGTTCAGCTCGCCATCTTTCAGTCTCAGGGTGAGTAAACTTGTCGGCCATATTTATTGCTTTTTTGAGGTGGCGTTAGTGTTTCGATAGGTGCTAAAGAATCAGTGCCCATAAGTATGTGGTCAAAGCTGTTGAATGAAGAATTGATATTGCCAACGGCAACCGTTGTGTTGGTATCGCTCATTTATTTTAAGCAGTCATACTTCATGTTATACAATACATTGTGGTGTATTCAGTAAAGAAATAAATATAAATATTAACTTTGATGACTATTCGGGATTTGATGATAATAACACCCGCTCCCCATTCCTTTTTTTCAGTTCAAGTAGGACTGTTAGGATGAGTATAAAATTTCCACAAAATTGGACGACTAAACAAAAAAATATTTAGAATGTTGTGGATTTTTGAAACTTCTCATATCACAGAAATCTTTAGCTGAACAGTAATAAAGCATCACTTACTGTGAAAAGGTGTGAATTTATTACCTTTGCGTTTTTCCCACCGTCAATGTTGAGCAAACAAGTGCGCTTTGAGCATATCAATAGTCTTGCAAAATTGGAACGATTAAACATCGAATCAGAATCGAAGACAGCCGCAGTAATGTAGAAATATTGCTCAACTACCAGAAATGCTTCTTGCTACTGCGCACACGATCACAGTCAACAATACAGTTGACAACGCACATCCTTGAGCAGCTTTCGCTTTCGGTTCTGGTTCAGGCTTTGAATTCGGTTGTGGCTCAGCACTAGGTTCAGCAGTTGACATTTTTTCCTCAGGAAATAGACCAATCACGAGGCCTCCATGTCCATCACCGAAACCTGAAAATAGAAGGAAATTACTGAGCATATTTTAGGCATTTACACTCACTTTATATCTATTAGAATACAGCCGGTGTTGTTCTTTTATACATACATAACACTTATTCCGCATCAACTAACGCTATGTTCGGAGGAACAGTTGCACATGAATATGCGATGAAATAAAACGACCCTTACTTGAAAACTAAGATTTTATGTGGCATTAGTGCAATATAAGAAGGTAAAGAAAGAAGAAATGCTGATTCGTCATTATTGGAGTTCGATAAGATAGAAATAATTCTAAATGAAGAAATCAACGAACCGGCATCGGCAGGATTTCCAGGAACACAGTTATGCGTATTGCCAATTTTGAGCGTATACAAGCCTTCATTGCATTCGCACATTCCATTTTTGCACGTTGAATCCAAAAGGCATTCCTGTCCGTTGGAGCAGTCTCCCCCTAAACGACAGTCCAACTGAACAAGCGCGAATGCCACTGCGGAGGAACAATCACTGATTTATTATCGAGACTCTTCAGCCTATTCCACCTCCAACTCCACCCCATCCATTTCCTAATTTTCAGGGTACAGCAAAGTTTTTGACCACCTGATCATGTCAACGAAACAATTTTGATGCGGTCTGGACTTTTCCATGGCAGGACAACATAAAATTAAGGCAACTGGGAATGACAAGTTAATTTCATATGCGATATATCTTTTCTAAGGGAACGAAATTGTATGCATCCCAGTATCGAAAATATGAAAGCAGGAGGGCGTCTGATATCCGGATATCCCAAATGCTTTGAAAATTTTCTTGTCTTGAGAAAGAAACCAAACTGAAATGGAGGTGGAAAAAAAGAAAGGAAACCTGGAAAAGCCACTTGATCTGCGCTGAGAACTTGGTGAAGGTCGGCCTCCGATGTGTTAGTCCGTGGAACCGGAACTTCATTTCTGTAATTAGTGGGAGGTGTTGAAAGAATGCGCATCCAAGCTTATGTGCCTAGTTGAGACTGGAAGTGCTGCTTATACATAGCACAGTGCATACATTCCAGATCTACAGTAATGACCGAGGAAAAACAATTGGCGAACGGTATGAAGAAAAGTGGGTTGAAGCTGTTGGTGAACAGAGAGATAACCCAAATAAGAAACGATAAGAGTAATATCGGTATATTGCGCTTTAGCAGGAAATCACTAAATCTACTAGGTCGTCACTGGAAGCAAATTGCTTTCGCGAATTTAAAGAAAGGAAAGAAAGTAGGAGAAGATACCAAAAGGAGTTGATGATGGAAAGATACCTTTCTGATTTGTTCATCAGGTCACATTCATCTTTTAATCGAACCAACCCCTCATGTATACCCTTTAATCGTAAGAGATTCATTTTTTTTCCACAGGCAGCAGTTTTCAGATATGATTCAATGCCTTTAAAGTTTGTGGAGATTGCAGCCGCAAACATTTTTGCTCTTGCTAGAGTGATTCTCGAGTTGGAATTGGATAGGCTAGGTTCACACAGACATACAAGCACACACACCTAAAGACATAATATCGCCATAATGAGCTTTACGAAGGCATGTTCGCAGAAGTGCATAAGAACGGTAGCTGAGAAAAAATAGAAGCATAAGAATCCGGTTGCCCAGTAAAGCGGCAACTTGCAGGGAATGTCAGTGATGTCTTCGTTTAAAATGATGCATTGCAGCAATAGGTGATGTTCATTCACGTGCGTGGACCACCGTTTGAATTTTTCTACCTATTAGGAAAAACACTAATGTTGTACTCTATGAGAAAGTCTTACTCGCTAAATGGTGTGCCAGCACCCTCCCAACCAACCACCACCTGGTCGTGTTCATTTGCATTGCCTAACCAACTGATCAGCGGCTCATAATACTCGAGAAGTGGCTTCGCGTCCAGCTGATCTGAGCCTGAAAATGAGTACTTCACAACGGTGAGTGGACTTTCATTATTTCAACATTTCCATCCTTCAACTTTGAATGATCCCTCACATTAAAGGAGAAGGATTTCGTTAACTGTTTTTATCACATTTTAAATCGCTGCCCACAGGCATGCGTTCATCTCAAGCCTAATCTCTGTGGGCGTCTTTATTCAGCATAACTGTTTCACAGCAAATTCTAGACCTCTCCGAATTATCCAATAAACCTCCTCCGATTTCGGATAGCATGTCTTACAGCTTTGTTCGAGCAATCCTTTTTATGCTGAGATGACGGTAAGGAGGTTCACCTTCAATCGTTTGCCAAATTTTCATCGAGGAGGGAACGGAAATTGCCTTAGATTATTGACCAGTATCATTAAAATCGACGTTTTCGTATAGTGAAAAAATTACTGTATCTAATGTGCTGACTCCCATATTTCTTCCAACTTACTCCTCCCAGCTCTCTTCCTTAGCAACGTTTTAAATTTCTGTCAAATCATTCTCATTCCCAAAGTCTTGTTAACGGCACTGGGAAGAAATAACAAATGTCAGAAAATTGGATTTATGCAGAAAAGGTCTTCTATCATTCATCTAGAGGTTACCATGAATGATTCATAAACGACTCCTGAGAGCTTGGGTTTCGTGGGTGGTGTTTGCATTGATTTCTGTAAAGTGCTCGACAATTCATCGACAAGAAATTGGTTGGTAAGCTGAATTCATATGGCCTTAAGGGCGTTCTCACGAGGAGATTCAACATTCTACATATGAAGGGATTTTACCACCTTCTCATATGGCCTTGGTGCCACGGGGCTCTGTATTGCTTCCAGCTGTCTTTATTTTGTGTGTCTGCCAAAAGATTTATCGAACAGTGTAACCGCTAAGGTATACACTGACAGTGTTGAACATTTATCGCTACGATTTTGTGGCCATGCAGACGCTTCATAAAAGCTGCCTCTTGGGTGGCAGTAGTCACTTACTTGAAACAAATTCTTCGCTTCAAACTTTCACGATCGAGAAACTGCTTGTTATTGCCGAGAAACGGGCGAAGGTGGAAACCAAAATTCATGATATCAATCAACGATAACAACTTTAATTTCGATAGAAGTACTGGAAAAATCTTCTCGTTGTATATTTGCGCTATATATCCTCTGAAATATTTGAGAACAAAAAGTCTGCCTACTTTTTAATTGCGCGCTCTCATATTCTCTACATTCCCACCTTTCGACAGTTTACTGAAATCTTCCATTTAAGCACCCATAAAGCTGGCCAATGTACTTAAAAACTTCTAGAGATACTTCATCAGAATTGCATCACGGAAATAGGCTAGCAAATACCAAACCCGTAAGCATCTTCATCGCTTCCATCCAGTTGATCGACGAGCCAAGCATCATCACTTTTTTCATGTTTTCAACGGAGGACTTCTGTAGACGACATCCCTCGTGCTGTAAACATTAAAAATCTCCTTTTTTGAGCAGCATCAGCGAGAAATTTTGCATCAGTCGTTTGGGGTCACAGTAATTTCACATTTTAACTTCATGCAGAGAAAATTTAGCGATAACAAAGAGAAACTTTCAACGTGATGGATGAGTTCATTTTTCGGAACGAGATATCTAGGGCAAGTTTTTCTTTTGCGCCTCTTTGCATAGAAGACGTTACAATCGTGTGCAGAAAATGTTGCTGCATCACAGTAATGCGCTTACTCCTCAAGCTTAACACTTAGAAAAGCTCTCTTGTGCATTGAAATCCAACTTTTATTGTTCCTTTCAGAGTTCCACCTCTGCACTTCGAACCGGACAAGTTTTGGAAATTAGGTAGATTATTTGAAAATTGCAGTTCTTTATTCGATCAATGGAATCCAAACATGGATGGAGGTCGATATCATTCAATTGGTTGAATGTAGCCTCCCAAATAGGCGCCATTCAAAGTCAGATTTCTCGTTTTCTCATCTGAACAAGACCAGAATACTTTCGGATTCACATTTGCCCAGCTATCAGCATTTAGACCTCCAAACGGCTCAGATTTAGATTTTTCACTGAAGTCACTCTACCATTTTAACTAGGCTAATGCAAGGTGTCTAGCCAAAAATGGACGCTTTCAAATTCTCTTTTGATCAGTACAGCGAAGGCTTTATTACAACAGGATAATCTATTATACATGTTCTTGGTTACTATCCATTACTGAAGTATTCAAGTCCATGTTTATTCCGGAAACTCGAGAAACTCCAAATTCATGCAAAGTGAAATCCAAATTCTCATATGGTAAGAATTTTGTTGGTAAATGACCGAAAGTGTGGACAAACAACGGACTGGACAAACAATAAAAACCTGTGAGTTTTTACTGTTTGTCCAGTCTTTTTACTACTTGTAATCTAATTCTGTTTTATAATTTTTTTTTCTGTTTTCCTAATTTAAATCTAACATATAGTTTTTCTGTTTTACTAAAGAGTTTTAATAACTTTTTTCTTTCACTAATCTAATTCTATTTTACTGATCTAAAATTCGAGAGACAAATATGTAGTGATTTAGTTTTACTATCTATAATCTAAGTTTATTATAATTAAAACTTATGTTCCCTATCATTTCGTGTTTGAAAAATTCCTTTCCGTTTGGACCGTCAATACCGAAACTTGGAATTTTCTTGCCCCCAAAATTTTTTACCAGACTGGTTGTGTTCCGACAGAGAGCCTTGAGAATCTGGAATTGCATAATGTAGCCGATGAAATGTCGCATCGCTGGAGAGTGCATTTGTGCAATTGCGGGTGCAGCGATCGCATCGAAGTCAGTGGCGCTCCGACGTGCTGCCGGTTTAACGCCCTGGTAGTGTTCACTGAATGCATACAACATGTTTATCATGGAGCATTCATCACTCCGAGGACAAAAAATTGCCATTTGTGCTTTTCGCTCCACTTCTCTCCCCCTTTCTAAGAACAACTTCGCAGATAGCGTGAGAGTTTTGAACATCTTTTCGGATGACTAGCTGATGATGAAATATTAAAAAGCTTCCTATAAAATAGTACAGATGAAGAAGGTGCCTAAACGTACCTTCTTCAAGTCACACTGTATTATAGCATCACTCTGAATATCCCCCTCTCCCTCCTTTGCCGTCCTGAAGCTAGTAAAATGCCACAAGATAATGTGCATAGCAAAATGCCCAAGATCAGTGCGAGTATAGCTGCAGTGTATCATCTCAGTGCACTGCATTGTAATAGAAATATATCTTTTTAAATCGTTCTCTTATATTTTTGTTAGCGTTTGCCTGTCCAGCATCTTGCTACGGTCGTAATCCAATAACGGCTTGTGTTCGAAGGGTGAACTAAGAAGGTACGGAACGAAGCTAGCATTCTGAGGATAGCAAAAAGCAAGGTAGGTATATATTTGAAAGATAGTAATGGTATTATACATTGCAACCCTAATATATTCATCATCGAAAGATGCTTATGTAAAAGAGGAGACAAACTTCGCTGCCTCCGTAAAGGAGACCTATCCTAGAATGGGCTTTTTAAACTCGGAGAAGCCCAAGAAGAAATGCTCATCTAGCGACAGATCATAAGAAAATGATGTGAGAAAATCACTTCATTGACTCCCAAATAACTTTAAAAAACTCCACCATAAGCTATTCTTAAAGACTCACAGCACCTGTGGTTACGGTTCCATTCAAGGATGTGCGTTCTTATATTATCTATTATGAGATGAGATATCGATTAAATGAACTGCTTTTACTTTCAGTTAAAGACAGCTTTTCTGGCACGGTAAGCAAGAGAATTGATAGAGAAATTAATGAACCTGAGCCTCCACCAGTCGTCATTCCAAGTGTCCTTATTAGTCTTTCCCTCAAAAATATTGAAGCGCCAGTTATCCGCTACAAGGTCGAACGGCAGCTTGACAAATTCTCCTAGTGCTTGAAAGTAAAGGCCATTCACTTGTGCCGCTTGTCCTTCGCTTGCAGTTGCAGGAAGGAGCTGCTGAAAATTTTTTTGGATGATATTATCAAAAAATGTGCACAGCATATCACCTGTATAGTGCATAACGTATTACCACAGCAAATGCATGTTAAATTCCTTAAGTCATTGAAGCGCATCCGTTCAATGGGGCAATCTTATTCAGCGAGGTTAGTTTCAGTGAGGCTGAAATTGCTCTCTACCTAAAACATCAACAGCACAAAAAATTAATGCACAACATCCCCTGACTTATTAAACACATCATTCAAATGCTTTGGCGGAGCTGGGAGGGGAATTATCAAGGAAAAAAGCTACAACAAGAGCGGTTACGCGAGAACAGGTTTTTAGATGTGGGGATATCAGTCTGGACAGTTTCATTTGATCATCAGCAGTATACACCATCAAATAAAGAGCACACAGAATGTTTTTCATGTGAAACGAGACAGTAAAAGTACCAGTGATTTCAGGTAGTCAGTATTCGTGGCCAGAAGCGAGAATGCATTCGTAATCGCAGCTAGGATACTCGGGTTGGCGGCCTCTCGGAATGGTAGCGGCTGTTCTCGATACAGATACTCGTAATAAACTTGAGCAATTAGCTTATGTGCCATCTTGAAGTCCGTATCACCAAGCTGGGCACATGACTTGATCCTTTAAAAGTTTTTTGCGCGCAGTGATAGAAATAGGGAAAGCAATGTCTCGAGTGCAGCGAGAAAGTGTGAGATGAAGTGGTGAAATAAAGGACAGCAACCGTCGCTTAGAGGAAGAAAATGTCTAGTTGGGTGCGATGACTCTGTTATACGAATCTTAGAGAGTGAAATTTTAAGTAACAGGTGCGAGACGTGAGATTTTAAGCGCTATTTCTTTTCAAAGTCACTGCATTTTGAAAATCCTTTTCCCAATCAGAGCAAAAGACCTTATTCTTCAATCTTCATATAACCTTCCCGGTAGGCTAATGAACAAACGAATGCATTGTTCCAATAAGCAGCGTTTTTATAAGATCGTAAGCAACTGACGATTGGCGAGTACTGATTACAGTGTTACAAAAAGCTGTTATAGTATGCCACAAAAAATACTGCGATTACCTGAAATCGTTTCCATCCCTCATATCATAAGCAACCGACGGCTGGCAGACCATATCCTTGCTCCATGTTCTTGAGAAAACCGATTTAGTCCATAATGGCTTTGGAAGCTTGCCGAATCCTAACTGCTTGAAATATTTGTATGCCTGAAGCAGAGAAAAAATATCCTCGGAAGATCGCAAAACATATTAGAAGATACTGGAAAATACTCGTCACTAATGTGGTATAAACATTTTTTCATAACTTTTTAACAGTCATTAAATTACTGAAATTTTAACGATTTCGACAAAGCAATAGGTACTCGAAGTAGTTGAGGGTTTTTGATGACCGGAGCAATAACTGTGTGGATATTACTGCCGCCTCTATTTCCGAACAATTTAGCGTTGCTGAGGCATAAGCTTGCAGTTCACGAAGAAAAATTCCGAACTCTTTATGGAAACGTGTGGATCGCTTTAATGACTGTATTTGGCTAACGAATATCCATCAAATATGACAACTTTAGAGAAATGACGTACGTTGGCTGTTTTCTTTTTCCAAAATAAGTGAGCAATTCGGTTGCTTAGATAGCAATGGAATGAGTAAATGGCGGCATAAGCACTAATTACCTAGTAATCAAGTCAGTCAACGGACGGGTAAGTGAAAAATATGTGGTTGTTCAAGTTATCGCACTCAACAAGCGATGTAAATTCGGGATATAATACATATGTATCGCGCAGTCGTTGATTGCGCAAATCCTAAACCGCGAACATTCTCAGCCACAAATATTGTCAGATCGTTTATGTCTATGCAAAAGCTGACTTCGACAAACATCCCTTTCGCCGTATAGTTAAGCCTCTGTAAATTTTCCAGAATTTGTTCTGAGCGGATATCGTCGCTGTCGAATGGCTTTGTCTCGTGATAGAGAGCTACCCAGCTGTCACCGGCAATACTTTCTGCAAACATATAAATGTGCCGCAGTAAAAATTTTGATCGCTTCTTCTGAACTTAAAGTCCAAATAAGGTTAAAAAAATTACAAATACATATGGGGCCTATAATTCGAGTTCAAGAGTAAGAACTATAATCCAGTTACACTGAACCAGTAAGTTATGGAACATAGTAAAATCTATGAATAAATTGTGGCAGATTGCTGAAAAGGTTTTTCGGGCATTTCTTGCCATGTAAACAAATATGTTGGTATGTCTAAAGCATAAGAGCAAACTTAGTAGGTGCGCTGGTATGGGTCCGTCCTTGGTGAGCTGTGGTACATTTTCGATGCCATAAATACCAGCAAGTTGACGTCGGACATAAGCGTGCAGCTGAAATAGTTGGGGAAGATCAGTCAACGTTTACCTATCGCTTCCTGAATGTCTGAGCAAAGAAATTTCTGAGGCAGAGCTATGGTACTTCAATATATGTTAAGTAGTGGGGTCTCTTGAAAATTGAAATGACCTGAAATAGGAAAAAACCTGTTTATAAAACGGTAGAATTTGTTCGAACAAGCGATTCAACTCCTCCAACATATTCAGTTTTGCTCTACCGCCTTCTATTGATAAGTCATAGGGACTGCGCCACATTGCACCGCCATCACTGAATCCGTTTAATACGGCACCTGCAAACTTTCCACATCAACATTGTGAGAATTTAATGCATGTCTCGTTTTTATTATAAAGTGAGAAAGATTTCGGGAATTTTCCTGTCACCTCGAAAATTTAAGAGCTTAGCAGCAGTGTATTAATTGAGTTTTGCAGTAATTTTCAGAAAGGTTCGGTGAGCATCAATGTGGTTCTTGCACTTGCACTGCGATATGAAGAGTAATAAATCATGAATCTATGAAGCTCACTTTCTTTCGCTGAAGTGATTCAACCGCTTGGTGCAAGGTGTTACATTGTCAAAAACTTCATCAATCCATGGTTTCAGCATCACTAAGTTTGAACAGGTGGTTCGGTCGGTCGGATTTTTGACATTGCCCTAGATACCGACTACAATACCTCCTCTGAGAGTATTTCATGCATTTCCCAAGTGAACACTTGACTGGGAGATGGTAATTTGATTGGGTCTTTATAATTCAGTTCCTAGTTAGCTAGCTAATAATTGATCCTTATTAGCTAGCTAACTATGAACTGAAAACTTTTAGTGTTCGCTGTCCGATAATTCCACTAACGAAAGCAGATGCACATCTTGAAAATATGGATATCTTGTGCTTAAATGTATCTGCGAAAAATTCTCATCTCAGGAAGAGCCGTCCAGAATGAAGGAGAATATTAAAGAATGTGTGAGGTAAATTTTCTCCATTCTCTTCTGCGATGCCTTCGGTTGGCGAACTATATTTTCTCACACATAAGCGTGAAGTTGGGGGAGGTGGATGATAAGCGAAATACCAAATAGTAAGGAGAATGGTGAGGGGGGGGGGGGGGAGGGTGGGAAGAGAGTTGCGCGGAAGTTCATGCAGGAGATTAGCAACCTTGGTTTGTTAACTGCATCAGTCGCTCATAGCTGGGTGCGAGGTCTTCTGCAATCGCTCTCCGCCATGCCATCCAAATGTGCTGCGCATTTTCGGCTTTATTCTCACGTGCCAGTATCGAAGGTATATCCGCATGCCTGAAGCATTTACTCATACATAATAATCCTGTGCAGAGGATAGAAATATTGAAAGCTTTTGTGGTGCAAAGTGCATAAAAAAGCCGTCGACTAAGATCAACTATTTTCTAGCATTCATTTTGCACTTTTCTCAGTTGAAAATTTTTGTGGCATGAAGTTTTGAAACTACCAATCACCTTGACATTTCAACGTGGAGCAAATGGATTAAACTAAAGTGTAGCTAAGAAAGTAGGGAAAACATGAAAAACAAAGCTATATAAGCTTCTAAGCACGTCGATGTGCTACCAAGCTGAACGAAATGAAGCAACAACGAACGTACTTTAGCAAACAAGGCGGTGGCTTATCCAGCTCGCATATGCCAACTTCAGCGATCATTTTATTAATCTGCAAGTTAAGAGAAGTGCTGAATTAGTTACTGGAAAAACTGAGTACTCAAAAAAAGAAAGCGACTTCCACAGTTGATGCCATCAACGCGGCAAATGTTTGCATAGCAGTCACCTTCGATTGGATTTCATTGAATTCTTTGAATGATGTATCATCGAGCGCATTCATGCCATTAACCGATAGCATCTGGAGTTGTTTTCGCAGTGAGGGATCGTCTATAGATGACAAGTCGAATTGTTTTGCCTGTTTTGAACTCGACTTTAGGAATTCGGCCAACACCTGGAAATGGCGGCATGTCAGACAACTGAATAACTTTTATAATAACCTCATTATTAGTTTTTTTTAAATGTTTAGGTTGGTGATCAAGAGCAATGATTTTCGAAAACTTCATCAGCATCTCTGAGTCGTTAGTGAAAAGTTCCGGCAAATTTCCGGTAATAAAGAATGCTTTAAAAAGTGGATGTGACAATATGTTCGCATGAAATGAAAAGCTCAGTTGTCTAAAAATGCCCAAAAATGCAGCCCTCGAGCTCCAATAATTTCATCAAACCTTACTGGCTCTTTGGAGACGCTGCTTTGATATTGAAATTTCCTAATGTTAACTACTGAAATTCCTCATATTGAATGAAATTTCCAAACAGTATCTCATCTTCATATGTATGAACGACTACTTCCCGTATATTCTTCTCCTTCCTCCAATTTCACTTTCTGTGATATGTAACCTCATCAAAAGTTGCTCGTGTTGCATATAAACAGGGAAATGTCACATGGTAGGAGCGCGACATACGGTTACGTGGTTGTCACAATTGCTCCTTGAAAGCAACGTTCTGTATATTTTTCCATTCTACGAACAGCAGAAACAGCAAGGGGAATCATTTCGATTGCGAATGATGGGTAATCACCTCTTCAGCCTCGTCGAAAATTTGCTTAGTGAGATGAGAAACTGACGTCACATAGCTCCAACCAGCCGTCGTCACCTGGTAGAGAACTTTTTGTGCTTCCGCTGAATAGCCGTCCACCCATTTCTTTGCTTCTGCTGGATCCTTTATTGAATGTTCGGGCTGAAATAATGAGCTGTTGTTGTGCGTCTACGTCACATTTCAACAGTTCGCGATAAACCACTAAGTTAGCAATGCCTTTTATTGTGTCTTTCGCCTTAATTTTCGCTGTCTTTTAGCAAAACAGCGAAAATTAAGGCGAAAGAGATCACTTTGCGTTTTTGCTACAGTGAAGAAATTGATCGCATACCCGTGCATTCGATGATTTTCAACCGAAATGTAAAAGGCAGTTGTTTTTTCGATGAAGAAAATATATGTCCTTAATGTGGGAGATGAGAGAATTACTGCGAATTCCACTAATGGCATTATTCGGCTTGAAACATTCAAAAATGTGTCAAATTTTGCCGTGAATTTGATTTTCATTAAAAAATTTCAAGAGAAGAATTCGCCGAGAAAAGAATTCTCTCTGATAAATCGGAAAATGGGATCGCCTAAAAAACGCATGACAGATTGAAGGGAGGTGAGATTTTTTGAACATTCCTTTCACTGTTCTTCAGATTTTTCATGCATCACTCGCTCACACTAAGAAACAAGACAATATCGGTGGCTAGGTGGCTTTTACATGAAGCATTAAGCGTTTCAGGTTGCGCTTGTGTAAGCACAATTAATAACGAATGAGAGTTGGAAATTTTTTGTGAAATATGTGAGTCTGTGGTCACTACTCTGAAGAACACTACTTGCTCAGATTTAAGGAATGCGAGATTACGAGGTTTAGGAAATGTGGGAGAGGGGAGAAGTGGAAAGGGCAGCCGTAGACACATTTCATAATTTCATATAGGGCTAGTTTTCATTGCGAAGCACAGCACAAATAATAAGGGAAGTGTTCCACCTGAATAGAGGACATTTCCCAGTAGGCACTCGAATTGATCAGCGCTTGCGCAGCTTTGTTCACTTTTGCTTCCTTCCCTTCATCAGTGCTACCAGTATTGAGGAACCTATCGACAAGTTGTTGAATTGCATCGTTATCCACCTCATCTGGTTTCGTCTGAAAATTGCCATTAATCCTGAATGGAAAGATGAACACTAATGCCCCATGCTCATGGCCGTAGTTGTCGCTATTTTCGTTGAGAATGCAATGAAAATATTTGCGCTTCAGAAAGAGAGTAATATGGTTAGAGAGTGGACATTTCAGAACTGTGAGAAGGACTGGCAAGTGACTTACTGACTCTGTGTTATCTCCATAATCTTCAGCGCTAATCTGTTCGACGTCGTCATCAACAGTTGGTAAGCCTGATGGTTCAGGTGCAGGCTGTTTGATCGAGACAGGTGCTGGTTCGGACTCAGGTTTTGGCTCATGTTCTATTGCAGAGGTTGGCTCAGGCTGAGAACTTGGCTCTGCAGTGGGCCCGGTCTCCACACTTTGACTTGTTGACATTTCCGGTTTGGATTCCACATTTGAAGAGCTGTCTTGGTTAAGCAACTTTTCGGTTTTCGGCTCAGTTGCTCCTTCTGCAGGTAGACTGCTATCAGAAGCCTGTTCTCCACCTATTATTGTGCTTCCAGCGAGTTGGTCTTGTTCTTCAGCAGCCCTAACATTTCGAATTAAACCATCGGATTCCGAGGTAAGGCCACAACTGGTTAATAACCCAGAAGCGAATATGCACAGAAGCACGATTAACCTCATACTAAAAAAGCAGCAATCTTCATTAGCACGATAGAAACAAATTATAGCTTCAGAAACGTGAAAAAGTAACTTCACCGGCGTTTCTTCCCAAAAACAAACTTCATATTACCACTGTTGATTCAAGGAAAGTCATCAGTGATAATGCTCTTAATTCCATAAAAATGTTCCTCTTTGATATTTTTAATTTTATAAAGGCTCGTTAAGAATTTCGAAGTTCCGTTTTTGATAATCTAAATTAAAATTGCACTTGGTGATGAACTTTGTTCTTAATACAGCAGGTGGAAAAGAATGGAGGGATGGGATGTGTTTTCGCCGTTGATTAATAGTAAAACATGATATCAGGCACTGAAATGTGACGGTTAATACTCTTCTTTTACTGAATATTTGTTTCAATAAGTATTTAAAATACTCCATTTCCAGCCGGCAAGGACTTAAATCACAAAGTAATTTTTAAATGTTATGTATATTTAAGCTTCTGTGTCATAGATAAGAAACTGCATTTGTTGCACCAAACTGTGAAAATTCTTCAAAAAAATCCTGAACAACCACGTTGAAACACAAGGCATAATTAAAGCTGGAGGCCAATGAGTGCACACATTCTCAAGGAATAGAAGATTGTTGAATGCGATTCTCAATGTGACCATAATGAGCAATGTGTCAAAATAGCAAAAATAATTCATTCGATGCAAAAGGTATCACTTAAGTATCCTGGAATGAGTGAGCCGCTTATTTTAAGTAATCGAGTAAGAATTCCATGAAATGGGACTCTTTAAATATTTTTATAACTTAACCACAACGGGTATTTTTCAACGGAACTATCAAATATTCAATGAAGAGTTAGACAAGAGCGGCCACTGATACCTGAGAAAAATAAAACACCTCGAGAGGGAAAACTCCTTCGTATCCTCTCCCTTCCTCTTCCCCCAGAAGGTCGAAAATATGAAGAATATGGGGTTTCTGTTTAAGAATAAGTGACACATACGCGCATTTTCAACAAGGAAAACCAGCAACAATGCCCAACAACAATTTCAACGAGTGCAAAGAAAAGCACTGAAACCAAACAACAAAGATTCCCCACATCTGAGGCTTCTTGGTTTACACTGAGCTAGTGATATAATATCACAAATTTCTAGCGATACGACGAATCCATCTTTGCCCCATCAAATAGCTGAGATAGCAGCTATTTCTCAGAAAAGGATCGCTTAAATCATTTTCTTCACTGATAAAAGTTTTTCCGATTAGGCCATATAACAGTTCATAATCGCTGTAACTTGAGAAGTTTTTCACTATCGACCAAAGTTTCACTTCCTTCATTGCTTTACATAGTTTTGCACAGCTGTCTTTCAAGGAGGTCTTCGTAATGAAAAGTAAACGAAGCAAAAGGAGATGAAGTTGATCAGAAATTCATTCGATTCAATGAGGTTAAAAGCACACACCCTCGTGGTTGCCATCTAAATGCGCATCAAAGTGAAATATTCTGAAGCAATCAAATGTTTACTACAGTGATAAAAAATCAGTTTCTTGAGTAACGCAATAACCGCCTTCGAAAATTTTAGTGACTTTATTCTCGTAGACGAGTTTCGTTATCATTCACTTCGACGACATTTTAAAGCATTTGTAATGCAATTCTCAGCATACATTTCAAATTAAGCGGCCCAACACGTGTTACAGCTATTGAAAAAAATGTGCTACTGTAACACATTTCTGTGTTATTCGTCATGAGCGTTATTGCGGATAACAAAGAAACACGTTACAATTCGCCCGATGCAGTTAGAGTAAAAATATTAAATGGGAAGCGAAAAGCAAATAGTGGATATGTTTGGAAAAGATAGTGTAATGCTGATGATAGTTGGCTGCGTCTAATGCGAGCGGTATACATGTCGCCATGTGAGCGTGTTTTTCGCTCAAGTCGACCTAAATTCGTACGTCTTTCGGTGATGGGAGATGAATAATGCGGCCTGCTGCCTCTCAGTTTTCGACCGACGACAGACAGACATTTATAGTGAACGTCCTGTGTGTTCTCCACTCACAAATTCACCTTTTGCTGGGCGGAACGCAACTCAACAAGGCGCCTATTCTATTGCATCCTGTTATATCTGTGATACGTCGACATCCACACCCACTCCATTGTCAGAAACTTCAATTCCATACACATTTTGGCAACTCAAATCCAATCATGCACCGAACCCACTCGAACTGCATTGTCTTTTTTCAAATTTACTGCGCAGAAGAACATCCCAACTCAATTCAACTCCGCTCGGCGAAGCTTAGGGCGCTCATTTTTCTTATGCTTTCAAGACCGTCATGCCTATACATGAAAGAGTTATACATAAGAGCACAAAGTGAGTTGATTATCATACCCGATGATGTTGGCCATCTTTGATGTACACAGTTACGAATACTTCGCTTTCTTAAACGCAACAGTAAAGTTGTTTGAAACGATAAACCTAGATTCCTCTACCCTCAAATGATGTTGTCGACTCGCAGATTCGGTATCGTTTCGGGACCATTAATTCCGAGAATGGCTCTTTATGGATATTATTGTTGAGCTTAAATGATTTTGCTCACGCGCATAACACACATTTTCGGGCTCTAAGTTTATACCGTGAGAGAGTTTACCAAAGTCTTTTTCAGCGCAAGTGCTGCAATCAGCGCGTGGTGAAATATATGCAAAAAGATAATGTCTTATTCAACTCTCAGTCGACCGGCAAAACAAGCGGTTTTTCATTCACTATTCAGCCACCAGGTCGATGGGGTCGCATAAACGCTTATGAAATTAAAATGCTTAAAATCCACTGACTTACTGTATAATAAACTTGGCCCACAAATTCAGTCTCTTTAATTATTCAGAAAATTTCATCCGTAATTTTTAATTAATCACATGTTTCAGTCAATAATCTTCATTTGAAATACAGTTCTTATCGAAAAGAAAATGGGAACAGTTGAGGCAAAACCGCGGAGATATGGAAAAAAACTCCTTAATAAATGCAACTCCGTTTCGATTAATCGGCAAATAAATAACTGCAACATTTACGGTATATCTAGTAAACGATCCCTTTGCGTATCTAGTAAGCGATCCCTACGCAGAAACAGATGATAAGAGACAATGACGTAGAAGCATTACGCTACTTACGACAATCCGAATTCAACCGGCGACAATAAAATCAGAAAAAAGCTCTCATCGGGCGGCGCCCACCGGGATCGACTACCAACTTCGCCTATCCGAACGTTCACGTCATAAATACGTGTCGTCGTCAGCACTCTTGAAATTTCTCTCTCCACCTGTGTAGTTTTTTTTGTCTGCACTTGGGTCATCTCACAGTAACCTTTGCATACCTCCATGTTCATTACATCAAAGTGTACTTCCTGCCTAGGAACGTAGAAACGATATAATATTATAAACGTATTTATAAACGTAGAAACGTATTTAAGTTCAGTGAGCTGCAAAGGCGGCGTGAGAATGCTGATTTTAAGAACTATTAGAGATGATTTGGAGCACTTGATCTTTGTTTGAAATTCTAAGAAATGCATAGAGACCGAAAAACGTGTAATTGCCAACTGATTTGGAGGACGCAAACGATACAGTGATACGTCGATTTATTTACTGATTTGATCCGAGTATGCGTTAGGTGTTGGCGTTATGGTGTTGCAAGCAACGAACAGCAACTTAATCCTACTAAAGCTGTTATTGTTGTCAGTTGCACAAAAAATCTTATCGGTGGCATCTGTCGCGAAGACACGCGAGCGAGTTATCTAGCTGCTAGAGGCACGAAATTGGAATGCATCTCAACGCTGCAACTCACAAAACTGTCAGATTTGACTTCTTCCCATACTGAATATATGGTTCAAAGCGGCGTGGAGGCGAAACTGTCTTATGTTTTGTCAGCATTACTTCACTTTTTTTGTTTTATTGTTGGATTTCTCTTCACAACTTGTTTATCGTCGTTGGTTGTCAACAGTGCCGACAATTAGCAATCTCTTTACTTTATGTTCGCATCTCGTTCGTTACTGCATCAATAAAAAGCTACCTTGGCCATCTCAGCTCATGTTTCATGATCTTTTTTATTCGCTTCTTAGCTATGTCGCGTTTTAATGTTACTTTAAGGTACATTAAGAGTTAAATTACCAAACTTTGAGGTGTCAGGCGACCGCAGAGCTGAGGATTATCCCCGAGCCTCACGAACGAATTTGGGACGGGCCAACCAGGAGGTTGGTAAAGTTTGGTTGAGAAAAGGAGGGACGCAAGTGGACCAGCCCTCTTCAGGTGAGGCCAGTTTGTTTGTTAAGCACAATTATATATCACTCACTGCTGAAGATTTCGAGCAGTTTTGAACCCAGCAGAGAAGTTGAGGGGAATAAAGAACGAAACAGCAACGGTCCAAGAGAAACAATTTGAGGTAAAAATCAGTGAACCTGCACGCTTTAGGCAATGGTTATTTGTCATTCTTCAAATAACCTGGCGATTGGCATAGGCGCAATCGTCCGACACCTCGTTTTTCGTGAAGATAAGTGTACTGAACTTCTTTTATGAAACACTACCATAATTGTTACTGGAGCTTCATTTATAATGCAGCTTTATATCATCCATAGCCTCTATCGTTCACGACGCACAACCCGTCCCCGAACTCTTGTTGTTTCTTATAATTGTCGTTGTTGTATTTACTGCTTTTATATTGTTGTGTTTGAGAGGCGTGCACTCTTGTAAGTTTTATTCCACGTGCATCGTGACTCTTAACCCTCTTATTCTTTTCTAATAAAGCAGCGATCTTGCTGTTTTCTTTGCTGTCTTCTACATACGACCAGCAACATCGTTTTATTCATGACAGCATCTAACACATACTCGGACCAAAACTGCGGCCGTATGTGCAGGCGAGAACATAAAAAGGAATATGAGAGTCAAGAAACCTATTAAACAAAGGTGCAGAAATCAACACGAAGTTGAAAAATGAGCATCAGTACCCCGAAGCAGTTCAAGAATTCCTGTTTTCGGTTTCAACTTCGAGGTTTTCGTGTTTTTTTTCAACGCGCTGAATCTAAAACAGAATGACAAACATAATTAGTTTAAGTGCGCGTGTGGATTCTCGTAGGGCTGCTGAAGGCAAAGAAGTGTCCCATGAATGTAGCCATCCGATTTTTTCCATCCGCAGCATTCATCAGCGTGCATCAAGACAAACACCTGCCGTGATTCACATATTTTCTATTCCGAACAGCCCTAGGCGCAACTGTCCTTTGACAAGTATGCTTATTCAGCAGCTTAAAAACTCATATTAACGACCTCTTCTATGCCTATCTCGTCAGCGTCGACCGTATGCAATATTATATTCTCAGTGCGCCATTGGCACAGTACAAAAAACTAAGTGAATCCTATAATCTCATTAAATCAGAACAGCAGGTTCATAGACCACTCCAGCAGTCACCTGACAAATGCTTTAAGCTCACAGAGACTTTTCGAGGTTTAAAATTATCGGAATTTTTATGGGAATTCCAAAAAAAGTTATAATAAAAATTTTCTCATCTAGTTCATCCACTCAGTTCGAGCAAGTGCAGAAGCATATCTGGAGAGCAGGCATGATTCGCATCTTTGTGATTCGGTTCATCAGAACACCTAACATTTTATGCCTTTTCGGTTTTCTCTCTTTGGTCAAATGGAATATCCTACCCATTACACCTATGTGCACATACTCAATATCATTGGCTCCCTGCAAACAAATCCGCCTGCTCAATGGCACAGATTTACATACTGCGAATGAATTTCGCACAATTTCTCATTCTTCTATGTTTAAAATGCCTAGCGGATTATAACTGCAAAACAGTTACAACGCTTTTCAGTGGTCGAATTCATAACGCACACATGGTCTTGCATTAGTTAGGGGAGGCTATAAAAGAAGCTTTCAAAAGGTTATCAGAGGAGTACGATGTGATCTGGCAATATGAATGCACTTTATGCTTACAAAACGACGATGCCGCCAAGGGCAAATCACATGATTCTCATGATATGTGAGGGGAAATGCTGAGGTTTTGGCCAACAATTGGAAACTTATGACCGAGCACGTCACTCTGTTATCGAGCAGCTGTATGTCGATTTAAATATGACTCGACGGTAGATCTTCTTTCTTCACCGCTAATTTTTATGATCACATTTTTTTCTTGAATCACAAAAACAGCTTATTTCAAAAACTTCTACATTACTCCTGGGTTGCTGTAATAGAGGAAGCATGAGGACAGAGCAAAAATGCGAATAATGCAACACTACAAGTTGTCACTGAGAGGATACAAAACTGCATTAAAGATTATGCAGTTTAGTGTAAGAAGTTACGCATCACACCAGTATTTTTTCATGCTGCCTGCAGTGCATAGAATCGTTATTTTTGTTGCGTTGGTGCAGATATGGTCTGTTGCAAGTCGCACAGGCGAGTGGTTGCATTCTGAAAGTGATAGTGGTACCTGAGAGCCTTTTACTTCGCGGATCAGAGCAGTTTTTGATGAAATTTTCATCGAATTGAACTCGATACACAAACACCTCGGCGCATTCAAAGATGCACAGTCCGCTGAAAATATTTCAGCACGGCACACTTGAAAATAGTAGGAGTAGGTTGAACACTTTCGTCAGGAGCAACTTCCCAGACTGGTGTGGACTCCTTCATCACACCCTTAGCGCTCTTAAGCATGATTGCTTTCTGTATCTTTTTCGTCGCATTGAAGTGCTTATGCTCAACCGATTGGCGATGATGGCTGATGATCAAACTAGCATAAGTAAACGGCTCGTTTATGCGATTTGGCTTGGGTCTCTTAATCCACAGACGCATGTGCATGAGAGACAGGGAGAGAGCAGGCACGTTCTTTATGTGCGGCGCCGCCTTAGTCGTTTAGCAGTAATAGCAGTCAGCCAGTAATGAAGACCGTGCAGTGAATCTAACGTTATGTCGATAGTAAGGAAGCCGGCTTTGTAAGCCAAGACTAGGCACATTTTGAAGAGCGTTAAAGAGCGAAAATCATCAATGACCTGAGATAAAAATAGATATTCCTCTTCAACATCATTTTCTTATATGACGTGAAACTGACATGAATTCCTAGATAATTAGTTTTGAAAACATAATTTAACTGGTATGCAGCTTTTGGCCGACTTGGCATAGTACCTTGACGAGTTCCAACATTAAGCAGGACTGCTGTATTTCGAGATTAGCTTTTCATGCTCTTCTTCAGAATCTCAAAAGCGCACTGCGATATCTCACATCCCTCTTCTTATTCCCTTACGGCTTGAAAAAGAGTTTGCGTCAGACACCGAAGAACGACAAAGACGTGTAGCAATTATATTTTGACCTCGGTGCAAGATTGCTCAAACCACTATACGAAGGGCCAATGTTGTACGGGTCTTACATGTCGATCCCAAAGTATTGTTAGGAGTCGCTGCAGTAGTACTGTTATAAGGATGCCTTCCTTCCGCCGATATCTGCCGTATTTTTAATTTCATCGTTGAGCAATGCTCGAAGTTCACCGTCTTCAACTCCCCTCCCTCAAGGGAGCTCTAGCGGCGAGCCCTTATCGGGGGCCCCACATTAACACTGATTATAAATTTTGGACTGCGAGGGTCCCAACGATCAAAAAATCTCCCGCCCCGTGGGGGTCGCCGCAGGAGCTCTCGCGCGTAGCTTGGTGGTTTTGATCATTCCCGTAAGAGATGTTAGAGGGCCGAATTCTACGGTCAGAAACTAAAAAAAATTCTCCATTAAATCAGAGAACACGAGGAAACTGCGTGATGCAGCATGTTGCAATGAGAAGTGCTGAAAGACAAAATGGCGCACATGTGCCATGAGAGAAACAACATTTTATCGAAACCGTGGCGTCAAATGGAAGCGTGTCTCTAATGAACGCAAACATTTGTAGCGTATTAGAAACTTTACGACATTGCGTTAAGGCATGTTTGGGTTCTAGGTCGGGACTCGCTCTTCACCATTCGAACTTGACTGATCAGGCCTGCTTTACAGGCTCCTGAGACGTTGTTTAGCGCAGGTTATCTTTTAAACTGAGCACTGCTGTAATAAATTCTAGAAGCGCGGTTTAGTTTACAAGAGCGCATTCGACCGCAGCCTTCGCGCTTCACAATTAAGAAGGAAAGCGATCTCAAAAAAGTCGAAGTGAAGGCGTGCTCTGTCGAAGGCTTGCGAACAGATGGCGCTTTCTTTGAGTGCTTGTGTTCATTTTCGAGGCTTCCTTTTCGTTTTGCCAAAATGTAGTCGCCCGCTTTAGGTCAGAATTTTTAAAGAAACAGTGATCATGACGCGCCGGAATAAAAGGCCAAAAAGTTGTGGACACAATTTTTTCTTTGGATGGATGATTCCAGCGACGTTTCATCCGAGTTTTGGCTGTCATTTGTACTCGATGCAGTACAGGGCTGGTATCATCAATGCAAAGGTTTCGTGCCCCGTTTTCTTTGCCCTCTGCCCTCAGTTTCTCCTTGATGGATCTGCAGATCCTTCTCTTCCGAAGCCTGACCAGATATTGTACAACCTGGCAACAAGGAAGAGGTTAACCAATAGGAAGGTGGAGGGGATATGCAACAGCGGAGGGGACGTCGCTCCACAGGACGTTGGCACGAATAGGGCATATCAGCGCCAACGAGCATCGGGCACTCCTTACGCCCGTCCCACTTCGCGGCCCGAGTGGGCACCGCTACGGTCCAATCCAGCTGTCGCCAGGAGGACACCTCATGTAGGCAGCTAGAAGCACACTAATTGCCTATAAGCATCGCCTCTCTTTTTACCTCCTTTACACATCGACCCTTGCCTTAAGGCGTTTGTAGAAAGTTTGCTAGGTGTTATGGTTACTACTTCTCTGCTCTGCACGAACGTCGTTGGTCTAAAATTTGCCGATTATCCCTCGTTTCAGCGTCTGTTCGAGGTTGAGACGTTTGCTCACATTCCGTGTTCACTCAGCGTATTCTCATAACGGAAATTGGAAATATTGTAACAGACGTCGTCCCGCATCGGTGTTGTGTGCTATCGGCCAGATTTCGCTAATCTCATGATCGATGTTTGGCACCTTGCTGCACAAGGAGCAGTTACACATTCGAAATGACGCTCGGAAGCAGATCCTGGCTAATTCTGTTTTATACTTTTACTGATATATTTCATAGATGCAGAGCGAGCGCCACTGTTCCTATCTGTTACAGAATTTCGTCATTTGACCTCTTTTGCTCAGGGGAGTTCGACTTCCAAAACAAACGGCTGATGTCAGGAAATCTACGTTTCTGTGACTGTTTCGATGTTACTGAGGCAGTTTACTAATCGACAGGTTTCTGCTGATGAGTGAGTTCACTTTCTGAGCAATTTTCACTTTTCCTTCGCCGTTGTTTTGAGATTTATTCTGTCAGTTTTCCAATTTCGTTCGATCAGTTCTCCGAGTTTTTTTTGCTCTGTTTCCAGCTATCTTCGCTTATTTTTTGTTTTGAGTATCTTTCGTCAGCATTCGAAGCTTTTTTTGCCGCTTTCTTCAGCTTTCCTCTGCGAACCTTTATAGTTTTTTTCTCCCTATCTTCCTCTTCCGGTCCTTCGACTTTTTTCGCAGTGTTTTCAGCTTTCATCTCTCAGTTTTTCCAGCTTTTGTTGCAGTGCTTTCAATTTTTCTCTTCCGGTCTTTTCAGGCTACCTTTGTATGACGTTTCACTTTTCCTCTTCCACTTTTTCTGACTTTTCTGTGTTAATCATTTTAGGTCCCCTCTCTCATTGTTTTTAACCTCATTTTTCAAGGCTTTGACATCCCTCAATCACCATTCTTTGCCAGTACCCCCAGCTTTCTCCTTTCACCATTCACTATTTCTCGTTTGCATCTCTTTTCTTTGTTTTTATCAGTATTTTGAGTTTCCCTTAGCCAGGGTTTCATTTTTCTCCTGCCAAGTTTTCCAATTTTCTTCTATCATTATGTTCAGTTTTATTTCACTGATATTTTCGTCTTTCTTCTGTCAGTATTTCGAGTTTTCTTGTGGCAATGTTTTTAGTTTTCTTCAGCGACTGTTTTCATCTTTCTTTGTGAGTGTTTCAGTTTTCCTGTGGAAATTCGGGTTGCCCGTTTATCGCTGGGCTTTTATTAATGCACTTGAATATATTGCAGTTCCGAGGTCACTTCCTTGCATGTCGTTGCGGCCATTTTTTTCTACGGAATGCTTTTGCAAAACATCTTTATGCACATTGCAGTTTTTGAATGTCAGGGCTGTTCCTTATCGATATTGGACGTTGTTCTCTAGTCGTAATGGTCCTGAGGATGTGTCTTCTTACTAAGTTCTCTACTCAGGTATTGATGTAGCCGTTCAAGTTCACTTTTATGGTACTGGAGCGCTTGTTCAGAAAATTCTGGAACTTTAGACAGTGGTCAGAAGTGAGGTAGAGCATAGAGAGAAACGGTTCTAAGGCAGGTTTCGGCGACGTAGTTACGCCGCTATCGGCAACAAAAAAGTAAAGACGAGCGTTGGGTGCTTGCCAAGCTTTCTTTTTGTCATCCGTCATCAATAGTGATGTTTTTTGGCACTTATTCATATCCAGTGAATAAACGTGCATTATGGGCCTTCTTTTTATCGATGAAGCTATACGAAGGCAGTCAGCCTGATTATTCAATTAGCGAAGTGCTGCGCCACAGCAGCCTTTTTTTTTGGAATGGATTTAGGAAAGGAATTCGAAAAGAAGAAGGTGTCAGAGCAAGGGCATTTATCGGCGTCGTATCAGTTCTTCTCCTCTTGTTCTTCACAGCCCCTGATTATTTTGCGATTGTCAAAATGCCGCTCTTTATAGCATTTATCATGAAGAAGCGGATGACTTTTGAGACGCTAAATAATTCGTTCATCAAATGTCGTATTTTTTTCCGAGCATGCAAGTGTGCATCATTTCGTCTGAACAAAGGGCTTATTCAGAGTTCTGTTATAGTTGGCTACCTTATTATTGCGCTTACGATTTTTCATATCGGTCTTTTGTGAAGTATATGTAGGTTCTGTTGCGCTGCATAAATGTCAGTACAGGAGGGATTGTAAAGGGTTTTGCCCATTCGATGCTGCCTTATGAACGTGGTGCCCGGGCTGCATTTTCTAAGCTGGCCTAATGTCGCGTCTAATGCTCTCCCATTCCATTTCACTGTACTTCACCGGAAGACGTTTATTTCTGAATTTCATGCTCTCTTCTTTGCCACCCATTGTTGACCCGTGTTGTTCATTGTAATATCCAGATTTAAAACGAATTCTCGTAAAGTAACAATGAATTTCGTGGGTTCCTGCAAAATTGTGCAGTTGCAACGTATATTTCATGCATATTACCACTTTAAAGAAATTATTTTTAAAAAAAACTCGAAGTTGTTCCACATTGTGGGCCGGTAAAGGCAAATTACATACTTCCTATCCCCAACAGGGTCGGTCTGTGATGACGGTTTCGGCGCTCCTTTTGACGCATCTCGTCGTTAAGCATCTAAGAGGATAGTTGTGGTGTGAATGCCTTGGAATATGCTGGATCATTCTTAAAGACCTTACTCCTCTGCGAATTGCATTAGAGTGTATACCAGCTTCTCCTTTAATGATCTTGAAGTCCAAAATCGACTGCATACTTAACTGGATGTCGGTGAAATCTGACCAGTCGTTGCGCGACCAGACAGTTATTGAGGAGGGGAATAAACATGGCTAAGATTCTATCAAGCGAAAGGACGCCAAATTGATAGAAGATTTATTCCATCGTTATAGATTTTGTATTAAGGTGCGTATTTTCTGCTCGTTCACGATAATATTTGCTTTCGTGCGTGCAACCGCAACACGCATGTCCTTAATTTCGTCTTCAAGCTCCTTCAGCGTCATTAGAAGCCTTTCCGCACTATCCACAGAGTTCGCATTTCGCTCACGCAGCTCTACAGTGTTTTTCTTCGTCTCGTTGCGCCACTCGTCCATCTCCTTTACCATACTATCAACGTCTTCCTTGAAAATAGTCTCTGTTCTTTAGTTGCTTTTGTGAACATTGTAATGGTTATGCTTATTTAACTTTATAAACGTCTCCTTTTTATTAGGACGCTTTTAGAACTAACAGCGATTTTCATGAAATATTATTCACTTTACGGGAAGAAATTAAGTGGGTAATATAATCAGACCAGAACGATGTTTCAACCGCTTGCCAATGAAAAGTTGCGTATTAGTGAGCAGTTTATTTGCAGATTTCTGCTGTCCCGTCATTCACATTTTCAGATATTTGAGTTGTAAAGCATGCTGCTGCATCGAATAGCGTTGAATGTAGCAGCACCGGTAGAAGTTTGACCTATTCATATTGAAAACTGGTTACACTTTACCAATGAGCCTCACTCATGTAGACTTAATGGATCACCTTTATCTAATGCTTCGGCACTTTATTAGCACTATTGTTAGGGCTATCGCCGTCACTGGTTGCGTCTGTAAGAGTGACAAGAAGCGGTCGTCTTAGTCAAAATACGGTGAACAGGATGGAGAGCGAAAATAGTGAGAAACACAAATAGGCAGGACCGATAACACTCAGAACCCGGTCCCTCATTCTTTTCAGAAGAAGATCTTCTTCGTCAACTATTTGGCCGTCTAGTCTTATCACTTCAATAATTCGAAGGTTAGTTTTTCAAAGCAGAGGATCAAGCTCAAGGTAGAGCCAAAGACGACTTGTACAACTACTCTTCAGTAAGGCTGCTACTCTTAGGGTGAAATTCTTGTCGGCTTTTCCTTTTGTTCGAGTTGCTTATACGGTACATTAATAACGCATAGAAGTAAACGACAAACCTGAACGTAATCGAAAAGTCGAGCCAAAGGATGGGTGGTCTGTGTCAGTTGCTGTATTGCCTTTTGCATCTTATCCACCTGGAATGTGCACTCGATGAATATCGTTTAAGAAAGTGGCCCGTATCTGAGTTGACGACTGCCAAATGTCAGCAGTACCTGATGCGGTCCACAATCATTTCAGTGGCTGGAGAAATTTGCGAAGATGTACTTTTCCAAAGAGATTGGGGAAGCGTTGCTATGAGTATCATACATTATATCATTAGGACTGTAAGAAAGAAGTCGTCGATGGCTAACGCAAGAAATGTCAGAAGTTCTACACACGTCTGCTCAATCGTGCTAAGTGTGTATATAATAATGTACCAGAATGGTTCGAAAATTTTGCCTAACGGCATATTTTTATTGCGTTGTTAATTATAGCTAATAACATAAAGAAAATGCGCCTTCTCAAGAGCTAATCACCTCAGAAACATTTCGTTTCCTTCGATTGTGGAGATAGAAATGAAAAACTGCAGAAACCTCATTCAAAATCAACCTCTTTTTTTCGTTTTCTCTCGCTCATTTTCGTCAAAAACACTGGTCGACAAAAATTTTGTCGCGTCCTCATCAATGCCTGCTTCGAGTCCCTTCTTTGTTTCCAAAATTGTCCTCACAAGGCCTCCATGTTCATCGGATACGAGCTGAAAAGCGAATAACTTCAATGATAATCCCGCTTTTATTGCTGTCATATCAGCAGCGCCTTGTTGTATTGTTGTGCAATGAAAAAAGTGAGTTTTCAGAAAGTGCTTCAGAAGTTAAGGTAGTTGTTGTGTGAGGGACAGCGGCGAGCAAACTCAAAGAAAGGAGTGGGAGCATTTGTTCCACTAATGACTGATCCATAGAGGAAATGCACGCCTATCTTACGATAGGCAGCAGCAGCACTGCCGATAATCATTGATCCTTTGACCAGAAGAAGTAAAAAACATGCTCACGAGCGAAACTGCAGGAATATTGCGTTCAGCGTGATAGAGTTGTTTTCAGATCATGGTGTTTAGGTCACTGAACTGACAGTCGCTAAATATGGAACTTTTATTCCTTTGTTATCCATTATTATTATATATGCAGATTAAGCAACCAGATCGGCGTCCACACGCTCGACGTTTTCAATTGTAGGATCTGTTTCCACCACGAAATCCTCGTCATCTTCCTTCCGTTCGTCGACAATCACCGTGCTCGTTTCTGCCACCTGAAATAAAGCGCAATTCAATTTTAAATTTTCTTTTATGACTTCCTCAGCAGAACGATTCAGAAAATATTACATCTTCATGCGGATAGGTATTTATCTTGATGCTCACAGATAACGGTGCCCTTTGGGCCTCATAGAGGTAGCATGCTGGTAATGAGACTAAAAGCACATCCAGTCCCAGAATTGGATTCGAACGGTAGGTATCAAGAGGTTTTGGAAGGAATCTGAGAATAACTTCACTGCACATGGAGGGAGGAGGAGGTGGGGAAGAAGACGGGGGAAAGTCTTGAACGTTGCAGTAAAACGCCATTGGAGGAGATTTGTGTGTTGCAAAAGCGACCGACGCGATTTCTGGTGATGGGAATATAATTTGAAGGTGGTATTTTGTGTAAACGAAAGTTGGAAATGAAATAGCATTCAGAATAGCATCCTTGGCATCGCTTACGGGCTCAACTTTGCGTTCCACTTCAGCAATTTGCTTCTTCTTTAATTTCGGAGGCGCAGGTCTTGCCATTGCTGTTCCTGGACGTCCCATCGATGTCTGTGGGCGCCCTGAAGCCGTCGTTAATCTGAAAACGCTCGTGAAAGTAAAAGCAATATATGTCTACTTGAGGTTCTTCAAAACCAAGTCGAAAGCCTGCTTAATGAGTTTAGTGTGGCACATGTAGTTTTCTAAAGCTGACTAGCAAACCGCCAATATTCTGAATCATTAACGACTGACAGATCTTATAAGTTCATGTAATACATTCACGATTTAGTGGGACCTGTCATTCGCAGAAATTTGCACTGAAAATCTGTGTTTTTCCTATCTAATCGGCTGCAAAATACAATCCGGTTGACTTTATATAAGACCGATCAGTCGCGACTTTAAATAAAACCGACCAGCTTGCAAGATGTTTTTTACGAGGTCATACTATTGAAGAAATTTTACTTGCCAAATTTCGTAGCGCTGGCTTCAACGGATTAAACATGAAAAATGTGACAGATGGACACCTGCGTACATACGTACACGGCCTTCCTACAGTGAGTTCAAAAAACGCATGTTGGCAAGAGCGCATAAAAGAGAAATGGCCAAAACATATGCCCTACATCACTCTCCTCAAACATGAGAAAGCAAAAGCAGTTATGAATAAGGGCTGTAGAATTGACTACCAGTCGCACATCGAAAATGCTGGCAGTGAAAACTAGGCACTATTTTTGAGGCCTTTACTCGCCAGTGACAGTCAGTACAGGCTTTCGCACTGATGCGAGTTCATTGCTGCACGTCTCCGTGCAATATTTCCTTCCTTCTCGCATATTTAAGAAGGACAAGGTAAACTGAAAATGCTCTTTGACTAGCCTATTTTGTTGCCTCTGCGCTGGCGGTAGAGGCATCGACTCACCCTCATTACCCAAGTCGTCAGCAATCCCACTGTCTTCAGTCTTTGCCGTCCCTGAAACAACAAAAAACTTGCTGAAGGAGTGAGCAGATCGCTTGTGCGGTTGAACTTCAAATATGACTATTTCGTAAGATGACAAAAAATATTGATAATTTGCAGCTTCTTTGAATAAAAAATCGTATAGGTTACCAACCATGAAAATTATTGTTTTGGTTCTGATGACTTTCAACTGAAAACCTCAGGCTAGCAAAGAATCTCCGGAGTTCGACCGATCGAGTCGGTTCGTTCGGGATATTTTTGACCGCGGATCTCCGACCACTCGCTTGTCGGTGATCAAAGTGGACCATTCACTATTGCAGCCAACAGGCTGACGGGAAACCGATCCATTAGACTGACTTGACCGGTCGAACTTTGCAGGGCGCTGGTTAGTCGATAATGAAATGGATTGACCTTTTGCAAAACCACAGGAGCGTCAGCTACTTCCTAGAGAAGCTTTCGCCAATTCAATGGTCTTTCTAATATTTTTCTATATCGACAAAATTTTGCTTACTGAAGTCTTCTTGTGAGGCCCGCTCTCGTCTCAGAAAAAGAAAAGAACATTTTTTTTTCGATAGTGGCAAAACGTATCATAGAACTCGATTATGAAGCAGTGTTTTTGAAGCTCCCAACGCTTAAAGAAGGAGGTGCTATGCTGGTGCGACGTATTCAGAGAAGGAATTTATGTTCTCAGTGTACGATGATCTTACGGCATGAATGAGAGTGTTTTGGTCATTTGAATAGCTCATGTGTTTGAAACTTGAATATCTTTTGAAGCATCTATGCCTGTGCTTCTGCGACTATAATAAACTGTCGACAAACCGGAAGGCTCCTCGTCAGCATGAACTGCTTCCTCGTCTCTCATAAGAACCTCCACCTCTCCATCCTCAAAATGGCCTTCGTCTATAGAGTTCCTTTGGCTTGGTGATTTATTGTAGTTTTCCTTTTCGCTTTCGCCGCCTTTTTCCTTCTTCTTCTTTGATTTTTCATTCGACGTTTTCTTATCTTTACTGCTGTGCCTTTTCTCCTTGCCTTCCTGGAGTTAATTTCTTTCTTGTCTCATTCCTTGATTTTATATTTGGCCTCAGGGTTTCTTGCTATATATATATATATATATATATATATATATATATATATATATATATATATATATATATATATATATATATATATATATATATATATATATATATATATATATATATATATATATATATATATATATATATATATATATATCGCATAACTTCAATCTGCGGCTAAAACGTCAATACTGTTCTCAACGCGCCGTTCTTTGTCGCGGAGTGAGCCGTAACAACTGGGCTCCTCAGCTGAGGCCCCATTTTAAAAACTCTACTTAGAAAGGGCGGTTGTCAACATGTCTCGATGCAATTTTTCTTCCAGAATAAGAACGCTCCTGCAATCTCGAGATTCACTTTCATTCTTCTGACAATACTCCTGGATTACTCGGCATTGTTGTGAAAAGTTGCTTCTAGAATGACAGTTTAGTTAAACCACTACGGGGTCCACAAGCAGTAAGCTCTTTTTTCTTTCAGAGCGTGAACCTAATAATGCTCATCGTTCTAGATTACACTGTGAAGTATTTTGCGTGCGTGCTGATATACATCAGCACACCACTGCATAAGCTAATGTACTTATTTGATCGTCGGAACGCTTGACCGAAATATCGCTGATGCAACAGATACGTGACAAATTGGCGAGGTAGCCAGCTTATGACCCTTACATACCTAAAATCCGACTAAAGCCTTACATTAGCCTTTCAAGTCCTCCCCCCCCCCCCCCCCCGTAGAGATTGTTTCAATAACTGAAACCTATTCTCCTCAAATATGGATATTTCCATTTTTAACGGTGTTCTGTTCCAATATTCGAAATTAGTGCAACTTCTCATTTTGAGAATTTTATTTCACATACTAGAGCGATTTTATATTCCGCAAAGGTTGTTGAGTATCATATGCTTTAACAGAATTTCCCCGAAGGCAAGTACAATATATGTGCTCAACATTCCGTATTCAAAACGCGAATTTTCTCTCCCGCCTTCGATGAATGTTTCAAAAAAATTTAGATGCTATCCAGCAAATACAAACTGAAATCGGTGTGCCCTTTTATTATACCCATCCTATCTCTAATAGAAAACTAAGAAAAAACGTATGCCTTCTTTTCTTGATCCCGACTGCTGCTTCTTTCTTTCGTTTTCTCCGATTTTTCGCTCTTTTCTTTCTTGCCTTGTTGCTTGGATTTCCTTTCTCTCTTCTCCACTTTTTCGCCAGCATCTCTTTCTTTTACTGTCGGTCCGCTGCTAGTTTTTGACTGTGATTGACTAGTCCTGTCTCGATACGCAGCGGCCTCTACGGCTAACTTTTGCAGTAGCTGAAAATTCATCCAACCGTCAATTTAAGGATAATTCCGAACACATATTAGGATTAGGTTATTTTTAAATTGGTCACAAAATTATATTTTAGGATTTGGAAGGGATGGAACACTGGACCACTTTGCTATGCAAGAAGATGGAAGAAATTGCAAATCATTACGACAGGATATAAAATGATGATGAAACGAGCACCAAAGCACCGCAATTTCGGGTACAACTCGTTCTCTTTCTCCATCCCAACGGGGCTCCCTCTCTTCAAAATGCAAATTTTGTAACCTCCGTCGCTTTGTTTGAGGCCATCGAGAAGGTGGAAAACAAACAGTTTTCTGTTTTGCGAATGTCGAAGCGATGTGATGACAGACATCAAGTGATATTACGAAAATATATGACTTTTCTCTAGTCCGTTTAGTTTTTATTAAGGAACGACAAAGTGAACATTAAATGAAGCAGATTATTTCATCTGCCGTTTCGGATATATCTAACTGCGCGTACTATTTGGGAGTATGTAAAAGAGCCACTGTTTCGAGAATTAATTAATCAAGATGTGTTTGTCTAAAAAAATCACCGCATTTGTTAGCTCGGTTCTTTTCCGGCGACAATTTTAGCCGCCTTGACGCTTTTTAACGATCCATCATCATTGAGAGCCTTAATTAACTTCTGCAAAAATTCCATCTTAGTTGCCTTGTCTTTCATATTTGAATAGTCCAGTTCTTCTGGCGTGAAAATATCCTGAAAAAATTGCCAATATATAGCGCTATTTTCTTAGCACTGTGCCACTACGCTACTAATTTACAGAACAACCACCCTCACAACCTGGAATAGCCTTACAGATTTTATGTCAGGATAAAATTAAAAGAGAGAGAGGATAATTTTTAAAAATTGTGTATCACTATTGTCAGGACGGGAAAAAGTGAGAGAAAATGAGATTTTAATTGCCAACTTGTGGTTACGAAAAAACGAACAAGTGAAATTAGTGCTTGAAATAGTTTAAAGTGAATTTAAAGAGAATCGTTTTTCGAAACTCAGAGACTACGAAGTAAAACTTACAAACAAAAATCCGGTATTCTGTATAGTTGCATTTATAACATCGTGTAAAAATTTGAACGGCGGTCTTTGAAGAAGGTGATCGGTGAGTGGTGGCCGTTGTATAAGCGACGCAAATAATTGTCGTGTTTTATCTGTGTCCATAAAGAGATGCCCACTTAGATCTCTGAAACTTTTCCACAAAACAGTCAGTGATATCCATCTAATTTTCTAGCGCTGCTAGAAATTCAGAGGAATAATGCGCAAGAGAAAATATTAATTCTACTAACTCAGAGAATGGAGGTTGAAGCGAGTTGAGAGACTTTCGTAATTCGACAGCACGAAATTTCTGTTCACAAAGAGCAGTTTTAATGAGAAGTCAAATAAGATCAGTATTGCTTTAAAACCTAAACGTGTTTCTCTCAGCTATATTCAGAGATGATGACGGATGAACCTCTTCTCAGTTCTTCGGCAAGCGAACGCTAACCATGTTCCCTGCTGTCCTCGAAAAATGTCATAAAACGACATCAGTGAGAAAATCAATTCCATTTCATATCATACAACGGTATATTCGATAAATGCATCATACATAAATAACGTGTCATATGTGCACACAGAAATATCACGAATTTTATGCACAAAATATCGTAAGTGGATAAATGAAACTGTACCAACTACGGTGATCTGAAAGTCATTCAAAGAAGTGCACATGTTATTGAGAGAAATAAAGGTCTCGAATGATGCGCACAGTTACAAAACATGGAAGAGAATGCCTAAGGAAACGCGATTGAAACTCACGCTCTTATAAGTAAGCATTAACGAACAAAGTATAAAGGCTGTAATTTGCGAGTGAGGAACTAGTAAGTGTGTGGTGGTACTATCAAATGCGTAAAGTTTTATGAAGCAGGTGATTGCCACATGAGGATAACTTAAGAGAATGCAATGAAAGTAAAAATATTATAATCCATATTTGCGCTATATTTACACTTCGGTCATCTTAATGCTGTGCAGGTAGGAAGAGAGGAGGAGGAGAGGAAGAGGAAGGTGAAGGAAGAGAAACAGCAGAAAGAGAGAGGTTCGCTGAGAAGAATTGTGATGAATAGTATGAAGGTCTAGTTCTGTTCTCTCGGCCTTCATGGAAAATAAGGTGCAAATGATGCAAAAGTCACGGCACAAATGCTGTAGCAGAGGAAATCCAACACCGCATTCAACGACTGGTGGAAGTTTATGAGTAAATATGACTGCCTAATGGGAAAGAGCTCTGCTGATAAAATACCCACTTTCGAAAGATGCTTATTAATAAAGTTCAAACAATGGCCACATTATGCAAGCTCAGCGAAGAAGTTTGGAAAATTCTGCTGGACCTAAAACTCATTGCAAGAGAGACGGTCGCATATTCTTTTTTGCCAATAAACTCAGCACCCTAAACATCATAAAATTTTTGAGCAAGTCTTTTGACCCTCAGATCGCTACATCCAGAACACCAGCGTTAATGAGCAAGCGATGGACGAAGAACATGGACCAGTCAATTTTTATTACAACTGGCAAAACAAGCCATTTGCGCTTGCACTTCAGTGGTACTGCGCGTTTCCGAACATGAAAAAAGGACACACTACTTTGAATTAGTAGCAAAAGTGTTGTAGCATTCATTATTCGGTATAGAAGATCTCGAGGGGATCTTCGAGCATCCACTTTTGCATGTTTCACAAGCCACTAGACCCTTCGGGAAGCGTTTTTTGCACAACAACAATTCGACGGCTTCTTTTTCAACGTTTGGGAGTGAGAAAACATACAACACTAAGTGAGCACAAAGAACAACAAGGAACAAATCTGTCGCAAACCTATCGTCTCGGTGCATAGCAGGTAACACTGAAAGCAGCAAAAGTGTATAAATCGAAGCGAGTAAACTGCAGCTTAAAAGCTAGAGGAGTGAATGCATTAGCGATATCGGCGGAAAGCAGATTCCAGATTCATATAACGGGAAACTGGAAACTGTGCAGAACATTGTTTGTACTGCAACGCGTTTTGGCGAGCTGAAGCTGACGTGCCTCGACTACGGGATGAACAAGCTGAAATATTTCTGAAAGTGTGGCGTCGGAAAATCCGCACACACCTTTGTAACAAAAAAAAAAGCCAAACTGGAGCCTGGATACCACATTGATTCAAGCTTTACGACTTTTAGCTGCCTAGTACAATTTGGATGGTTCGAACTACGATGAATTTTGTGGAAAGCACTAAAGGTAAGGTATTTCTGAACATTCTTAACAACCTGATATCGGGAGCCAAATAAGGAGACGAAACATGAGTGTTGAATGTTTGCAATTCCAACATTTTGTTTATAACTAAGTAGACCGCTGTCAAGCTATAAAGTAATTTGCGTTCACTTGTGAAAACTTTCGCGAAAACCTCCAATAAGGAAGACTAGTACTGCAGCAAGCTAGTACCAACAACTGATGAGTATTTTGTCCCCTAAAACACCATCAACGATATTGTTTAGTGGATCAAAACACACAATCGAACCGAACACTTGCTAAGCAGGTCAGTAGAACGACACAACTAGAGAATTGGCATCAAGGTTCTGTCTAGTTGTCTGAGTGCGAAATACTCCCTAAGAGCGCACTAATCTAACGAATCTACAAGCGCTTCGAAATCACTATGAACACCAACCTCCAAAAGACGTTCATAAAGGTAGTGCTGCAGCGCACTCAATCAGTGTTCGCATAGAAGGCAGCGTGTTCGCAAAGATATACCAAAACCTGTGCAGATGTGCTATTGGGAGTGCGTGAATGCAGTGAATGAAATAGCGTACCGGCTTCAATGCGTCGTTGCGTAGCCAAGGCAACACGCGAGTAACGTGGCCTTCATTACTTCCCTCGCATAACGTTTGAGGCTTTTTGCGAAGAAGGTGCATATCCTTGAGCCCTAAATGCAATTTTAGCTTTTCTTCGAGCGCCATCTGCGGTTTTATACGATAGTTTCCTATTGCATCTCATACAAAACGAAACACCACGCAAGATGCGGAATAACATGAAACAGCTCACGAAGCTGATAAAGCAAACCGTAGTCAGTGTTGTTATTCGGAATAGACTGATTCTGTCAAGTTCCTTTATGCCTAAATATAGTTTTTGAAGTGAAGAGTGAAAGAAAGATAATGGAATATAGAGGTAAGCCGAGAAAGTGCAAAATATGGCCACCAAAGGCAACATATGAGAGGAATGGCACAGGCTATGGCGGATTCTCCTTTTCTGCAATCTACTTTCTACAAACAAACGCTTTGAAAAAAGGCAGTTTTCATCAAGCATATTTTTCAGCTCCAATAGATTTATTCAAAAATCATTAAGATGGCAATATGTGTTGGACGGTACAAAAAAGGACCTACAATTGCTTTATGAATAAATATTTCGAAGAATGTCCTGCATAGCGACAAGCAGTTGTCTGCCGCCAGCACTTAAAATAATGGAAAACTGCTAGTGCAAATATCTCTTGAGTATAAACCTATCCTCAACTATGCATCCAACAAAAAAAGAGAACTGTTTAACAACTAGCCATTTTCACCTTCCGTCCCTCCCTTTCTCGCCATCTTTCTAGTTGAGCGGAACAAGGCATATATTTTTATTTTAACCTCTGCGTACCTGTACAAGGTACTCACACGCATTTGCACTGGGTGGACACTTTGAAGCTTCGTCCTCGATTATACATCTCCTCAAAAAGCTAAGAAAAATGCGAGTTCATAATAATCTTACCCCGCTCTACCTTTGACCTGAGGATTATTCCTTCTCTTCTAAGTACGAACTGACTGGTGCAGTGAAGACAATTGCAAATATGTCGTAGGGTATTGTGTCCGCTGTCACTTAGAGCTGCAACCGTCCCTAACTTACATGCTGTCAAGATCTTCCTTCACATTTATTACCTAGTTGATGCATTACTGCAGTAACACTTTCCATGGCCCCGCTGTAGTTTCATTGCTCGTTATTGTTAATGGCGATATCGTATGCTTACCTGCTCTATGCTATGTATTTGTGCTTCGTTTTTCACGTTTTTCTGGTTTCACTTCACCTCTACCCCTGAGTTTCTTTCCATCTCTCAATTTCTTTCCTTCATCTCAAACTGTGAACGAAATGTCCCACAGCAGAATACAAATCAAACATTCAAACGAGGTAAATTTTCGGAAACTATAAGCCACGGGATTCATCAACGAGTTTTACGATACCGGTGACCTTAAGTGCTGTCTACAATCTCTGAAGTGAGCATTTGCACAGAACACGTTCGTTGTTACATTGCTTCTTTGGAGGAGAGACAAGAGCTGTTGTCACTCATTGAAGTTGTTGAGCACCACTAAACCTTCGCGTTCTTGAAAAAGTCTTCTAAATGGAACATTCCATTACCTCGTACGACAGAATTAACGGAAAAGATACAGAGCATACAGCATTTTTCTCCTACACTTTTTATCCAAAAAAGAACGCATAATTGCCTCCTCTTTTACTTCATAGAACGAGATACTTATAGTAGCGGAAGAGGGTTTCACTGACTTTTATTCTTGCAGGTGGCAACGTGATATGCATTCGGAGTGAAACAACAATGCGCGCTTTTTACATAGCTCTCCTGTAATCCTCTAAAAATATAAATGAAAAACTGTGATGACCTAAACTTACTCTGGAAAATACACTGTAAAATTATATTTTTTAATTTCTCAAAATACAGTTCAAAGATGCCTCATTTTCGAAGACAGCATTAGATACTGAGAGCTTTTAACAATAAAGGGAATTAAAACGGAAACAAAACTGTTGCGATTTGACAGCAAAAACCTTTTCTCGTACTCAGATCACTAATCCTGACCACATATAAAAATTTTCTTCCGCAATATGTGAAGCTATAAGATTAGACGAGCGCGTAGTCTCGTCTACTTTATACTTACTGCATTCTCACCAATTCGTCTCCGTTGCCAACGCCATCGCTGATGTGCATACATGCATAGCATGCACATATGCGTGTGCGTATTTAAAAGATGACGTGTGTGCGAATCAGTTACGTGTAGAAACGTCATCTGAAACCCAAATATTACTACCGGGTCATTCTAGCCATGGAAGGTTCAAATCACCGTGGTGAGTGAAACATACATTCATTCGTGCTACGGACACTTTTCACGTCGGTGCCCAACGTCGGCCACGATATCCATCCGTGGTGAAAGTGCATCGGGACAGAAATGTTCATTTGGAACAAACTAATGAATTGAATGCGGCACACTCAACTGTGGTGCTCACGAAAAGCTCATAATTCTGTGCGGCGAATTTAAGTACACGTCGTTGCCCTGGATTCATAGGTGGACCCTCGACTTTATGGAGCATTTAGCTACGCAAGCGATCTATTTTCGTCGGACGATGCCATCGATCCGTCGTGACAGTCATCAAACGAGCTATGCTCGTGCTTCTAAACTCCAACTCCGAGCGATGACTCTATTGCCGATAACTATTGGAGTTGCGTCGCTTCTCGGATTTTTCTATCCTGTTCCTTCGTGTGGCTCTCGAAGCGAAAGCTTGCATGAGCTGAAGCCAGACAAACGCCCATGCGCTGCCTACTTGATCAATAAATGCGTGCATGTGTGCGCACGCTTCTGCGGCTTTCTGCTATAGCGTTCCTCTTCGTTCCGCAATCGGTCCTTTTCAAGCGACGTGTAGCGTTTGTTTTGCAGCTGTTGACCCTGTGCTGCGAAGGGAGTAGTTTCCGCTGCTGTGCCGCCGTCTGCCTCTACAGCTATTTTGCTGCACTTAATCTTATCACCATTTTCGCGTTCTCTGTATTGTTCTGTTTCACCACACTTATCTGTACTGCTCCTTTTTTTGCACTTACTACTACTCCTCCTTCAAAATTTCCCTTTTCTTTCTTCGAAGTTATATTTTTCTATGACTTGCGAAGATCAGTTTCTACATATCTGTGTTTATATGTCTGCGTGTTCTGTAGTTTCAGGTCTGCAACCCAACTTAAAGATGCCGGTGAATTTTTATGCAGCCGGGCGGATCGCAAAAGACAGTCTTTTTTTAAAAGATTTGTAAGAGCGACCGGGTGGCTTAAAACGTGAATGGTCTCTTGCGTAGGTTTTATTATTTGGTGGCACTTCATGAAACCGGTTGGTCCGGTGAGAGGAACAATTGAAGCACAAAATGAATTGGAGCAGCTCTCCTTCGCCTCTTCGCCTACTGACTGTTTCAAAGAAATATTCACCTTTGTCGTTTATTTTTTTGGATTTATTTCGTCGTTTGTTTAACTGAAGCTGTGTGTATTGTTGTATATGCTTACGAAATTGACGATGCATGCAGTCCGCTATATTCTTGCTATTCCCCAGTCTCTGCCACTCTGCAGACGGGTTTAAGCTCAAAGGTAGCGAAGAGGAAAAGGGGAGGGGAGCTGACATTTAAATTGTTCAGAAATCACGATGCAGAGAGCACCCAAGTATTATAACTCCTGCTTAATTGAGCGTCCACATAAAACTTGATGTGAATACAGTTCTAAAAATGTCATCCGATTTTCATCGAAATCCGTCCATTGATGAAATTTGGATTCCACTAAAACGAAAGCGCATATGCGGGTATTGCTAAGTGTACAGTTTACTTCAATAAACAAGTATTTATGCGTTCGAGCAATAAGCAAAACAGTAACTGCATGAAGGTGTTTGCGCGCACACGAGGCAGTGCTTTTCTTCTCTCATCATATCTTCGTTCGTTTCACTGAATCATTTTCTATCTCGTTGTTTTTGTCGCTTTCAGAAAATTTATTTAAGCACTACTACGCAGTCATTTTTCAGCACATCAACGTTGTATAGCAACAATGAGTTTCAGAGATCCCTATTATTCAGTTTTACAGCACTAATAGGGCCCTTCATCCCTCCGTTGACATTTTTTTTTCTCAAATACTCCCATCGCTAACCTTTAGCAAACATTTGGTGGCTTCAACGACCGTACTCTCTAGTTGTCTTTTTTGGAAGTCAAAGACTGCAACTAGAGCTGCTGGGTATCGAATTCATTCTGATGAGTGGGCCATTAGGAGTGAATGTATTTTATGGGGTTTGTTTGGGTTGTTTTTCGCATTTAATCCTCAAAAATGGCGTAGCGCCATAATCCTCAACATAACACACCGAATCGTGCTGCCCAGGAAAGAGCAGCTGTATTTGCACAAAAAGTGGTTATTTTAACTCACAGTTGTTTTCCGTGCCTGTGCAGAATAAAAAAAAATCTGCTTACTACGCTTAGTCACTTGCTTTAAAGCGTCGTGTTCAGGGGTTTATAACTGCCACCGGTCAGATATGAGGAGAACGATTTTTGAAGAAGGTCTGTAGCGTGTCCACCGCCTAGAGAAATTCTTATTAGGCGTCTTCGATCTTTTTTTTTTTTTTAAATATTGACGTAATCGTTTAATTTAGCGAACTTCATTGCAAAAGCACATATGGAGCCAGGATTAGTGACTTTTTTGACGTGTCAATCTTATCATTTCTAAGCGTTTGCATAGTTTAATATTCGTTTGCCTCGAATGATTTGTATTGCTATAATTAGGTTATTATTGTTGAAAGCGGATTGTTGCTTCCGTTTAAGAGATTTTCTTTGGAGAGGGAAATGGAAGGGAGGGAGTTAGTCGAGGATAATTGACTATGGATTCAGAACGGTTATCCAAAAATTGTATTCAGTAACGCCACATCTCTCTAAAAGCGATCTTTAATAGGCTTATGACAAAAAACGGGAGCGCAGGTGGCTTACTTGTTCACGCAGTCGCTCGTTTACGCACCATGCAGCGAATGAATGATAACCAGAGTGCGACTTACGATCGCATCGGGGCGTAGGCGTAAAGCTTCGACGGAATTCTAAAGGGTACAATCCAATAATGGCAATGCAGCGGGCTTTCTTGCTCACGAATTCATATAAATATTACTGGCGCACTCCATTCATTATATAAGCATTTTGTCCTCCTGAAAGGTGCCCGATATTTCTTTGGATTCACGTCATTTTGAGCTCCACTTGCGGTCACTCCGAATCTTTCTATTAACGCTGATGTCTGCTACACCGAACAAGTCACAAGTCATAGTTTCTGCGCTCTTGCGCTCCGCGATTGAATCCGTCGATTGCACTTCTAGAGAAATCGAAGTGAAAATGTTGGAAGGATTCGTGGTGAGTACTGTCTAGAGTTGCATCGTAATTCCGGCTTCGTGATCATGTAGTTTTCGCATTCTTTTGGCATCACAATTCCCGCTTTTTGGAGCAAAAACGACGACGGGAACAACGGCCATGAAGATAGCGTCATAACATGTTGCCATGAACGTTCATTAAGTCACTCTATTGCTTCAACGTCTTTGGCGTCTTTTTACATGACTTCACCCACAAAGTGAATAGAAAAAGCTGGGATCTTTCATTACAAAGTCGGAAGTAGTTTCATGTATGGGATATTATTTTTACCGTACATTTTGTTGAATGGCGCATCATGTTTGAGGGGAAACAGAGTTGCGCCTTCATAGTCTGTCTAGCAGAAAATGACATTTAAAAGAAGCGAAATCAAGGTGTCGCAGCAAACGAAAAACATAAGGCATAATTTTTGTGTTTGCTATCCGGACGCGAGGTGAGCAAGGGATCATCTGCGAAGAAGGCGCGAGGCAACCACATAGCACTGTCGATGTAAAAGACTCGGCATGATAAATTTGGGTAATCGCATACGTGAAGATAGGGATGATAAACTCTTTTCAAAAAATTCAGCGCAGACTTATAAATGCATCATCCTCTCGGTTGGATTTCTATGGGTAGGAACTTTACTATCATACTTCAGCCATTGGCTTAACAGTAACATACTTTAAAAAATCTGCAGATCACTGTAGAAGATGATTCATCCAACATCAGTTTATCACTTATTCATGGAAAGGTACTTCACTGCTAGGCACTGGACAAGGTCTCTGTTGAACAAATATAAATTTTTTTTGAAAGTGAACATGAAATTAGCGTTGTGAAAATGTGCACTGGTGGCGGAAATTTCATCGCTCGTGTGCGCTTTATAACTGTAGTCGACGTATTCTCAGAAATAGATTTATTGATCGCATACACCGGTAATGTTGCACTTTCTCAACAAATACGCTACTGCATATACTTATAAAATGTGGTATAATTACTAATTGTAAACTCCGTCGCCTATGTTTGTGGCAGTTCTTCAAAATCGATGTTTATGCGAGGTGAGGTTTGTGGAGAAAACAGAGGAGACCTGTGTTGTTCGCGAAGCTTCAAAGTGCACAAATATTCGAGGGGAAAATGATTTCTCAGTCTAGGGAGGCTTATGGAGAAAGAGGTGGAGAAATTGCACGACTTGCGCTTGAGGGTCCATCTATATCTGCAGCTGCAGCGTATGAAAAGGAAGTTAATCCACATGGAAATATGGTATTTGTTGTCAAAATTGTCTGAACAAATCGCCGGAGCGAATTTAGAGCTTCTGTCATTAGAACGTAATGGAAGTTTCTCATTGTAAGTTGGATAGTTTTTATCAGTTTATTAGAAGTTGATGGGTAAAAATGCAGTCGGGAATGGGAGAATTTCAATTTCACATTGCCCTAATGTCATTGGATTAATTTACTAATTTTCCAGCGAGGAAGTACACTTTTTTTAAGTGGTCGAAGAGGAGAATACGAACACAGAATTCGATGCTAGTCTAACTCAAGCTTTTTCCAATGCCAGTAGGGAATTTTTCTGTTTAAGCACAAAAAAGGAAATAGTACCATTGGGGAAAGCTGATGTTTGCTGTGGGTCGCTTAATGTCGAGGGTTGGTTGAGCTCCTGTCAAAATGAGGCCGAGAAATTCACTCAGATTGCAGCATTGCAATTTTTGCGATCTTGCAACGTCAAGGTACAGCTGCGTATGTGAAGCGGTGACCTATTCAAAGAAAAATCGCTCTGCAGTTAATCATGGCTCGTTCGAATCCAGAAAAGGCCGTAAATGGACTCGATGTTTAGCAGCACTTCTCTGTGTATTCGGTGCATCCTTTGTGCACTTCAGGAATTCGGTGCTATCAGTTCATTTAGTATAGGATTCCCTTGTACATATGTGCAAAATTTTTCATGGTTCTCAGCGAATTGGAAATTATCCCTCACTAGGAATATGGTGCGTGACTGCTCGAAGACGTGCTTACTAGGGGAACAGATCAATGTTTAAAGTTTTTCAGCTGCAACCAAGAGATTAAATTTGCTTGACTTCTATTCGTAACGTGTGTCCTTGCGAATTAGTGGTCAGAACAACTGGTGCGGGACTCAACTGCTTGCTGCATCGTCAACTACGCCTGCTGAAACAGAGTAGTTGCGCGTTTGGCAGCTTCGGGCCAATGCTCAGTCTCGCTAGGGTCATGCATCGCTAGGGTCAGGCGGAGGTGGAACAGATTTGTTCGTTTGAGGTTCAAAAGTTTTAAATGTCAGGCAGCTGGGTAGTGTTCAACGGCTAGAATGATTTTCGGCAAAAAATGTCAACAAAAGTCTTTACCTTTTGAAGACTAGAGACATCAGAAAACCGGCAAGATGCACCTTAAACTCACCATCAGCAATGCTCATCCTACCAATAACTCTTATAGTCTGCTGTACCCACACCAAGTATAGCACAACATTGTTCTTGATTTCTTAGTCGCAGGTACAGTATGACTATGCTACCCTCTGATTATTTGAGGATCGTGAAAATCCAATTTCGTAACAATCCTATACTCGTAAGCGAAACATGAATAGGGCAGTCAGTTTTCGAAAAATGGTGTAAGTGCAGCATTGTGCCATTCTTGTGGGGAAATGTAATTGCAACATTATACCAGAAATCTCGGCACGATGACTGTACTGATGTTCAGCGTTCAGAGTGGTTGATCTCTCTGATTTTGGGATTTGGTGCAGCCATTCCCTGTTATTCGTGCCGTTCAACCTTAGATTCGTACATATAATCAGTTATTCACTAAAAATGTTCACATTGAGGATTTCCTTCAGACCATCAAAAATGAGCATAGTGAGTAATTTTCGAGAAAGTATTGTATCGTGGTATCGGTCAGAAGTGATCGATGAGGTGCTTGGGAAGGTTTCAGTTGCTTGGCAATTTTGTTGAAAAACAGAGAACTTAAAGAGTATTGAGTATTACAGAGATTACTGTATAAATTTTAATACCTCATAAATTTCTATCGCTCCTATAAAAACGCAAATTTGTTGGTGCCTTTACAATTAGGTCATCAACCTCATTCGTTTAATAGCACGAAATGAGAATAAAAAATATTTCCTCATAAGTTTACACTGCTCAGGTTTGAAAGGCTACCAGTGGAAGACGGACTGCTAATAATTTCAATGAAGGTTTAGTTGATTTAGACGCAAATGATAATGTTGAATTGAGAAGCTAAACCATTCCTTTTTTCAATTTATCTCAATGCGCATGCCGACTATTACCTTTAATTCTTACCTCTGTGATTATTTCCAGGTGTCCGACAAAAAAGACTTCTACTTAGCGGCGTTTTCAGTGATCACGGTGATCCAAGAACCTTAACTGATCCAAGATATTAACTGACAAATAATTATAGCAACAACGGTTGCGCGCATTTTTTGTGTCGTATTCGTTAGCTTCTTCTTAAATAAAAATGCAATAATACTGGTATTATTCTAATCAGTTATCATATCCGCTTATCGAAAATTCGCTACTGCTCAAGGTTTGTCAAACTTCGTTATATGCTATTTTATGCATCCGACGATGCAGTTCAAACACTGACAAAGAGGGGTGTGTTATCTGTTATTCACCATTCCTTGTGATCCAGGCGTGCTAATCGAACAAAAGATCATTCCCGTCCGTCTTCTTCTTCTTAGCCGCTTAGGTCAAAGGGTCCTAATTCAGCGGTACGCTATCGATTAGTAGTAAGGGTCGAAGTGTAAGGGTTCCAGGCCCCGTTTTGCACCTCAGCCCTTAATTTGTCCCGGAAGGGCTAGCAAATTCCTTCTCCTTTTGAGGCTCGAACAGATGCTGTGTAACTGACAACAAAACAAGAGGTTAAGATTTTTATTAACGCTTTAAAAATCAGCAGTAGTAAAGCGGAGGGGACAACATAACAGCAGGGGGATGTCGCTTCGACAAGACATTCGCATGAATAGTGCCATCTCTGCGCCAACGAGCACCGGGCACCCCTTACGCGCGACCCACTTCACGGCTCCAGTGGCCATCGCTACAGCCCGAATCGATCCTTGCAAGTGCGACAACTCACGTGAAAAGCTAGAAGCACACTCATGTCTTGTAATCAAACATGCTGTCCTTTTATAGATATCGTCCCTTGCAAGTTATTTGTAGAGACTTTGCTGTATCCCATGACCATTACTTCTCTGCTTTGCCCAAAAGCAATTGGTCTATGGTTTCTTGATCACCCCTCACAGGAGAACAATCCAGGCAATTAGTAATCCACGCTCGCATCATTTGTAGTTGTGCAGTACGTTTGTGCGTTGGCGATTCGCGGAATTACTGGCTGCATTTACGTCATTGGTTTTTCTTCACTGCGTACACGCTGGACAAGTCTCTCGTCGTGTTATTAAGGAAGTCTGATGAGCTTGGCTCATGCCACCTTTGAACGACCTTTCATCTCAATTCAAGTTGAGAAAAACGTTTTTAAACCCCAGCAGATTTTTCACACCGTATCGAACGCTACAAACAATAGCCTTTCTATTTTTGTGCGATGTTAACAGGATGCTGTTATTGAATTGTCGGTCGTGCTCACAAGAATACGATGTTTTAATTAACTAATTTCAGGTATTCAGAAAGTTATATGTCGTGTTCTGGTACAAGACTTCCTTCCGTTGTGGAATAGTTCATTGGAAAATAAGTGAATACGTTTGCAGGCCGAGCGAGTGAAAAGAGGGCGGGTGAATTTGGTTGGTGCTTTATACCAAAAATATGACTAATGGATGAAAAAGGCAAGGAACTGTGTCCTCGACTCATCGATTATCTCGTTCGTTGCTTCTTTCTTTGTTCGAATTTTTCTGTTGCCGTGACCTGAGATTGGCCACATTTTAACCTGTTGGGGTGACAGCCTCTCTTTTTATGTTCTCTACGAATCAGTTCACATGTGACAGCAATGTGGTCGTTCCATCATGCTTTCCTGAAACTCTCAGTTTATCGGACATGATTGTATTCACCTCCGCTTCTGAGATAACTAGGACGAATGAAGGGATTTGAAGAAAGGGGAATTAACTCCTTAATTCTTATAAGGCGGTACGATTTGGATTGAAGAGAGGGAGAGGAGGGGATAAACAACGTAAGTGAGTGTGTGACAGCGAAGGAGTGAGATTTAGGCGTGCGGCCTCTGCTTTGGCATGAACAAATTTATTCACACTTGCAGCAGACATCATGTCAAATTACCGTTGGCGTGAGGCCGGTGCCTTGGTTAATGGCCGATCGCCATGTGAAAGTCTGCAATTGGAAGATAAAAATTCACTAAAAATGGGCATTGAAGCAAATAAATAATATCGATGTGAGCTGTTCGAAAAACTTTGCTTTTTTGGAGTTGCGCGTCCGCTTAGAGATACCGCTCACATATATTGATAGACTACGTGAAGTTTTTGCTGCGGAATGATTTAAGAGTGGTTGAAATAGAAGCTGCGTACTTTCGAACTTGCTACCAGATATCTGTTTCTACCTGAAACATATTTCCCTTGTCCATCTGTAAAGTATTTACAACATCAGCAATGTCAGGTGGGAATATAAAATGTATAGGAAAAACTTTGGCATCTCATACTGGCTTGTTGCTCTGTTATAGTGTGTATCTTTGGCCAGTTTTTTCTCGGCGGGTGAATTCGCCCCTTTCTGCGGTGAGGATGAAGTGTTCAGTAAGGTGCGGAGCCTCGTGCACGCGGTAAGATTGGAAGCTTGGTCTCTTCTCCTCAGGTGATAGCGCGTCGAGATCGCCGTCACCATAGTGGAGTGGGCGAAAGTATTTTGCACGTTCTTTGCACTTGTTTCCAAGAGCTTTTTACAAGCTTTTTCGATATTTCCGTGCTGATGTTGGTCCAATCGTGAACAGTGCTTTTGCTGCTAACACAGGACACGTGCAAGTGCGAGAAGCGCAATAGTCAGTTATAGAGGAAACAAAGTGGCTGTGCAGTGCAGTAACATTCAGTACCTGTAAGCACTGTGCAACAAAAAGTAAGTGTTGCTTACACAAATGCCAAACTGAGATAGTAAGCAGAAACTCAGTGGAACGGTTTTTCATAGCGTAATGTACCAAAGCCTTAGACGACACCTGACTAGAGCCCACAACTTTGTAAGAGGTAGCTCTTAGAGACAACGGTTTTCAGAGCATAACTATGCACTTTCGTCCTATGTCGCGTTTCAATTGACCTAGTATATGTCTGACTTTTTAATACTCATTTGCAAGTTTCTGTTGCCAAGGCCTATTATGGCAGTAGTCGTTCCTGTACATGTGTTGTTGTCTGCCCATATGTCTTTCCGGTAGTTTCAAGCCGTGAATCACTAAGCTAGCTTTATGAAATTTGACTGCAATAACGCACACTACTCGATGACGTCTTACACTATCTCCGCATCGATCACCTGTCAACTTCGAGAAGATTTTGTGTTTACCGGCGTCAGAAACTTGAATACAGTATATACCGGTCGATTTTCTGCTTTGTACAGATCGGCTTTGGATTTTACATAAGTCGGATGATGAAAAGGTGATTTTGCTAAAAATCTGTATGAGCGGTGGGTCACTCAAAATTTGAAGGCACTATTTCATCCTTTTTTTTTGTAATTTGTGGAACTGGTTGATAAACTGAGTGAAATACAAAAGCATACACTGTGGTAGCTCTGCGTAACACTTCTTCTGTGAAACTTCCCGACGAACCAGACGAATCTTACACCTTTGCTTCTCATCAACTCCGATTGCACTGCGTTAGGAACAGTGAGTCAGAGTTCCACAATATTAACATAACGATTCGTTCGCGCTGCGCTGGTGCTCTGCAGTTCATGTAACTTCAGTTCGCTAGAGCAAGAATTTTGCTGCCAAGTATCGATTGTTGAATTCATTATATTTCAGTTCATTATATTTTTATTTAGTACACGCCGTTTTTCTTAGCTCATGCAAATCTTTTTCAGTCTCTCATTCCCACCAGGGAGGAAAGCGTTAAACGCCTGTCCTCACTCTCTTAGTATTAACTGTAGCCGCGATCTACGAAAGGTAGCGCGAATGTTCCGGCGGGAAAATGGGCCGGCGGGGTAGACATTGGCTTGACGAGTAGTTCTCCAAGTGCAAGAGATCTGTTCCGGGCAGCTGAGAGTTGATGTGGCGGGTGTTCCTCGCACCAACCGAGCCACCCTAAGCTGCATGCAGCAGCTGATGCGTATTAGAACTACTGGATGAAGAAAGCAATGCGTCCTCATCGATTGCAAATCGTCCAGCAAGCGTTGTTTTACCTTTAGGGCAAATGACTTGCCCTCAGAGCATAAACTGACAAAGTTTTAATTGAGAAGTCTAATACTATTTCCCATGATGCCCTTAACGATACGCAAACAGAACGCAATCAGTGCTACTCAAAATCAGCCTTAATCCTGTGCAAGAGCATTGCCGAGTTGCCAAATCAACAATCCCTCGCTGATTTTGCGGGAAATCGACGTTAGTTTCGCTTAGCTGTCAAAACTACGCCATACTTGCGTTTTTAGCCAAGAATGCATCAGTTTGCGCTGTATGAACAGAATTCTTTACCTGTAAGTAGAAGGAGGACAGATGCTGAGTGATTCGCAGTTGGCAGGAGTGCACTTCTTCCTTTTAATACTCAACTTCCATGCGCCTTTTTCGTTGCTTGCAGGTGAAGTTTTACCACACGATTCCTTTTGCCGAGGAATACGTGGTGATGAGTTAGCATGCATAGCGCTGATCATTTGCGTAACCCAGCAGTATTTGTACAGCAGTTGGATTTCGCGATTTGAAATGCATTATTTAGCAGCTCTAGTGTTCAGCCGTTGAAATCGGTTTTCCAACCGAATAATTTTTCGGTGCGAATGATATACATTAGGGTGTATTATTTTTCGCATTTCTTTGCTTGAACAATCCCACAGTATGCCCACTTCCATAATGAGCGCAAATTCATTTCTGAAGCCGTCCTTAACGCAGTTTTTGCGGCGAAATCGAAACCAGTCTGTTGAGAGGATCCCTCCATTCGCATGTGTTCGATGGCGCCAAAGTGGAACAAATGAAAGTTTCAAAAATTATGTGATCACAAATAAAGAAAGGATAAAAGGTCAGAAAATGCTGAGGTTTTTTAGTTTATCTTATTTGACTACTTTACAAGTACCATAGTTTTTGAATTAGCCTTTTTCATCGGACATTTTGATACCTATAGTGTCAACCTCCTTAATTCATCCATACACTTAGATCTTCATTAGCGCCCACTCGAAGCGCAATACAAGCGCATCATTTTGTGTTTGCATCTGCCTTGTCTTGAGCAGCTCCAGCTCAAAATCTACGAAAACAATATATTTTAGGAGCATGGCTTGCGCCATATCGAGATAACTTGATTTTAAATCAGTGCCTGAATGCTGCCTGCTACGCAGTCAAAGAACATGGAGAAAGTCATGAAATGCAGGAAATATCACGCTTTTATTCGGAGAACTGGCCAGCTAAAAACGCTTGAAATGTGAATAGAGATGAAAAAAAAATGAAAGTACCATCGACGCTGAAAACTTGAGCTACCACTTATATATGTCTGAAGTGTGCAAGCTTCGTAGTACGATAAACTTGAGGTTCTTGGCGGCAGTGACAGCAAAAATCACTCAAATGCTTTTGTTCTAAAGCAAAAGGATGCTTCAGCATCCATAACATTACAGAAATTAGTACTGGGAATAAGTGCAACAGGAATCAACTCTTCAAATGACTGTCGAACCTGTAGGCCAGGCATAATGTCGAATTAACGCTACCCGTTCAAATAAAAGCACCCTCAAATACATCCTTTCTTCACCTTGACAAATTCAGCTGCTTGGTTTTAATAAATCTAGTGTTACTATATTCCATGCGTTTTTTGCATCTGTTTGCCAGTCATAGATTTAATTCATATATTTTTACTCTAGCGCGCCGAAACTTTATGAAGAAAAAAGTTGGAACTCAGTAAAATCTCTTTATTTCGAGCATCTCCTCTAAGATCTTGAAAAATTAGTAACCACTGAGGTTTTTCTCAAAACTAGACCTGAAATGATTCGTGTTTATCTTCCACATTGTACTGCTACGTTAGAAGACATTTAGGCAAATGTAGTGTCAAGTGTTCGTGAAGTGGGACGAGCACAGGAACACACCTTGACCTAATTTTGAAATAAGTACGTCCTGTTTCAGCGTACCTTTACAAACAAAATGCTTCACAAGATGGCAGACTGCCTATTATAAGTCTCATCGTTGGGAAGAGCAGAAAATGTTGCATGAAATAGGGTTTATTTATTGTGGCTTTTGAAGCGTCTTGAGGGAAAACGAGCTACTGAACGTACTGTGTGAAATATTAGTTCAATGTTGCAACTGGAATGTGCTATGTGGACTCCTAGTACAAGGCACTTTAAATGATAATTTCTGGCAGAATGACCAGTAGCCAAGCAGCTACTGTTGCGGCCATTCATACCTAGCGTCGTCAGCAACACTCATTGGAATTCAGTGAAAAATCCCTTAGAGGATGCTTGTTATATGTAGTAAATAAAGCATAAAAATACGCATAATAATCCAGCCTTGCAGGACTACGATCCGACTGAAGGTAGCGCTAAATTAGCAAATCCCATCATTCAATGAATAATATTATTCTAGAATGCCACAAAGGCCGTATCAAGTCAACCTTATCTTGTTCGTCTTTCAATATTCTTTCGAGAGATATACAGGAAATCGTTGCTTAAGAGCTCTCTTATAACCAAGTATTCGAAGGTGGAAAATCCACTTGGATTCCGCATGAATGCTCTCATTTGTAGAGTCGTATTTCTTGCAGATTTGCAAAGTCATTTCAAGAAAACCGTTTTACACAGGTCTTTTTTTCTGTCTTTTAATTATATGACGTGACCTTAATTTCATAATTTACAGTATTCATAATCAAGCTGATAAAATGCTGGATAAACAGGTTTTAGTGTGATCGTTGATTCTAGCTTGGCCGCTGTATCTTTCGCAAAAGAATTGTCAGTTCTATCCACGTGGAATTTCCTAACATAAAAGAAAATATTTCTAAGCGAAATTTCTTACATCGTTTTTTGGGCTCACGAAGCCGATTGACAAGATGCCGAGGTGTTGCACTGATGTTGCATTTCGTGTGGCGTAATTCCTTATAGACTTGTTAATGCTGAAGTAGCGCAACACTGTAGTGCATTTACACGGATCGCCGTGAATGCCCACTGCCCCCCCCCCCCCTTCTTAACGGATTGGAGAACTGTGGCGTGACGTCCTTCGATCCTCTTTTGTAGTGATGACTCTTCTGAAGGGTCGCCGAGGAATCCCCTCTCCCTCCCACCACCTCCTTCCGTAGACGTCTCTTCGCACAACTCATAGTTTGTACAAATGAAGTTCCCAATAAGGTATTGTTGCTGAGCGCTGTTTATCTGCCGTGCGATACATCGGCGGAAGAAGCATCAGAGTGGTTGCGTATGGAACTGGGCCACTAATGAAGTAGGCTGCGAGATTGTCATTTCAGGACTTACAGTACGCTTCGCATCATGGTGATAAATAGTGCGCTTGATAACCTCGCTAGGTATATTTTCCATAATTTCAGGACGTTTCAAACCATATTTCATGTTTGTTTTTCTTTCATATTTCTTGATTAAGACTCTATTTTTGACAAATAATTGCTTTAATTTATCATAATTTTTGTTGAAGGTGATTGTCGGCAGGCGGTGTTGGGTCAGCCGAAATTCTCAGCAGAGTTTTGATGGTGCGTCTTCGTCGAACACTGTCACCAATCCGGAGTTATTGCGACGATATCCCACCGATGATCACAAAGACTTCTATTTGCCCAACGACGTCACCGTATTTTGTCAGCCGGAAGGCTGTCTCACTAAAGGTTATTTTACAACTTCTTGCTGCAACGGATGCTCAAAAGTCTGCTGGTGTCATCATTTCATGATGTGCGTTTAGGATGTTCTTGCCTGTCACAGATATTGGCTCATCGATGAGAGGAAGCAACCGACTTAGATTTCTTCCTCCATTCGCCTGCTCTCCCTCTCCATGCCATCTCCTGCTCTTTAGCTTGCGCTCGATTACTAGGAAATTTTCGTTTTTCTAATTTTCCTGTTCGTTCTTTCATAGAAGAATAACTTAAAAAGGCCATCTTTTATCTTGGTTGGGTCCTTTGCAGTTCTTTGCACTTCCACCATTTCTAGGAGTTTGTCTAATATGCTGCACTCGTCTCGTGGTGTCAATAATATCCACTCTTATCGATTCAGTCTTATCTGCAACTGGTTGCAGTTCGTGATCAATGTGCTAATATTGAGGTTTTATAAAGGAATTCGTTGAGATGGCTGAAAAGCTTTTTATGGGCGCTGCAATTGAAGCGAAACGTTTAAGAGGGGAAATGAAATAAGCATCATTTACACTCTTTAGAATTAATGGAGTTTTTTTCGCGATTTTTTTTCAACGAAGGGAAGCTTCTTGGTCTCTTATTCGTCTTTTTTCTTCTTTTCTCTCTCTGTCTCGTTTGCAGGCGTTCTTTTGTGCACAAATGTTTATGCACTTATCGAGGCAGTTAATTTGTTGTGATTGCTTATCGATCGTCGATACGAATAATTTCTATCCATTAGAGAGCTCGTTCATCGTAATATTTCAACTTGCTTTCCATTTATGAACTTTTTTATGAAGTGTCAGATATTTCGGCAATAGACAATTAATTTCTCTTCGCAATATAATCAGAAAAGTAAATGAGGGCATTAATGTATTCGCTTTTTCACTGAAGTGAATTCAACGCATTTCTGCAATAACATTTTTTAGAGAAAGAAAGAAACCGGGAAGAAAAAATGGAGCGAAAGAGTGTAGAATAAAGCGATTAATGCTGCGTTGAATCCAGGTAGGTTAATTGGCCACCGGAAACAGAGTTATATCTGATGCGGAAACAAACACGCTTTCGAAGGAACTTATCGTCATCTTTTCTACCTTCGCAAAAGCAGGAAATTGTTCGGAGAGGTCCTTGTAAAAAACGTTTTAGATAATGATTCCAGGTGCACCGCGTCGCACACAATCGATTCGAGAGTCACACAGCTTTGTTTTTACACTCACTGAGAAAGATTCGGCCAAGATTCGTTACGGAATCTGTCTCAATTTCTTCCAATCTTTTGAAAGGAACAAAAGCGGCAGTATAAACCAACCGAGGAGTTCATCTGAAAATTCGGGGAAGAATAGGAGGTAAGGACTGCTATTCTCTAAAGTTGGATATATTTCAAAGTTTTTGACATTCATAGTGCATAATCGCTAGTTTGATCTTATTTTATCTAGAAAGTATAGAATCACAACGAGTTCCGCTTCCCGCGATAGGTCTTCTCATTCCGCTAAAAAGGTAAAGTGCTAGCTTTCTTGCATAGCTTGTTTGCCATTCGCACACAGAATGTCTCTTTTTGGTGGAATGTGAGTTTACGGAGGATTCTTCTTGACTTATGCTTCCGTATAGTAGTACATATCTGGGAAAAATTAACGTATTCTTCTGATATAAGAACTATTCTCAGTTCTTCCCCGCTCTCTTTTCGGTGTCTCAACTTCTTCTCCAAACCACTACTGTGTTTACAAAATCTTCGAGTTCTTGCAGATTTTGATTGAGTGGACAAAATCGTTTGAAACCTTTTATTATTTGTAATGTCGAACTCTTTATGATAGATTACATGCGACAGTCTTCCTGCCTCATACGTTATTATTATATTGCTTGGCACAAAAGAAGATATTCGAAATCTCCCATATCGATTTCGTTGCGGTCGATTTGGTGGCCCTTGAAATTGAAGATCCACTTTTGTTACCATCATGGAAGGATGTAATTCATATTAATTCCATTTCGATATATCACTAACTCCTAACTGTTACTTCACAGTTTGTGTATTGAAAGTACTGCGTTAATTAGTTCAATGACGTCCTCAACCTTCACTTCATTTTCGCTCTACTCTGACTATGTTAATAGATTGCAGAGCCTTTTTTCTGAGAAAATTTGCATGAAAGTTCGATCAGGAACTTAAGTGTTGGTTTCAATGATGAGTAGTTGAGGCATTCCTTATTACAGCAACACACGCTTGCTATAGCCTCTAATAAGATGTATTTCAGGCGTGAACAGAGGCTCTCATTAACCAGTCTATGCCTCATTAGTCATCATCCTTTCTTGTCGACTTTTCGCGAATTACTCACATTGCTGAAAAAGTTGATCGACAGCTGCGGTCAACGAATCGCGCTCAACGGTACAATTCCAAAGTGAGGCATCGCATGTTAAGTCACATTTAAACAAATACTCTTGTTGAGAGTTCCGTTTTTTCACCTTTTAGTTCTCGTAATGTTAATGAAGTGATTGACTCTCTTATATGTTAGAGTAGCATCGGGTTTAATTGGGCTACCGGCGAGAGAGTTATTCTCAGCCATATGTACTTGCTTCCCTCGCTTAAGAATGTTATAACTTTTGTTAATCCATTCTTCCTTAATTATTGTATATATCGCGGTTTAAACTGTGAAATGCTTTTTGTAATGCACGGTAAACCAGTTGCAGTTGACGACAGGTCGACCAGAATTCATCTCGAGACTTGTCTCAGTAGTAAAACTGCAATATTCTGGAGCGCTGATGGTAGTTGCGTGGAATCTGTCTCTTAAATAATTCTTCGTCATGGTTGCAGCTGGCTTCGTTTTTTGGAAGTAACCGTTTCGTAAATTAGCATTCGCCAAAGCAGTGTGTTCTTGGGTTGCTTTATATTTGTTTTAATTGGTTGTTGTTTACTGTTTTGGTAGCAAGATGAGAACCATTGAAAGAGTGCATTTCAGAGGCGCGGTATGGTCGGTGCTGACGGGTCACTGGACGGAAGCAATACCGCCCAACGTAATGCGCGAAATTCGGGAACTCGAAACGTGGATTCTGATGCTTCTGAGTGCTCCCGTGCCTGTTCCTGGCAAAACAAAAGTGCAATTGGAGGTAATCATCTTCTTCCGTTTACGCCTTCAAAACGAGTATTATTATTCTCATTAAATGACATGTTTGCATGTACTCATTCACGTATATTTTGTCACTGAAAATTGTGACATACTGCAAGTGTTCATTTTTTGGATTGGAAGGTCAGTTTTTCGCTGTCATCTGTGCTGTACTGTACTGAATTGATGAGACATGTCGGCGGTTAGTTCTTGCAACGACGACGTGGAAATGCACCGAAAACTGTTGATGGGGTGGCAGCCCCATCAAATACTCAATCCAGAAGCAGTTACTATGCACAAATGCATAAAAGCCAGCGAAGCAGTTTAGCCAGCATGGGGTGTTCATTAGCCACAACGCACATGACGTTGCCTAGAACTGCAATTACAACTGCATTTCGATTGAGTGACCACTCGATTATGCGTCTTTGTTAAAAGTTCATTGACTGTGTTTTATCCCATCTTGCTTATTCATCCACCTAAGAAGTTGGAAGCCTGTAAATGTGGCGTCTTATATTCGCGGCTTCATGTTGGTTTAAGGTGATGCCATTGAGCATAATGCCAATTCTCGAGTTTGCTCTTCCCGATCATACGCGGTTTTCTCTTGTTGATTTCCCGATGCATTTACCACTGGAGCTGCTCGGTGTTGATACGGCCGTTAAGGTATTGGAAGCAGTTATGCTCGAGTACAAGGTTTCTTTTTTGAAATTTCTCTTCAGTTCGTATGAAACAAAAACTCTCATTTCTCATAGGTGAAATTGCCGACCTTTATTTCACTTTAAGCGAAGACATGAGATGGATCAGCAAATACGTCTTGCCTATTTCTCTGATAAAGCGCTGCAAAAGTCGCTCATTTTAGCAAAGAGGTTTCTTTGACAGCAGGTGGAAGAGGTTTTCTGTTGCCCATGGCAACATTTGTTGACACTAACGTGTATTTATAAGATTTGTCTTTGAAGGGATCTTTCGCTCATTGCCTCTTAAATCGAGCTACTCAGAAAAATCACGAGAAAGGCCAAAGATCAGTTGAAAGAGATTCTGAAAAGCGGAGAGGAGAAAGAAACACCTAGAAATTTTCTAAATTCTCATTTCATGGGGAAACGCATTTGTTGTTCTAGAGGGGAGTCTCAATTATTTCTTATCAAGTGATTTGATGTCAGTTGAGTCAAATAAAACCATTCGTTATCAGATTTGCAGTCACCGTCTAGCTTTATCCTCAACAAAATTATGGGCTAAATGAGTTTTTACATGTTCGTCGGCTCGTTGTCGTTTGTTTTCAAAAGTGAACCGATCTGTTACGATCGATTGTGGTGGAATAGAGAGTTCGGCGTTTTGTTATAATTTCATTGGGATGCGATGGCGTTTTGAAGGGTAGAACAATGAAGCAACCTCAAAAATTATTTCGAAGCTCTCTTGTCATGCTAGATTGAACGCTGAGATTGTTCCAGCTCCAGTATGAATGCATAATGCCAAACTTCTCACCGCTAGGGCGTACAGCGGGATCACCTTTCCAGATAAATGTTGCAGGTTGTGTTGCAATCGCGTAACTATAATGCGGTGAGTATGTGCGTGATGGCGATTGTTGCACTTTTATATCCACTCGAATATATGTTTCCCGTTATTCCACTGCTTCCTTCTCATATGCCATCAGCCGAACAGGTGAGCGATCGCCCTTGGCTCACTTCTTAGGTGCGTGCACTCACTAGGAGAGCCGTAGGTTTTATCCATTATTTTCATTCGGTGTTGGCTGCTGTTTGTATTCGTTCTTCGAATCGTTATTATAATATGCCTGTTGCTTGAGCAGGGAAGCCCTTGAGCTCTCTTCACCTTTCACAACAATGTTTCCATTTTGAATCATTGTGAGCGTCTCGGGAAACCCTTAGATCTTGTTTCGGTTTGTTCGACACCGTTTATAATTGGCTATTTTGCTATTCGGCTATTTTTCGTTTTTTTTGCAGCTGCTATTCGCTCCGACACCGTTTATAATTGGTGTACCGGCTTCATTCTTTTTGCACAAAAAGATCTCCGCGATGCCAAATGATGTGATACTGGTAGATCTGGATACAAATCAAATGATGATGCCCGAGGGCATGGTGCTGCCCGAGTTACCGGAGCCCGACTGTACAAATTTAAAGGTAACGATGAAAATTTACGTTGGCTAAGATATTGTGTTGGCAGGGGGCCTTAAAGGATAACAGTCTTTTCACTCGTTGAAATTTTACACTCCTCTTCTTTCGATTGTGTAGTTTTGCCACCTGAAGCGTACCTCCGTGGTCAGTGATGGCACTTATCTCGATTTCTAATGCGTCTTCCAAAAACACCTTCTCACAAAACTGACTGTGTTTACACATGTACTTATGTTTATGCTTTACTACGCACGTGTTTATTTGTGTATGTGTGTATGTCGACACATCTGTGTGTTTGTACGATCGGTTCAACTCATAAGCCAATATGTCATGAAGCAGACAATATATAAAGCACCCGCTTCATAAATGCTTCGATTCACCAAGTTTTGGATCACTTCAAAATGTATGGTTCATGACGCTAGCATTTTGATGAGGTTTTCTTTTGCAAGAGGAATTTTCGTGGGAGCAACTTCAAGGGAAAGCTATTCAACTTTTCGACATACGATCTCTGTATAAAAAAATGATGAAGTGGAATACTTTCAATCATTGAACTTATCTTCCGTTTCTCTCATCAGTGCAATTAAGAACAGCTTTCGAGCTTCTCTGGGCAGGATGACTATGAATGCGCCTCACATGGATTCGGATGGGCGTCAGGGCAGCTTCGAGTCTAGTTATTCTGTCGACAGTGACGTCATCGACATCGCAGTTCGTGTTGCTATGGTACGTATATTTTTGAGCATTAACGAAAGCAGTATTAAGATGAATTTAGTCATTTGCGGGGTTTTTTTTTTTTGCTTGTAGCCTAATAAAGCTAAAAGAAATTTTCCTTAGATTGAACTGGATCGCCCATTTTCAATTTTTGCTGCTTCTGAACAGGAACTTCAAAAAATGTTGGTGGAGTGATGTTAATAAATATGGGATGTAAATACGTTTTACTCTTGATGTCACCTGTAGTTACCGAAGTTGCAAATCGGGGAGAGAACTGAGTATCCGTCTCATAGATTCGGTTTTCCTTCTGCCCACTGGGCAATTTGGTTGGGTGGAGAGTTTAGGAGGATTCTGTTCGCACTGTCTATTCAGAAGTTCTCAAGAATGCATCCAGTTCATTGTGGTACGGATGCAAAAATCGGCAGCGCGCTAAAACAATGGTTTATTTCTCTTCACTTTGTGTTGTTCTAAAATGTACCACCTTTTCAAGAATGCGTAGTAGTGTGAAATTAAACGTGCGAGTGGGTAGCATTCGTTTGCCACCGATATTGAATTAAGGGCCAATGAACGATTAATCGATGTTTTTGCATTCACGAATATTCTAGCATACCTACGGGTAAATGAACGATCATGCTTCAAATGCGTTGAGCAAATGCAGCATTGCTTTCAAATGGAAAAGCTCTCCGACGAGATAATATCTACCTTCCATGAGACTGCGTATTCATTCGTTTTGTTCGGTGCAGTGAAACGATCCACTAGAGAGCTATGTGAATTCAATAAAGGAATGCCATACCGCCAGCATTCTGTATAAGGCAGTTCCTTACTTATCTCTTGAATAAACCTCAGGAATTTGTATTCGATTTCTCCCACACGTATTCGAAACATTCATTGCAAATGACTCTCAGAGATACCATTTATGCTACTCATTCCACTTTAGGTAACTGTCACTTTCTTAGAACACTGAACTCTAATGGATCACCCATTCAAAATGCGAAGCGTGAAACTCTTAATTATATGCAACCTTCGAATTAGATGTGGTGGGGAGTACTGGTGAGACCGTATGTATGAAGGAAGGCAGTGACGACACTCCCTTCAACACTGCCTAGCTTTTAAAAGATGAATAATTCCTGTAGAGCATTTCTTGTATAAGAGAAAAAGAATTTTCAAATCTTTTGCGTATGGAGAAAAATATTTCCTATGCAGGAGGGAACGTCCGACTCTTTTCTTTTTACTTTAATGTTGCCAAAAAAATCCTGTTAAGAAGCATAATCTGTGCGCGTCGAGGTAGCACACTGGCGAAGCGAGGCAGGAAACAAGGGTGCGCATTGCATAGATTACAGATGTTGATTGCAGAGATGATTTTAGCACGCTCCGACGGAAAAGAGGGGAAGAACAGCACCGTTTTTAATAGGCAAGCAAAAGTTGTTTTGATGGTCGTTTTTGTCCCGTGGTCGTTTCTGAGCAGGTCTTACATTAGTGTTAAGGGCCAGTGCTCTAAGGTGGGAAAGACACGAAATGTGTAATGCTCAGTGGGGGTTCGAACTCCTACTATCTCTCCGAGCGAGCAACGCACTTATCGATTGTGCTGGCGCTCCGATACGAGATCATTCTTTTGACCTCTTTTAAGCTAGAAGCCATAAGACGCAGTCTAGCATGAGGAGGCGCTAACGTCTTACGCCTGCTACCATAAAAGGTTCAAGGAGAGGGTCGGGGCATAAGACATAATGGATAAGTGCGCGAGGATAGCGAGAAATTTCATGTCGGATATCGTTTGGTTCTTGCTATTATTTCTTCTATCTCTGCTCACACACTCATAAAAATAAGTTATACATTTTTGCATGGAAAAATAAAAACAAAAAAGCTGCGGCTTTGCGAACTCATTTACCCTCATACGCTACGGCAGTACTGCTCAGAGAACATACCCGTCACTAAGAGAGATCATTAAAACTAAATTTGAGAGCTGGAAAATTGGAACTTATTAGAGCATACACTGGATTGAAGTGATAAATTAAAAACTAGGTTCCATTAGAACATATTCTTCAACTGAATCTGATTTAAAATTATTAGACTGCTGGCTTCAGAATTAAAAGTTACGAAGTTTGTCAGCTGATCGGATAATAAGGCAGAATTTAAGCGCGCAAATTCTTTCGAGTTGACAACTACCTTTGCGAACTTTCGCACCCCAACATTTTCGGGAATCTGCAGTCAAAAGGCTATGCAAAGACGGAAGCACGTAAAAAATTTGGCCGAAACGAGCATATAGTTTTCGTTACAGTGGAAAAGGACTCTTAACAGTGGTTTTCATTACATCAGCAACAACACAGTTCAAAGTAGTTTGATAGGGCATAGTGCGTGTGTGATTTGAGGTGGACAAATGCAGAGTAGATCGTTCGCGAAGGAATCTCAAGAAGCCAGCTGGCAGCTTGAGTGTAACAACAGCAATATATGTTTATAATCGTCTTTTCTAAGGTGTGAGTTTCCTTCAGTTTTACAGCAGAATACTATATCGAGGTATAGTCGCCATATAGGGCAATTTTAGAAGTTCATCAGAGCAAAAAAATAGCAAATTACATGGAACGAACACTTCTGAAAAGGTGGCAGTTCCCTGTTTTTGGGAAAGTGAAGTGGAGAGAGGAACACAAAGATTTGCAGTCGCGACTGAGAATTGGAGGTGTGAGAAACAGAGGAATTCAGTAGGATAACGCAAAAAGGTCACCTCCATGCTAGTCCTGTAATGTACTGAATGATTCTGCTTGCTCCGCTTTGCTGTTTGCAGAGTGAACGATCTGAGGGGTTTTTTGTCAGATGGCATTTAATAGCGATTTTTTCTGCACTAGCACCTGCCTAACAATCTTTCACTTAAAGAATTCTCAGGCATTTTTCTGTAAATTCTATAGCTGCCTTTGTTCCATTCGCGCAAATGGAGACAGGCAACTGGTAGAAGTCTCCTCTCGTCAAAAAGAGTTTCGAAGGCCTGCAGATGTGATTTGCGGATGAGCTGAAAGCTGATTTCATTCCACATGCGATATAGCCATTTGGAGTAATACCCTGCCTTCTTTAGGAAAAGCATTTCATGCGAGTCTGATCGTTCGTTTTTTTTCGTCCGAGGCAGCTACGAAAGATTTTGGACGTCGAGGGCTATTTAAGATGTGGTTTTTTCTATAAGTGGGGGTTAATCAATAATTCGTGTTCAAAAACCGCAATTTGGCATGCATGTTGAGTTGGAGAGGTTTTTGTTAGCGAGTATGAAGATATTTCTTTTCTCGTCTCTCTTTCGATCTATACTTTAATGCAAACTCCTAATGACAGCTAGCTCTTAATGATTCTTAACGATAGCTGATTGGAGTGCGGCTGACTTTCTGTGGTGACTAGTGCGACGCCTTCACCGTCTTAGACTGATCGGTAAAAAGGGCACCTTGATTTGGAAATTTATGTATTCTTTGCGCCTTAATAAGGTGACGTTCATTTAAATGTTTTGCAGATTCGTTTCCTCAACAGTCCAAATGTGTTTGCGAACTTCAGCGAGCATACTCGAACTCTGAGATTATATCCACGACCAGTGGTTGCTTTACAAACTGAGTCTTTCCTCAGAAGCCGGCCGCAGTTTACGCAATTTGTACTTGATCTTTGCAAGTAAGTTTCAGTCTTAGTCTTTCTCTACGTTGCTTTGAGCAGCGTTCGTGTGCTCCGAACATGCGTTGCTGTTGTGTTCGCTACTTTTGAGGTATTGTTGTTGACATCTGATGAGCTCCAATTTCGGTTCCTAAAATATCCAAACTTTGTAATGGTTAAATGATAATAATGCTGTGATCATCGTTGACGTCTGCTTTTAGCTGTGTGCAAAGAAAATCCAAATGTTTGCATATTATTTGCCTTTATACGGTCCTTCAAAACAGTAGCATCTGTCATGACCGAATAGCCAAAGTCGTTATGTGGACAAATGTAGTATATTTTGAAGATGCCGTTTGATAGGCAGTAGTCTTAGTGGTGTAATCTCACCAAAAATCTATAACTCGTTTGCAGTTTTAACTCAGCCATTTTCAGTTCTGTGTTATATGTTTAACAATAACTGAATGTATTTCTTTAAAATCTTTCAGAAAAGAGGGTTGCATAAAGGCATTTTATCTAAAGTGAACTTTTTGTAGAACACAAGCCGTTGAATATTTCGCTGAATGCTCTCTATGTCCACGAAATGAGACCTATGTGAGAGTTCAAGCGGGCACCGATAGTCCGGCACAAATCGGTGATAAAAGCAAATGGTTTACCAATTCATTGATGCCTGTTCATTTCACTGTGAGTTCATTATCGGTTGCAATTCTCGTCTAAATCTTGCTATTAGTGGTGAAATTATTTGGCTTCTTGATTGCGTTGCCGTTGGAAACGAATGCTGTGATAGGTTAAGCTCATTGGTGGTTTCCGTTCATGCGCAGCTATGAGGAGCCGAGTGCTTTCATAGCTGTTGTAGAGTTGGAGCCGTTCTGCACTTCTGTGACTTAGCTCCATTATCATTACCTAACAATTTACGCTCCTGTTCTGCCAAACTTTATTTCATTCATCTCGTTGAATTCACAAAGAATTTTTCTTTTGGGAAAAATTGTTGTAAATTCTTCCACGTTGACATCCACTATACGCATTGACTTCAGGGCACTTCCTACTGACTGATTTCATTGAAAAATATTGTCCATTCGTTTGTTCCTTGCACGTTCAGAGTTAGGCTGCGTTAATATGAAACGATTTGAAGGTATATCCGAACGATTCAACGCTTGCAGCTGCATGGCACGATGCAGTTCACGTTCGCATGAACAGTTTATCAGGTACTCTGTTAATCGCCACAAATATTGTTCGTCATGAGCATTCCTTTCTGACGGGGGAAGGGGGGCGAGGTCTTTTTTTTCCGGCCGAAAGCGAAAGCCGAAAACCGGGAATCCCGAAGCGTTACAATTCGGAAAGTGCAATGGGGCGGTGAGGGGAGAGAGGAGAGGTTGATCCTTCCACAGCAGCTCTTCAAGAACAAAATCGATTCATATTTAGTGCAGGTGATGCATTCTTTGCATTATAGAGTTTGCCATTTATTTTCCTTCGCCCTATTCAGCTCCCTGGAATCTTCGTTTTTCCTTGCTGTCATCAAAGGCAGAAAAATATTTTGAAGATTCTGATGAAGAAAATGGCAGTGACGCTGGAAATACTGATGCAGGAAGCTGCTCGAGCATCGATGATCTTGTCTTTGAATCTCCCGATGAAATCGATCCCACATCAGGTCTTTTAATTATTGTTATTTGCATAACCGGCCAAAATGCTATACTAGTATTAAGGGACTGGGAAGAGAGAGGAGGAGGAGGGGGCCCAGGAGGATTGTTTCTCCTTTTTTACTATTATTTATTTATTTTCATCCTGGGTTTTTCATGAGCACTGGATCTCAAGGTAAAGGAGAGCAAGAAGGAGGGAACTCTGCTGTTGAATTTGTAAAACCGAAGAATAAGCTATACTCGAGCTTGTAGATGAAGGCTTTTCAAAACATTTGATTGAAGAGGTCATCCAATCAATGTCAGTTATTGTTGCTTATTGTGAGCTTGAAAAGGTGGCATTGCTTGATGGCGATCTGTCGCAACGCTTCTGTGACGCCATTTTTGTAATTTTCTTTTCAGCGGATATCGCTCACTGATTCCTATGAACTCAAGGAATTTTTCTTCTTCTGGAATGACTTCATTCAGCTATCAGAAATTAACCTTTTAGGGGCATCAAAACCACTTGGCGAAGTGAACGATGTATATCGTGAGCCTCTCACTCTCGAGCTGCCACAAAGTGAAAGCGCACTTTCGATTGGCAGCTCGCTAAGCAGCGGAAGGTACTGTCGACATTCTTTCCACTCCTACACCGTCAAATCCTGATTACTACTTTTTTGGTTTTCTCCGCTTTTGATTTTCAGCCTGATTTAAGACCAAACGAATTGGGCCAAAGTTTTTGAAAATAGGCCGTGGATGAAGTTAGCCGTAGATATTCTAGCGCGAGCGAAGTAGATCGAGGTTTGTGAAAGAGGTGAAAACTTTGCAGGCAGGAGTCAAATGAGTCAAAATTATTTAATGACGAGTGAGAGGACCAGAAATTCCAGGATGAGGTGGACGAATTGAGCGGAAGGTTTTAAGGATTCCATCGATAGGATGAATGAAAATTTTTTCTAAAGGATGCGGAAATGAGCCGCAAATCTTTTGAAGCGAGTGAAATAACTCAAAGTTTTGGAAAAAAGCTGCAACGCGGTCTTTTTCTGTATCGCACACTTTGTTATTTGCTGGTAATTTATGAAGCTGGCTGATCACATGATGGGAATACAAGAGTGCATGTTGTATTCCCAGCTGTTCCGGCGCACTTCTTCAAACATTTCTTAGGCAACTACCAGGAATAACCTCAATAGTTTTGCGACCATTGTGTTGACGATTAAGGTGTCAGAAGATACTGTTTCTTGTGGTTGGAAGCCTGCGAAGCAGGTGGCACTAAGAGATTTTTGATTAGCGAAGGTTATCAAACCGATGTTGGTGACCACGGTTGGTTGCATAATGTGAGAGCTAATAATTCCTTTGGCAGCTGAACACTGTCGAAAAGCTGCGGTTAAAGGTTTCATGGTAGCGTTAGTTTTCCGCAGAGCTCTAAACAAATTCTTTCCTTTTTCTCTAAGATTGGCTACAGATGCTGTTGCGCAAACGCCTACAAGTAACCTATCTCCAGTTCGCACAGAAGGAGGAGTTGTGGAGGGAGAAAGAAATGAAAAGGAAGACGTCCATGCCATATCCTCTTCCTCTCGTATTTAAATGCTAGTTGATCTGTAATGTCTCTGATTTAATCCGGGTTTTCGTCATCCTAGAGCAGTGTACTCTACTGCAGAGAAATCCTTAGGCTGTGCTGAATGGAGCCTACCTCATACAGGAAAAATCCTTTCCAGCTGCCACATAAAATGTTCTCGCGCTGTTCCAGATGTGTTTTATATCGCAATATTTATACTCTGTAGTGAGTATTAGACATTGAGCGTCTATGAAGAGTCAAATATTTTCTTGATAACAATTACAGCGGAGTACTTAAAAAATAAGGCTGAATTTTTGGTCAGGTCAAGTCCTTCGTCTTCGGTCTCAACGTCTGCAATGGACAGTGAAGCAGATTTTGCGAGACTCGCTGAGAATCTCGCATTGAAATCCGACTCAAAGGTGAAATATTTTCATATAAGTTTAATCGATAAGTGATGCTGTTATGTTACATATTGCGTAAATTCCTTGCTTTCCGTTTGCCGCCTTTTCTTTCCCCCCTTCATGGGAGCGATAAATATTTTTTTCATCGACTAGTACGTTGGTAGTGAAAACGACGTCTTGTGGGCAGGCAACAGCTTCATGTCCTCATTTCGTTTCAGCAGTTTTGTTTAGACGTCGGAAGGGTGGAGGGGAGGGAGGTCGTAGTAGTGTTTTCGGTTGTCATCCCACGCTGTTCAGATATCTATGAAGTATTTAGGGGATGTAGTTTTTTGTGCTGCCAGTTCTCTCGCTAGATCGGAATAAGGTGAACGTAGTTGTTTGTATTCGTGAAGCGATGGACCGTTCGAAGTAATGGAACCTATACAGCACTACTGTGATTCCTTTTGTGAATATATCAAATGGAATGGATTAGGCGCTTTTGATTTAATTCAAATTTCCGTTTCAATATTGAGCTTGTACGCGTTGCATAAATGATAGAGTATGAATGTTATAATTACTTAAGTATTTCAATGCATTTTTTGAGAGAACGCGTCATTTTAGGGTGATTTTTCTTTCGATCACTCGGACGAGAATACACCTGTACAGAACCGGAAAGGTTTGGCAACGGGACGAGGGTTGAACTCACAACCAGAGAGCGCCAGTAGTACACCGACCAACAGAACACCGCCACTGAGGGCCGTCGGCATGAAGGTAGCTTGGTTCTGAGAAGCGTTGCTGACAAATTTCATCTTAGACGTGTGCTGATTAGTGCCTATTATTTAGCTATTTGCAGCTATTCGATTCTTATAAAATCTTTCACTATTCTCATTCATGGAGGCAGCGTCGTTGGAATGTACTAGTAAGTAAAGTATTGATGGGAGTTTTTTGTAAATATTATGCACCTGAATGACATTCTTTTTAGAGCATTGCTCATTTGACCGACTCTGGAGAAAAGGTACTTGGGCCACAGTTCCTGAGTGCATTGAACGGATATGCAGAAAAAAGTCACGACATGTTCAACCAGGTCATATTTTACGGCTCACTTTGTTCTATGCCTTGGTTTGTTCGCTCACTGTCATGAATTGACGAGACCTAAGACCATTCCTTGTCACACTTTCTGTGACTAGCCTATTGTTAAAGAATTCCCATACCTTCACAGCAAGCAACCTACTCATAGAAAGATGTTTATTCGTTTAGTCTCATAAGGGAGAGAAAGAGAACTTGTGCATCCCCGATTATATTTTTTCGTTTCTAATTTTTCATGTAGGAAGAACTTCCGATGTTGATGAGCAGAATTTGTGCTTCGCGAGGAATATTCTTCATGAGGCGCATTCTATGTAATTATTGTCATTTTCGACCGTGCTAAATTACTCCATTTGTTTTATTCGATGGGAAGAAATAACCTGAAGGCCTTTCTTTATTATACGAATGAACTGCAGAATCAAAGCGAAATCTCGATGGGTATGGTGTGAAGCGTAAATAGTTCAACAAAGCCACAGTTTAGTAGATTTTCTTCGGATGTCCCAAAATTGCTCAGAAACTTCACAGATTGTTACGCTGATTCAAAAACCTCACAGAATGCAAAAAGTGCTTTCCTTATTATTTCCTATTCGTAGCGTTTTTGTAATTTCCATTTACGTATTTGAAGTGACAGTAAACATGCACAAGTGTAGAATTAAATTTTATGTCGAAAAAAACTAGAAACTGTGAGACAGAAAAGTGTTTACTGGCTTTATTAATGAGCATTCTAATGTATTTATTAGATCCTACTTGTATTCCTGAAATTGCATAAGCCACTTAACTTCTTAAGTCGTGAAGATCTCGATGTGAATTGTGATCGGCGTAAACTGTAGATGTTGAATCGTACTGCACCAAAGGCACAGGCACTACGCGACAAAACGGTTCGTCCAATTGCCGTTGCCGCTGCCAATCGAATGGAGCAGAGCCAGCATTTGGTCAAGTCAAAGACAGGCTCCCTCAGCAACACCAATACGGCCATCCAACAGAGGTTAAATGAGAGCCATTCTTTGTGCCATTTTCGCTATACTTGCAATCCCCGAAGTGTGGCGGCTTCTGATTTCATGCTGCTAACTCGACATCAGAAATTGAATTCGTCGACTCCGAGAATTCAGCTGTTTTTGAATCTCAGTTCTGTTCACAGTGCGCATTTGTGACTATCCACCAACAACCTCTATTCTTTAAGGGAGTGGAAGACTTGACTTCGTTATTGTTGCAGATTAAATGCAGCCATACTTTCTAGCGTTGTTCGTTTGTGATAGCAATTTTTTCAGTGTCAGTTTCGCTGTCGTTCAATGGTTTCTTACTAAAATTATAGAAAACAATTTTGCAGCAAAAACCAGCAGGTGGTACGTGAGATCTGCGATCAAGTTTTATCTGGGCAAGGTGTGGGTGTATTCACGTATCCAAGGCTGAAGCGTCTTATGGAAGACGAAAGTTTAAGGCAGCTGGTTTGCTCAAAACTGAATTTGGGACTCGAGACGAAGCACTCTGAGGATGACTTTGTTCAGGACATGGTGATACTCTTGTATTATCTCTTCTTTCTTCCTCTCTTTTGTAAAATTGCCTATTACGGAGGTCTTTTTTGCGAAATACGTGCTGAAGCGCATCCGGGAAAAAAGTTATTTCGTGACTGTCGTGACCCGTCCTTTCCCCTCCTTTCACTGTCTCCCCCCTCCCCCCATCCCCCCAATCGAGTCGGTGCACCGTGAAGGTTATCTGTGTTTTGTACGAACTCATGTATGAAGTTAATTTAGTTACCGTTGTCTGCTCAGCTACCTTCCAGTTACTGAAATATTCGTACAACGGAACAAGTTTGAACATCCAACACTTTTACGGAAATATGGCGACCTCTTCCCTCTGTTCGCAGCAGTAGGTTTTCGGGAAAACTTCTTCAAGAAGTTTCAGAGAAAAGTGACCTCAGTAGTGATTTTCCGTGCGTTTTTTCTATTTTCTATCAGCCACCTCTGATGTAATCAAGATCTGCTGGTTTCGATTCCGCAGCGCTTTTGATGTTGACCTCTACTGTGTAAAAAGTATGTGCGCAATTTGACCACACAAATGTTTTTCAGCAGTTGACTCGACCACAATATAAAGGATATGTGAAGGTGCTTCAGACGTGCATCGTAGGCCTTGAGAACTGTTTTAATACTCCCGGCTCGAATGGCCTTGCGTCGTTATTCCACGTACTTGAAATCGCACACACTCACTACTGGGCAAAGGAGGCTGAATCGACAACGCCTGGTAGTGGGGTGAGATAGTTTTGCATATCTTCTTTTGCGTAACGAAGAATGCATCTCCAAATCCATTTGTCTCACTTATTTTGTGATGTGCTGTGTCATGACTTTCGTTACTGCGTCACCTTTCTTCTTATTGCTGTTGATTTGAAAAGTGTAACCTTTATTCTCTTTGTACTAGGCATCATTTGCCACATAGAGCAGAATAAAGCGCCCTTATTCACATTCGTTTGAGTTGAAAACCCCCAACTGAATGTTTAAGGTTTTCCGCAGAGGGATGCATGACTTGTATATTTGCTTTATTAGGCTGCATGATGTCCATTTCTTGAGTCTGATTTTATGAGCTGCTATGTGCTTTTTGATCTCTTTGACGTCAATCTCTGGTCATTTTCAATTCGGTGCTCTTATCGAATGATTATGTTTAGTTGAACACTCCATCGGCTTCGGTGCATGACTTCCAGCCCCCTCGTCAACATCGGCTTCCGTCAACACTTATAGATGGGCGGCCCCCTCCTCCTATACCACCTCCATTACCGCCACCTCCGGTCGTTGCTAATCGCGACAATGACTCTGTCAAATCGGGAAGTTCGGAAGGCACTCGCGAGACGGCGCCACGAGAAGTGCATGGAGTAATTCTGCGTATGTGTTTCTTCATCTTCATTAAAAGCTTGGCTGCCTTAGACAGTGATACATTTTTGAAATGGAGGGACGCATCTCTCATGAGCAATTCATATCAGAGGAGGTAAACTGCACCAGAAGGCAGCAAACTTTTATAGCTGTAGCAGCTGATCGCTGTTGTTTCTTGTCGTAACCTAAAACTGCCTCCGTCCTCTATGTCTTGGGAACATTTACCTGGTCAGAATCTATACACTTTAATAGTAGGTAAAGTTGTCGGCACAAGGTAATTAAAAACGAGAGTCTTGTCCACTGTCTATGAGCTCTTTCCGCTTAGCTCGGCAGAACAAATTTCTTCAGTTGCCTAATTATGGAGATATAAAATGCAGTTTTTATAGCAACTGGACCACCGCCGCCGCTTCCGCCGCGACCGTCGCCTCTTCGACAACAATCTGCTACCGAGGGGAACAAGCTAGTCAAGAGCAAAGCAGAAAGTGAGGACTCACAGAGTCAAGTCTCTGATGAGTCGCGAACCATTACCACTCCGATTCCACACAATGATTCGTCGACGAAACTCGACCTGGATGAGAAATCAGAGACGAACACACTCGTTGCATCGCAACCATCTTCTGGCCCTTCATCGGTGTGCCTTATAGGCTTTATGTAGATTTCATAAATGCATAAGTAAGCAAGCATTAGAATATCCGGCTTGTTGATCTTGTCCCAGTCGACTTATTAACAGTTTGGCGTAAACTTGATGTGTTGTGCGAATATTGTGATGAAATAATAGCTGCACAACTTATTACAACTGAGTTTTCAGAAGAGTGATATTGTGTGATGTGATTTAAGTGCAGCAGCTTAGAATTTTAGCAGCCACAGTTTGTGTTTTAGTTTACATCGATTTACTAATAAAATACGAAAAATCGCCTCATACTCCATTCATACTTTTTCTTTGAACTTCCTTTTGTTCAGCAATGATAACATGAATTGAAGGATATTATCGCGCCAGGTTTCACTCAGTTTTCGGAATATATCTAATTGTTTTCTTCAAAATTCATGCGTTTTTGATGGCTTTTTTTTGACAGTGTACATAAGGCCATCTCGGTTACAAAAAACTAATGCCTCTTTTCTTGATAGCGGCTGCTGAGTTGCGCATGTCGATAACTTAACAACGCAACCGTGAGATGTAGCACAGGAGCAAAATGCGTTTATTGCAGGCTACTCCAACTTCAGCTGCTCACGACGCACGGGTATTCACAATAAACTGTTCAGTGTATTTGGTATTGTTGAGTCCGTATTCCCGTAAAGAATTATTCCCGCAGATGGCAATGAACCATTTGTGGTATCACTCCCTCATGCATTCAGTCATCTAGTTGGTTGTTGTTGTTGTTGTTTAGTTAGATGCCTAGAAGTGTGGAGCACGCCTTGAGATGTCAGAATGCAATCCTCATCATTAGAGCATGAAAGCCGTTTATTTCATTTGAGTTCTTGCCTTTTCTTTTTCTTTTTCCTCGAATTTCTAAGTTTGCTTCAGAATTTGCAGCCTCCGCCGCCGAGAACCTTGCTCATGGAGTCGGCATCAACACCCGACAGTTTGGAACCAGTGCGGCACTATATTTACCAGGATCTTATATGTACGTTCGACTATTCGCCTTCTTCTGTATATTGATTGAAAGACTTCTTTTTATTGGTTGTTTATGTCGGAAACGTTTTTTGCATAATTTCATGCTCCAGTTGCCTTTCTCTCCAACGGTTTCTTCTTTTTTCTGTACGCAGCACAATGAAACTGGCTTTTTTTCCAGTGCCCTCCCAAAATCCTTTATGGCAAAAAATGGTCTTCTGGGAAAATGCGTTCTTTGATGTGGTCGCCCAAGAGAGGGACATCGTCGGTATGGACCAAGAGCCATGTGAAATGATCGACCGATACAGCGGACTCTCGGAATCAGAGAAGAAGCGCCTCGAGTTGGACGAAGATCGTCTGTTGGCGACACTTTTACACAACCTGACCGCTTACATGATCATGTGCGGTACTGGGCAAAAGGCGATTCAGCAGGTTGGTAATGGTTTTCGCCACTCTAGTTAGTGGCACAAACAAGCGTCTAGTGGATCAGTGTGAGCCTTATTTTTGCCGTTTTTCACTTGTTCCTACATAATAAGAATTTTGTTGCGGGCTCACGACATATCTGATTTTTCATGTATTTCAACTCGTGATCCATTGTACCTTTCCGAACAAAATTTCACAGCCTTCATCCTTCAGCTTATTTTGGTTTCGATTTTTGTAGATGATTTCCATATCCTTCAACTCCGCCGTTTGACGGCATCTCAGGCTTCGGTAAATGAAGCGGCCAGATTCGAACCTAATCAGCGAGGGAACTTAATTGTTGAACTCTAATAGGTGAAGCTGATTTGCACAGCAAGAGTTTGCCCTTTTTTGGTTCAGTCCAGTTCATTTCGTAACCGTTTATTTCATGGCAGTGGAACCGAGAACCTCCCATTTTTCAATTCGACGACATTTTCGAAACACGTTACAGATAGTTTCAAACGCTGCCTTTCCTTGCTTGGCCAGGTTTCGTGCTTACTGAGAACCACACATTAAAATAGCTGTGTCTGACTGTTGTTTACCGGGGTGGTAAGAGCAGCTATGTTCGTGTCGTGCAACAATCTTACTTTGAAACCTCGCCGTAGTTTTCAAAACTTCGTGTTTGTATCCTGAACATAGCAAAGGTTATGAAACATTTTTGATGAAATTGTGCAGGGAGGCACTCTATTCCTAAAGTTATGGAATTTCGCTTGAAGCATCTGTTCGGAGAGGATTCCGAATGTCCGTTTCGAGACCTACTGAATCTCATTGCAAAATGGCGCAGTCATACTTTTTCCCATTTCCGGCTTGGGGCAGGGCACTTTCCTTTTTTTCATTTGCACAAAACAACTTGCTGGGGAACTTAAGAGCTCCAGTTTTTCATAGATTTTTTTAAAGAATTTCGAGCACTTTCAACTGAGCTTCTCCATGGAAGCGCCTAAAATTAGCTCGACGTTGCCTAGCACAGAGAGCCTCATATTATTAAGCTGTGTGCCCATTTTAAGGCATGCTTCATTATGACTTTCACTTATGAGGGAAACCATATAGTCGGAGGAGATCCCTGGCATTAAAAACATTCTTCGAGCAATTGGTTGCGCAAAGTCTGGAGTGTTTGCAGCTGTTGTGATCGTTTTTCTTTTGGAAGCTTTTATAGCTTAATCATCGCTGTAGGCTTATGATGATCAAAAAGCGTTCTCTGAAACCCGTTGATTCACAGAATTTCCATGAAAAAAGTTGAAAATCTTGTCTGAAACGTTGTAACTAGACAAGAAGTAAAGGGGTGGGAGGGAAAGGGAATCATAGTTAATTTTTTCGGCTTTTGAGTGGCATCTTTTTCACTCACTCTCCCCTCTCGAAAACCCTCGTTTTGTGAAGTTTCGCATTCATGTGATTGCCACTAAAGATAGAAATTCGGTTACGACCAGCTGCCAACTTTTTGATCCTGCGGCAAACTGATCGTTTGCAATCTGGTAAATTAAGCAGTGAGGTTAGAGTGCGGCAGTCAGAGCGATAGGTATATTCAATATTTCATCTGCAGTAAAAGGTGAATTTTGTTTCAGCCGCAAGACAATTTTTATTAAGTTTATGGCTTTTTCAGTGAGAGGGGAAGAGGAGGGGCTGGGGTGTCTTTCTTCAAGTGATCTGTGGTAGATTGACCAGTGCAGTATATCGATCAAAAGATCATGAATGGGGCTTCGGTTGCAGTCGTCAATTGTTTTTCTGTTTTCCGCAATCTTCAACAACCCATTGATTAAAATTTGAGCTGAAAATATTCAGGTGATTCTTTATACAAATATTTCTCTGTATGTTTCTATAAGAGGCAGTATGAGAAAGTGGCTCTTCTTAAAATTTAAGAAAATACGTCGCCTGCTTGGAAAGGCGCATATCGGATTGGTCTATTCGAAAACAATCAATCAGCTCCTCGATCACTTGCCACAAACGGTATTTTTTTATTGTCATTTCTAATTTGCTTCGTTGTCCTATTTATAGAACATTTCTAACGACGTTCAGGTGAGAATTGCTCTGTAATCCAGCCGGATAATGCTCTTCAACAGGTATGATTTAATCAAAAATGAAATGTATTGTGCGATGCAAATGTGTGATTTCAGCAAGGAAACGGAATTCCACTCAAACCACTCGGAAGTCGCCTTATGCAAAAGCAGTCGTTCACTGTCCATGTAGGAGCGAATGCACAAGGGACGCTGATGTTTATGGAGGTAGGTGGTCGCTGTCGAAAGTCGGTTGTTTCACGTTTATGATAATATGAAGGGAGGAAATGTTGTGCTCATTCATTTCGACGGATACAAGTTCGTTTTTTATGAAGCAACTTTTTGAAGAAGAAATTTGAGTTGTGGTCGATGATGATTTCTTCCCCTGACTTGGTCTGCTTGCTCTGTATTGCTCGAGGCTCTTTTCCGATTCGAGAATATTGTTCCTCGCTCATCAAAAATTCGCATTTATTGAACGTAGGTGAGACATTAAAAAATTGACTGTTGTCCATTTGAGCCATGCAACTTTTTTGCTCTGTCTTACTAATCAGTACACCACTTTTGAAAGTGCGGTACCCTTTTATCTGGTATCTGCTACACGATGCAGTGTTTTATAGGTGTGTGACGATGCAGTCGTGCTGCGGGCAGTGACTGGTGCGATAACAGATCGTTGGTGGTACGAACGCCTTGTTAATATGACCTACTCACCAAAAACAAAGGTGTTATGTCTATGGCGTCGACACGAAGATAAAGTCCATATGCACAAGTTTCATACTAAAAAGGTTGGTTCTGCAGAGTTCAGCTTCACTTTAAAACATTGTCACAGTCTTATTCTAACCAAAGGCGGTATAGTAGCTTGGTCGTTTCTAAAATGTTTATCGAGTAAACAAGTCTCGATGAACTTTATTCCATCAAATTTTGACTAATATATAAATTTTCCGATTAGATGTAGCTTTAAAAAGTATTCGATTGCAATCTTCCCATATACGATCACCCGCATAGTGCCTTTCTATCGAAGTTTAACTTTTCACATCTGCTGTAGACTTAGCCCAATTATGAGAATTCCCGAGATTCTGCTCTGACACTTTTTGCAGTTTTCCTGTAAATTTGTTTCACTGGGTGATTCATCAATTTACGAACAAAAGTGAATTTAGTGCAGAGAGCTGTATGCGTGCATGAAGGCGGCAATGGAACGTGCGGCGGCGAGAGGCAAGGTGGCCGTTGCAGGTAGAGACTTGGGCGGGGAGTTCCCGGTCCATGATGCTGAATCCAACCAAGGCGGTCTGCTTCAAGTTCGCATCGATGGAGTGGCTCTTCTGTTTGCCGATCGTCAGGTAGTAAATCATCGTTCATCAGCGAACCGTTGAATTCCTCTTTTCGCACTTGTGGAATTGAAGTATTTGGTTCACGGCTACTTAACGGTGGTATAAGTAACCATCGTTGGTCTTTTAGTGCCTATCCGGGAACTTATTTTTTAGCCGTTAAAATATGAGTGCCTTCATGTGGGGAAGAGGAGGATCAGTAAGTTGGGCTCATGCTACTTTTATTAAGGTGTCAATTTTCGGATAGATCTATTTCCTGACCTTCCCCAAGGTGATTACCTCTTTAATAACGGTGGCTTCTGCACTTCCGATTCGCGAAGTTCTCTTTCGATGAATTCGAGTGAGTTTCAGCATTTCATCGAGCTCAGCAACATCAAGAAGTGTAATACATTCGGTGGCAGTATCTTCGTTCTCGAAGAATACGGTGAGCGCAGCCGTTTTTTTTTCTCTCGTTATTATGCGGCGACTGCAATCTAGAACTTATCAGGAAAGTGAAATATGGTGGTGGGAAGGCTAGAGACCTTATTTGATGACTTCCGAGCTTGAGATGAAGTTGCTGGTCCCGTGTTTTCCGTTACGTCTAGTAGATAGATGTAGTATCGTCTTTAACGTGATGTGCATTTTGGTATTTTTCGAGTTCTTCGATTGTTAACTGTTGAAGAATGCATCGACGCTGCTTTAGTGATGGAATGTTATGAGTTCCTTTTCTCTATTCTCATCCTTCCCTTTCTGCCTCCTCAAATAAGCTTCATGTTTCTTTGCGAAGGAGGATCGCCGATGCGTTGATGCTGTGGTAACGATTTGGCACTCAGTTGTGATTGCTCTTCTTCCCGTGACGAAAGAAATGTTTGGAACCAGCAGCTAAAACAGTACCAATAGCGAAGCTTCTCCTGTGGCGATGTTTTTTATTACAAGGAAAGGTCGAAATGAAGCAACATGATCTTGAACCAAATCTCTGCATTGATGAGAAAACAATGAAATCTATTGACCGGTTGGTAATCGAAACTGTAGAATAATTTACTCGTTTAGAATGCCATTATTGCACACTGAAGTTTTGTTTAGTATCTGGTCACTGCTGCTTTCTTTCTCTTCTTTTTACGCCCGCACCGTTGTCTTTCGCGTCGATGGGATTAGTGCCTTTTTCAGACCGCAAGAAGAATGAATTGGTCCAACGTCGGTATATGTCACAAATGGTAAGTGCTTTCGTCATCATATATCTTTCATTTATTTGTTCATCTTTCAAGGACATAATGCCTGGTCCACTTCTGGCGGCAAAGTTGTATGATATTCATCACTTCAAGCCGTAAATCTGATCAGGGGGTAGCTGTGATTGTTAATAGGCATGAACTTAGTTTCCGTAATCATTACATACGATGGCAGTGCATTAAACTCGGATTGCTAGAAGTCACGAATTTCTTCCTAGTCCCCGAAAGCGAATCCGGTCCGGATTTTTACTCGAGTCCAGCCCGGGTTTCCAGAACTCTCTTCAACGTCTACCTTCGCTCGAGCTGTCCAAAGCTGCAGCTGTGACTGAATAGGAAAGTATCGATGTATTCGAGATCTCTTTTGTTTTCTGTATATATCGGAGGAGGAATCTAAGTGTTTGACGTATGTGCGTGCAATGATGTTGTTTTGTGATGTGGTCAACGTTTAAGGCATGTGAAATTGCATGGACTTTACATCGTGTTTTCTCTGTATACTTCTCTCTGAATGCACTCGGCGCTGAAGTGGTGCGTTCAGAGAACGGTTCGAGTTCTCTGTACTCACGACTGGTTGTGGGTGGTGCATCTCGTGCACTTGTTCGCATTAGGGATGTTGGTGACCCTATCGCTTCTGCACCAGAAGGCAGCGGTGTGAACGTATTATGTCGATATGAGGAAGATTGAATGATCGAAGCTGCATCGGCAAATCGAACATCAAACATGCTCGTTGCTAATGATTCACCCGTCACTTCGAGGTGCAAGGCCATCCCATTCGCTACGTTTTGTTAAGGTATGATCGCTTTCTCGTGACACCGCGCACGCCGTATTTATTTCACTTTTAGTAGCTGTTCCTTGATGTGAAGATGTAGAGTCGCACTGCGTGGCTGAATTTATTATGCATGAAGAGGGTGCCTCCACTGTGAAGTAATTTGCAAAACTTTTATTTGCTGTTGCTTTATTTGTTTCAATTGAGCATGATCGGCATAGCTTTACCTACGTTATTTGTTGAAATGTCGAGAGTAGTTGTTTTTTAACCAAAGCTGGAATAGGTCTTGCTCCTGTTTAAAGTGTTCTACAAATTAAGTTATCAAGCTGTGCTCCATAATATGGTTGGATACGTTATAAAAGCATACAGCAATAAAAGGTGCCGCTTGCCTTTGGATAGGGTTAATAAAACTACTAAATTTCTGAAGGCTGTCATCACAAGCAAAGCAGCAACTTTCGAGGCAACGAGTCCTTATGTCAACATTAGGTCTTGGTCACAGTTACGTCATCCGGGCGGAACGCTCTTGACCCACCACAATGCTGCTCCGACTATTGTCCGTCAACATTCAGGCACGGTCCTGAACTGCCAGCGGTTCACTTTGGTCACTGCGAGTCGGCCTCGGATAGCGATGTAACCGATCAAAACTTGTTTAGATCTGCAGGTGAAATTAAGCTTCCTAGCAACCAGTTTTCGCTTGAAAACAACCGAATTTTTCGGTTGAATTTGGTTGGATTTTAGTAGTTTCAGTTGAATTTCGGTTTTCAATAGAAAGTCGGTTGCTCGCTTGCCGTCATTAGCATTGGGATATGTTCCTGATTCGATAATACTTCACCTCGCTTCATGTTCGCTGGCGTTCAGGCATAGTCTTGGCTCCGAAATATTGTGGCCAAGTCCGCTGAATCAAATAATGCCACTGGCACGCCACTTGTTACCAGTTTTATTCTTTTCGCTCGCGTTGCCTTCGTACAACCGCAGTGTGCATACTAGCGATATCCTCCAATTTAGATAACTAATCCTTACCTGTGCAAACCAAACGTGCGAGACGACGCTGCGCGAAAACGTATGCAAACAATATTCTTATAAAATTCACACAAGCAAGGTTCACAGCAATAATATTCATAAAGTGCACAAAATATCTAGAGGTTCTTTGAGGCCTGTTGTGCTTTGCTGTATTTATGTTGTCCCCACATCCGAAAATGAACCTAAAAGACAAAGCTTACGGAATATTCGCTTCTATAGGACAGTTTATTTTCCTTTCTTCCTCTACACGTGTTACCACTACCTACTATTATAAATAAAAATTCTATAATAGCAATCGTTCCAGAATATCCTGAATCGTCAAGGTCGGGAGGACAGTGAGTCGCGCTCTCAGCTCTTTTTAGATGGCTTGTTGAACCGGACGATGTGGCCTTGTGATTTTGACAATTTCGTTTCCTCGGAAATACTTGGTCTACTCATGAATGTGACGAAGACGTATTTCAGATATCATCCCATTCATCCTCATTACTTGCCCGAAACGTTTTTGGATATCCTTTCTGCTTCCTTTTAATCACCGATGATTGTATGTGGGCATTCAAACAGCCTTTTTGCACTCTCATTGCGGATCCCAATTTGGCCTTTTCTTGGCTAATCTATTCTCGAATGTTTACCACTCTATTCCAAGTTTGTTCTTTCTTTCGCCCAGCTGCGACAAATGCACTCGCTTTGTTGCGTTGCTTGACGTCACATCCATCTCAGACTTGTTCGACTAACACGAATTGAATTTGGAAGCAATATTCATAATTTAAAGGACTAGCAAGTTTAGTATATTAGGAGGGCAGCAGGGTGGTTTGAAATTGGTTGATGGCGTTTGTCGATGGTCGTTCGTACCAGCCAAATGCTTCTATCGAACTTCAAGAAAGATGGGCATTTCATTAAACTAGGATTATTAACGGATATCTTTGTATGTTGTTCCAGCGGAAGTGGTTGGGCTGAAAGGCAGTTGGTAAGTGAATAGTGTTTGCAGGCGGATCAGATCTGCTACGCGGTCCTGTGCGTGTTTTCGTTTGTAGCTGCAGGGCGTGCTCATAACGAAACAAGTAAGACGCCACGTCAAGCAACAAGTACGCTCTCACCATCGACTGCACCGAAAACGTTGAAATAAGTGAAGAAAGCAAATGGAGGGAGGTTATCTTCTTTTTGAATAAAGCTGCTCGCTTGCTGATCGATACTTGCTTGATGGCTTCTTTTCCGATTTCACCGAAAACAATTGAGGCCTCTTTGCTTATGACGAAACAGCCGTTCAGGCAGATTCTGCAGTTGTTTCTTTGTATATCTGCCCATCGTTCAGTGTAATTCCTGTTGTGACATGACGAACGGCGGCCTTCTGATATTTATTTGTTTGTGATCAGCTTTGAGCAGTTACGCAACTCATAAAAACAGTCTCATTTTCTTTGGCGTAGCTGGCAAACTTGGGGAAGTCCGGCTAGACTTATTTCTTCAGAGGGTAGACGATAGTTTTGCTACGACCTTACAGTGTTGACTGTCTACTTTCCATTATTGTTTCTCATATTATAGTGATGGTAAAATTTAAACTGGAACTTACTAAAGTTAGGTTGAGTGGAAAATATCGTGAGATTGAGGTCTTGCATGTATTGTTTTACACACAAAATTTCCTTAAACCAGAAACTTGTTTGGGGCGGTGTTTAATATTAAGCGATATTTTTCGCCCAACACTACTTGACATAGCGGCAATATGTGCTGTGCAATGGTTCCTTTTTGCAAGCTCGGGTATCTGTCAACGTGAAGCCTATACGAATTGTAACGTTTTGCATGAGTCGTCGTCGACTGTCTATCACCGTCATTGATTGATTCCCCAAATCAGTCTCTTAAATTTCATTCCTAATTGTGAAATCAGAATGTATAGAATAAGATGCACAGGTATTTCCGTGTCCCTCTTGACTCGTGCGATTGTATATGTTAGAATCCTTGAGCGTAATAAACAGTTCCATTTCGCTCACCATATTTTCACAGCAGATGTTACACACGTATTGCGTCTGCAGAAGAGCTTTTATCGACCCCTATCTACTGATAATATCGGAAGATTCATTGTGAGCAGATATAGTGTCAGATTTATTTTCGAGAAGTATTGCAAGTGAACTATTCTATGGTGGGAGATCGGGAAACGACTTTGGCTAACTCTAAAATTAGTGTTTTTGTGCAAATGAAGTTGGCTACAGTTCTTATAGAATGAGGTAGTAGAATAGGGTAGTCGTGAGAATTTGCTTCGCTACTGCAAAGGTACGCCATGTTGTCACTCCTATTGCATGCATGGAGGCAAATATACACTAAGCACTGGTGGGCTTGATAGCTTCTGAACCATCTAATTAGCTGATGGAGTGCTACCTGAGAGCGTGCAAAATCACCTGTGAGTAAACAGATTGGAGGTGAAGCTTGTATGTTACGATGGGTTGGAGGAATCAAGCAGATGCACCCGATGTTGCCGTCGATTCTGCGCACGATATGTGCAGTGTTAGAGATGTCACGACAGGGAGGTTGTTACAGATTACTCGTCAGCAAGAGTTATTTTAAAAATGTGTGTGGCCCAGTTTAGATGTGGACTGAGCTGTTGTTTTGAAGTGGGTGCTTGCCTTTAATGGGCACTGCTAACGATCCTGCACGAGCACTTTCGAAACGTTTGTGTAGGTGGTCCAGTCGAATAGTTTCAAAGTAAAAATGACCACCCAATAAACGTTTTCTGCTGTATCATTTTAAAAAGCGTGACCACCCAGACCGCAGATTCAGTCTGGTGGGTGGTCGCCAATGCGACGGTGAAGTGTCAGCAGTTTGCTCGTAGGTGGTCTATGAGCTGTATGTAGGTGGTCTAAATGAGCATTCTGAATACAGTACATGACCAAGAACGCAATGAGAATCGTGCGTGGCAAGCTTCCCTCAGCGGAATTCGAAGCACCTTCGAAAACTTCTCCTCACGCACACATCAGATCAGCGTGGCTATTCGTTATATACAATATACATGAAAAACTTTAACTGCTTTATGAAGAACTTATTGCAAAAACACAACATCCGTACTTTCATAAGCGGCGCTAACTGCTTGAATATGTGGTACTGTTATCACGGTACAAAGGTGGTCTTGAGAAGGAACTGTCCATACGACTTTCGACTGACGATGACACCCTTGGCGAGATTGACGACAGCGATGGATTCTGCAAATAAATAAACACCAAGGTCACACTAGCACTTGTGGCACCAGTAGTTAGGGAACAGAGAAATAAGCAGAGATAACAAAAAAAAAAAAAAAAAAAAAAAAATCCACGGAATGGACAGATAAATATCTGACAATCAAAAGTTGGGAAGAATGTTGATTTTTTATCGCCTATAAATCACCGATCCCTGGCACAGTGGTTGTAGCTGCGGTGTGAGCTTAATATCATATTGCTTAAAATGTATTGTGTAGGCCTACCCTTTTCATGTGGTAGGTTTTTATTTGAGCCGCAGTAGCAAGACCAATGGGAATTACGTTTTGTGCACCAAAAAATTATTCCACTCTGTCGAGTTGTTCAAAGAATGACTTTTTTAAAAGTTCGATTTGCCTCCAAACAAAGTGCTAAGCATTCAAGAAGAAACGAAAGAACGAGCAAAATTGATGCGATTTTTTGAGCGATGCAGGATGGTGGTTAATGAGCGTGTTAACATACAAGGAACATAGCATTGAGATGCTCGTTTTCCTCCACCAATTTGGGTAAATGAAACTCGAGCTTCTTGTGTGAATATTCACTGCCATCGACGGAGGTATTCCTGAATTGATGTCTCTCGATAAACGTTTGAAAATACGAAAGACATAGCAATGATGCAAGAGCTGTGCGCGGTGAGCCGAAACAGCTTTTGTTACCTTGTGACGTTTCATGAGTGTAGTTACTTCAGTCAGTTCATGATTTAATGATTAGCTGCTTCTCAGGCCTGATATGAGGCATCAATTAATGTGAAGATGTTACTTGTATTTCGTGCTAGACGGCTTTTCGATAAATTTGACAAACCGAGTGAACCCTCGTTTCCTATCTTTCAAAGAGAAAAAAGTGATGGGTGCGCTAATGTGAAAACCATAAGGAAAATGAAAATCACTTTCTCCATAGGAGGAAGCATAGCAGATTTGGCAACGAACCTGGATGCTCTTTCGAGACATTTGAAGCGCGTATGTTCATAATAATGGTCTGATATAAAAGACTCCCTCTTCAGCCGATCGTTGTTCAAACTGGCCATCAAAGACCTGTAATTCAGTGTGCTGAAGCATATCACGTCACACTGTTACTCCTGAAAAGTGGTGAACTGAAATGTTGAGATCCCTATAAACTTCAGAAGATCTCACGGAGCTAACTCAACACGATGTTCACCCTTCATGTACTTGACTGCTTTCTGTGGTATAGTGAAATTCAAGAAAAGAGGAAAGATTGCCTTATGTGATATCGATTATACGTTCGTTCGTCACGTTTCGCCATATAAACAAGAACTGAGAATAGTGCAGCAATCTCGGTGCCCAGAAAAGATGCCTGAAATGCGGCAAAATCAACAAAGAACTCTATACGAAAAAATGCCGATTTGTCCATTTTTTCCAAGTAGTCATAAATATTGCATTACTCGTTCCAATCAATCAGCTTTTTGAAGTGACTTCACCTTGAGCATGATGAACGAATAGCCATAAGAGTAATGGAAAAGCGGATCATCCATCTCTGTGGCCGGATACTGCTTATTGCCAACTTCTTTCGAAACGGCTGACATATAGACAATAATGCATGCAAAATTTGCCATTCCTATAAGCATTCTAAAATTAAATGTCACTCATACCAGAAACCAATACTTCCTATCCATTTCCCCACCTACCCCTTCGAAAAAAGCGGTGTAGGGAAATCACTGGTAAAATCGGAGACTTGAGAAATGAACTAGAATATGGGGCTTCAACAGGAAAAGCAGTGATAGCAAGATTTCTGGTATTAGTCAAAACACGAGAGATTAATGGAGTAAATGAGAAACAAATCTAGAACTCTCACTGAGATTTTTTGGCTAAGGTTTTCGCTTTGAAAATGTGCAAAACTTCACCTATAAAATTCATGAAAAGCTCCATCAAACAGATATGTCCACCACTCTTTTACCTAAAGAGCGGTATCATCTGTATGCAAAACGCAGAAAAAAAGGGATCGTTGAATTTGTGATACCAGAGAAAATGTGGAGAAGCGACGAGCACATAAGGGAACGATAGGGATACCGGCGAAAACAACAGGCCGTGATGCTGATAACACCCAAGAGATCGAGACATGCCCCCGACACCATGAAGAAAAATGATCTTCTCACCGATTCTGCAACTATCTTTCCATTTGAATGATTTGCTTAAAAGAATAAATTAAACACTATTTTTAGAAAGCCTTTTCTCTGCAACATTTTCTCGTTTAATACCTATGTTTAAGGTATTTTTGAATAGGCACTACTTACAAGCAACCTGCTTTAAAGAATGCACATAAACACTCACTAGAACGATGCCGTGTTTTCTATTCAACAGAGGATCTAATCAGTGAAGTCAGTCATTGGCAGGAAACTAAGCTCACAAGAAACAAATAAAACGGTCAAAAGATGAGCAAGCAAAGGACGGAGTAGGGGAGGGAATTAGAATTCATGAACAGGAAATTGTAACGGCGTTTCAGTCAGGTCTATTGAATTGGTAACTTATTGTCTTAGGGACAAGCAAGCACTCATTCCGATACACTAGTGTTTAGATGTAGACGCCCATGAAAGTGGGCCTCCAACATTTGAAATGCTGGATCACACCCCCTGCAGGAGCGGGAAAACCTTTCGCCTCCGCGAGAGCTCAGCGGGGCTTTGAGTTCCCAGGATCCCCGCTGAGGGAAGGGGGAGGTAGTCTCAGAGAGCGGATACCCTCTCTCGAAATTGTTGCTTAGACGAGATTTTCCACGAGAGGAGGCGAGAGAACAGCAAACTGTTGAACCCCGGCAACAATTGGTTTTTCTCTGACCACCATGTGGATTAGACATGTCTGCATTGACGCCATATCCAGCGGGTGTTTCCGTGCATTCAAAATGTTTCCATTTTATGCTTCCAGACCGATCCATATTATCTGGACACCCTCCTTCATGATAAACAGTTGTTTCTCTGATGACACATATGCGCCACGTTGCCTTTCAACATTTCTCACTTCAACGCACTGCATCACACAGTTTCCTCGTGTTCTGTAACTTAATGGAGAATTTTTTTCAGCTTCCGGCCGCAGAATTCACACTTCTAGATTCCCTCACAAAGACGACGAAAACCGCCAGGGCCGGAGGGGAGGGGGATTTTTTGACCGCCATGTTTCCCGCAGGGTGGTGGAGGGCTGGCGGTGAACTGCGAGCGCTAGAATACACTTCATGTAAGCGACTGAATAGTTGATATGGCTTCCTATTTCGCTCGCATAACTTGAATCATGTCGCATAAAAGAATGAATGCGAGACAAAGACAGATAGTTTTTGTAATAAGCAAGTTTGCAGTACTATCAGCACTCGGAAATGAAATCTCTATCTCTTTTCAGCTGGAACGTTACAGTAGACAGATCTGTAGGAAAGGAACTGGAAACCAATATTACTTCCAAATAAAGTAATTAAAAGATTTACGTTCAACTGAAGTCGTAACATCCGATGGCTCTTCCGCAGAGAGATAATCAACTTTACTGCAGTGAAATTCGGTGACAGCTGCAATAGGAAAAATTTTCAGTGCATTGGCATGAAGACTTGGATATCCAGTTCACATTAACTGAAATTGATGCTAAGAACAACCCTAGGCGCAATCTGAGACCCATCAATAAACTTTCACTATTTTCGCAGCGTCGACCACCTCGCCTGTAGTATCTAAATAACGTGTTATTTTTTCCTCTTAGGGGTATGTTGTTGTAATAAACAAGTTTACATTACTATCAATAGGCTGTTGTCCACATTACCAAACTTTCTTATTGCATACTTTCCCGAGTACACAAGCTGATTCGAAATTGAATGCATGGGACATGAGTAGGTGAACACACATGAACATAGCATGCGTAGGTGAACACATACCTGCTTAAGTTAATACAGAAACGCAGAGGTGTGATGTCTTGCGCATAAATCGTCTATTTGCAACTGCCGGATTTTAAAGTGTATTTAAATATATAAACGGTTAATTTTTTCAAAGAATCACGGATGTTGCCATTAATGAAGCGTTCGAATCAAACAATTGCTTAAGGAAATGAAGTGATATATGTACATCGACAGAAACTTACGATCAAGCCAGCAAAACAGCCACGGTCCAAAAGTTGCATTCTTGAAGTAAACAGGCTGGTTCGTCTGATCATCAAAATTCGTGGTGCGATTCGGAAACACGTAATATTTTAGTACTTCAGCTGTATAAAGCCAGTTGTTCGTAAACATGCCTATAACCAAATATGATCAACACCTTAAAAGACGAAGGATGGCTATTTTCAGACCTTACACACCATAGTTCTCATGTTTGAAAATATTTTTGCAAAGGAAAAAACAAACCGTTTCAACTAACAGTTGGATCACGGTGAAAACAACTCTAATGGTTAGATCCTTTATTGTTGACCAGAAAAAAATTGGGCCGTTTGAACTGGCAGAGTTCCGGCAAGGAAATCGGGCCACACAAACCAACAGATGAGCAAAAAAAACATTGAATTCCGTATCGCTACACCTTCTCCGCCGACTTTTCGTTCGCGATTACATGAAGCTGGCATTCTGTTCAATGCGCATGCAGATTACGTCGAAAGAACTGTGGCTCGCTGCATCTATTATGCGCAACAAGCATCTTATGTGTGAAGGAAGATTTATTCCAATACTCAATAGAAATATTCCGTGTAATAACACAACCTCATAGGTTGCAGTCTTACTTTTAACAGCGAGCCTGTGAACTTACAGCAGGCTATATCAGCGAACTATACTCTTCAATGAGTTCAGAATAGCAGTGAGAGTGGGCAGAAGGGAGAGGAACAGAGTTGCTCCGTACCATCAGCAACACGCTGCTTCTGTTCATCTATCGACTTGTCATGCACATCTGTTGAAGCCACTTTAGAAGTGGGGGGGGGGGGGGGGGAGGCAAGGTCTGCTTCCCAGGTCTAAGGTGCAGAACCGCTGCAACTGCTGTGTCGGATGTGACGTTTGATATCCTCATTTACTGCAGCTGGACCCATTGCAAAAGCGCATTTTCAACGATGTCTTTAATGTAATACATGCGGGAATGTTTCAGGTCACCTACAGCAGACACCAAGACTAGATGGTTATGTACATGGAGAATCGCTTCGCATCCGCATTAATATCATTGAGAGTTTGTGGACCCACGACAAGAGAGGCTTCAAGGCCGCGTTCGGGATGTCGAGAGAGAACTCCGAGTCGTGCATCACAGAATTATTATTCTGTACGAATGAACAGAACTGACCCATTCGTCTGCCCGTTGGACTAAGCTGGCCGCGTCTATAATCTGTACTGATGCGTCAGATTCTCACAGCGCCTCTAATTGCTGCAGATATCCTGATTCGTCGATCGGGAAATTGATTTTTTTTTTTGGATGAGTTAGTGAGCTGTTGGAGTTCCCTACTCGATTGTCTGTGATAATTTCACTCGAATATATTTTAATATCTTGTGTTTGAAAAACTGGCTGCAAATGTGCCAGCTTGGAATATCAAAAGCTATAGAGAAGCAATGAGTATGCCAGCGCGAAAATCAACGGTGCCTTGAAGAGTGGGAATGATTGCATCGAAAAACGCTAAATGGGTTCCGTCCCCATCAACTCCATTACTATCAGATGATGGGGAGTCTGATAAGAAACCACATAAGAATGGAAGCGCGCAGATATGGTTACTCACTCCGTATGCCTCGCTAAGGTCATCAAGGCCCTCCTAACCGACGTCATGCACCACAGCTCGACAGAATGCTTCGACGGTCGAGCAGATCCGCCTGCTGAAACCAGCTGGAGCCACCTAACCTCGCTTGTGATCGATTCTCGAACCGACCAACCTAAATTTCTCCCCATTTCATGTCATTATAATAGCGAATAAACTCCGCTTCCCTTTCTGAGCCTAATTCCCGCTAGGCGCGAGTTCTGAAGGGACTATCCCGCATCATCCCACCGACCCAATGTTTTAGTTCTTATGCGATTTCTTCCGAGCATTACCATTAAATAATCGCTCTATGTCATGTCTGCTTTTAAGTGCACATTTCCTTAGGTTTCAAGACCGAACGCTACAACCGGATTTGTTGTGAATGACACGATTGTATGCATTCTTTCATGCTGCAGTATGTGAAGAAGGAGAATGACTACACACTCTTTAATTAGAAAAGATATAGTAAAGTGCACTGAAACAATAACTTACTGGTTAAATTGGATAGGAATGCGAGAAGAGAGCTGCAACAGGAAAGTTTGGTAAGGAGTCGTTGGTTGCTGTGCGATATTTTGATGAGTTTATGTTGTGCCACGGGAATCATCATTAACTCCTGAAGTTGAAAGTAGTTTGAGGGAATTTTCTTCACACGATACTGACTTGTAAGGAGTGTGACTAAATAAGAACTATCAAACCATAGCTGAAGAAGCGAGAAGTGAGGATATGATAAATGGAAGTCTGTGAGCATATGGCGTGTCATCCTCACATCCGTTCACAGTCTCTTCTATTTCCAGTGAAATAACAGCGCACAAAAAACAAATAAAAGGCAACATTAGCAAGAAACAAATTGCACGCCAGTTCTCGCTACAAAATCCTCCATGGCCCTTCATTTGATTGAGTTAAACTGACCTTTTGAGATTATGTTAGATGATCACGTTAGATTAAGGGGAAACAAGCTGTCACCGATGGTTGTTGTTATCACAAACTGGTAACGATGAGTCCGTTTTACAATTCTAATCACGCCTCGTAACAAATGGAGTAGTGCTTCAGCTGGTTTTCAGTATTGCGGGGGAGTTTTTCTTTTGAAGCTAGAATTCGAGTTCGTTAAAGATTTTCTGCACAAGATCTTGCCGTCATTACTAAGTAATGTGAACAACTGCAAATTTTCTACGGCACAAATGAGTAGGGAGGGAAGCAAGTCATAAATAAGTAGATACTTCAGAGTTGCTTTTGCATGGTTTGCAAAAGCTAAAGTACGTTTTGAAAGATCAACAACATCAATCAATGTGCGCAACGGTGCTGTCTTGGTTGCAATGCCCCTCGAAGGTAGGCGCACCCAGCAGTTAATGACAGCAGCTCGACGAATAAAATCTGAGGAGTGAATCGAATCTTTATCTCAAAATTCAATCTAGGCGTTGTAGCCGCGTGCTCCTTTCGATGCAAATTGAATTCGGGACTGCATGCAGAGCGACTTCTCACAATAAAACGCTCTATGAGTGAAATCGAATTCATAACGTAGAAGTGTCCAAAGTGCTGAAGAACGTGATGCGTTCAAACGAAATGCGAAGTGAATGAAGTGGATTCATCGTAGCTAGAGTTCTTTCGTTCTTTGAAGAATCCAGCGAAAGGTTAAGATCATGCTTTTTTCCGATGGAGATGCACACATGCGACATAATCGCATTGAAATCCGAAATAGATGAAATGCACATTGAAGGACACCACACTGTTAAGATGCAATCAGCAGAGTGAAAATCAGGAATGACTCAGTTGTTTGTGCAGACCTTATACCATGCTCATTCCGTACGTAAACCGCAATTTGCTAAGAATTAACTGCGCACAGTTCTTGTTATTTTTGATGGAAATATGCTCTTTGCGTTACGCAACATGCATTCGAATCCCTACATACTTTCCATTATTGGCGTAAGTCACTGTTACCAGTTGCGCCTTCCATGCTAAGATGTGGAAGGGCTACTTGTTTACATCTTCTGTAATTCAAAAAAATGATTTTCATGTTGTGGACTGCTTCATGGGCTCCTTTGTCCACTCCTGCTAGGTTGAGGACGATGCACTTCTGCCACTCACCGGCCAGAGAGTGTGTTATCATCTGCCGATAACAACTGATAAATAAGTCAACTCATGGTGGAGCTCAGTGCGCAATCGATCATTACTGAAACAGTTGTAGCCTTGAACATACGCTCACGAAAGCATTTTATTGTGCAGGAGCTGCCTCCAAACATTGTGTATGAGGTTAAATATCTGCAGGGCATCGTATACGAGCTATGACATGACGGCATTCATTGTGGATGTTTTGATGGTGCCCTCGAGGTGCCTGAAACAGCAATTCTATATAATACAGAAGTTTTCATCAGATTATTGGAATAACTGAGCTGAATAGGCGCATAGAAAAAAATTTGAGTAAATGTTGAATGAAAGTGAGCATGAAGTGTACTCATTATGATCAAAAAGCATTGAAAAAATCCCTATTACCGTTTATTTATTACATATATAATTTATATAATTATATAACTCGTCAATTCCTAAAGTATATATATATATATATATATATATATATATATATATATATATATATATATATATATATATATATATATATATATATATATATATATATATATATATATATATATATATATATATATATATATATATATATATATATATATATATATATATATGAAAGTTAAAATGAACAATAATGAAAGGCTGTCACACCTGAAAAGTAAAGCAGTTTAGACACAGACTGTTAAATGAATAACTTGCAAGTCCCTCTGAGAAATGCATTCATTTCTGTTCGCACCTGCCCTCAAAAATTTGTCACGAAAAAGAAGCAGAACAGCGTGCGCCAGAGGAACTGACATCAATGCGCATCAGTTGAGTAAAAGAAACGCTCTCATCAAATGCCAAAATGTAACAGAACAAATGCAGTAATGCGTTCATATGTCAGCTGTATCAATTTTTAATGCAAGTTATCTATAAACGGTTTGTTGCACCAGTGTGAGTGATTTAAAAAGTCATTAAACGGTAGAAAATGCGCTTGGACTGATTGTTGAATTCCACTACCCTCCTTATGCAATGTGGTACTTTTTGAGCACACATAACTCTTCCATTACTGATGGAAAAAACTTGTACGCCCATAAAGAGCGACATTCTATACAATTACTGCACTTATGAAACTCGCAACTACATTATTTTCCGAGTGGAAAGTACTGGTTAGATTACAAGCACAGATATATAACGTAGGAACAGTAAGTCGCTGTAATACGAATGCGATTTCCCAAAAGAGTATGAAAAGCGCAGTAAGTGAAAACAGATTTATGATTTCAAAAAAATTTGAGGATTTGCACAATATATAAAACGTCGCCAGTTAAATGATGAACGGTTTTTTGCCCTGAAGATCCACATTCTTACGGTTTTGTATACCAGAAGAAATTGCAAGAAGTTCGAGAACCTTACTATTGAAGCGGTTTGGGTATACGCTCAGTGATAACGCAGTAAGTCGCTGTAATACGAACACCTTGTGACAAAACGCGTGAACATACTTGTCACCGCTGTTGAACCTTTTCCTGTTGAATATGTAGCGTTGATACTTGTCGTTGTTTCCACAATCTCGGAAGGCTTGGTTGTCCCTATAGGAGGTTTTTGCATTTGAGAATTTCAATGGGATTTCCCACCTTTTATTGTTGGACCGCTTGAGCGTGTTCAAACTTCTCAGTTGAATCTGCACTAAGGAAAAATGGCCAAATTTTATACGTTTTCTTTCCAAAACGGAGAACTTATGACGACATCCCAAGTTTCAAATTTAGATGGGGAAGATCTTTGAGTCTTTCTTTTCTTCTCCAGTCTGTCAACCTCACAGGCAGGGATCAAGTAAGGTATCTATTAGTCTAACAATAAACGCCTCCCAGCACGCGCCTGCCCATTTCGCGTTTATATCTGGCGAGAAGTATTTACTGTTCTCAACGTAAATGGCGAATTGATTTCTATGAGATATTTCTGGCAAAATTTTTCTAAAAGTGAAATTAAGGACTTCCCTGTATGTGATGAAAGAATAAACTAAAGAAATGACAAACTGGTTCAGCTTTAACCTGTACGTTCAAGATTACTTTCACACTGCGTCACAGTATTGATGGCAACAGACTGACCAAACTTCGGTTTTGATTTTTTTTTAAATTTTTAAGGAGTCGGAGCTCGGCATCGTCGAACTTCCTTCTTCGGCAACCGGCTGACGTTTTGACGATACGCTTGGTTTCCGCCGAGTTGCAAGCGAACTTTTCGGTTGCTCAACGCCCAAATGAAATTCCGAAGTCATCATCACTGCGTTATAATCCCTAGGTTTGGAACTTCTTGGCCTGTAGCCATTATCGCTATTGAGACGGTGGTGGTGCTTAGTGGATGCAAGATTTCCTTTGCAGGGCCTTAAAGTGAGAGCGTTTCATTTGAGGTGGGTCATTTTGGTGAGTTTAGCTGCAAAGCTCGTGCATGTATAAAGATTATTCGGTTGGCGTACTTGATGCAACTGTCATCGCTGTCGCATTTGTACGTATCGACAAGGGCCACTGACACGCTGTGGTTTTTAACTGAAACATCGGCACTCATTGACTGCCTGACTCATCACCAACAGCGCTAATATCAAACTTCGATAATCGAGTTATTTGTGCATTTGTGCCCAGGTGGCATTTGGCTGAGTGTGTTCTTCTATGCGCTGCCGCATACAGTTGTGTAGGTGCGTTCGTATTTGATGACCACTTGTTTGAATGCTAAATTGAAAGATAAGCCCCTACTGTGTTTTTGATTGTCTTGCCAGTCACCTGTGTCAGGTTGTCATCAAGCGATGGCTGACTCAGTTGCTCAATGACCAGCAAATTTGTAATACTTAGTATCTTGTCAGCTAACTGACCACTGCCCGCTATATCTGATGGGTTCTCAGGGCACTATGTGCCTAGGCTGCTTGATAAATTCATCTGCTTGATTATTTTTTGTTCTCACGGTCATAGTCGTCTTTTCAGCGTTTCCTAATCACTACGCGGCCGACCGATCTTAATAAAAAAATGAATTTTCACAACAGTTTTCACTAGTTACATGGTATTTGCCTCCTGATTTGAAGGCTATTTGTTCGGTAATCGAATTTCAAATCACCCTGTTATTCTCCGATTTTTTCAAGTAACGGCTCACCGCAATGAAATCTCTTCCATCTTCGTACCGTGTTTCTATATTTGTCAAACTGTGTTGTCTACGGTGAGTTTTATTAGATATAAATATTGGTGCAATGGGTTCAGGTTTCACCATTACTGTGCTTTTCATCCATGAACAACCTCACGTAACAACTATACTTTGAGAAAGCTTTTCCCGATTAAAAAATTCTTCTCCACATGACAAAAACTGCCAGCACTTGACGTCAGTCACGAACTTATAGTCCAGTGCACTGTGATGAATCTAATTTTCAGGATTTTTGCAAAAATTTACAAAAGTCCAGTTGTGAGGCATCTATGAGGGTGAGCAGGGTAAGCTCCTAGTTTTCTTTATATCATTCTCGGTTTGTTTGAAAATGGGACCCTAGGAAGTGTCTATTTCATGTGATGATTGTCTATCTTGGAGAGGTCCGAGATGTTTCCCAAGACTTTGGAGAACTTTTTGGACAACTAGTCATTTTGCAGGATTCCTCGTATGAACACAGCAGAGCGATCAAAGTTTCCGGAAAATTAGATAATCCCTATGTGAATTATTACCGTTGCTTTATTCATTTATTAAAAAAACATAGTTTTCGGAAAAACGAAACGCGTGGGCATAAAGCAGGTCAGAATGCATCACCTACAATCAAAAATCTTTTCAAACCTATCACATGATTAACTACCACTTTTCATTGCCGTACGAAGGGGAAAGTTTTCGCCATTCGAAAACGTTTTTGAAATTTGAAACTCGGAATTTTATTGTGCAAACTAGATTTTCGGCAAATGCTCCAGCAGCAGTAAAAAGCTATTGCACCATAATGCGTGGATTCGATTTTTTTGCGGAATTTTTAAAGGAGAAGTTCCAAGAAAGCCAACACCATTGAAAAAAGGTTGCATTTTCGAAATCAGTGTCGCAAAACGGTGAAAAACTCTAATTCATCCACGGCGAAAAAAATTCTTTCTTGTCCACCAGTGCGATGGAACACCAACAGTTCTAGGTAGTCAACAAACGCAATTGTAATGGAATCACTGAACATGCTTTGTGGCTATTCACTGCAGATATCTAATAGGAATTTTGCAGGTTGGGAAACTTGACCCTATTAGGTACCAGAGTAATCCTCTTTGCGAATGAATAATCGGTGATTCTGACTCGTTTTAATGACTAGTAGAGAAACCAGCTGATATCGAAGTGCCTCTAGTCATATTTCCAATCACTTTAGAAACTTATTGTAATGAACTGACTCTCCATAGCAGAAACTGGAGACATGCGAGTGGAGGTGATTGTTGAAATCGGCCTAGAAGCAGTGGACATTGTGGCCGATGATAATACTTGAGGCATCGTTGTGCTTCTCTCTTGCGAGCTGGCATTTGTGCTTCTCGAAAGCGACGTAGTCGCTGCAAAAAAAACGCACTTCCGAAGGGTTGTTATTTCTATTCGTTCACCATTCATTCTACTCCTAAAATGTTTTTCATTTTAAAATACGTTTTATTCGAAATACGCTGATAATAGTGCGTAATGTGGGGGGCGCCAGCATGTGCTAATGCTGATAAGAGCACATCATGTTATTTCGAAACTTTGTTGGTATATGATGTGCCATACCTGTCACCTACCTTTTTCGACAAACTAGCTTTTCCAGACTTTCCTTTGTACATCATCTATTACACACCGTCTTTCTATTAAACAGCGGAATTTTAGCTTGTTTAACATATTCGCTAATCAGCTGACGAGTCATTATCAGTCAACGTTAAAATGATATGCTTCGATGCTATTTATGTCCCGCATTGCATTTGTACTTTTTTATTTCATAACTGTACTTAATGTGACTCGATGGATATGATATCTGATGCATATTAACTCTGTTTCCCACTCTATACGTTCTTCTAGCAACTATGAAAAATTGCATATTCCATTAGTGCTAGAGAAGCATGTTGACCGCACCCTTCTCCAGCACGAAAATTTTTTCTGATTGAATTTCAGTCGATAAACTATTGCGAATATTATCGCAATGTAGGAAAGCCGTTTCACCGCCGCTGTCTAAAGCACTGCTGCTTCATCTGCAGTCACTTCAGTACTGCTCAGAGTGTTATGACTGCCTCTCTCGCAAAGGAATATCCTGATTGTGTGCGATTCTGGTGATGCAGCACTCCTAAACTAAGTAATTGTTATATCACTGTGCACCTCGCAACGAAAACAGTGAAACCTTTGTGATATTTTTTGTCGTCTAAAAATGCTTTAAATGAGGGAATTTCTTCGAAATTACTTTGGCCAGCTGAGCTTTGACTGCGACATGTTCCAACATCTGAGCAATTGCGCCGTAGCAGAAGTCCATTGAAAACAAAGCTAGTCACCGTCCCAGCTCTCGAGTACCACCCAGCGTTCCAGTAAGACTGGAAGGTGAGACTGTTAGCAGGTAACTGATCTCCGAGTTGTCTTCTATCGGATGGATTCCAGGGATTGGGCAGATTCCTGGAACGATCCCCCACAAACCTTTCTCACTTTCAGTACTGAAAGCATGCTAATAATTGTGGAAATCACATTACGCATATATTTCCTGTTTTATCAAGATGGATTAGAGTTTGTCAAAACAACGTTGATAATCGTTGAAAACAAATGTCGAAAATGTAGTGATAGAGAAATAAAAATCATAAAAGCGAGGGCTCATGGTGACTTACTGTCTGGCGGAGCCAACCAAGGAGGCAGAGGATATCCACCGAATCCAGCCAGCTGAAAAGATGAAAGATCGTATTTTGGTCAATCTACAGATGCAGGAGAGCACACTTTTTTCATCCAATCCACCGATATCTCTAAACTGTTGCAGCCTATGACTCACTAACCACATTGGTCTCTTTTATATGTCGTAAGTAGAGTTGAGTTCTGACTCGCCTTAAATGTCCATTGCAGATTAAGACATGAAATGTTTGCATAAACAAGAGGATTGATTATTTCATGAGTAGCATAAAGTTGCGATCAAATGCATTAACTTTTACCGCTTAGTTGTGCGGTTGCTGTAAGTAGGGATACGGTTGAATACAAGGCGGTAAGGCACCATCGATGACTTAATGATGTGGCGAGCTACCGTAGGACAATGAGAGGCGATTTTTTTCCTGGCTGCCAATATTCAAAGCGAGTCTACCCCACGCGCTGTCACTAAAACCTGGCATCATTCGATGAAAACCGTCTAAAAGTCGAACAGATTTTAAGAGGTTACAGTAGTCAATGAAACTAGACTAGTGAAGATCAACAGGATGTTGCATAAGGGAACGCGTCCACTAAACAACTTCGACGGGAGCACAGGTGTTCCGATTTATTTACGCATATCTATAGCACATATTGAATGCGGATTTTTCATGGCAATTACAAGTTGCTCAACGTCTCCAGGTGTGAACTTCTTCTACTGGAAGGAAAATTTCCGTGTCAAAAATCTTTTCGTAATTCTCATCGGTATTGCATGAGACTTATGATTACAAAAATTTTTAAATTTTCATAAAGTGGTTATTTCCGTTTTGCCCACCGACCGCTTCTTCGCATCCAACCAATCAGCATCCGTTAATCTTGCAATCAAGATTAAATCTGAATGTCCCCATAAGTCACAGTAAAAGGAAACTTGCTAATCCGTGGAAGTTTTGCTTCAGCTGCGCGCTGGAGCACTGTTCTGGAGCTGTTTTTACACAGTTCTCACTGAGGTGTATTTTCACTCTACGGATTAAGAGAAAAGACTAGTCAAGACGATAATAAAAGGCAGCGGCTAAAAACGCACCATGAGAGGCAGACGAAATCGGCGATGCGGGCCATAGAATGCCGCTATCAGGTGTTGTCAAACGGTCACTTCCTGGCTTTAAACAATTAATCAATTTAAATAGTTCAGTATGGGGTAATCGATCGTCGCTAATGACGTCACTAAGAAATTTTGCATATCAGTGTTGAGATCATCCAAAGAGTTAAAAACAAGCAAAATTAGGATTTTATTGCTCACCTGGAAAGGATTGAACGTCCTGTATACTTGAATAACACAATTCGGATTCGACGCGCAAAAGCACTGCAGTCTTTGTGGACAGTTAAGCGCAACTGGTTCACACCTCTGAATAAGATGGCCGTAATGTCATCCATCCATTAATTCTAGACAACGGTTACGAAAATTTTTGGTCATTTACTCAGAAAACAGAAATTAATAGTGTCGTCAGCTTTGTGAACCTCTTAAAAGTAGTTCGCTATGAAAAATGGAATGAAGTTTTTTTCGTTCCAAAAGCTATCAATTATCGCTTTTAGATGAGTGTTTTCAGTGTCGAAAACCGTAAACTGTTCCGCGCTTATTCGTCATCATTTCTTTGGAATCTAACGAGTAGGAGAGGAAAATCTGAATAGTACCCGAGAAATTATGCGACTTTTTTTCTTCACCTTGATAATTGATCATCGCGCTTCTCTCTTCATTTCTGAGATAATATAGCTAGTTGAAGTATTGCACTTAAAGGCAACCCACCACTCGATAGTCCACTGTTTTTTCTCTTATTATCATATTTCTGCTACTCGGAACTACGTCGTTGTTATGAATTTCTACAAAGTCTCAAAGGATTCTCATCCCAGCATCAACGAGTGAATTTCTGCAGAACTCGAAAAGCACTGCAAAATCACTTAACATCTTGGGGAAGCAAATAGCGGTAATACTGTTTATGTTAGGCGCAGTGATACCGGATTTGTGATCCTCATTTTTCATCTTTCAAGAGGATTGGAGCAAAGAGTGCGAAAAAATACCTGCTCGCAGAAATTATACACATATGTTTGACCGCACTGAAATGGGATCGCCTCTCCATCCTTGCAGTAGAAATATTTACTGAAATAAAAGATATCAGCAAGTAGAATAATAACTACAATAGTATATAATGATGTAGGGTTTGTTGATAAAAACAGACTATGGAACTCCCTTTGTGTATAAATAATACTGCATAAGACGGGTAATAGCAAGATTCTTACGTGCAGTCACTTTCATCTGGGCGAATGTAATTGATTCCAGAAGCGCAATAGGAGAGAGTGTTACCTTCATGTGCTGAAACATACTCATGTTGCAGCACTATGCGTATGAATGCGTTAGTTTATAAATCTGCAACAGTCAGCATCAATTTGTGTTTGGACGCTTGCTCAATGGCGTGCGTACACCGATCTGATTGGCTCAGCGAAACTGTAGCGCAGAAGTTTGACGCATGAAAGTAATCTTCATTTTAAGACATGCAGGGAGAGTGGATCAAATGTTGGATTAGTGTCTTTTTTGCATTCTGAGCATCAGGACTACTGAATTTCGCTTCAGTGACTCTGCTTAACGAAGTTTTCGATGTTTGCACACAGCACTCGATTAAATGCAAATTATATGAAGCGTATATATATATATATATATATATATATATATATATATATATATATATATATATATATATATATATATATATATATATATATATATATATATATATATATATATATATATATATATATATATATATATATATATATATATATATATATATGCAAAGATGCACTTCAATGGGCTGATATTATTGGAAGAGATCCTCCTAACTTGCGGCCTAGAAAATTAACCAACTAACCTGTGCAAAATGACGTTGGAATAAAGCGCTCAGCACGTAAAATTACATATTGAGTTATGACGCAAATTAACATCCAGCTAGTTTCCGAATTCATTCTACTTGTCAATATTCATACCAATAATACTAATCTGCAAATAAACCTGACAGCGTCGGCTCTTCTTCAATTTATGCATTTTTAAGTACTATATTAAATAATGTGAGTTTTCAAAACCGCTATCCTTCATATCATATCACTCAACTACTGATCCGTCGTCTGTGACGTACCTACCAGGGAGATAGAGCAATGTCCTTGAGTATGTTAAATGCGGCATCATTAGAGCAAAACACAACATAGAACGACGTCTAATCCCTCACAATGATGCCATTTCTTCAGTGAGGGGTTCTTCCAGTCGGTAATTTGTAGTGGTAGTGGATCGGCTTACTGCACGTCAAAGCGATATATTAGAGTGCAACATTTTATAAACTACCTTAAGAACTATTCATGATACATGGCCCCAGTCGTATCTCTTCTGAGAAGTACTGCAGCACTAAAAACAGCGTCTAATTGCAGGGTGCCAGCTCGCAAGGGACAGGATATCACCAAACAAGAAAAAAGCCATCGAATATGTGCGTTGGTTGACCTCCACTGCAACTATGGGTTGAAACCCATGAAAGCATACATCTGAACTGGACGACCGGACACGTTAAATGAAACGTTGCGTTGCAATGGAGCAAGACTGAAATGGCATTACGGGTTTCCAGTTGGTGATATTGAGAGCAGTTTATGAATATTGCGGCATTCATTATCATTCCGACCGCATGCTGACGTTTGCATCAAGCGCGGGTTGTACCGGCATATTCCAAAAATCTGCATTCACGTCCACAAAATCTGTTTAGCAAGAGCGCCGAATAAAACCTCCAGGGATAAAAATCGTAATTTTAAAACGTTTCTCACTAGAACTATGACTTCGTTTGATGGAAGGGACCTTTCGGCATCGCTTAGAACAACTCGTTTATCTGATCAAATATTTCGCAACAATTTGCGTAAAATTTTTTCGCAGTGATTCGCGTATTGGATAAAAATTTCGTAGTAATGTACTTGTCAGAGAAAACATTTCAACAACAGGCACAACACTTTATTTTATAATAAAGAAAGCACAGAACCATGCGTCTAACAGAACAAGATATCATGGAACAACGGAAGCTTCTGTAACCGTAAAAGGGAAAGCAGCCAGACGTTTGGAACCTAAAAAAGAAGTCGAAGAAAAAAAACAAGTTGAAGGCCATCAGGGATGGGGATATACAGGAATCCAAACATGGATATGCGGGATTACAATAGAACAGTTAGTTACAACAGCCGAGCAGCGGAAGTTACAACATGACAAGGAAAAGAAAAGTTACTAGCCATAATTATACGACATGGTCCAATTGCGGGCAACACGTAAAGCAAAAGAATTGAGCAGAACACTTCAATTTGCTGACTTCCTTTCGATTTGCGGAAGGTGTGGTTGGTTCGCTAACATTTCGTTAACGTAAACTAGCGCAATGCAAGCTTTCTATGAAAAGAAGCGCCCTCGAAAGGAAAACATGAAGAACGGTGCTGAAACATAAATGCTAATTGAGCTGAGCTTTGCTTTACTACGAAGTTTTTAAGTCAGAGATACGAAACCGCTGCTCAGAATTAGGTTAGAACGGTCCCCGAAATCCTTTTCTTAAAGCCACTTTTGCTATTTTCTTAATTATCTCGGCACTTCTTTTTCACAGAGCACAGTATTCCATCAAACTTAAGAACAGTATTCTTTTGCATTCTGGCCCTCCCTGATCGCCACTGTTGCGTCTTCGGCGTGTGGGAGTTGAAAGATCAGCAGATTATGAGAACATCTTATTTGCAGTTGCAGGGGACTGGACTAACAAACTTCCAAAAAATTATGACTTATATAGCGGTAGGGTGAATCATCATCATATCCGTCATAACACCATATTATTTTGCAACCATCGTCGCTTGACCATGTACATCGGTCGATATTTCATAATATTGTACAATCTAGCACATCGCTATTGGGACAACAGTAAGCAACAAAAGCTTTCCCACAAATTTCCTCGCAACTCTGTCGCATGGTACGGATAGTATAATTCGCAACGTGAGCAGCTCTCGATGAAACCTATACATAGAGATTGTGCTGTCTCAAGTCGGTACTCACATTGACACTCAACACCGTGACATTCTTTCTAGGAACGTTGAGAAAGCGTAAACACAGAGAGCATTAGACCGACAAATTTACATGTAAGATAAAATATTTTTCACCTGATATATCACGCTGCCATAACTCTGACCGTCCCTCGAATAAAACCAACTTTTTTATAATGCTTTGTAATCAGATTAGGGTTGAACTATATATATATATATATATATATATATATATATATATATATATATATATATATATATATATATATATATATATATATATATATATATATATATATATATATATATATATATATATATATATATATATATATATATATATATATATATATATATATATATATATATATATATATATATATATATATATCTTCATTTCATCATCACAAAGCTTGGTATAGCTTAGGAAATCCTCTGGACGCTCATTTATACAAGGCGGAACTAGAAGGAGCCCCAGGATTCAGCAGCAGTTTCGAATGTGTCATTGATCAAGAGCCTTAGCAATGTCCCATATCTGTTTGAAGGTCGTCATTAAGAGCTTCATACTAGTGTCATGAGCTGTGTGAACATAGTCTTTCCTTCGAGAAAGCTATGCTGATTATCGCTTACTTGCAAAATGAAGACGTAAAACTATTGGGGTGATTACTGAAAAAGTTTAAGGAGGCTTTTTGGTAAGGATACCACAGTTACAGTTTTCCGAGCGTACAGAATAGTACTCAGTGAAAGACTGTACCTGAACCGAAGAAATAAGGTGTAGCGAAGGCAAACCACGGCTTTCCTGATGAGTCGTAAAGGCACACCTTATCAGTAAACTGGGGAATGGCTTCTCTGATTAGGTCTAAATCTATCCTGGTGATGTTCACGTGATATTGCATGTATGGAGGTTATTGGAGTTGGGGAGAGGGAGAACGCCTTGTCCATTTTGAAAACATGCCCAAGGAATGAGGGGAATTGCTCCAACTTTGCATCACTCTCATGGAGTGACTGTCTGTTGCCGGTAGTAACGATTCCGATGCAACGATGGGATCTGATTTTATTATTCATATATATGAAGAACGAATTAGAGCTGCCGGAAAAACTCAGGTGCTTTTCACAGTTTTTCGAATAATTCTTGCTTGCTTTCGGTAATCCTCGGAGCATTCTCGGAATGCTGCCGTTTTATTTGTTTTCGCCTATCTTTCCATAGCGAATATCGCTTCGAAGCTTACGCTAATATACTGAACATAGCAAGGCATTCCAGCAGCAAGCATCCTATTTCTTCGTAAGGCGACATTTGCGACAACGACACGCTGCACCAAATTCAGAACTGCAATACACCTTTCTTCTAGAATATGACATGAACTCAGCTCAAATTCACAACTGTATCCCAGCAAGCAATCACTGACGTAGATTCAGTTGCACTGACCGTAACCAAGAGACGGATTGCAGTGCCTGACTTAGAACATCCAACAATTCTGAAATCACTAACACTGTGATCGCTTGTTTCGATATTGAGGTTTGAAGGATAATTACTTGTTAAAGCGTCATCTGTACTAAACAACAAACCTAAGAAGTTGTCTTCTTGAGCAGGAACATCAGTAAAGCTACCAGGACCGCATTTACGGGAAAATCGTCGAACATATTCACATCGTTACCCTTCACTTGGCTAAGTGGAATAGTGAAGTCACCAACAATTATTGAAACATACATGACAGAGCACCAGTCAGTGAAATATTGCAAAAATTTCATAGTCTCCTGAACACTGCAATCTGGTCGGCTGCATGTCATTATGAAGCGAAAATGATAAGTATTTGTGCAGGAAAGATCAGCAGTCGCATATTTAATCTAGAATTCAGCGACACGACTTCATTTCCTCAAAATAAGAGATGCATCCTTGCTAAAAAATTTTTCAGTAATTAGCCATCAGAAAAAATAACTCGCAATAATTTGCACATCATATAAAATATATGCAATAATTCATTTGCCGTATAATATATTCTGCGATAATTCGGCTGTCGAACTATTTTTATCTCATTAAATCCTAAATAAAACAAACGATTTATTTCCTCGTGAGCACGGGAAAGTTTTAAAACAGACTATGAAAATTATATACCTTATATAATAATACGCTTATCAGATAAATGAGGGTTTTAAAGAGTGTTTTTGGATTGAATATTCCCATAGCGATGTTAGCCTTTACATTTCCCCGATATGAGTGACGCCACTGAAATACTGTTTTTCTGTCACTGCTTTCCTATTACTGAAAGTGTTTTTCTTATCGCTGCTCTGGACGATCTTTCATATACCGAGTGCATTTCCGGCGCAACGGGACGATGAAGTGGATTCGACGTGAAACAGATAAAAATAAAACCAAGCTGAAAGAAGAAATTTTCTACGGAAGAGGTGCCTTGCCAGAACTAATATTTTCGTCGAGTGTAAATAATTCATTCAAAAAAAAGGATTCATTTGGGCAAAATTTATCTGGAAGAAGAAATATTAAATGACAAAAATGCGTCATGTTAAATATGAAATTTATTTCACGTGCGAATTGCTTTATTGGTGAGGGAAAAATTTTGGGTATCGTATAAAAAACCGTTTAAAAATTGATTTCCTCAAGAAATGAAAAGTATAAAGCAAGAGTCAAGTATGTGTCGCCCTAGTCCTGTACAATGTCTAGGGCGACACATACTTGACTCTTGCCTTACACTTTTTAGTTCTTGAGGAAATCAATTTTTAAACGGTTTTTTAAAGCATTTTTGGGTGGAATATTTGCACAGCTGTGCACTGTGACTCGCTAATTTGTTCATGCATTGGTGATCACCAATCGCGTTGAAATGCGCTCAACATCTGCTACATATCGCCCTAATTAATTTGCACGCGCATATGATGTGAATTTTGTGCTCAGGCTCGCGTGATAATATGATAAGCCTCGAATTGAAGACAACAACTAACTGACATTACCGGAAATTTCATGAGAAAAAAAGTTGACAGATAGATGACACATATTATGTTTGCTTTTCAAATATTTTTTCATCAACGTTGTTTTCCTAGAAGACATCGCTGGGCGGTGGTTTTACTTGCACGAATATTTGTTATTAGCGGGAAGGGGTTTGTGAAATAGTCCACTCGGTGATCTCTATTCTATGTGCAAATGTTGTGCATTACGTTGACACACTGTGGTGACATTGCAGCAGCTGAATGGATGAATTTCTGGTTGCGCTGCGAAGTTCTTGCAGACGACGAATTTAAATGTTCTTTCTTTTTTCTTAAGCACCACCATCTTTCCGAATGAAATGCCCAATGCTACATGGAAGTACAACAATTGGCTTATTTGTCTTTCGAGGCAATAAGCGGATGGGAAGAAGTTTCGTTAACGGGTAGCACATTCGTCAACGCCTTATCGGCGCAATCAATCGACAACTTCATCACTTTCTATGAGGGGTTAATCACGCCTCGCTCCCACCTCAATCACTTCTCTCGCACCCCTATCGTGACAATCTGCACACCTCAGAATGTGGCTAGGTCAGCGTATGCGTCTCGTCGCTAATCCACTCATAACCATAAACATGTGATCACTGCATGCGGTTTCCATCAAAGTGATTCGATTTATCGATAATGGCATTTCCTCGACAATACTTCACATGTTGATCCCTCACTCTTTTTTCTATCTCATCTTCGAAAATATTAATATTTCATGCGAAAACTTCATTTATTATGCTTATTTTCCATCTTGCTGCAACATTTTCGAACAAGCTGAGCAACGATTGCGAATTCACTCAGTTTATCATTCTCCTAAGTTGTTGCAAGCGATTCAAAGTTTATCACCACGATAAATCGCCTAAGAAGTGCTCCTTGCTGCGCCAACGTTTCTCAGCAAAAACGAGTTTTCTTTTGTTACACTTGCTGAACAAACTGTGGATGAGTGGGAAGAATACGAATCTATTCAACGCTTACCACAAGTCGACACTAACATCTTTAGTTTCGAACGCCACATTCCCTCCAGTTTATGCCGTTTGTCAAAGTTCGTAAACAAATTTCGAGAACTCTACTGTAACACCAACAGAAGCACAATATATCCGTTTCAAGCGCGAATGACATTCTTGCAGAATCGACAGATAAGCAGGCGGGAAGGAGGATTTCGGTGGCAGGTGGTGAGTTCTTGCGTTCTTGATTGCGGCATCCTAAGGCGGCTCATCAGTCTAAGCACTACACGTCGAGTGGGATTAAAGAGTGGATCCTGCGAAAAGGGCACGCCCGGCTCGAGAGGGTTAATTGCCAAGTCAATAGTCAATTATTATGATAATGCTGCTCGCTTTGTCGAAGTCACATGTGAACAGCCGAGCGCGGCTTTTCCTTTGTTCGCCGATTGCAGAAAACTGATGCGGATGATCCCGATTCTCTGAAGGATTCATGAACAGGAGCTGAAGAAATTCCACCTCTCTCAAGGGCATTCTTTGGAAAAAAGATGGCATCAGAGGCATCAGCGAAGATATTTTTGTGGTATAATGAAAAAAGCCACCAAGGTATACCCCCTCTCCTATTCCACACCCAACAGATACCATACTACAGGAGATTTACTAAAAACGGAAAATTCATCTTGTCTGCCACCTTTAAGATCTGAGACCAAAAATTGCCAGGCTTTATCATATGTTTCAGACAAGATGGTATTTTATAGATTTTAAAAAGTTGACATTTACGCCCACACTGAAATTAAGAACCAGGCCTTATTGTTTCCACACCCACTATTTATCCGCTTATGTCGCAAAATTCCAGCCAACCCCTGCATTGTGCTCGCATTAGTGGCATACACACCGTTAGCTTGATCATGACTGCCTCATCGACGCGAGCAGTTGAATAAGACAAACGGCTTACGGCACGATGGGAGAGCGCGCATTTATTGTGTTTCATTGCGCTCTTGCAGCTCTCTATTTATGTAGAAGATCGCATAAACTTTGCGATCTAATGAGGGGGGGGGGGGGGGGATGGGGGTGTGCGTGCGCACGCCAACTTCACATCTCCATGTGATTACTGATTGTGGTCAAGACCGTCGAGGTCGCAGTCGGTTTGCCGTTTCGATGAACCAGCCAGCGTTGTGCGAGCAACAATGCGTCAAAACTAAGATCTAGAATATAAAAGAAAATGGACCATAATTAGTTGTTATCTCTAAAACGCAACCCAAGTATGTTGCAGCGGACTATCTCGTTGGTAAAAAAACCGTGAACGATCTCTCTTGAGGCACTTTAAACGATCATTTTTTTGCTTTCTCAGATTGCTAGAGATTTAGCGTGTACTAGTACGAATTTGCAAACATTATGCCCATGATCACTCAGTGATCGTTAAAATTTCTGGTGTGCAGTCCCTAAGCAATGGCATTGGAAACGATGAAAATTCACTTCAAATACGCAGTACTTCGATTTTACCAAACACTGCGATAGCAGTAAAATACAGTTATGTTATTTCTCATTAATTACTGTGATTAAATTGTCCATCCCGATTGCGATTTAAATTAAACAATACGAGACGGGAAATGATTTCTAATTTAGAGCACAGTGGTCCCTTTCTAGCCCGTTCACTTCAAACAAAAACGTCAGAAATAATCTCGTTGGAGCACGCATATTTGTTTCCAGCGTAGTGGAGACGTCTTTGAAAAAAGTAGTTACTTTCCGAGCAAAAAGCATCTTTGAAGAACCTAATGCATGAAAACCCATGGGAGTGTGTCGAGTTTGAGTGCAACGCGATTATTAACATTCACATGGGAGCAAATTTTTGATTATTTGCTTTTGCACTGAGAACGAAACGAAAAAATCTCATTGCAAACATCCATCGATATGTTTTGCACTCACTGAATGTTGCGTTGGAAGCGCGCAATCAGATGAATAAATCTTCATCCACCGAATTTTTATTTACACACATCGATGAGTATCTCAGTTATGCAGCACTTTCTAGACGACTTATGAAAATATATAAATAGTCGAATTTAACACATCGAATTCAAATCTCTTAGAAATCGTTCTGCAAATCATTTAAACTCAATGCGCCGTTAAATTAGGAGTGTTTCAATTTTTTGGTTATCTCTCCCGGTTACGTAGTAAATTATAACATAGTTTGTGCCGCTTTTTCTCCAATGAGCCATTTCGTAACTCTTTCACTCTTTGCATTTACGCAGTCTTCTGCACTGTACATTGCATGCAATTGAACAACGATCATGCAGAGCGGAAGAAGCAGTCGCTTACTGAAACGCATCACAGCTGCTTCTGATCAATGAACACTCGATTCGTGCATAGAAGATACCTCCTCCTGTTTACTGGCATGTGTTGGAAGAAAAAACTGCATCCTGAGCAATATAAATTTCACAACGTATTCCTTGTTGTTATTTTATGAGTGTAAGAATGCTTCTGTGAAGCGCAGTCACTACTGAATGCCAACAAATTCGGCGAATGAATCAGTTGTCATATCGTTTCAGTTCTTGGTTTCGAGATCATTTAAGCGGCCATCGGCTATCAAAAGGGAGCATTGCCGATACTGTGAGCGCTTAACAATATTCACATAAATTTAGGAAAAACTGAGTTAAAATTTTCGAATTCGTTGGCATCTATTTCTAGGACAAGGCTGTTTTGAAAATTTCAAAGGAAATATAAATTTTCCAATCAGCAACTTCAAATTGAGAAGAGATATCAACGAAACAAAAAAGTCCTCATAAATTTTGCACGGGCATTCGTGCAATGTCGTTAAATGCTTTTTATTTTGTCACAGTATGAAATTTTATTGGATTGTTCGTCGGAACCTAGAAATGTCTCTTATTTCCAGCTAATTTCTTCAAAATTCTTCGAACTCGAATCACTTTTCTCATAAATGCAGCAATATTTGCACCACTCCGTTTGCACCAGCGTGTGCATATCCAGAGCGGCATCAATTTCATCATTTCGAACTCTTTTTTAAGAAGTTCTCTCAAATAGCACCCAGAAATATTTCAATTATCATAACATTTAGATATAAATATACATTTAATAAAGAAGTATTGGATGCATAAAGCTGAGTTCTGTTCAATAATGGCATTGCAATGAATTAAATGAGTTGCAAGAAATATTCTGAATTTATTTCTTCGCGGAAACATTATTTCGATTGAAATCACAAGAATTCAGCTTTCCTCGTCATTATTTTCCGATTCCTTTCAATTTTTGTTTAATTTGCGTAGTGCTTTCATAGAGCTGACTTCATGCTCTATCACATTCCTGTTTGCTATCGTATGCGAAAGGAGTGGGTAATAACCGATGCAATAAAAGTGGTTATTGCGACAGTTCAGCAACTAATCACACATTTTAATGCCTACTCACCTCTGAATGTCTCTGTGAACTTATTGATGAGCGACACTCTCATGTAGATATTCATCTTTTTATAATATAACACATCCACAGTATACAACGATCGCTATCAGAAATGAGGTCGCTACCTCACCAAATAATGCTCCTTTCAAATGCTGCTGAGTTCATCATTAAAATCCATTCATTCCTTCTAAAAAATAGCAATGTCCATTTCATACTTGGTCAATAGTGAGATCGAAATGAGGCCTGTGAATGACTTAGGCACTACTGCAATGGTTGCAATTGAAAAGAACAAAAATGTGCTGAAAATTGCACTTGTTCTATCGCAGAACGAATGAATAATGTGCAAAGCTAAGGTGTCACTTCGCCATTTAAAACGTTCAGTTATTGATAAATTGCGACGGATGCTCTTGAGTGATATCATCCAAAAAACGAAACCATTCAAGCAAGTTTGAAAAGATGAGCTAATCGATTGTATCATTTTGCGATTGCATTTTTTAATCAGATACTCCTCAAAGAATAATGAGTCAGTGGCTATCGCTGAATAACACCATCAGGCGCTTTTTGCATGATGATTGTCTTTACAGAACCTTTACTTTTAATTGCATAGTTTCAACTCTTCAGTGAATTGACTCGAACGAAACTTCCTGTGACTCTACTTAAAGCATATTAAAATAAATTTTTGTTATGACTGCATCATCCTAAACCGCAGCATTCATTTTTCCTTCAAGAATAATCGAAAGCACGCTTCGCTTATCCACAGGCCAATTACAGATCGTGGGGTTCGTGAATACTCCGAGTGGTCCATTTATTCTGTAGCAAGGTTACTTGTTAGTTTAATAGATAGTTGTCGTAGGTTTATTGTACGTGATCCAACTGGAAGACAATAACAAACGTGTGTGGAAAGTGAAGAAACAAGAGCGGTAGTGCATATCAGCTTAGCTTATAATGAGAGGAAGGCCTCAATTATGCAACATGGATCGCTTGTTTTTGCATCTCTTCAGGTCAGCGACGTACTAATTTGTGCGAAAAGTGCGAAGAGCACAGCCAAAAAGCCGATCGGATGGATGAGTGGCCACTCTCTCGAGTCGGACGCCGAGAAACAATACTGGCATGATTTGCACCAAGTGAACAATATGGCTCTGATGGTGTTTTGTATGGATAAGTGGGCGTCGTATCCAGAGACAGACACTAACAATACGAAAGAGTGTTGAGCAGTTCACCCGCTAACTACATCTTAATTAAGCAGGAACATATGCTAATGATGGACATCCAATTAACAGTATGTAGCGTTTTTGAAATCCAGTGGGTCGTGCGAACAATAGTTATTAATTTCAGTTGCCTCATAAAACATGAAATATACACGGTACTTGCAAAATGCACAAGACCGCAGGAACTTTCGACAGCATTTGCGATTCTTAAACGGCGAGCATGAGGAGAGAATGTAAAGCTAGGCGGTACTTAACCTTTTCATCTTTGAAGCCCCCTACCCCTTCCCTCGCCTCCTTCCTCTTCATCTTCCAATCTCGTAGCTTCATAATTTAGATTCTTCTCCATTTCAATTTCACTGTGATCATGTTTATTCGGCTGCTCGCTTTCACTTATCAAGCTGCTAAGCTTCTTTAGCCATATTCAAATAATTCACTTCAGCGCCCCTTGCAAATGCAAATATCGGGCTAAAGAACGTTAAAATACGAGTGTTCGGCAATAACAAATGGTGTATTTCCCAAATAATACATCCGTATAGGCATTTTACAGGGCGCAGCAGAAATCGCAAAGCACAGCATTTCTTCACAGCAAAGTTGATATCATCATGTTCAAGAGACGACGTAGATGAACATAATATCACATGAACGACCGTCTGCGAATTTGCTTCGTTGTCCAGTATGTGCGGATTGTCCTCAGCTCTAAATGGTGGCAGTTCCCTGAGAGGTATTGCATGACATCGTGGTAATAGGTATTGGGGTGAGGGAAGGGGAGGGGGCTGGGGCCACGCGAGCGAGTAGTAATTGCGGTTGAATACCCTTAAAAAGAATCGGTCCACTTGGAGATTTAGAAGGCGTTTTGCAGCACACATAGTGTTAGTTGATGCGTATGGAGCAAGTGCAGCACAAACCGAACGAATGCCTTGGGCAATGATTATGTCTCTATTTCAAAATTTTTGCGCATCAGCTAATGACAGCCATTCTTGAGGCGGACTTCACGTTTTAGCGTCTAATCGTTGCATTAAACGCGATCTGTGGAATTAATTCGTTCGTTCCGCCACAGAATTTTTCCATAATGCCTTTGAAGGTGCATCAATTCGAATTTTGTGATTCGCAGTTCTAGAGGCAACACTAAGAACGTACCATACTTGAAAGCAATATAATGGGCAGTATACTTCCATCTTTGCATGTTTTCAGAAGAAAAGCGTTTAGCTAAAGTAGAACAACGGCAGGTCCATAATCCTACAGCATAAGTGTGAGAGGTATATATGCTTATTTATCACGAGTTTGTTTATATATACCAGAGCCCCGAGTAAGCCTCATAGAAAAACATGACCGATGAGGCAAACTGCTGCAAATGTGTTGCAAGAATCAAGATAATTGAGACTAAGCTAGTAGCCAAGGACATATGGCATTTCCTCTAATCACCGTCATTTATGTCTCACAAGAAGTATTACACGAGAAGCGTTTGACTTCTTTAAAACGTTCAGAATACGTTGCATTGTCAGGAGACGTCATCAAAAAACACACAAGCGCGTTTTCCTTTCTGTTTCATTTCAGCAGAAAGGCAGCTCAAAAAGTGCACAAACATGAGCAAAATAATACTGCACTGTTTGAAACATTCAAATATTTTCAAGGGTTCTGCTCATTGTAGGTGCCATTGGATAGAAAAATTGTCAAGGCGGTAAGGTGCACTAGCTGAAAACTTATCAATCGCACTTGACACGATTGCCGCCATCTGCAGATGTTTTGCATTAGCTGATTACTATTGCCGAATATGGGAGCGGTCTTCCGCGACGCTTTTTTTCATAAGAACCCAAATGCATATTAGCGTAAGCCGATTTATTTCGGCATATTCTCGATCTCCACGGAGGCTGTGAATGTTGCCAAAATTAGCGAATGATTATGCGTTGGTAGTGGAACAATGTGGGGGAAGGGGAGAGGATGCAAGAAGAAAGGAATCAGAAAAAATTCAATCTCTGCCCACTATTGTTTCCATAGGCGCAGCGTTTCAGAGAATGTCCTGCTCAGTGGTTAACCGTACTGCAAAGTGGGAACACTAAATGGGGACTGCATTCATCTGTTCGTCGTAATTAGTCTGCTCGGCTGCCATTGCGTTTTGCATTTTAGTGTGTGCGTGTGTATGTGTGTGCATGTGTAGATGTGTGCTATGAGTGCATTTAGCTGCCCCATTTTCATTAAGCATGAGTGAGTAGAAGACCCGTCTCCACTCTCCATAGGGAATTATCGCGTAATCTCTTCTGTGGTCACTCTTTGCTACTCACCGGACGCCATGATAGGCGATTACCAAGTCCACTAAATTGGTAACGAATGACTCATCACCGCATCCTCCCTTCTTCAAAATTTCACATGGCATTTCTGACTTGCCACTTAACGCAGCATGTTTTTAATTGCAGCATCCTAAATTCAGTAAACTCAGTTTGCACCTTTATTAGGCATAAAGTTTGTTGTCAACGAGCAGTAACTGCCATCGAAATTTTCTCTGGTTACGGAAATCGGCACCAAGAATAATGTTGAGATGAATGGATCATTGAAAAATTACTTGTTATTTAGACGTAATACAATGTAGCGTGTTTCATCGGAACAGACTGTCAAGCTGAAAACATTATACCATGCTCTTTTCATAACATTTTAATAAGGGAGATACTAGCAGCTGATTTTATATGCTCATCCAACAGCATGTGATTAACGCTGAAACAAATGCCCATTTTCAGACGCATCAATCTAATCCTACGCCTATCTGCGAACATTCATTACAGAATATGTGCTGTATTACTTAACACTACGAATGTGTTTTAAATTTGGTGTGAATATCGAAGTCTTGCACAACAAAAACGATGTTTTCCATTCGAAAGAAGCGTGTGTAGCCGACTGCAAGACAAGGCAACAAACAATGAATTACCGATTGCTAATTGAGCATACTTATTGAAATCTTCGCAACTCGATCGCTCATGCCAAATTCAACCCGATGTAGACACCGTTCCGTCGATGTGACGTTAACGAAATTATGATATTGCCGAGCCTAGTAACCCTGCGCAATAATAATTTAATTTAAAGCAGCCGTACAGCTGTGGAAATGGCCTACGCCAAAAGCACTGGGAATCATATATCCATATTCCCTTCAATATTCCAGCTATATTTAAGAATAGCTTTGTGCTTTTAATTAGCGGTTGAAATATTACACCCGATTTATATCGTCGTTTTTGGAATTCAGCGGTTTTTAGATGCAGTTTGCTGCGAACCACAAAAATGTTTCACGACTTGAACAGAACGACTAGGGGCCAACCTCTTTTTTTTTCAGTCGATGCAAAGTCACATGTTGTATTCAAAGAAAGATCTCAAAGCGCACGATTTCAAGCTTCCCCGCATTTCCGGGAGCGAGTAACGAGTGCGTCGAAGTTTGGCATTGCGCCACTGAACTACACACATGTCCCTTTACTACTGTGTTATAAAGACCTTTGGAGCGATGGCTTTATTTTCTTATTTACGACATATTTATTATGTATAATCGCTGCTTCCTTAAAACCTTTTGAATGTTCGCTTAGGTTCCTGAATAACCACTATCTATTATATAAATAGCGTTATGTGAAGTGCATGTTGCCGAGTGCCATGTTTTCATTTTATGGTGGTAATCATTCCTCACTTGTAGATGAAAATTTTAGTAAGAGTCATTAAGCAGTCGAAAGTGAATTGGGAACGAGTGAAGAATGATCACTTTGAGCGCGTTTAATTAGTGCAAAGTTGCCGACAGAGAATGCTCGCTGAATGGTTTCGTAGCCGAAGGCGGCGAAATGATTGAAGTGAAGTGGCGCCGAGCGATTGCGCAGCAATTTATTACCTTTTGCCGTCACAGCAACGACCAACTTTTGTCTCGCAGTTTTCTCACCTTTATTGATCTCGGTTAAGGCAATCAAATTCATCCTTTCTTTTGAGTGCATTTTTACGACATTTCTCGTTTTATGACCATTCTTCAATGATGCACAACATAACAACGTTCGAAGTGTTCATATCGCCACGTTGCAGTGCAAAGTCTTTCATGAAATTGGCAAATTTTTAATGCTTAACACCTAAAGCAAATTGCAAGAGAGCTAATCCAGCAGCATTCCTCCACTTGTTGTTAAGCTCCGACAGCACTGGACCGGAACGAGAAGGCATGGAAACTGCCCTTGGAGCTAGCTTGATAGCGACGGCTGATCACTGCATACAAACATCTAGTTCGCTCTTGCTGCTTGGAGGTCCTATAACATTGAACGACTAAACATATTCGGCTATTCCTTCTCAGGGAACAGGTTTGATTTGTTTATAATTGTTGCAATAAGTCTTCAGGGGTGGAAGAAAGTGATTTAAAATTGTGTGTGTCTGACTGCATACTGATATTCTACGAGTGCTTCTTGTAAAAGTGGATCGCTCAAAAATATCACCATCAAGAGATTATATAAAGAAGTGTTTTGGACGTTAAGTGAGAGTAAGGGGCTGATCGAAACCAGCCAGGCACAAACATCATTCTCGCGTTCTTTTCGTGATGTTGTTAATTTTTTGCAAATGCAAACATGTTATGCGTACAATGCCCTAAACACTTGTGATGGCTGGCCTGTTGTTGCTCCTCTGCGCGCATACTCTTCTGCGGTGGTGTGTACTTCACACGGAGGCTATTCGCCATTTGCATATGCTTTATTTTACTGATCCCAACTCATAAAATCATCTTCGACAATGTGGCTTTACAGTATTGCTTTCAAACATCTAGCGCATACTGATATGGGAAATTCATAGACTCGTTCAACGTTATGCACCTAGAAGGTGCGGAAACTTTTAACTTTTGACTTTTGACAGTGACATAAGCAAGTCCCGAGATGCAGTCAGGGGAAATGTGAGAACTGTTTCGTTCAAATCAAAATTACAGTGATGTGCTCTTGGCATAAATAAGAGGATGAAACATCACAGGAATATGAATTGTTTTGTAGGATGTTTATAGCTGAAAATGGGATTATGTTTTCTTTTGCAACTATCGTTGAGATAATCATAACTTCTTGTTGATAGAGGTCTTACAAGTTCTTAGTACAGATAAGTATTTCTACAAATTCCCGCTGCTATAACATCTTTAAATCTTGCTGTTTCAATTAGATGAAACATTCGCTCAAAATATTGGCGTTAATTTGGTGGTGGCATGAGGAAAGCAATATAGAACTGTGCTAAAAGTGCGCTTGATGAAGGCAATAAGAGAAGTGCTTCATTGCAGCCGGCAGCAAATTCAAAAGTGAGAGTTGAGTATGTGCTAACCGGATGATATTTTAGCATAACTGAGGTGAAGGGAGTTGCTGCTGTTAGACTGCTCCAACCAGCAATTACTTAAAGAGCCTCGCTAATGAGTGCAGTCGCAATCTCCCTATGCAATACGCCTGTGCGCTTGAACGCACCTGAACGAAATATAACGCATGCTTATTAGCATGATGTGCTCCATATGCCCTCAAATGGACCTGATACCAGCAGCGTGCCAACGCCGTCGAGCCGTTCGCAATTGCGCAGCATCGTCGTCGTTGATGAACGTTTCGACCCCGCCCACTAGGGCGTCGAAGCGTTGCCCACCACTTGGAGCTTCTGTCGAGACACGCCTACTTTTCCCTTCCCCAACAGTCATTGAAACTGACCCTATCTGTTCTCTCATCCAGTCACTTCCAACCATCCTTCTGAACTAGGCGGGCTAATCAACCGGCTTCTCAAAGGCGGTTTTTGCGCACCACAGTTTACCTCCTCGTTATGAGATCTGCATACGTGAAAATCGGATGGTAGTGATTGACGCAACGTAAGGTGTCGTGGAATAACCGACGACCGGCCGGACTTGAGTTGCATCGTTGGCGATGCTAACGACCCCTCGATCGGCCTATTCACTGCTCCATAATCTCGTTTTGATTCTGTTTGCCGCCAACGCCAATGCCGCACCATTCAATGGAACAGATAGTAGTTTGCAGAGGCGTTTCCCTCAGGCTATTATTATTGGTGTAAAGAAAGCGGGTACAAGAGCTCTCTTGGAATTCCTCAGGTTGAATCCGGCTATAAAGGCACCTGGGCCAGAGGTGCACTTTTTTGACAAGAACTTCGACAAAGGTTTCGAATGGTACCGGTAAGGGATTTTTCTTTGTATTTCTCATCGTAAATTGTTCTGTCTTTAAGTATAACAAACTTACTTTTATTGATATTTTTAGTACCTGCTCTTTGTTTGCACCGACGACCAGTACAGCTTAGAACTGTTCCTCGTGCCGGTTTCCTACTCATAAATAGCCACGCAGCAAGAAAAATACCAATGAAAAAGCAGATTCATTTGTTATTACGAAGTTGCTAGTTGTGATGTTCGCAGCTGTCCATCAGTGGGTTTCTTTCGTCGACATTGTTTTCACCCTTGATTAAGCTTTCGATTTGTGCATGGACCACTACGCGAGCGTTATTTTTTGCACGTGATCTCAAAATGGGACGCTCGCAAACAAGCACTGACCCTCCTCCAAGCCAGTCAACATCTCATCAGTATGATCCTCATGCAGGAAGTCGTTAGTCCATTACACAATTTTTGGCGTTCGTGTAAGCGATACGCGAGTGGTCTTTTATGCTTAAAGGACAATCGCGATTTGAATCCTATGCCATTTAAAGGAGCGCTGTGAGAGGGAATGAAGTTTTCTTGCGCAACCATTCTAATGAAATGAGAAGATGAGAAAAACGATTGCTTTCTGTCTCATGAATTCTTACTGTTTGTTGCTTGATGATATCCTTTATGCCAGCATCAGATGGCTTTTTGCACCGCAACCAATCGCTTAGAAACTACTCTGGAACACTAGTGAACGCCGCTGTCAACATGCCTCAAAAATCGTTTTCGTGAACGTCGAATGCTAAAAGAATCTATGCGAACGTCCCATGATAAAAGACGTTGCGCTATGAAACCATTGCAAAAGGAAAGCTACCGTGCACATAAGCGAATCGATCATCTATCATTTTAATAGAAGTCAACACTGCTTGGGTGAGAATCGTCTTCGTACGAATATGTAGCTTAATATTCTCTGATTTTTCCACGATCTGAATGTAATTGCAAGGCTCACTGCAAGTTTCTTTGAGCAGAATATGAGTACTTTTTGCAAACAACTGTATTTTCGAGAACTTGCGCATGAAGTCTCATCTTTTATGTGAAGTTTTACTGGTGAAAGCAATGTAAGAATTGCTTACGATTATTGATAGTAAGGAAGGTGAAGTGAATAGTCGCTATTGCCAAAAGCCGAATGCGCCAATCACTTCTATTGTTGCCTTATCCATTTGCTATCGCCTAATGGGTAAATTAGCTGGCATCTAGTTCGATTAGATAAACAGCGCATTTCTCATTGCTGAATAAGACGATTATCATCATGCTACATGCTTTCAGGGCATAGCAGAACCCTTCGTTCATCATAAGCTTTTCTCGTTTGCAGTTATTCATTATTTTGTTCCAAAGAGCAACTTCCATAGATGTGGCATAATAAAGCATAGTTATGCATAATCCGGTCGAAAATTCCATCCAGTAAAGATGTCGTGGGCAATTCCACCAGTGAGACGTCTTATTTATAGTTTAGCTGTTTCACCTCAGAAGAATAAAATACAAACAGTTCTCAATGCCAAACACAGCATGTCAGCATACGTATGCCGTCTTTGACATTAGGAGATCTACTGCATGCTTTAATACGCTTTTTACAACATTGTGCTAGTACAAACTCGTTATGGGGGCGGCCCTTCGATTTCTGCAGGTGATGTTAGCATGTGCGCTTTTGTTTGCGCCTGCAGTTATTCTGGTTAAACTCTGCAGGTATAATTGCTGTCTAATTATGGGGTCGATACCAAAATGTGATTTAATTCATTAATTTCTAAATGAGTTTTAATACAGAGTAGATCAACCCGATTTCACAGAATCTGCACAGAGGCTTTAAGAAATCATTTGCTTCAGGGCCAAAACGTTTTGGAATGTCGTCTGAGTTACTGGTCTGCATTGGTTTTTTGTACCGTTCCTTTGCATATCGGTTACCCCTACCTTTTCCTCTTACCTGAAGATGATTTAGGAAATCTTCACATCCATAACAGTCACCTTCAGCAGTCAGTGTGTGTGCAAAAAATAAACATAAAAGCAAGCGCTCCAGTACTGTTTTTAGAGCAATTGACAGCTTGCGGTTTTCGCATGTGGTTGGGCGTTTAATTAATAATTTTCATGGCTGTGATCTGCTCTACCACTGCATATATTCAATGAGCGTATTTGCAAAATCAAAGCCGTAATTTGTTTTGATGTCTTCTGCCACTGTGCCATCACTGAATGTTGTTGAAATTTAGAAAAGACGATGAACAATGAAGCAATTTATAGAATCACTCTTTATGAAATGCGATATGATTGTATTTATCGGTTTGACGGGTAGTAACGATTCCGTCAAAGAAAGTACTTCCCGCTATTGCATCCGGTTTAATCTTTGTGTCACTGAGAAATTGAATACAATGAGACATTTAACAACAGCTTAATGCCTTGCTCAAAAATTAAGCAAGAGATTTCAACACTCGAATGTGCAGCATTTTAATTCTCATCGAAGTGGTCCATTTACTTTCTAAAGCTCGTCTAAATTTAAGAGCAAAATTGAAGTGTCGCACTTTACGTCAGAAGCGATTCGAATGACATTCGTTTCTTTCAGTGGGAATTGAGGTGACAAAGAAGCACAAAAAATACGTCTTTCATTGATGGGACTCATGGTTGAAAAGGAATGTGTGTGTGCTTGTTGAATTGCAGGGAAACTTTCGGCGATAAAACATCGAATTGTTGGCTATGTGGAGGGTATAGAACGTAATAAATGCGGTTTTCATCTGATGCGGTCACGCTGCTGCATCTCGGCTTCATTGATTAGTATGAATTATTGAGAAGCCCACTCGGGAGCCCATCAAAGTTGTTCAACCCGCCGTGAACGTACGCTTCAGAGTAACGTTTGTTGAAGGGAGCGACAGTTTGCACATCCTGTGCTATTCTTTCAAACGACACAGACGTTCATTGTCATTCTCGGTAAACGATGCTGCGAACTGAACTTTGAAACCAAGAACCATTCGCAAAGCTTCTGATCCTTCGGGATTACCAGACTTTGATTATTCCTTTTCTGCGATAGCCGTCCTTCATAGGATAGGTATACACGGCATCCTTGTGTTTACAAGAGCTTCTGCATGAACAATTAATATCAGCTATTTCTTCATTCGCAAAGCTTCGCGCCTTTTGGCATTCGCAAGTTCACAAACGGGCGCTTATTCTACCTGCTTGCAAGAAGGAAGTTTACATCGTTCTCAAGCTTCTAGACATTCGAGAGAAAATGAAAAGAATGGGGGACGGATGCGTATACATGGACGGATAGGGAGCAGGCCGTATTTAACTAAATCTTCATCCTCTTCTCTGTTAATGCATTCAGACATCTCATACTTGGTGGCAATTTTCCAGACTTGATGTAGCAATATGCCAGATAACAGGCGCAGAATGTGCGAAGCTAAGGTGGGGTTTAGGTTGGGTGCGGGGTGCTGAGGGGGAAGGGGGAGTGGAGTTGAAAAGGAATCCTATAATATTTGGAAATTTTCGAAACAAGTTCACGAGTGGCACTTCGAACAGAGAAATGCGGTGTCTTGGTTGGAACGCTGAAGCTAATGGTCGATTGTGATCATGTGAATTATGGAAATAATTCCGTAGCCAAATACGAAGAGCCGTCTTTCCTCGGCATTCTACTAAAAGTTGCAATGTTCTTGAACGATGCCTTTCCAAAACGGAAATATGGATTGTTCAAAATTTCCAATAAGTTTACTGTATTGTTCATGTAACTTTTTAAAGTAAATTCTTAGGAAAAAATAATTTTCGTGCAGCGTCGAAAGTCTTCCACAATTCGGTGAGACAGCGTTTTTCTGTGAGGGATAGAACGAGGTGTGTTACATAACGGAAGGAAGCGATTGGAGCTGAACACACTCGTGCGCCAAGTGACCTGCTCGTGTCAGTTTACGTATGACGCAGCGGGTGTGCGGCACTTTCACACAAGTGGCCATATGCGATTTTGCAGGCTTCACCATATAATCTCCTTATTTTTTTCCGCTACCTCATAAATAGTGCGCTATGATGCTCTGACATAAACCGCACAACTTATGCATTCACAGTGTACAAGCAGAAAAGGTAACTGGTCGACAATTCGTTAGCATCATCCATATTATGTAGAAACTTTGCATTTCCAAAAGGCGAATTTATATAACCGAAACGCATTTGGCAGCTCAAGAACTTGGCTCTCAGTATGCTACTCACCAAAATACGGCTGTCCAAAACGTGCACGGCCAATTTAATATTGTTGAAGGGGAAAGATGATCGCTGGAATTATGCGCTGGGTCGTGGTGATTGGTCGAAAATCAAGGGAGTTGATTTCTGCAATCACCTTTCTTGTCGATGTGCTTCACTAGTAATATTTTTCGTTAAGGACGTACGCACAAGTGGATAAGGTCGCTAAAAGATGAATGTTCAAGACAGACGTGGGTGCCACATACATTTACCTACTGCTTCACCTTCCAGCAGGCACGTACAAAGAGCGCGTTTATCGTCCAAAAACTGTTAAATATTCTGTGATGAGTAAAAGGTCGTGAAAACTGTTTGCTGCTGTGAGAGGGGGTGCGTTAATGAGGGAAGGCGGAGCGACGGAGGGAAAGGAAGAGGGAGTTGGGGTGAGTGATGAAACTTGAGTTATATTGAGGCGATATTCTTGCATGTGCTTTCACAAAAAAAAGTGCTTTTTGAAGATGTTTTCATCATGCACTCTGATGGCCATCTAAATTACGTAATAAAATTACAACCAATACGGATGAATTAAAGCATTGGCGCGGTTTTAACGAACCAGCGGAGGAATGCACAATGCGTTTCTATCGTTATGGGCTACTTTTTTGTACTGAACGAGCACAGCACTTACAATCAGCATTGAGCCTTTTCTGTTCCTGTCCTGATCTGCGGAGGGTCGCATTTTTTTTCGTAATCACAAATAAATTGTTTTTTATGTGGAAGCTGGGACAAAATGCTCGAGTGGAGCGAACGGTTAAGCAACGACAGTGATCGTGGATAGCGCATTTCCTAGGGCTGCATTTCATTATGCAGACAACCTTTGCCGCTCGTACTAGCGTTCCTTCCCCAAAGAAGCTCATAATTCGGTGACATCGTTGCATATCAAACGCAGAAAGCCTGTGGTGAATATCTGAATAGGCGTAAAGTTGGAGTGTGCAAAAACAGCAGCTGCTGTGAACAGTGAAGAAATGTGAATGAAGCTCATTTGAAAAATTTAGCCTTCAAGTGACTCGCTATTAAGCAAGTCAGATGAAATGAAATTTACTAAGATTAAATGTGTAATATTATTCGAAATACATCGTTTGGCCTAGATACGTGATCATATTCGTTTTCGTCAGAAATTATGTGCTTACTTGACGATAGCCAATCGGATTGCAAAGATCGGCATTTTGCTGAATGGGATGCAAAATGAGCACTGTAATCGAGTGATTAGCAAGCAGTTCGCGAACAGGCGCCCACTCTGTTTTGAGCAGCCGTGTCAGTAATTTGCCACACACAGTGATTGTTTTATTGGTCTCTTGTAAAGCATTTGCTCATTTACTGCGCACAAAATGCCGACCGATCGGCACCACTGCAAACCAACGATGCTAAGCATTCACTTCTAAATTCAGGCATTAAAATGATATAATGATATATTAACTAGCAAACTAGTGTAATTTTTAAAATCTTCTTAGTAAAAAATTTCATTTCATCTGACTAAATGGAAAAGCGCACATCAGAATCGAGACCTTTCGATGCACTGACAACAACATCTAAAGCACTGAAAGCGAATGCGCAAATCAACCTATTTGATAAGGTAGCTGCATCATGGCATTATCGCGCATCGAAAAATGCCTCTGAGCGTTTATGAAGTTTTATTGAATAAATTTTAAAAAGAAACTGATTTCCTAATAGCAGTACGACAAAAGAAAGCATTCTGGCGACGTTTTTTTCCTTCGGTTACATTTGGAATTTTAAAAATGTGTTCTCTGTTAAGTGGGACATTGAAATACAAGCGAACTGACAAATGCTAGAAAATCTATTCTAACGGAAGTAAGTCGAAGAGACTTTTGATACTGGGGAAATGGTTTTGCAGAAAATAAAGAGAAACTTCTGCGGTTGATGGACCGCTTTCACACTTGCATACACATAGAATTTGAACGTTTCCACATGCTTGTGACCTGCATAAGTTTCCAAGATGATAGGCACTCCTCATGCGTTCGAACTTATCGCAAATATTTCTTCTATCGTATTCAGCAGTTCCAATTTATGTGCATCACAGAGTTAATTTCAATGCTTCGGGGCGTGATTCTTTTCGAGCTTTCACTGCGAATTTAATATAAGCATATTAGAATATAAAACCTTAAGCATGAAGGTCGTTTGTAAAAACGAATAAAAGATGTTGAAATACTTAGATAATTGAATTGCACTCTTGATTCACCATTATGTGAGCCCAATTATTGGCCGTCATAGTTCAAAAGGTGTTCAAGATCAGTGTTGCGTGATGCATCGACGACGGAAATAATGTCTTAAATTGAAAGAGCATTAATGCACACTAAGATTTGCCATATGTTTATGGACCTACTTGTGGCTGTTATATTTTCACATTTCATTATTCCGTTCACAGAGTGCATCTGAGGTTGAATTGAACAAACTAGCAAATCAGCATATCATTACTGAAATAGTTTCTGCAATCGACAGATTAACTTAACTGGAAATGGAAATACAGCAATTCTGTTACTGCCGCCATTACATTCATAATATATTTTTACAATCTTGCAATGTTCTTCGTTCATTGTTTTAAAGTATTTCATTTCGCTCCTCAATTTTACTTGCTCTGTATAGCAGCTCATTGTGGCAATCTTGCGTCTGTGTTCTCCGTTTAGCAAATACATGAAGTCAAAACTATGAAATTCGATGGCCATTGTTTATGCTATATGATTACCAGCATCGGCAACTTTCAAATTTTTTCGGCAACCTCTGAAGAGTTCTGTGCATTTAAATGCTCAAAAAACTTGCATTTTTTCTTGCGATTGCCAGCGCTATAAAAGGACGTCTTTCAGAAACAACTTCTGCGAGCTGTCACATCACTCGGAACATGCACGCATTATTGCATGTGTTTCATTATTTGCTGAAAGTTTGCAATGTTGCTTGATGCGAAGAACAGATTACAAAAGTGTTATTCATATGAGCTCTTCTGGGCTACTTTTCTAAACGTTTTCAGATATTACACCTGCTCTTTGAGAACATGCATATCAGAGTAGATGGTTGCAAGATGCAACAATCTTCACTCTACGATCCACTTCCTCTGTTTATGGAATGCGGAATAAATAATTGTTCTTGGCCATTTACACTATTACGCATGACTTTCAAAAGACTGCTAGTAGAAAGAGTACTGCAAGAGTGGATACAAGTAGAGAAGTGAGCATGGTCACTCTCAAAAGTCAACGTGGTCACTCTGGATGAAAGCGGGGAAAGGCGGATGCATGAGGAATGTAATAATTCTGTCGTCAAATGTCTCTTTCGTTGAGGTGTAATCAATCAGGGAAACCAAGCTTGAACACGATGAAGAATTTCTAGTAACGTGTAGGTGGCACATCTGAAACAGTGCCGTCGCTGTTCTCGCAGAAGCTCCCACTGCGTCATCCTCGAAACTGCCTAGTGTTTTTTTTGTCCGAGATTATTTTTAGAAAGGGTAGTTCCATGGTCTAAATGCGTTCCAATTAAGACAAAAGTGAGAGCTCGAACTTTCAGAATGTTTGGCACTTTTTTTGTGAAGGAGAAATTTTAATTTATTTCATTACCTTAAGATGCGTGCATAGCTCAACTTTTTTGGCAAACGCCATTGAAATTCGCTCAGTCGAAGGTGACAGATAGAACCAATAAAAGTGAGTGAAATTGCCGTTTTAAACGATTTGCTTGCTGTACGCTGCAAAAAAAAAAGCGCGGATAGACAGCAGGTTGTTGCGGCGCAACAATTATGTTGCGTTCAAGTTATCTGGATTTTAGATCTGTAAGCTTATATCAGAGCGCGTCACAACATCACGGTTGCCAATGCAAAATGGCCACAAATCTTGTCCTAAAAGATAAGATTCCAGAAAGATGCTAAAATATTTCACACCAAGATAGTAGAAAATGCCTCCCTCCTTGCTGAAAAAATGCCACACAAATGTGGGTCCTCCTACAAGCTTATACAAAGTCAAATGATAGAAGTGAATATGACTTGTTGAATCAAAGAAAAGAATTGAACTGCGAATTTTCCAGTATAGCAAAGCCACGGAAAAACGTAATTATGTACGCGATGCTATATACCGTATTTCAATGTATTTTGGACGTTTATCGTATTTGAAGTTATAAGCGAAGCCGAAATACACAAATTAACTGTTTCTTTGAAAGCTACAACGAAATTTTTTTTGCCTACTCAGCTTTCCCGAATCTCATAGTGATATGGATACGTCAAGCGGTGAGCGGCATGATGTGCGCAAACATAAATGCTAGTGATTACATAAATGATTACATAAATGCAATGTTAGTCAATAGGCGAAAATGTTCACCTCTTCAAGTTGCCGCTTTGTTTATTTTGCGCATATAAACACGACTCACCGATAAGTTTCCGGCTACCCAATCTTCAGTACGGACCACCTTAATCTTTGATGATGCTGCTGCTGTTACTTGCGGTATTTGCTCAAGGTTAAGTGGATTTCGTGAGAGCTCAAACAGAGAATACGAAATTAATCGGAAGCAATGCAAGGCACTCATTTCTAATTCTCCTCTGTGCTTGATGCATTTATTAGAAAAGCATCGTCGGACGCGTTTCGTAGACAGACGTGATGATAAGGCATAAGCAACACTCAACTATACTTCACAATGCAAAAGTGTCTCCGAAAATAGGACCCAAAAGAAATGCAGAAGTGTAAGATGTGAGTACACTTCAACGTCTAAGGATTCATGCATTGCGATATCTGTTGCTTCAGCCCCATTTTGCTTCAAATAAGATAAAAACTCGACTTACCAATTTTGTCAGGGGCATCTCCAGTAATCCTATTAGAAAAAAAAAATAGTTGCCGGTTAAGCAGTAGGCATAAAACGTTGGTGTTTGGAAAGGAATTATTGGATCACCATGGAGATCCCGAGGGGTAAGAGAAAGACGATCTCTTGGTTGAGCAAGGAACGTGGAATTAACTGTTTCACAAAACTGATTCTTACAACTTTTCTATTTTTAATTTATTCTCTTCGAAACAAGAGCCACCTAGAGGGACGATAGATGCAACGGTGTTAACTATATAAATGGTTAGAAAAAACGAACTAACCAAATAGGAACACAGCATATAAAGAACTCGAAAAATATTACATAGCACCAGAATGAAAAAGTTACGCGCGGCACGAGAAAATTTTCCGCATAAAAATCGCGTGTTTTTGAAATGATGTTACATTGCGAATTACGGCATATTTTCTATGCCTTCAGATATCCACGTTTTACCGACAAACTTCTGAGTAGAATACAGGAATGATTCTTTTCACAGGTAATTGTAAAAAGTGAGCACGCAGCATGACGACAGACGGAACGTCGCAACCTTTTCATATGTTACAGCTGAGATCATTTTTTGCAAACATTCAGAGGGATTTTTTTTCATTAAGGTGCTTCGTGTGTGGTCGTATCGACAACATGTTAAGTTGAGAAGAACATGAACAATGAGAGGATGTTCTCAGAACAGTCGATGACATTGAATGTTCGATGAATGCGCGATATTGTTCAGCGAAATGTTTCATGATTAGAGCATTGGGATGGCATTAATAGAATAACAAAAAATTAAGTATTTAGTGTGTGTTAATTACAGTCAATCTTCACCTCAAAACCCGTCGAAAGCAACGTTGACTTGCGAGATGATTGGAGCGAGCGTGCTCAAAACATGACGGTCAGAGTCTGTGCATTGTTTTCACAAAAATTCGCAGTCGTATGATAGCTGTTGGTGGCAAATCAAGTTTCAGTCCCGAATTTTGTGCAATTACCGGATGAAGGTCTAATTAACTGTGGATGCCGCAAAAAAGTATTCTGTCCCAATTCCTCCCCAGCGTCCACCCGCTCCTCTACCCGACCTCTCTAACGCAACTAAATCTGATTCTAATTCTTATTTCTACGCTTTATCTTAGTGTTTTATTTGTTGCGAATCGACGCCGTTTGAAAACAGCATCGGATTTTGAGGCGATCTTCACCTAAGCATTCTGAAAAGATGGCTTGCACCAGTGTGTTAACATGTTGTCCAACCTTCACGGTCAACACTGGCTGTATCATAAGCGCGAAAAGCGTCATCCACTGTGTGTTGGCGGAAAGCAAGTGATCGCCGAGATATAAACACACGCAATTTAATTTGAGTGCTTAGTGGGTGCTGACGGCCGACTTGAGTGCGCAATTTAGCCACCTCGGTGAACGGCAGTGTTTCCTTTTTGCATCCAGTAGAAGTGCCTCCATTAACAAACGCCTGCCTGTATTTCATATGAGGCACGCCGTTCGAGCGGAAAATACACTATTATAAACATCTCAATTAGGCTAAAAATATCAGCGTAGATTTGACGGTGATAGAATAAATCTATTTATATGCTGTAGTGCGAATGCAGTTAAAAAATCAGATTTAAAAAGATTTCAGCGACATTATTCAAAATGTCCGTCCACTCAAAATATCGCATTAATAGTGCACTCAATAATTGACAAATCTGCAAAACTTCTACTTTCTGGCAATAATACTTGTATTTTAGTAATTCAGATTAAACATCGATATTCTGCACTTTAATTTTGGCAATTATTACTAGCCACTCGTTCTATGCAGCGAGATTAATTTTTTTTCAAGAGTTCCGGTAACGGTTGCTTTCCTGTCTAACTGCACAGGTAATTTAATTACCGCCTAACAATGAAGCTAGTCGTTCATGGAAAGCCAGAATGAGTAGAGGAAGTACTTCTGGTTATGTATGTTTCATAGTTTAAAGGAAAATAGATGCTGGAAAGCAAATTGATGGAGCCGAGCGCAATCTACTAATCTCTCGGAAGCAGCGTAGAACAGCTTTATTGACTCTTGGTGGGACTATATCGAACAATCGTGGAATTTCCCGTGTTTGCTATATTTTTGGCATGAGTAGTGATTGTATGTGGCATACATATTATCGCGCTGTGAGTTCCTTATCGCATGGGTGAACAGCTTTGACGGGAGGCGCACATCTCTTTAACACGCACCGCTTTTGTGCTGCTTGAGGCGACCCAGGTGTTGACGCAAGAAGAGGGTGTTGATAACGAGCTGCGTGATGTGTGCGAGTGACGAGTGAGCAAAGTGGCGCACATCACAGAACGGCATCTCATTTGCCGTTTTGCATCGCTTTTGTTGCATCTGAAATGGGTGATGCACAATGGCAAACGCTGAATGAGCGCTAACGACGCAAGCATTCTAATCATTTCTACAGCCTCACATTAAGCATTCCTATTTGTCGTTGGAATTATTATCTAACTTAGCGCTATGAAAAACCGAGATGGGAATTCATAAATTCTACAGCAATCACTTACTAACATTTTTGGAATTTCACTTATATGTTGCAAAGCAATGATTAAAGCGGAAGGCATCATGCCTCGTGGGTTGATTCCAGCTCAGGAAAAAAACACTGGCACGAACAATGGACATAGCACGAACAATCGCACTGACAGATTGCAATAAATTTCTGCTCGCTATCTTAGAGGATACGCGATTACAAATTCGCCACTTTTTGGTGGAATAGATGGACTGCGGTCGAGCATACTAATATATTCTTACATTAACATATAACAAATAAATATAGGCAAATATGAGCGAACGCTTAATTTTTTTTAAATATTTGATGAACGCTATTAATTTATGTCGCTTTCAGGAGTCAAATGCCAGAAACGGACCTTTCACACATCACATTGGAAAAAACTCCTGCATATTTTATTAGTAAGACTGCACCAGAAAGAATACAAAAATTGGATAAGAACATGAAGTTGATCGTCGTCGTTCGCAATCCGATTACGAGGGCGATATCAGGTGCGAAACAAAATGAACTTTTCTTTAGAAATCATCATCGTTCTGTTTATTGAAGTTTGTTACCTCTAAGCTGAGACTCTCACATTACTCTTTCTATTCTCCCTTTTTCCCCTTTTTGATTACTCGTTGAAGATGAAGTTTTTTCCCCTCATTTCAGCCTTATTTCTATTCATTTAGTTGCTTCATTATACGCATATTTTGATCAAGTGCGACATCCTGCAATTTATTAGCTTTCTATTTCAATCATTTTATTTGTAACACCGCATCAGTTTAATAGCTTCATGAGCGCTGTGAAGACTGGGAACGGAAGTGTATAACATTAACGAAATGTTAGGGCGTATTAATGACATACATGCCAAGAAATGTGAAGCAATACTGAAAGAAATTATTGCTAGATACAATGATATGAAATAATTGGCGATTAAGATTATACTCAAGCGATTAGTAAACGGAAGCGTAGTGCAGTGATACAGAGTTTCGAGGCAATGGCAATTCGCAACGAGACTCTAAACTCTTCAGGTAAGACCAGATGTTCTTCCTAAATTGTTCGTTATTTCCTGTCCTATTGATTTTCGATTTGAACTTAATAACTTTCAGCACCAGTGCATTGGAGAAGTAGATTTCGAATTTTTCTCGCACCTAGAGCTAACATAATATTAAAGTCGGAAAGTAAAAAGGTTTCAACTGATACAGTTCTTATTCTCATATGGTTTCAAAATTCTACTGGAAATGGTAGTGAGAAGCAAAAAACGAAACAAAATGTGACAATTTAGCCTTGGTCAGCTAAAATGTACTTCATAGCTTGGAGGCATTTCCTCTCTCGACCCACGAAAATTTTGCTGCCTAATATGGATCTTTTGTTTCCATTCAAAACGCTCATTCTCATGGCCAGCGAAGTGTTTTGCGTTTTGCAGGAAACAGAAGCACTGTGAACACCTCTTGGGGTGCCGTTCGTATTGGTATATATCATCGACATATAAGGAAATGGTTAATTTATTTTCCACTGAAGCAGATTCATTTTGTCGATGGAGAGCGACTCATTACAAGTCCAGCAACCGAGATCCGAGCTGTTGAAAAATTTCTAGGAGTCGTGCCGAGTTCGTTTCACTATTCGAGCATTCTTCCAACCGATCCTACTATCTCTTGAAAACTTTCTGCAAAATCATTCTCTACCATGCCATCCTAATCAGAAAATCCTCACAGAAATATAGTATTATCTTTAAGCAGGTTTTTTAATTGATAAAATCGTCGCCAAACGACAACTGTCGGACACACAAAACAACTGGACTGACCACCCGCATAACGTTTTCAAATCCAGGTGGCTTTTTCTGTGACACTTAGAAATCCTAGTCGGCAGTGAAATTTCCGTGAGGATATATTTCCAAGACTCAGTTCATTTTTTTAAACCCTGAAAGCCTCTCAATTTGCCGTCGGTTTTTTTCCGATGGTTACATTTTGCAGCGGTGCGTCCTTCTGATTTCGCGATGGATCCGGTGAAGGGTTTTCCTTGTGTTCTACGCGTCGATGGCACAATGCATTGTTTGGGCAAAACGAAAGGGCGTGCACATCCGCTTGTTCGCGCTGATGTTATGCAAACATTGCATGACTACTATAAACCTGAAAATGAGAAATTTTTTCGACTCGTTAATAGAAGATTTTCTTGGTGAAAATAACGTAAAGTGCATCACTTGAAATGCAAATGCGATTGTAAAATAATGCAATGCAACGATACAAATTGCAGTGTTTTTACGACTGTAGATGGCTTTGTACGCATTGAAGATCTATAAAAAACGTTTTCGAGAACATCTTTCGAACTGCGTAGAAATTTGGGAAACGATCGGTGGGAAATAAAAAGAGATCGATAGAAAACGTCTTCAGAACGTGCACCCTCTCAGGCTGAAACTTATGTGAACTCCGTTCTTTCAGGCATTTGCACACACATGATTATTCTATTTCGGCATGCTCTTTAGTTGTTTCTGACACCTAGTGAAAATATCCAAATCTGCAGAACCTTCTAGTCAGGGAAAATTAGTGCATAATAACTGTGAAAGCCGGCAAATTTCCCCTCCCTGCAAAAACGAAGAACTTATTCATGCGATATGCTTTTCCGTTCCCAAGTTCAGTTTTTGCGGAAATGAATGAACTCCGTTTTTTGCTTCCAATTTCCTATTTGAGAAACTAACAAAAGATCATCGTTTGATTGCATTACGCGTAAATGCAAACAGAAAAGTCCGTTTCTATTTTGTGAATTATACTCACTGAGAAAACATCCCTGGTTTTTATCTTTCTGAAGTGTTAAGTGACAACAGTTTAGACAATAATATTTTTGCAGAATTTCATTTTGTATTATATCAACTGTATGACACTTTGGCTGTGATCTGATAGAAAGATTTTGATCAACAGCCTGTTCGATCAAATCGATCACTGTGATTGATGGATCGTGAGGTTGTATAGTACTCAAGTTATTGTTAGATACTTGTTTAATCAGAACCGTGATAATGAATGGTGAACAATTTTTGCCTGGTGACTAATGGTTAATCGTGGAAAAGTGAAAATTCACCCAAGAAAATTTCGACCACCCTTTTTGAGCTGATTTATAGCGCATTGTAGCTGAATACTGAAGAGCACTGAATGAACAAGCCTCAACAGCGAATTTTTGTAATAAAGCGGTATCCGGTCACCACCATCATTGCCTCTTCTCTTATATATCACTACTGTGCCAATTGATACGGTTCAATTGTTATCTTATTATCGCTCTTTTATTCCTCTTTTTATGTGCACAGTTTTGATCTCATTATCTGCATCCTCGAAGCACATATGCTTGAGAGTGCGTTATTTTTAAATGAGAGGAAATATTTTCTGCATTACTCGATTCGTTTCAAATAAGTGCCTACAGTCGCTAGAGCTATAAGAGTTTAGGGATGTGAAAGGATTTATGAGAAAGCGAATCTGTCAACCGGTTTTTAACACATCGTTTCCATTCATCAACAACAATTACGTAGATGCGTTTCAACATTCATCAATTATTTAGTCATTGTCGGTGAACATTAACACTAATCACTGTTGAATTATACAAACGTTCTGCTATTTCTTCAGTCGAAAATGTTTCTTCACTCATTTACAAATTCATTTCTTACAACGAACTGATTTTAGAAATGAAACAAGTAAATAGATGACTTGAAAAAGGAATAAGACAAATCTCTGAACAGATCAAAATTATGCTGTGCTTTAAATGGAAACCTTGTAGCTCTATCTTAACCAAGCTTTTAAAGGAATTTTAGGCTGTTTTAGTTCATCGATAGGATGCATTCAATGAATATAAGCATCGCGATACATCAGTGTGCTTGCTTCCTCGCTACTCTATGACACTTTATATTGTGATTCGTACTGGTCCTGCTTGTAGTTGAGAAAGAAATTTATTCGGGCAAAAATTACCATAGAGATATATTCAAGGAATGAAACGGGTAGAGGAAAATGGGATCGTTAGTGATAGGTAGCACTGCAAACAGGGCCCAATCGCACAACAAAACACGTGTGAATTTTTCATGCTGAACATAGTACTGTGATAAAAACAACTTTAATTCGCGTGCGACACATATATTTGTTGTAAGGTGTATATGTAAAGAGTAAAACACTCGTATATAAGTGCCTCTTCGAGCATTCACTAAAGAGCATTTCCTTAATTTATTGGCAACCTTTGAACTGAGAATTCAAAACGGCTCAAGTGGATTGTGGTCTAGTGTAAAGAATCATCCGTAACGACTTTTCAAAGATAATAGATTCTTAGGTGTGCAGAACAACTTCCCGATTAAACAACAAACATAACCATTGTTTCACTTATGCTAGCACTTACGAATGGAAATTCGGGCACAAATCTGTGTATGAACCTATTCACAATAAATTGGTGCATTTCATAGGAACATCTTGTTCTATCTAAAGAATAGGCAAAGAAAGTTGTGACGAGAGAGCCATTGGGGAATTTGTGTTCGATAGCCTATGCGTAATGGTCTGCAATAGGAGGGACTTCAGAAACCATAACTGGACTTTAAAAGTCACCAGAATCAGAACCCTTCAGACGTGATTTCAATGCAGTATCAACACACAGACGACAAATTTTGTGAATGTTCACTTTAAGGTCACAGGAAAAATCGCTCTTCTTTGTTGCATGCAGCAAGCGTTCGCTTTGAAGTTGGAAGTGTACGTGAGTGCTTGACAGCAATTTAGTTTTTTCCCCCTCTATTCGCAGAGAATGTTTTAAAGGGATTATTCCATTTGCGCGACATGTCTGACTGAAAGTTTCCTTTCTTCTTAAGTGGCAAGCCTTAGGCCGATGTTCACATCCCTCGCTAATGCCCTTCTTTCGCCTTATAAATGCGGCAGCCTCAAAAATGTTTTGACACTCGTGACAAATAACACATTGTTCACTAAAGAAGGTCATAGGCGCTTGCTAAAGAGGTGCAACGTGATATCTTCTATGGGTTAGATTAGAATAGCGTTGACTTTTCACACACCCTACGAATGCTTACAAACGGTCGTTTAAATTTCTTCCGCTTCAGGTAAGCTTCCCCCCAGTGCTGTAGCAAATACTGCAGAATGACCATAACTGCACTAGTAACGAAAGTTATTGACGAAAGGACAATGAAAGGGCAAAATTAATTCTGAAAAGAAAAGAACACTGTGAAATTGATAAAACTGAAGAATCGGCAAGAAAGTCATTGAGTAATTTAAATTTCCGAAGTGCTCAATATATTGTTAACCTATATTTCATTTCAGCATTAAGCATTTTTATAATGTTTTGCATTTTTACTTTACTGCTGTGAACGATTTTACTGCAGAATATTGAAATTAGACAAACATTACAGAAACAAATTCTTAAACGTTGATAATACTGTTCCGATAGCATATGGATAGATCCTCTAAGTTAAACAAAATGTAATCGCTCAACGATTCATTTTAACAAACAATGAGGCTTTCGGCTAATAGCATCTTACCAAGCCGCTTATTCTTATCAGAAACGCATGTTTGAGTGTACTCTTAGCTTCTTTCAATTACGATCATCGAACTTCACCACGTATGGGATCGAAAGTGTGGAAAATAGTTGGGAATATATGATCGATGCTGCGTGGATTGTAAACAGTCGAAACATGCTATTTGTCAGTGGGCTAAGAGAGAACACCTGCTCTCCGACGAGCGCATAATTTACTTGCAATCTAGCAAGCGAGCCACTCAAAGCTATAGTCGATGCTGCTGCACCAAGTGCTACTGACAGAATTAATTGAGGAGCACGCCAGCGCGTGAGATTAATTTCGGTTGCTCACTCTCATCTGAACCGACCCACCGACTTCTGCAGCACAATGGACTGAGTGCCTCAACAGAAACCACTTACGAATTTGCTTGCAAAGGCAAGTTATGCTAATGTCATGTTTGTGCGTCTGTCTCTCTATCTGACAATTTTAACTTGAGAACGAATGGAGCTAACTTGCGGAAGTTGATGAGCGCAATGTGTGCTATAGCGAAACGTCATATGCCATCTGTCACACGGATCCATCAAGTCTGAAGAGAGTCCCGGACGTTTCAAGATGGAAAAAATTTGCGTGTATATTATACTAGACAACTTTTTATTTAAATCAGCCGGCTATAAAGATGAATCTCTTATGGAAAATTTCTATGAGTGGTTAGGTTAATTGCTTTATGAAAGCACTATTTTTAGTATCTATTAAATATTCGTTGAGAATGAAAGTGACTGGTAAAGAGCGGCAGAACGTATGCGATATTAGCTTCTCTAGAAACTTTCTTCATTAGTTGTGAATTCGAAGCGTAAGCGAGACAGTCAACACAAAGCGAAAATATTGCAGTCATCCGATTGCTTTGCAGTCAAAAAACTGCTCCGCTTGTAAAACTTCAAATGGGTTAAACTCACAACGATTTGCTCTCAGAAAACAAAATAAGCAACAAAAATTTAGGAAGTTTGATAATTGATTAAACTGTTGCATCGTATCATTCATATAAGGGCTATGACACGTGATATACGCATATGAAGCAATATTTCATCTCGATAACAGCCGTTAAAGGTTTATTTCGCAGGAAAGAAAATGCCAATGTTGCATATATAATAGGAGGAAAAATGATAGGACTGCTACCGTTTCAACGCCAAAATAGAAGTATGTCCCAAGCCATGGTGGCTGCTAATAAAAATTTGCAAAACTGCCATCGAAAATTGATGTTAAGTGTTATCACTGTCGGCTGAAGCAATAATAGTAAGACTGCGGTGATCGGAAGAAAATAATCTAGACGAAACGAGAACGCCTCTAAGCGAGAGAAGAACTATCTCCTGAAGAATTGAAGTGTTCATAAAATCGCTTTCCGTATATTCCTATCAGGAAACTATCCTATTCCAAAGCCTTACGGCACACAGCATAACATTAACTGCACAACTTGAAGGAAAGTGCAACGAAAAAAAAAAGAAAATTTTTGACAAATTTGAATTCAGTTGATTGAGAACGTCGCATGCGTGTCGATGAATCTGAATTCAAGTGCAACTCACTAGCCAATATTAGCCCATTTGATTTTTTTTTCTGTACTTCCTGGTAGCGCTTCTTTCCAACTGCAGTCGACGTTGAAAGTTGAGAGATAATCATTTCCACCCCTCTGTTGTATCAGCTTTCGTTGTTTCATAAGTAGAACTGTGTTCCTAAATCTAAAGCGTATATTTCAGTTCAAGCTACATGACTACAGTTTGCAGATCCAGCATTTTTATTTTTTATCACGAGATGTTGTCGACACCACTCTATAACAGAAAAACACTCTCGAAATTTCAACTGTTAGCGGGATGGAAGAAATGAGGTCATTCTTTAAAGATGAGAAAGGTAGTGCTCACTTTATTTATAGAGAAAATCTGAATAGGATTAATTTTAGAAAGACTCACAAAGACCTGGTATTCACATTACAGTTATATAGAACAATATACAGTTTAGTTCCAACTTTCAAAATGAAAGAACCAACTCCTTTTTATCGTAGGACAAACCTCTTCGGCGATTTCGGTGACTTCATTATCTTATAGGATTTGATTTGCATTCGATCAAGGTGCACATGTTTTTTTTTCTTCAAATTTTAAATTAACAGAACGAATTCACAAGTCGAGTCACGAAATAAAAATGCAGTTGATCACGGTGGTGCTTAATAACTACTTCATTTCGATGTTCACGAATCCTTCTTCGATTCCAGGAAAAACGTTAGACAAAGGCCTTTACCCTGAAATGACACAATACGCTTTTTTTTCAACAAGAGAAGGATTATTTGAAATTGTGAGGTGAATTTTTTGCACATTTATATTTATTCATGAAATTATGTGCATGCATTCGTTAAACTCACCTCGCTCAAGCTGCTTTTGTCCAATTCTGAATGGCAGTTGGAGGTGGAGGACGGAGTAGAGGAAATGGAGAGGGAAAATTGCGTCATCACTTTGCGACCAACCCGTAAGAACGAGGTTTCTTGCATAGTAAAGGATATGACCGCCGGTTCAAATTCTTTCAGTGCAAAGGCCAAGAGGTGATGCGGCCTGCCAATATTCAGTGTGGTGTGTTTTTAACGTGCAGTGGAAACTGAGCACATCATACGAATTTGTTGTGCCACTGACATTCGATATTCCGCATCGATAGTATACGATAGCGTTAGCATGATCAGCACAGCTCCATAACCATCAGGTGCAGTGATTTCCTCTTATTTCATGACCACGAGGAAGATATAATGCAAAGAGTGTGGAATAACATAAAATGCACAAAGCGCATCATGGAAAAAAATTGCACTGAATTAGCAACTTTGTGGTCTCGCTTTGCTTGTTTATCTTTACATCTCGCATAATTCATTCTCAACATATTATACATTTCATGATTTTTAAAGGATATTGTCATTGACGACTCAAAAATGATCCCAAGAATTTAAATTTTACTGAGAAATATGTGTACTCCGAGTGAGAGGGGTAATACATGAATCTTTAAAATCGGGTAGCGTACCTTAACCTCCACTTTTCCTCGCTCGATGACGACAAACTCAGGGTAGAAGCATTTCAATAAGCTACTGCTATTCTCGCTCATCTGCAAAAATATTCTGCAGTTTGACGGTTTAGTTTTTTTCATGCATCAAAGAATTTCACAGAGATAAGAGTGAAGCTAAAACACAGTAGATGTATCACCACATAGTTTTTCTTTACTGGGAATAGAACAGCTCATATCTCTTTTCCTTTCTTTTTGACGAAGCTACACAAAAAATGAATAATAGAAGCAATTGAAATAAACTAAAAATGCGCCAAGAATGTTTCAGATTCACGTATATTACACAGTTAGGAATAAATATTGCAAACATACAGGACCATAATATAACCTGTGCTTTTGACATTGATTTTTTAGTCATTTTATTCCCTGCTGCGTCCAATATTCATTAAAAGAACCTTTGGATTGTCGAACAACGAGTTGCAATACTGGAAGATCTTTTGACCTTTTCATTACGGGTTGGCAGCAATGCACATATGTCCGATTAGCTACAGGCGAGAACTGCCACTTTAGTCTGCTCTCAAATTCTGCTAATACCTTCTTCAGATATGGGCTGAGAACGGCTGTAGACAATGGGATCAAAACATTTGCTATAACAGAAATAAGAATCATAATCTGTGGTTTTTAACGACGAAAGACTAACTTGAATCTTATTCGGCAGTCCTGTACTTTCCATTCTTGAGGCCATATTAACAGTATCGCCAAATAAGCAGTAGCGAGGAGTCGCCAGACCAACGACACCAGCTGCTACTGAACCACTATGGAAACCCACCCGAATGGCTGGAACTTCAGTGTGATACGAAAGTTTGAAGTTGCCAACGAACTGAAACTGAGAAGCTAATTTATGCAAATTCTTGCACTAGTCAATACCAGCAAAAATGAAGCCAAAAGAAAAGCGAGCAGTAATATTTCAGTAATTGATCGGAATGCACGTACGCCCCACAGCATTTCTCTGTTCGTATATCATCTCGCAAAAAAAGTTAATGAAGTCCTTGTAATTCATTCACTCATTCACACTGCATGATCTAGTTATCAGAAGGAATAATTCAAATTTAATTCTGTTGCGTATTTCGATTTTCCGCTTTAATATGGAGTACTGAGTGGAAACAATGAACTTCTCCTTGTTGATGCATCCCGAGTTCTTAGCTGACGAAGAGTTAGCGGCAGTCGCTTCGGAGAAAAAATTGCTGTAAAAAAACGTATGGAAAGAAATAGTGCTTAAAAAATTGTTTTATTGCGTGCATAAAATTCGTTCAGACTTATAGAGCTAGTCCAGCTATCGTGAATAGAAGTTAGAATTTCGAAATTGAAGGCAAGAAAATAAAGCGCAGTTTCGCATGTTTCCTTCAGTATCACTTGTACCGAAAATGCTCTCACCGCTTTCATTTTTAGTGCTATATCGGCGATATTTTGTATATGTGCGTTACCATTCTCTTTTGGAACACCTGACACAATCATATACGCGTCGCTGATTGTTTCAACCTGAAAGACCAATGTTTAATTCATAGATCTACTTCCGTTGTAGACCAGTTACAGTGAATGACGCTGACACCTTCCATTCGTGCTGCCGCAAGCTTTCGTCGTATTCTCAAAATGGCTGATATAAATCATTTGGATAACTAATCAACTATGCTAACCACTGACCAATCCATCACGAGCCTTTGTCCAGCTGTTTTAAGCAAAAAATGTAGCTTTTAGAGTATTCACACAGGTGTCTCAGTAGAATTTTTCGCACGAGAAAAATCACAGAACAAAGAAATAATCTTTCACTTAATGGTTCAATTCAACAATACTCCAGCCTTGTATGCATCATGCTTCGCTATGATTCCGTCGAAACCAGCGAAGAGGTCGTTGAGAAATTGAACGACTTGAACAGGTGTGGCTGTTGCGGAGATTTTAGCGAAGCCAGGAATATCGGAGAAGAGCACAGTGGCACATGCGTAGAGCTGAGGATGAACGGTCTTGCCAAGCTTTAGATCTTCTGCCACCGATCTCAACATAAATCACTCATAAAGGAATATTAAAAATTCAACACTTATAATTCAAAACAAGAAAATATTTTTCGCATCCACAGTTGCTGCAAGAACAATTGCCACAAAATGCGCAATATCTGCATAGGCTCTACTACCGCTGGCGCTAGTAGAGCCTATGCAAATATTGCTCATTGCATGATGCGGCTCTTGTTCTCAAGGAAACAAGAGCCGCATCATGCAATGAGCAAACGTTACGTCTTCAACCTTAAGAAGTTTTTCTCAGACACATTAACTATAAAGAGTTAATTAATATTGTTGCTTCGCCGACTGCTTTATCAGACATACTTCGGCAGCATATTATTGAGAAGGCGATCGGCTTGTTGTTGAGCTTCCTCCAATAAACTTGTTCTCTCTCGTACTTGTGTCTCAAGATTTTGAGTGTACTGAAAAACACAAACGTTATGGAAAGGCACTAATATTATGAACAGTAGGCTGCCGGTCAAATATTATGGGTAAGAATAGAAATTACGAGCAAGATAAGCAGGTGAAAGCACCATCAATCGAACTAGTAACAGAAACATCAACCAACCTCTTCCATCATTTTCATCATTTGATCGACAAGGGAGCCACTCGCACCGCTGAAAACAATCGTCTGTAATTAGGGTATTCGCATCACTCATAATATTTCATGAAGCAGAACGACTCAGTAATATTTGTTTTGCTATAGAACAGCATAACCTCATTTTTTTACTTTCGATAGCTCCCTAACGCTCCGGGAACTAGGAAGACAATGGAACACGCATTCAAACATCTGAATTGGAGACTACCTTGATTTTAAATTGGAATGCACAATAGATTTCATTTTCTTGATGTTCGGACGAGCTTCAGGTGTCTCCAGCCAGCATGACTCTATGCCCGATATAAGTTGCGGATTGTAAGTGCCATCGCTAGGGAATGTCGGCCGAATCGCAGCTTCCTCTTCTCTGGCGTTTGCTATGCGCTCGAGCAACTCTTAAAATGAGATTTACGATTTCAGAAGCGTCGTATTGCATGCAATCGGCTTGCAGTCATCGAGGGATCAGTGGCTATTGCATCAACATAGGTTCACATATTAGTATGCAATGACATAACGTGAATTTTGATTTCAGTCACGAGCGACCGCAACGGTGTGCCTGCAGTCAACAGAAACAAGCCAACTTGAGCAAACAACAGGGACATGCTTCCCCCTGCCAATGAAGCAATTTATATAAATATGTGAAACGTTGCACAACAATGACTTTAAACTTACTGCTTTTATTCATAGTCCTTTCATGAAAGGGTTCCACCCGATAGAGTATCTGATAGAGAACCATGCCCAGGCTATAGATATCGGCTGGTTGTGTTCCCGGTGGTATGAATTTTGTCGCCAATATCTCTCGGATAACCTCAGGTGCCATTTGAATGTGCTCTAAATAAAGTGAGTCACTGATGTCTTCACTATTTGGCACTTTCTCTTTAGGCACACCTATCAGAGAAAATAACAACTGCAGAAAAGTTGAAATGTGAACAAATAATGAATCAGATTGTTCATTCTTTCATAACGTAGCAATGTCGAGAAAGCATAATGTCGTTCCACCACTTACGTTTCAAAGCAATATGCGTTTGAACCTGGAACGGCTGAGGTGACAACAAATACATCTTTGTGAGATGATTGAGAAAAGACGTCGTAATACCAATTAGCACTCCAACATTAACACTAAGCAAAATCTAACCGTCCGTCAGCAATACATATTAGCGCGCTATGCAACAAGACTTTGTGTTGTTGGTCACCCTCGGCGCGTGCTATGCGTTTTTTAGGTTGTTGGCTGAGGGCATTTTCGACTGACCGAAAAGGTGAACAACTACCGCACGAAATATCCTAAAACTGTATGAGCATAGATTGGGATGAAACACACCTTTGGCACAACCGGTTCGCACTTCGACGGGTTCTTTTTCCACTCCTTTTTTGTCCTTTTTTCCTTCCTTTTTCGAAGTTTCACCGTTCACTTCTACTTCTCTCTCCTCAATTATCTCATTCGTACGTTTGATCTCATTGTGACGAAGTTTGTCAGCAATGATCACCTGAAGGAAGCCAAAATGACAGTAAAAACAAAAGTGGAATGAATGCTCAGTTCTATGACGCATTAGCAAACACGAATTTAAATACTTGATAAGTGTTTTTGCTAATCCATGGAAATATAATGTCTTTGAGGTCCATATTTCTATCAGCTAGAGGTTGTTTCGTTGGCATACAACATACCAAGTTTTGCTATCCAACTTTGCGTATTTAGATCTCGACTGTCCACAGTTATCTCAGATTTCTTTTCAAAGAAAAATGCAACGAACCAATTGAATAGATTCAACCACCATTAAAAATTAATTCAATATCGGTGCCAAATAATGAGCATTTGCAATTGAAATGCACCCAGTTTTCACTTAATAGCAGGAAGCAGACCACTAAGCAAGACCACTTTAAAAAATAATTGAAGTTTTCGCGCCGCAATGGAGCAGTGCGCTTTCGTAACACAGCTCTTAGTTTCTCATCATCATTACCATCTTCAGGCTTGCATAGGATATTCGCACTTTGTTTCACCAAAATGATTAATTTTTTTCTTTTTTTTTTGAATATTAGGTACTGCTTCAAAGAAAGTTCAATAACTGTATTCTTTTAAGGGAGGGACCTCTGTGCCATAATTGGACAGTCGGATCGTCCAATTTGAGTCGACCAAACAGTTTTGAAGACAAAGATAGCCATGCACCAGAACGTTTGACGAGTGCAGATAAGCAAGACCCTGCAAAATGATACGATTCCTGCAAATGGAATTGCTTAAGAAAAACAAGTGAAAAAAAACGTGTAACAAAAGCTTGCTGCATGGTGTGCGCTTTTCGCAACATCGGCTATCTTTGCAAACAACTTTGTAAACTCTCAACAAATAATGGAACCAGCGCAGTAGTACCTCTATATATTTCAGAACAGAGTTATGAAAGCTCTCAATTAGTCAGATTTCTGGGATTTTTGACGTTCACAGTCTTTGCAAAAATGATAGGCCAGCATGAGCGTTGATACAAATGATAGCAAAAGAATTTGGCGGCAGATTTCGCATCTCTGCTTCGGTGGTCTTCACATTTAAAAGACTCAGCCAATGCATAGGCAGACAAATACATGTATATGTGCAAAGACGCAATGTCGCCGTGATGCGCTTCACAAATGGAAATTTTTTGATACAGAAAGAAGAAGAAAATTTTTGAAAGTGAGGAAGATTGAATAAAATCGAGTGATGGTAACCTTCACGACATCTTTAGCGAAAGATATCTGAAAATTGCGACCCAATTTCAGTTCATCGTTGAATAAGATATCCTGAAAATGGAGGAATCAACTGCTTCGCAATCACTGCGTGAATTAAAACGACATCTGCCGGCAAAAACAAGGACCGCAAGTTTATGGGCTAGGAGCAATATAATCATAAGAGTAAAATAATAATCACCATGGGACATAATTGATACGCGAGACCTCTTAGAACCTCAGGGTTAAATTATTTTAGCATAGCTTGTGGAAGCTGAGAACCATAAGATTTTGATATTTTTTACATAATAGGTGAAAATATAGGCCACACTGCCGGCGTTTTATGAAGAAGCCTTGTTCGCCACATGAATGAAAGATAACGTGGAAGCCGCCCAACAACGGATAACATTGTCCGCATTCTTTGCAGGCGCATAATGCAGGATCAGCATGAAACCTCACCAGAACAGAGCGGTAAATGAATTTCAAATGCGTTCTTGCAAATGCATGACAAGTTGTGCTCTATGGAATCCACTAACGCTTGCCATGTGCTATGCAGTGTTCCAAGAATAAATTTTTTAGTCACTGCAACACTGCAACAAAAATTCTGAGTTTCAGAAATTTTCAGAACGCTGCCAATTCGGCTGCCGGGGGTCTCTGAAGACCTCATCAAAATCTTCTGTAGATCCGACTCTGCATCTGCAACAGACCACGAGATACGACGGCTCACCTTTCGCGCCCATGCAACTAATAATGAGTGAAAGGACAGCCGCAAAGCTGAATTGAACTTGAAGGCATTTAAGATTCTAATTGAAACATCTCACGAAACACGCCCTATCTCTAACAGATTGCCAGGTTTTAAGGCTTGTTTAATAGTAAAGATTATACAGTGCTGTTGCCAAACTTCTTATACAAATCGAAATTGCCGGAGATAATGAATGCGACGTTTTAGTCAACCTCTTCGTCATCAGCAAAGGCTCATAACGATGAAAGATTCACGGTTCAAATTTATGGAATAAGACTGACTCAACTGAAGGGTATTGTCAAAGATGTATCTATGTGGAGCCAAATACTCAAGAGTGTCAGTTAAATGCTCAAATCTAGCACATGTCTCACGCAGACCATGAGCGAGTATGACTTGCTTTGCCAGAGAAACAACTCGAGAAAAATTCGGCCTTTTAAGCCCGAGCAGTAAGCAGGATGTGCGGAATCAGAATACAGGGCTAGTCTGGCAATGCAAATCACTCAGACAAGCCCAAACTTCATGTTCAGTGGGCTGTAAGACGTAAAAGCGAGTGAGCTTCATTAAGAAGAAATTTTGTGGGATATGAAACTTTGGGGATAGGGTAGGGAGGTAACTTTTGGAACCTCGTCGGTAAGGTCCGCCATTCCTCTCTCATATGCAACCTTGGAAACTTTCTTCCAATCTGCAACTTAATCTCGAGGTGAAATTATGCGGATGAAGAGATAAACAGTTAAACAAAGCTTTCGCGAGGTCTGTTTTTTTATTCAACAGAAAATTTTGTTCAAACATGCAATGCTTCAATTTCTCCAAGGGAGATTTCCGTCTTCATTAAAATACTACTGCCATCTATTTGCTAAAACATCTTGGTGCAAAAACAATTGTGCATGCAATAAAAGTGATGCCCAGAGCTCTCGGTAAATGACAACAAAATTAGTGACCAATAGAGGTGGCAGAGACTTCTACGCAAGTCATTCTCATTTCTTTTCTATTAGAGTGGCCGAATGGTGGAACAAAAACACCTTTAAAGGCTGAAAAAACCTCAAGACTTCCTCGCTGACAATGTATCCAAAGAACGATGAATTCGTTTTGTTGATTGAATGAGATTCCAAAAAATTTGTTCAAATTCTCATTTTCGAGTAGTTTCATCTGAAACAAAAGAAATAATGAATTTCTGGAAAGAATTGCTCCCGTATTTTTTCATTCTCACACATATACAAAAAAATTAACTAAGTTATATTTGATTGACTAAAACTGCTTTTAACTGAAAATATAGAAATCTATTACGGATCCAATCCTTCGTTCCAACCTACAGCCATTTCTGAAGTTTGAAAAGTGTACTTCATCTGAATCCTATCCTATCGTAAGATAAGATCCTTATTAATCTGCTGGTTTTTAAAAGACGTTTTGGTGAATATAAAAATGGCTTTTTCAATTTCAGCTCAATAAAGACCTATTCGAAAGCATCATTTTATCTGCTCCATATATGACCCACTCTGGGAATATCTAACAGCCACAGCATCATCATTTTAGTAGGGTAAGCAGAGCCTGCGTAGGTACTATGCTTATTTCATTCATTTTACGTGCTAACAAGTGGCAGAAGACGCCTAATTTTGAAGAACTTCGGCACTGTTTCATTATTTTTCAACCAAAGAAGAAGAACGTTATCAAGCGGGGATGACAAAGGATGTTGCGTTTAAGCAAAAGCCCGTTTTTGAAAAGATACTAAGCGTTTCACCGCCCTCCTTCAGCAGCTTCAGTTCCTTCTTGACGAACGCCAAATTTCTGTTTTGAGTATAAATCTTTGCAGCAAGTCGAACTCCATTGCAAACAGCCTGTTGTACGCCAAACGATGTAACGATATTGTGCCCTGATTCACTACCAGCAAATGAACCGCTCGTGCTTGTATACCGAGAAAGATCCGACTTCTGAAAGGTACAGATCAACAGACATGCTGACGAACAGAATAACATTGGTCACTCATGACGATCCGTACTTGTTTGGAAAAACATCTGTTCACATTAACCAATCCATAACTATATCGCACCTTCTTGCTGTACCACCCGCAATACCGAGTACACATACTCTACCAATACATCATATATATTCAGAGGTCGACAGGCGTAACAGTTGGTCTTGAACGGCACCTGAGCGCACTTAAGAGACAATGCGTGCTTAGACAGTTAAAGAAAACTTTTATCCCACAAAAGGTATAAGTAAGAATGAAGCAACTGCCATCTTCCGAAATACTTCAGTTCACTATAGCCCTCTGTGCCGTCCTTTTCTTCACCCACCCCGTCCCCACCCTTCTCCCTCTTCCCTTCCCACAGTTGTTGCTTCTATATGTCCCAGCAAGCATGCTTGTATTTTGGCTTCAGTTCAGTACAGTCTCCACCTTGGCCATCTGTCCAGCCTCATTTGTTTTACGTGCTCTGTGCCGGAGCACTTACAGCTGAATTCTTAGGCCGAAACGAACCACTCTCTTTTTCGGTCTTATTTATGCTTCAAGCGGTTGAAGGACTTTTCTGCAAGTAAATTCAAAGTGCAGCTTACCGAACCGCCAGTAACTAAGCGGATATCGTCACGAGGAATTCGCCACGTCATATCGTACAGTCTGCGCTCCATTCTTAAAAAGTAATCAATCAAATATAACTCTTTGTGTGTTGTTTCGAATAAAATTCATCAGCGGAATCTATTCGAAAAATTCTTTTCTCACATATGCTTCTAGAGCAAGAAGTCCATATTAATTTGCCATATTATACAATACACTACATACTTCAGAAGAAAGAACAACAAGACCGCACAGACACATAATTTCTATGTATACAACACACAAGCTATAAAAGTAATGCGGTCGAGTGCAGAAGGTAGGGAACCCCTTAAACTCAAAACAGAAAAACAAACAACAAACGTTTTTAAGTAAACAAAATATCCGGTGGGTACTAGAATTCCAATGACAGTCAAAGTAGCAATGAGGATATAGATAGTAGTGTAGTCACAAAGTCCTCCGTCGAAACCACATCTCGGAATATCGGGTGGAAGTTGGCCGCTTTCAGAGCTCCAATAATTTTGCACAACTTCATGCGCCACCTGAAATATTCCTTCTCTTATGAGTAGCGTTCTTTGGGAATTCTTTTTCGATCTACAGTTCTGAAGCTAAGAATGGATATTGCTACTAACTTACTACTACTATGACGATCCATCCGCTGGATCCCATTTTTAAAACTTACTGACGATCACATTACTTCCGATCAACATCAGGCAGGATATACTTTGGTTAAAAACTGGTCAAAAATTTTTGGTCAAAAATACTGATCAAAAAAACTTGGAGAGAAATGAGATAAGTCGAAATCGATCACTAGCTCTTATTTTCTTGTTGTTTAGGCATGTGTGAACGTCATAAGCTTATTTCAACTGAGATTATCGCAACAGGCTTGTGAAACAAAATTATTACTCTGCGCATTAACATCAGTTTTATTGCCATTTTGCTTTTGTATCGCTTTTTAACAACGTGGCGAATTTTAAATGACGGCGAATGCGAACTTTTAATGCAAATTTCACCTTTAACACGTTTACACGCAGATTCTTTAGCTACTGCCAGAGTTCTTTCGTGAGTACAACTGAAATATCCATCAGCACAATCAAAGGGAGCAAATTTTATCATTCCTGAGTAGTACAGACGGTTATAGTTTCCCACTCAGGCATAAACTAATGCGTACTTGATGCCGCTGCTATCAGCTGAATTGCTCCAACACATCGAAAAATTGGCACACAGCGAAAGCTTGAAATTCTTTCCGTTTCTGGTTTTCGACAGTACGGTTTGATATAAAAGAGCGCGCGGGCTGACCAGAATATTTCCCATTGCTATCGGTTTTGTTGAAATTTGTACAGCATGCAATTCTTCAGAAATTATCATAGGATTCAGCTCTCCTTAAGTTTCTTTTAATTCGACAAATGTGCTCATTTCCCTTGCAGTCAGCTCGTCCAGCTTCACTGTTTTTTTCACTCTGATCAAAGTGTCTGACAAAAATAGGTCATCAAAACCAACTTCCCTCTTCCTCGTTTCTCGATATGCTGATTTTGGATGGGGCAAGTAACGGCAACAAGAGAGTGTGTTATAAAAAGTTTTGGAAACCTGTTTTCTCTCCCCCTCCTCCCCTTCCTTTTTCTAATTTCCTGTCAGCTTTTAGAAGTCGAATGAAGGAATCCTGAGCACCAAGCTTCCTAATTTTCAAAGCATCTCGCACTCCTTATACTGTAGCGCACGCACTCTGTTAAGAAGCATGAATTCCTTATCATTATTTCTTTGCAGCATCTTGTGCATCGGGGCCGCTAAATAGCAATTTTGTCTGCCAAAAAATTCACTCATTTAACAGTCAAAGAAAAATAACAGGAAAAAGGCGAGGGGAGGGGTGGAGGAGAGTTGCAGTTTGTGTGAAATCAATGGTAGTACCATCATGCACAGTTACCAAGGGAATTTCCATTGAAAAGAGACTCACATGCTCACTGGAACATTCCTTCTCTTGATTCTCGCAGTCAGTTCCCAGCTTAGCTTCAAGTTCCACGACAATAGTCGTTGTCCCATTGTTGACGAAGTAAGTGGCATAGTTTGGCACACGTAACGCCTTATCGTTTATTAGTACGTGTCCCGTCATACCTACAATCGCGATCTATTATTCATACTTTTATGCTCATATTTCATCGTATAAGTTAGGCGTTCCCGATTGTGCTTTGATTTCTGCTGAGAAAGCTCTATACTATCTAATAATTTAGTCCCAAGAGAATACGAATCTAGTAAGTGACGTGGTAGTATTATTGAGACCTCTGAACACATCTGATTATAACTGTTAAAAACAAATAAAATCTTGAGTTTCATTTAGATGGGAGAGGTTTGTCGCCGGCTATTGAAAGGATGTATTTGAAGCCACTACGATCAAACATAACTAGCCGCATAATAACTCATCGCAGAATTATACCAATGAATTGACGATCGGTCATTTTCTTCCATAACTTCTTCCCGTCGAAGTAGACATCGTCGCGCCCAGTTTCCTTATGGGCTTCCCGAAGTGCAAGTCCATAAAGGAAAAGAGCATCATAAAGTGACATATAGACTAACGACGAATACTGCAACACAGAGTTCAGTTCCCGTTGAGGCCAAGAAAATCGGAATGTTGGCATGCAGAGATGCCCATGTAATGACCACAGAAGAACACTCGGGAATTTCAAATATTAATAAGTCACGATCCAGAAACGGCAAAGACTGTTCAGCCGTTTCACTTTTGCTGTACTATTGAGTACACCACTGGAAAAGTACGAGAAAAAAAAACTGATCTTTGTACTCTATAATTCATCAGCATTTGGCATTACAGAGCGTCCAGCATTGCCAACACCTTCAAATTACTTCTGTTTCAATGTATAAAAACTGTATAAAAGTTCGGAAGTTTATTAAGGAGCTCAAAAATGCTCGCATCATGGAAAGGCAAGAAGGCTTTGAAGCGATAGGCAGATGACATGAGAAAAAAACCCACCAAAGAAACAAAAAAAGGAGTTAAAGAACACTTTTGCTTCGGAATCATGCAGCAGAATATGAGCGACGCGCAGCAAACGGATCATCCCCCCCTCCCCTCCCCCCCCCCTCGCTCCTCTCCCCAGCTCGAAGTGAAAGGTTTCGACAGTTGAACAGTAAAGGTCTTTGAACAAACTAAAAGCAGATCTAAGCGTTACATTGCAGTGCACATCCAGCGACTGCCTATAGTGAAAGCAGAAAAAAGGTTCAGAGAAAAAAGTTCCTTCCCCTCATCCAAAAATAGCTGCAAATCCTCCTTTATGTTCCTCTTAGTGAAAAATTTTCATTGTTGCCTCAGAATGTTGAAGCACTAGTTTTGCGCCCAAAATAATTGGGTGAGCATTATGCCATCTTTTTTAGCTATTAAACACTCAGTTTTTGACAAACAAAGCGCACATGAGGAATTTTGACGAAGCAGGCAAAGCGGACCGATTTTATTGGAGAGGGGCCTGGAAACTGAAACTTGGGCCTGAAACTTGAAACTTCTGGCCTGAAACTTTTGAAAACTTCGTAGCAGAAAAATGTGAGCTTTTTAAGGAACTATGGTTGCCTTTCCGGAATTTTGGCCGCGATAATTGTTCTTCGAACTCGTCTCATTAAAAAATGGACGAGCAAAGCGATCAGAAATTCCCATTTCCTGAGACACATTATATGCGTTTAAAAATTTCGGCTGTCGAAATTTACAGCACTTGCTACATAATATGCGATCTTCGATGTGTACCTATATTTTTTGGAATATTTCATGATTTGGAGTTCATGGAGCATGTCATCGAATTCGATAGATGCAAATCGTATCTATTTTGGTGGCTATTTTATCAGAAATCATCCAACTGTATTGCGGACTATGAATTTTGCAGTGAATTTTTGGAGTTAGGTAAATGTTCACTTCAGTAGCTGGAATGGATCTAATTTTTCTTTTACTGGAAAAGTTTTCATTCGCTCCGATAATGTCCAGCATTTTGCCTTTTAGAGCTGGATTTTTATGACAGCAGAGCAAAACAGTCGGGAATTTTTCAACTGCTGCAGATACCTGGAGCATTTTGTAATCTGCAAGAAATTCGCAGCCATAAAAGCTTCAGTACTAACCAAAATCGATTCCCTGTGCCGAATGGCTATTGCGTCAATCCAGCACCCCATCATAAGCGTAAAATTAAAAAAAAAAAAATTTCATGGCATCCTCATAATTTACCGCTCCCATTTCACCATTTTCCCAGAAAATAAGACCAGTTTATTGCCCTTTCTCTGCTGCTTCAGCTGGCTGTTGGAGCATTGGTTCCTTTCACTTATTTTTAACAACGGGGAGTGTACGTGCATTTGACTTGATTGGGGCGGGCATTTCACTACGCCTCGTTTAGAATGCCGGGAGTTGCTGAATATCCTCCGGCCGTGCAGGACAAGCTCCTGACGAAATGAGTCCAGGGCTGCAGAGCTTCGGAAACCAGGATTTTGGGGACCGGAACCGTTTCGAGTCCCGAGGCGTTCAAGCTCTGACGTCCACCAAGAACTCACGCTTTGTTAGCTTACGGGTGTAGGGGTGAGTAAACGCCTCACTGTCGCATACAAGTTTATGCAGTCCCCTCCTCAGGACCACCTCGCACCTTTATGCGGTAACCAGCTGCAATGTATAAATGCCGACTCAAACGAATTTCTGCACGAAATAGGGCTGAAGAAGTCAGCAACCAGCTCAAAATTTCGCGTGTGCATACATGACTGATCTTTAATAGGCGGAAGTGACCCTTAAACGCTTCCCAAAAATTCGTGGCCAGTTTGAGGAGTGGGAACTGTTGAAAAGTTTCTGGACAAGGTCCTCACATAAAATATTGTAAAACTCATAACACGAATATCACCTCAACTTTAAGTGAATATCAAGCAATGAATGGAAAGTACTAAAGGGAAGTTTATTTTTAAAAATTGGCCATGTTTGTCGAAAGTGCAATTCGCTTACATGCGCAGTCAATACGCCAGTTCTCTTGAAGAATTTCTCCTTGAAGCTGTCCACAAATTGATGATCGTAACCATGTGCTGTTATCTAAAAGAGCGAAACTAAAGGACTGATAATGACGAAAGATACAGAGAGTTTCAAAAGATCGTTAGCAGCTGTGAACGCTCTCTTCCACCGTTCCTTTCTGAGCAAAATTATATTTTTCAAGAAGCGTCAAAAAATCGTTAGAATCTCACCAGTATGGCGTCGTCAAACGCAGCTCTAACTTCGTCTTTGTTGACGTTGCTCGCTTCCCATGGTAAATGTTTCACTTTCTAAAATTTAACTATTTCTGAACACTGTTTCTGTGAGCACGTTCAAATTTTACTGTTTTTAATAGAGACGTAAGCAAATCTCTCCACAGTTTTTGGAGAATTTCATCGCCCACTACGCTTGCTTGCATTTTCTGGTTTACTGGAGTTGATTGGAAAAGGGTTCGAAAGCGGAAAAAGTTTTGCTTCCGGTGACTTTTCAGTTTTCGAAGCTTTGGATTCACTGCAGTATTCTTTCAGAGTCTAATTCCGATCTGCTTCCTAAAAAATTGAAATTTGCAATTTATTCCGTCAATCATGCTGTGGTTGCCTAGTGTCATTCAAAAAATTCTTTGGGAGGCCAAGCGTCACACATATAAACGAAATTCTGGATACCATTCATAATCAAAGTATGCAAGGCCACTAAAAAAGCAGCGACCGTTTGCCAGCGTAGAATGCGCTGCATTGATACCAAGAAAACCTGAGAGTAGTTTCTTGCGAAATATGTTCCCCGCCCCCACCCTCGCAGTAACGCTGCAAATCGCGTTCCTGCAGACGTTTTTACCTCTCGATAACATTTCTTCTCCAACTTTTATTTTGCCCTCACAAAAGTTGTCTATAAGTAGTTCTTGACTTTATATAGAAATGGTGCATGTGTTTTTTCTTTTATATGACCTGTTTTCTTGGAAAGTTTTTCTCTTCTAAAACCAGAGGAAGGAACGTTATCGCTTCTGCAGTAAAAACCATCACCCTCCTTTCAGTCCCACTCCTCCCATCCCTCCTTCACATGAAACTGCAAATCTGTAGACATCCAGCTGAACATTACCTTTGTTTCTTATACTGAGTGCTCACTAAAAGAACAGAAAAGCAAAACTTTAGATCGCTTCAGTGAAAGTTTTTCAAAAATGTCGTAAAATTTATTAGACTGATGAACAAACATCGTTCGCTCCTCACAACGAACCTATTTCTGACTTTTGTTCGCACAAACACAAATGTCTTCCGTACCGCAATTTCTTTTCATTTCGGCCAAACAAGCATTTAGGGGAGTTGCGCATTGTCTCGCGATCTGTAGAGATTCATTCTAAATGCTTTGCGGGGACTGCCGTTGTACTCGTTTACTGATCCCCTTTCGCCAATGAAAGAAATCAGCGTCGAAAGAAACTCCTATTTTTCCGAACCCAGTTCTACTTGACAGCAAATTCCCCCCCCCCCTCCCAGAAAATTCGATTGTTTTTTGGAATGTTAGACTAGAGTTGGTTAGTTCCAAAAAATACGGAGTATGGAATTTAATATGGCAAGAAAACTTCAAAAGTGATCGGATTACACTTGACGCGTGGCACAAGCGGGATTATGGGGACACTGAAGTGAAAATAGACCATACTCTTTTCTTTGTATCCGGAGAAGAGTAGTATCCGGAGAAATGAAGAAAAATTCGTGAAAACACATCAGCTCTATTTTAAAAGATTAGTTATTCCTTTCACTGAGCTTTTATTAAGCTTTTAAAACAGAAGTCTTTTCATGGATTGACAGCCGATACTTTAATGCATATTTCAAATGATAACTGACATGTGCAAGCCATGGTAGAACAAATACATATTCGTTGCTTTTCATTTTCGCTCTCATAGCTGCGATCATGAAGTTCGTTGCCGCACTTACGTCCAGTCCCATCTCACATACTATTACTAAAAGCAAGCATTATCATCACCGTAGCATTACTCGTCTTGAACTGTTAGAGACATTATTATTTCATCATCAAAGCAGAAATTTCCAAAAAAAGCGAATACGATGGAATTCAGTCGTTGAATTAAATTATGAACTTGATGAGACAAGCCACTCATCGTTACAGTGGAAAAAGTTTTTTTGCAATAAAAAATGACTTTTACCAACACCTGACCGTCAGATAATTAGTGCATCTGATTAATAACAGTCTGCTGATCCACAATAGCTGTGAATTGACGGTAGCTGTGAAAATGCGATGGAGCATCGGCTGCACGAAGCAAATTTAGCATTTATAGCGGATTGGAACTAACCACTATAGAGAACGCACATAAACTCAATGACTAATAATTGTAAGCGAAGGAGTAAAAATCACTTATTTGAAGTCTCAGAAGTGCCAATAAAACAAATCGGCTATCAAAATCAATAACTTTGAGATCGGAAATCAGAAAATCTCAATTTTTCGAGGATATTCGTGCAGTAAAATTGAAGCATTTCAGTATCACCACTAAAAAAGCTTCCTTGCCCACACAAATAACGTTGTAACATTCACTATGGTCGTGCCTATTGAATAAACTTACGGAAAGGAAAACGATGAATTACTTGCCAAAACGCAAACTACGAGGACTCACTCTGAGACTATGATGCTTCATTCAACGCAAATGGAAACTGATTCGCTCAGTGAGCACAAAGGTTAATTGAAGACATTCATAACGTTGATATTTATAATGAGCATGTTGCTAAGAATTGTTTTAGATATCTGAGCAAAACTTTATGACCTAGAAGAAAGTAGTCCAGCGTACTCACGTTTCATATGGCTGTTTCATAAGATGGGAAAAAAAATGCAATAGTAACTCAGCAATACTCTAACGAAATCCGAGAGCCGTCAACAAAATAAATATGCATACTACGACAGTTCGACGCGAGCTGCGACAGGATGTCTGAATTAAGTATTTCTTCCGCTGAACTATCGGGATCGAGTTCCACTTCGACGTTGACCCGTACTTTTTCCTCCTTCTTATGGCTTAGGATTCCTTTCAACGAAAAAACACTTAATTTCTCGTAATCGATCGCTCTCCTTACAATACCAATCTGAAATGCGTTCGAAGAAAATGTACAGTTGCTCAACATTAACCCATTTCTGTGAATGCTGCTCCTGAGAAAGGGAGACTGAGATTCATTCCTCGAGGAAGAAGAAGAGAGGGGAGCCATTGGGTAAAAGAAGAAAACTCTGTGAAATTCATCAGGTCCCACAATACCTCACTAATAGCACCCCCGTGAAGCAGAGCTCTTTTACTGATGGCAGAAACGATTGTTGTACAACTTCCGGAAGTACAAACAACTGATGGAAGCGTGAAGTGTTATCCGACATTTCAACTGTTGCTTTTCGAGAGGTAAGCTAGCATCTTAGATAGTTCAGTGTCAACACAACGTCTGTGCAGAAGTGAACTTTAACCATTGCTAAATGTTGCCTTCTTTTTGTTAAATAGCGTTCAAGTATGTGTTATAGCGTAGAATAACTTCTGATATCGAGAATTAAAACTTCAAGCAAAACTCGACGAGCTCGACGAGAATCATCCAAAGAATGCAGTTTTTTGAAATATGAGAAGCATAGAAACATCACGTGAATAGATGAACAACCTGTTTCCATCCATTGAGCTTAATAAAAGTTAACGTTGCTCTCGCCATCTCAGTTGCGGATGTTAGTGCTACCGATCCCATTGTACTGTAGATTGATCGATCAGCTAATGCATCATCGCCAGACATATGAGCGATTATTGGAACATTCCATAACGGTGCCAGTCTTCCAATTACAAGAATTTCTGCAAGAGATATTTCTCTTGTACGATTTGTAGGCACAGGATATGCTTTTTTAATTAAAAAAAGTCCTCAAAAGCAATCCTGCAAAGGTAATAATGTGGTCCGTAGAGTGGATTATAAACGTTATATTCGCTTCATTAAAATAAATACTGAGAATATTCTTCAGAGGTCCTATGTTTTGATGAACTTTGTAGGAAATCGAGTGCGTTTTTATGAACTCCACATGTTGTCATTGCAATTTCTATGGGAACGTATTGAATGAAACTAAGACTGCATGAACAGTTAAATGTTCTTTAAGCAGAATATAATTAAATGGAAGAAAATCTGCAGCATTGTGCTATTCAACTTCTTTGTTAAACAAATATTTCAGCGTATAAACTCGTGCTAATGCGTCACAAAATCATTATAAAGAACAAGCGCTTCACGAATCTTCCTGAGATGTATTAGTATCACCGCCGAATGACGCCGTTTTGCTGAACACTTGATGAGCCATCGCATACCTGCTGCTGTGATCTGCATCTCAAATGATACGACAAATTCATCATGAAATAAATGACGTTTTTTAGCTACTACGTTTGGTGTATAAGTTTTTTTTAGTTTTGATTCAAGCATCAGACTTGCAGATGAAGATTTTAGATCTTGATGGTAGCCTAATGCCAGAGCTGTCATAAAGCATGAAACAATGCGCTAGCACGGTTCCATGTTGGAACCATGTATGCGAAATCGGTGGAAAAGCAGAAGCCATCGGCAGCGTTTCTTGAAATGGCGCATTTTCGACGTCGAATTATTTCCGCTCTAAAAACTTAAGCACCTGGTGTTGAAACAGTCACGATGGCCAGGTGATAGGTTATCATTCAGTAGCTCAAATCATTACCCAAAAACATTCATTCGTTCTACGGGCTCTAGTAAATCAAATGCAGCGAACTTATGCACCAATCCTGTGCCAACGCTAAGAATCGAAAACAACCCGGTTTAACTCTTGCAACGCTCTAAATGATCGCCAACATAATACTACCAGTTTCATCTCTTCCTCAAGGCAGTCGATAACTTCCACTGCGTCAGCCGGCGAATCTAAATAGTCTGAATCTAAATGCCGAGATGCACAAATCTCCGAGAGCATTATAAGGTGAAGGTAAGATACATACTTTTTGGCGGGGTCCAGATTTCTTCAAAATTCCATAGAACATTTCTTGGAAAGTTTCACACTTTTTTTCGCAAAAGAAAACCGTAAATTTTTCGTCACTTATTCAACGTTGCGCGTTACTTTTCATAAGGAATTAGACGAAATGGTCGTGGACCCGAAAAACGCTCTCCTGACTCCGCAATTTTGCCGAGTGGAGAAAGCTTATGGTTTTATGCACTAGCGGGAAGCGTGCACTGTGCAGCACATGGCGATTCAGCTGCAACTTTCTTCGATCCGATTCCCATGCAGATGTCAGACTTGTTGTTCGCTTTCTGTAGTAAGTTCGATTCCTCTAAAATTTTTGTTGAAAGCTGAAACGGTTGCATATTCGGAGAGTTCTCCATTGCTCGTTAATCTCCTCTGACTTTATTCGTCCATATAAAAATGAATTCACCGCATGGAGCATAGAATTTGCAAACCGAAAGGAATTTTTCCGAAAGAACAATCAAGTCTCGGATTTGGTGTAGAAACGTCTTTCTCCTCGATGCATAAATTACGACAAAGTCAAACAATCTACGGGAAGTCATGGCTTTCCTTGCGTTTCAGATCTTCTCCAGGCAACAGAAACTTTTGAAATCCTAACCTCGACGTCGTGAAAAAAATCAAACTGCATAATTCCAGTCAGCGCTCGGAACTGTGCAGCAAATACCGCAGTTTATTTTGAATGAAAATCCACTTCTGCGGATTATTATAGAAGCACGAAATCTACTCAAAATGTTACTTACTTGCTGAAGCGAAGGGAAAAATGTGAGAAGCAACAAAACGAACAACATAGCAAGATACCATTATTACATCCTGGGCCAAAGTAGATCGTTGCATTGTGAAGGTAATGCAAATAAGCTGCATTCTCGACACCACTGTACTTGTTGCACGATTCCATAGTATAAATTCTGCACAATGGAAGCAGTAAATGCGCATGTACATCAACAACCATCCTAGGGGAGCCACAGCACTTCAACAGGCCACTAATATGTTCCAAACGAAGGGCTGCTTTTACTTGGACTGTTCATTATAGACGAATGAGGACAATCCCGTCTTTCCAGTGTTCTGCATGTTTGGATCCTCCAAAAGAGGACTGTTCAGATATGGGACAGAATCACTCAGGCAGGAAATAAAATCGATACATTCAAGTTCTATAGTTCCAAGTTATTTTCTTACAACCCACTGCTTCAAAGGGAAGGCCGTGAACTACCGCTATCCTTTAAAAAGGGAAACAACCTTTAACAATCGCCGTAATCACGAAGAATACCCAAGCGTGTCAGATTCCAAACTCGGGTTTGGCGCATTTGTGATCCACTGCGCTAAACTAATAGGAAGAATGGTGAGTTGCACGAATTGCTGCATCTATATGCTTTGCCAGCCGTTTGAGTTTTATGCCGTTGTTGATCTCAGCGGTGGAAATCCCAGTGTGGTGATCTTGGCGGTCCTAATCGGCGCTACTTTTTGCAGTCCAATCGAAGGAAATACGAACTAGGCACTAAGGCACAACAGTGTCATAAGATGGTACGAAGCACTCTTAATAGTCTTTTGGCGAACTGCAAATTTTCTAAGATGAATTTTGGAGGAAATAATTTGAAGAACAATATTACTCGAGAGTGAGGTTGGATGGGAGGATGCCACGGTCCTTGAGGTCCTTGGCGCACATTCTTAGTACATCTGGTTCATTGACCACCGCAGGGTTGTTGGGTAGCAGATGACCAACGCGAATGACCGACTGTGGCAGTGGTGCTTTTGGAAGTGATACAGATAGCCGAAAAAAGACAGCTAACGACAAACACTTCAATAGCAAGCCCATTTGCTGAAAGTGCATTTTTAATGTAAGATTTCGTCCCTGAGTTTGGAGATGCACATTCTGGAATTCGTTCTACTGCATTTGGAAAATTCACTCTGCTGTTCGAAAGTCCACTTTGCAACACGCATTTGTGCCTAACTCTGAGCAAACAGAAACAGTTCATTCAATTTCGACGTGAGGAGGTTTAAAAGAAAAGCAACCGTGGAATACACCACCTGCAGTACAAACTTCACTGCCATTCCTTTGCACAGACACTTAAAGAAAAAGCTGAAAAGCAGCTCAAAATTTATTAGTGTTCACCTTCGATCGCGCTGTTAGAATCTGCGAAGAAACACGCCAAACGAACGAAGTTGACTCGGGTGTGCTTAATGGAAATGAATGTGCTAAACTGTTCGCATCGAAAGCGCCTAATGCATGTGCACAAGCATGCTCCTACCGGAAGCATCCTTAATGGCACTAAGTAGACATCATTGGCTATCGATGATCAGTGATTTGCAGAAGCTTTTTTGAGCGCACAGAAAACGCAGCTGAAAGCTGGTATATTTCAGGGTCGCAATGAAACTGTCAGATATGGCTCATCGAAGCGAAACTTCATATCATAATCAAGTAGAGGAATTAAAGGAACAAAAGTTGAAATCTTGCCTCTATGGTTGTCTCTGTAGCACTTTTTTTTCGACATTTCTCGACGTCAGAGGTATAGAACATGCCGGCATTCCATTCCTCAAAGAACCTCCTCCTTCTACTTGCCGCTGAAGCATCTCAATCCTTTAATTTTTCCACGAGCGGAATCCGAAGTCAGTACCATAACGCTTCCAGTGTGATCGCTTATTCAAATTGGGGACACCTTTGTGATGGAAGCATCAGATCTAAAGTTTGATGTCGCAAGTTGGACTATTCCCGACAAGAAGTTTTTGCACTCCATCTTATCAACGCTCATCGCAACCACCACAGACTAAAAACACGACGACTGAAGAGTTATGTAGGGTGAAGCCGCACCATTGCAATTAAGACTGGTCGCTGAGGAAACTATCGTAATTGTCACATTCGAGGTCCACTAAGCTATCTTGTCTTTCAAAAATCCATCGATTATTAATTTTGGGATGCGCTGCAACACAATATTACATCATCTTTATTTGGTTGCATTTTCTTGTAAGACAGTCAATGCAAAGACAATTTTTGTTTCACTATTACCATCTCATTCGTACCTATCAACATTCTACCAATCGAATAGCGCATGCAAAAAACAAACGGCTGGAAAATTGCATAAATCTTACTAGCAGTGTGACATTTGATTGCCATAAACCATAGTGATTAATAACAAGATTAATAACAACAATGTTGAGAGGCTAGCACGCCTTTGAATCGATAATTTCTATGACATCATAGAACATTTCTCAAACAACATGATTAGTACTTCCATTTGATAAGGAAAAAAGCGATTGAAGTTCTCGAACATTGAGTTGAAAATGACGTGAACTCGTCCGGAAAACAAAGCGCAGCATTATACGACACATCGTTTGTCGCTCAGTTAACGGAGCGAGGAAGAAATGGTTTTTGAAAAGATTCTTCGAACTCCGGGGAAGTTAACGGTATGCGGGGCGAAACGAAGTGGAATAATTTTGTGCGAGAAATTTCACTTTTTAGATGTGGCGAATACTCACAGCAACTCAACTAAACAACTAAGTGACCTTCACAGAAAAGCGCATATGGCCGTATATGTGTCGATTTCCGCTATCAGTGATTACATTTGCTCTCAAAGGCGATTAGAAGCGACGAAATTTACAATCTCATACAGCAATTAAAGCAGATACATTAGACGCTAAACTTTACCGCATTATAATAAAATTCATCAACGCGTTTGATGGAGTAGTACTTGTGAGCGTCTCCAAGCAAATGAGCTCCACAAGAGAGATCTCAAGTATAAAGCTAGACGAAAGCAGTGCTGCCTACAAAAACTGGGCCGCGATCAAATCGCAGCATAAATTCGTTGCAGCAATCGCGCGAATAACGAAGATTTAGTCTGTGATCGTCAGTCGCTGAATTCGTTATCATACGTGCTGCAGGTATTCTGGATTCATGAACGAGAAACCTTCGAACTCGGTTTGGTCGAGGTTCATTAGAAACAGCCGATCGATCGGTGTCAGTTTAGGCAGTTCGTGAGTGAATTCCGAGTCGAAATTCGAGACGTCATCCGCACTTTTCTTAAATGAATAAAGCATTTCGCCATGGGATTTCCAAATACAAAGAACTGACCAAATAATGAGTTTGAACTATGAACAGACTTAGGTCACTCGCTTTTTGGGAGCGAGGATGGAGAGGCGATGAGGAATTTCATTGCACACTGCCGGCGGGCGTTGAGATCTCCGTCTAAATTTTCGCTGACGTAGGTCTGTGACGTTCAAGGACGCCAAAATTGAAATGCTGGCAACTCAATCCGCCGATGAAGCCGCGTTATCTGCCCCCTTAAAAGATCTCGCAAAACCGCCAAAAATTCACGGTGCCATTTTCCAAGAAACAAAAATTTCGACCCTAAGAGGGAGAATTATATAAAAAGTTCAGGGCTTTGAAAAATGGCACCCCTGGTATTCATGGACAAAAAAAACACCGGAAGTGAAATTTGCAGCGATCCGAATAATTCTGAATACGGGCAAACGTTTGTAAAATAAAAAAACAAAACAAAACAAAAAAACGCAGCAATCATTCGCCGAAAGCAGACGTGATTAATGAGCAGAACGGAATAAGAGCCGAAAACATTAACGACTCGAACTTTCTCACATACTATACACCTACAAGGTAGGTCAACTTTTCTATATTTGAGGAAAGAAACTGTGCTGACTGAAAAGCGAATGTTGTTGTGCGATGGACGATGGACAATCATTGTATGTAACGCGTTCGCGTATTGCTTCGTTGAACGATCGCACTAATTGTCGAAAACAAAAAAAACATAAATTAACATGATGACATTGGGTCATGCAGCAGGCAGCAATGACAACTGACATAACATCCATCTCACAACGAATCTTTTAAGAAGAACGCAGCCTTCTGACACCGCACACGCCAAACTCTTTTCAAGAAGTTCGAAGAAGAAAAAAAGGAAAGATGTTCATGTCAGAGAGTGGTATTCTCATGAAATCTCTCAATCGCCACCATCAGCGCTCTATTACTCGCTTTCTTTGTTTTTCAAAAACGTAGATAGGAAAACATGCAGACTGCAGAAGTGAGGCGAATCTGCGGGTCAACGTTTCTCCTCTCTCCGGTAATGTAGTGTTCCATCTCCGTTTTTCGCCAGTTTTATAGGTCGAGTAAGCCCCTGACGAAAAAAAAGTTATTAGTTTTGGCATCATATAGCAATATCCAATCTTTCAAAAATGCACCACTAGGATGAAAGTGCTTGTATGTACTAGTTAAGCTTTGCTAAACGAACAAAGAAACATAGGAATAAAACCATTGCAACAGCGCAGTGCATTTTTATGTAGTGCAACAAGTACTTCTTAAATCTTTAACAATAACAGCTGCAAATACGTGGACGTGTTTCAATTGTACACAAGCAAGCTTCATGCATTAAAGAAAAGTAAATGATACAAAAGAAATATTACTCGGAAAGAAACACACACAGCCACCTATAAAGTATGATAGTTCGCTGGTTAGTTAGAGAAACATAGGTGTCAAAAAACTGCTATTTCAAAGTGGCGTCCGTTTCATTTGCATATTACCACTTCGCTGAAATGGTATTCGATTAATTGGCATCTTTATACACGATAACAGTTTTAGACGTAAGTCTCATCGGCGACAGAGTTAAAGTACTCCGGATTGTAATAGGTGAATGAGCGGAACTCGTCTCCTCTCAGGTTTGAAAGAACCATCCAATCAGGCATCGTTAACTTCAACGGCAGTTTCAGAAATTGCGGATCGAAATTTTCTGTCGACGCTTCATGCTTCTGTAAAAAAGGAATAACAAAATGAAAGTGCTAGAAAATTCATGCATTTGTGCGAGCTGTAGCACACACAGAAAGGTGAGTCACTGCAAACACGAACTTACGAACATCAACACACGATATAGTGAAGGCCCACTGAGAACTTTTGATAAAATAGTTCTTGTCTGATTGGGAAAGCTCCAAGCAAGAACATTAAAATACGTTGAGACATTTGTTCACTGTCAGGAAAGTATTCATCCGAAAGATAAATTGGGTGTTCGAGGTATCCGGTTAGAAAGTAACGGCTGTATTAGAGTTACGCCGTTGGAAGACAACGACTGCAGAGGAGATGGAGTGGGTTTGGCGAAATAAGGCATGCCGTAATCGAAAGAGTTGTAATAGCGTTTAAGGCATTAACAGCAAGGAAACGAAATAAGCTAGAATAATCTTATCATGGTGAATCTATAAGAAGTCTTATTATCAGCCGGAAACTAGCCAGTTTCGGTTTGAATGGTGGCTGCACCTGCCGATTTTCGATTTTATTCCAGTCAATGCGGCGGAAGAACGGATGTTCCTGAAAACGAGAGTCGCTCATAATAACTCACTAACAACTTTTCATATAAACATGGAATGCCATGCGCACTTGAATTTAACCTAATTTAGCCTCCGCGCCCTCCCGAAGAGGCGCCAATAGAAGCAGTTTTGAACATTGGGCATCGCTCGAGAACAGGGAGGGGAGGTTAGGGGGACAGGAAATGCAGCAGTGGAGAGAGCTTTTTCCTGGAAAGCAATCGCCATCACGAAAAACAGGACATCTCGCAAATGTAGGCCATTCCTTGAAGACTTTAAAAAAAGAATAGTGTTGGCGTGAGTTAACCGCTCAGAGGAATGAAGTTCTCATATTATTTCCCATGCAACCGCAGGCTGTGGGCTGTCCCCTCATGCAGAAATTAACATCTCTATTCTTGGGCATTTTCAAGCAAAGATTCCCTTGCACGTTTTACTGCATGATGTTTTGATCAACAGAAGTAAGCAGCAGCAAATGATTATATACAGCAGAAGCCATTTTTAGCAGGATGTGCATATGTGCGTCATCAGAAGGTGCTTTCTGAAATATTACAGAATCTGAAAGGGGTTACCGAACGCAACAAACTGGTGCGATACATGCACTGCCGTTTGGTCACGTCGTGTGGCATGAGTGCTGACATTAATAATTATTGTGTATCCTCATAGCTTGCCTATTATCATGGGAGATGGTGCTGCCGGCCAGAGCTAAATCAGGACGGAAGACGATAGTAAGAATCCGAAATTAACAATGAGGCTGACACGTGTGTCTAGCAAAATTGGAAAAATGAATTCGCCCGAGCTATTCGCTGCTCTAGTACTCCCTCCCTATCTCACGGAATCGCCGATAGGAAGCTTATTTGCCCTAAGGTTCCCCACTGCATCCGGCACCTCACTTCGTATTCATGCGAAAACTTGTTCTCCGGATAAGGGCTGATCGGGAGGAGGGGGAGGGGAGGAGGTGAAATCGCCCGTGTCTGTTTCAGGTTCCTTGGCCACCCCACATCATCTTTTCCTGCGTAAGAATTCAACCACCTGTGTTAACTCTACTCAGGAAACTCTCGATGTGGCTGCCCACAAAGCGTTGAAATCTTGCCTATTGGCAAAAGGAATCTTGCAATGTGTTCTAAATAACTTTCAGAATGTGTGCGTATGCGTCCTGCGAATATGCGCGAAGTGCGGACGATAAGCACTTTTCTGATGCGGTTGATAGATCACGGGATATTTTGCCACTGCAAACGGCCAGCACGTCCTAGATTCTAGGCTATGTTCCATTGCACTCGTGAATCTGCCATAAACTTAGTGGTGAGACACGCTATTGAAAACAGTTAACAGTCGAGTGACTATTAAACCATAAAAGAAAACAGCAAATCTCTTTAGGAAAAAGTTTTGAAGCCGAATTCAGCGCTGCTTCATCCTCGTTTCATCTGCTTTATGAATGTGACGCACATACCTGGATATCCCTGCTCGATGTCTGTCCACAACCAAGACGCTTCTGTGGATTCTTCTGCAGTAATGCCTTGCAAAGTGACACAGACTCCTTTGACATCGACTTCGGATACGAAACATTGTGCTCGGTGATCGCTGAAACAAATAATGCCGGAGATTACAGGTAAGGCAATGACACCGCGTGTAAGACTTTGTCCTAAAAGCGGATTTAGATGGAAAGGAAAGGCGATATAAAGTTGATATAAAGACCTTGTCCAAAGGACGTATTTGCATCATGTCTCAGCACCAGTTTTTGGGTGCTGGAAGAGGAAGGAAGCGAGAATGCAAAGATTCAGGCCAATTTTAATTGTTCGAGATGGCAATTATGGGGAGGTAAGCCATAAGAAGTTGGTAAGTTTCATAACTACAAACTTTTGCGTGAAAATTTAACAACCGCTATCATTTCCATGCTGGAAGATTACGGAAAGCCAGACGAATCCTTGCCTTTGTACCATAAAACTGTTCCTCTCCCCTCATCGAAAAAACGACTGCCGCATATCGACTCCGTTTTTTATTCAGTCTGTGGATAAACGACTCCGATTCTTTATTTCTTCATTTTATTTATTTACTCCGAAGCCTCAAATTGGATAAACATACAAAGTACGTGAATACGAACAGCAGGTAGCAAAGCGCTCGAAAAGCTACAAAGGCTCATAGACATTTAACATGCAAGAACAAAAACAGTATGTAGATCGGAACGACTCAAACGCAGCTTGAAAGCCGGAGTGCTGTATTACCATAACCTATAGACTGCAAGGTTTTGGCGAAATGAAACTGATGCGCACATCGACTATGGAAAGGGGCGAAATGAGATATTTCTAACAGCGTGATGTCGGAAAAACGATTAAAATTTCGTGAGAAAGAGTCGACTCAAACTTGAACCTTTGCCATACCAATGAATCGTGATAGTGTGACGACTGTGGTGACTTTTGCGAAAAGAAATGCGGATAAAGCGTTTTTGTGCATTCTTTAGCAAGCTCACATGAACAAACGCGTGGCCAAAAATACTGACAACTGATGAAAACTTGTAACATACTGCTTAAAAACCCCTGGTTTCACAGGTTTCAACCTGTGAGATTTGAATGACAGAAACAACGTCCGATAAAGACTTTAATCCAGAGTGTGCGCACGAAACTTATGTGCAATGTGTGAGCTATCATACACAATGATTACCCGCATTTCACCTGAAGGCGAGAAACTGCGGGATAAGAAGGCCGAAAAGTGTAACGAAAGGATCGCTTTCCTAATCGATAAGATGCGGGAACATTTTCTTTCTTTCAGACCACGTCCCTTTTAACTCATCAACCTCCTCACTCCCTTTTCCTCCACTGTGTCGGCTTGGGGTCCCTCAGACCACGAGGATGAATCAGAAAGTCAGTTAAAAGTTGTTATTGCCAGCGGCACCAGACTCTTCAACAAAAAATCAACTTCGCACGTCCTGTGATAAATAAACAATTTTATGCAGACATAATTAAGTAAAGAGTACTGAGCCGTACCCGTGAACAGCTCGTCCTCGTCTTCTCCATCGAATGGAGGTTGTCCGGCAAGCATTTCGAAGATGAGAACGCCGAATGCCCACCAGTCCACCGACTTCCCATAAGGCTGGTATAGAATTATCTGCAATCGGGAAAGTGAGGCATAATTTGACGTCGCCAGAGCACTTTTATTTCGTTTTCCGAAAAATGCATGAGGATTCAGGAACTTCTGGAGTTCCTAGATGATCCTCCGTCTGGTGTGGTCGCGATTTGGTTAGTGACCATACGTGGACAATAAATGTTGCTCTATTCCATCGGCACAGCCCTCAAAGAAGCACTCATAATGCGCCTTCAAGGAAATTTGCAAAAAGTGCTGGAAACGGCATAGGAAAAATTCACCTCAGGTGCGATATAGTCTGGTGTTCCACAAAAAGTTTTTGTCGTTGCGTCACCGATGATACCCTCTTTGCACATTCCAAAGTCGGTGATTTTTATGTGACCGTTTTTCTCCAGCATGACGTTGTCCAGCTTGAGATCCCGGTAGATGATGCCTTTAGAATGAAGGAAGAAGAGACCCACCGCAATTTCAGCCGCATAAAACCTAAAGATAGGATGCATTGAAACGCAAAATTTGTAACCACTGAAAGCTGGACGCGAATAAAGTAGGATGCTGCATCACTAGACCGATCACCCCAGATCCCACTCCCTGATTTTAAGCCTTTTTGTGGTTTAACTTGAACTTTCCCGAAACCACCTAGAGAACACTAACCCTTCAACAACAGTTCAACACAAAAGAAAGAAGTGAGTGATTGAAGTAGCACTTGCAACGCACACTGCTAACATATTATAATTGCCACGCTCAGCAGTTGCGCCAATTTCAAAAAATGCAAACATTTAAGCGTGAGTAAATCAGTGGTCACTTCCTGGCTAGACATGCACGCTGTGGCTATGCCCTTTTAGGGTGCAGATGACCACATTGCATAGTCAGCAATAAGCGAAACTAGAGGATATATTTGACGAGCAAAATGGCGGTTGCTTGTCCAGCAGCGCAGTCAAACCAAAAGCACCAAGCAGACGGCGATATAATTCGTCAGTTACACCGATGATAGGGGTGGGTGAAACCAAACCAAAATATTCAAAATATTGGCAAGCTTGGAAATAAAAGATGAAGTAAAATAGAACTTCCAGGGGTATTCATTATAAGGTATGGTGGATATGGATGCGAGCATGGTCAATAACACTCCTTTTTGGGACGGCGAACCAACACATGGTACAGCGAAAAATATTAATGGTATAAAAATGCCATAAGAATGATCCTTTTCGTCACACGCAGATGCTTTGCAGATTTATCAATTATGGCAGTTTATATGAAACACCAAAACTGATCCGAGAGTCCAGTGCCTATTTCAGTGATGCATAGTTCGGATGCCTGAAGCAAACCAAACAACAGGTGAGTGGTTTATTTTAAAAAAATAAAAAAATAAATAAATAAAAACATCTGACACCGCAACAGGTTCTTTGAACTTTCCAACTTGTTGTATTTGATACATCAGATCACCGCCATTTACAAATTCCATAACAAAATACAGGCGATCCTGAAAGACATGATCCCATTAAAATGATATGAGGGCAACAAGAAAGCATTAACAACGAATATCATTTCAAACGATCGAAATTGGCACTTGAAAGATTGGTGAATATTTTTCTTTCCCTCTTCATGGATCTAATGAGGTCTTCATAGAAAAATATGTCAAAAGGAGGACAATCAAATCTCCGCACTATTCCTCCGTAAGCGAATCATCGTTCATTTTATAACCCCCAACCACATGGAATGCGATTCAACCGGCTGTAAGATGTCTTTAGACTTCCAGGTATATTTCAGCGTCTATCACCAAATTCGAAATTAAACGATGAACTGAAAGTTAACTTAGCAGCTCGCCTTGGTGTTAGCAGTGCCTACCGATTCCTATAACCCGTGCAATTAGGGGAACCCCGGTTAAAAGTGTCCGATATACGCACAGGCAGACAAAGACAGGCGCGAGCACCCGCGTAAGCACATGTGCGCAAAGAGAGATGCAGATGTGTTTTACACACGCTTATTAATAATCGGATGAAGTGAGATTAATAAGGGCAACGAAATAAACAAATTCGAAATAATGATTTTAAGGAAACTAGCATTTTCAAAAGATGGATTCGTATTTCTGAGAGAACGAAACAAATAAGCGGTAATATACGAAGACAGCGATTAAACGCACCATTGTCTGAAAGCACGAATGGAGAGTGACAAGAAAAGGCGGTTTTTCTGGAAGAGCAAGCACTCGTTTCTCAGTCATTGTGCATTCCACATCATCGTCTTGAATTATGACGTCCTTCTTGAGGATCTTTATCGCAAAGAGCTCCTTCGTTACTTTGTGTTCCCCTAGCAGTACCTGAGAATACCAATATACAAAAGAAGCAGTGAAATGGATCTCAATAGCTCTTGAAAACAGTACTCAACGCATAGTTAAGCGCAACAGCAATCGCAACATGATCAAAGAACTTCCACTAGCGGTTCCCAACCTGATTCCACTAAAATTTCAGTGGCACAGGAATTATCAAATATCCCAAAACAAGCCCCTCCATTTTTCTCCAGATGCTGCTGAATATTCGTTCCGCTTTTGCCACTTGCATATCAAATCACAAAGGGGAGAGGGATGGAGTGTGCAGTAACCTTTTGTACGCTTATTTTATCGAAGCTACGCTCACAGTCATAACTAGCGCGCCAACTGTTTCTAACTTTTCATGGCTGCCACCAGTGAATGAAGAGCTGAACGACTATGTGAGACCTTGCCGAAGGATCCTTTGCCAAGCACAGTCAGAAACGTGAAATCGGATGCTTTTATCACATCACGTTGTTGTTGCCAAGTCTTTGGGCATTCCTTTTGCTTTGGTTTCTCCTGAAAAACGTTAGAATATATCGGATGGAAAAAAAGGAAGTAATAATATGATCGATATGGGGTGTGTTAATGCGAGATCTACGCCTACTTGCAGCGAACTCTTCAGTGACAACAGCAACTATGGGGAGAAGAAGGTTAGAGCAATTTGTGCTTGAATTACGTGAAAAATGCGATCACAAAATATCACCTTCCGATGTCGCTAAAATAGAAATCAATCAATGACTTATTGATGCATTCAAAAACTCTCAAAATACCTGCTTCAGGTGATAATTTGTTGCAATAGCACAGGAAGTTTCGTGTAATTGTATGGGTCAAAGAAGTGATCGCATTTCTTCACGAGCGGATGAATTTTGCTCTGTCTGCAATGTTTGGCTCATCAGGCCAATAATCAAAGATTCCTAAATATGATCAGCACTTCTCTGAAGATGGTACGTCTCTGGAGTGAAAGCGTAAGAAAGGTCTAGAAGAGTTAGAAAGAAAATCCTTCGTGGCCGTTTGATGAAATAAATCATCTTGAATCGCCTTGATTAGATTTCATTACTCCATGCCTGCACAGAAAAAAATGTGAAGCAAATGCAAGACTTCCAAACAGACATCATAGAGAAAGGTATATTCAATCGATGTACACCTTGATGCATTTTATCAAGGCGAACGGCATCAGGTGTGTCGTTCTGCTTTCAACGTCTACTATTGCTAAATTCACAGATGGAAACTTTCCACTGATAAATGAGTAAATTCACCTCATAAAAAGCAAAGTTGGAATTTTCCATTAAGTTTCAAGGCTAGGAACGGTGGTTTTATTCACAGGATATGAATGAAGGAAGGGAAGGGGGATCCGATAAACAAGAATTGTATACCTTGTCACGAGAGGTGTCCAATTCCTTCATTTTCTTTCGCACCCGTTCTACCTCTTCCTCATCCTCCGGAGGGATGCCAATGTTGTAGTATTCGCCCTCTTCCTGAACACGAGCAATGGCAAGAACAGACAGAGATAAAAGCAGAAGATTCGTGAGATCTCCACTGACAGAAGATGGGACGGATGGCGGAGAGTGGTGAAGGGGAAGAGGAGGGCAGCAAAGGGAGGGGAGGTGTGATGTCGCGTTCATGGTCGCAGACGGCTTCTGCACATTATGCCGCAGGTCTAACAACAATATATTAATCACACACTCCAGCATCGCCTACGAGGAAAATAAATTGAACTCATACCGCGTTTAAAAGTTTGTACCATCCTTCGACAGGCTCCTTTATGAGCTCGCTTATTCCGAACGATAATGAGCCCATGAAGTCGTTCCGCGATGTCCGATCCCAATCCCAAACTTCAACCGAAAGCCGACGGTCCTTATCGGCGGGCTCCAGATTGCTAGAAAAGCGAATTGCTTCATTTGTAAGATTAAAGGAAACATATCGCAAAAACATCATGGTGTTTACTGCTGCCGCAAACAGTTACGAAATGAAGTATGCCGATCACCTATACAGCCTATTCTTATATGTACTATCCAGTGTGCCACGCAGTGTACTATATAACAATACTTGGCATGCGCCATGAGTTCAAGCTCGGTCGTTGAGCTGATGGAAGCACCAATATCAGCAGTCCTTGGGGGGCAGGAGTCACCTTCACAGCGGGCCGTCCATGGTTGCTCCCGGAAATTCGCTTCTAGTGATGAGGATTTCCAAGATGAGTTTGGTTGTGTTGCATCGAAAAAAATGATGGGAGGGCAATCCTAGTGGTCCACCGAGATGAATACACTTGGATGTTGGAAGCAGAGCTGGGGCACCCATTAGAACAATAGGCAGACGTCTGGCGCAAATTGGCTGGTTATGAAAATGCAGAAGTGGACACTCTAGGACTTTCACTGATGACCATAATTTGCGTTCCTCGATATTTGCTCCAATTTCTTAGCTCGCTTCAACTACTAGCCATTCCTTCATCGTGTGACTAGTGCAAATGAGAAGTGCCTTCTATATAAAAATGAGAAGGAGTCAGCAAACTTGCCCTCTCCGACAATTCCAAAGCCTGATTTTCACCCTCAAAACCGTTCAGTAGTGACATAACGGAGTAACCCATCATGGTCCCTTGCAACTTAGCTATACCGTCAAAAGATTACTATTCTCATGTCTTGGAAGCGACACATCAGAAGTCGGAAACATCATGCCTGCCAGTGGTGAACTGAGGGTGGCCTGTTTTGCTCAGCATAAAGAAAACTCCATTCTTCAACAAACAGCCGGTAGAAACAGATGCAGCTGGGCATCAATGTTTCGCCTTACCTTCCCCATCCATCGGACCTGTTGCCCACTGATTACCTTTATTTCGGACTTCTGAGGTACATGTGGGCCAGCAGATGAATACGGACAGGTTGGAGATGCTTTCCCCGTTTGTCGACTTTGTGACCCTAGCTTCGAAAACGATCAAATAAGCTCAGCTAGACAGTCAGAAAATTGTTTTGCTTCCTTATTTTGACTAAATGACCCTGTCTGAGCCGACTTTTAGCGTTTTGAACTTGACGTGGTCCATATTAGGTTCGAAATGTTTCGAACTTAATATGTAGCGTAATCTGATTCCATTAATTTGTCTCTTTAAACATACCTTACAACGGTACGAGTGACTATACTCACGGTGTGGACTGTCTGCATGATATGAAAGTCATAAATCGAAATTGTGTGTGCCACCACCGCGCTATATTAAAACGTATGCGAAAAGCACTAAATAACACACAGCACTTTTATGCAGGAGGGGTGAGGAGTGTAATCCAGCGGTTTTAATGACTCACCCAAAGGCACGGCGGACTGGAATATCAGAAAAGAACAGAGGAAATTCATTCATGAATTTATAATATACTGACGCGTATTTTCACTGGCAATCGCAAGTTTCTAGCGTTCCCTTCTTGATAAAATACAGATTTCTAGCCAAAGGACGGAAACCTTTTGCGTCAGGTCTAATGTGCGTGTTGTTACCACGGAACACTCTTTCTCTTTTTAACCTCGGTGCATTAATAGGAGGCACTGACAAGTCAGTGGTCTTTCAATGCATTCTGCATTTGAATGTCTCCCACCCCCAGCCTGCCCCGGCCACATATTAAGCGTAACTAAAAGAACAACATATTGCGCACAACTACACTTTTGAGAAGTATGTAAGGGAAAGAGGAGTAGCAGTCGTGATTGAGCACAAAAGTGGCAGTACTCACTATCTGAAATGTTCATCCCAAACCGGATTAAGTGTTGCCTTGATTGTCTTGCTCTTTTGCTTAGATTTCGCCATATGATCGTCGGGGAGCAGTTTCAATTTGCAATATGGATCCGATAAGCCATTTGGGTCCATCGGAATCAGATTTCGAGCCTCCTTCACTGCAAAAGAGATCACCAGTGAGGTTATCAGCTTCCCTTGCTGCCTGTATACCAGTAACCTTGACAAGGAGAACTGGACATCAGCGATCGGGGCGAGAACGATCACGACATTGCAGCAAAAGACTGCGACAGCAATGACAGCGATGCGACATCGTCAAAACTACCAAACTTTGAAAAGTGATATTTCTCTAGCCACAAAACCTTAAGGCCGCCGTCGAAAGATGGTTGCGTCCTTAAAATCTCCCCGAGAGCAATAGATTTCCGGAGTAACGAGCCCCCAGATGTTTCCCATGAGGCCGAAGCGTTGCAAACGCTTCATCTTTATCAAAAGACCGTTTGCGTGCAAGCGACTTATGCTATTGCGCTATGCCACGTTGATAAACGGCTGCAGTGGATTAGTAGTACGCAGGATCCTCGAAGGCAACAGCTCGGTATATTAAACCACAACTCGCCTTACTCTTCATGCCATCTAAAATACCTGAACCACATGATGCTAAATCAATGAGCAATCTCTCTTGGGATGGAGGAAGGGGACCCAAGAGCGAGAGTGGAGGTGAACTCCGAACGCTGAAATTACGAAAAATCCTCTTTTCGGATGTCACTGGTGATACTATCCAGGAATGACTTCGTTGACAACATACACCTAAAAATGTCGGATTGTCGAAAACTGATAAAAAGCAACACGAAACTTACTATAGCAGATCTCGCTAGATGAAGGACAATTTGAATTCCACACTATGGCTCATATTCTGACGGCATTTTTAGCCACTAACTAATTGTGCTATGCCTTTTTCGAGAGACTATGAAGTCCTCGGAAACATGCGATGGCCACTGAGAAATAACGATGTTCATAGCAGTGAAAGATTCACAGCATCCTTCCTGAAATCGCTGCAGACATCCACAGTGAAGCATAGTAACAGATCAAGAACACACCGTGAATATGCAAAATACTGTCTTCGACTCGAATAACGAGGTAAATGCGGCCGCGTTTTTCGGTATTGTCCGTCCCGCACATATTGGGCACATACTTCACGCATCGATGGTGTACATTCGAATCACACGACTGACATTTCATACCCTTCAAATAAGACCTTCTTGTTCTTTTCTCTACTCGTTCCGACTTCTTTCAATGTCCACTGAGAGATCAGCTATATAACGGAAATCAAAGAGCGCTTTTGTCTGATGCGATCCAAGATCTGAGACCAAATGGTTGTGCTACAAATTGCAACTGAGGCGCGGTCGTGGAGGCATATCTGTGCTATACACAGTTCGGCCGTGTCCGTCACAGCCATACATCAATTGCAACGTAACCATGCTTCTGTGGACGGATCATCATCACTACTGGGCAGTTACGCATGCAACGACTTAATCGCGTCGAACACAGAGGTAATAATTGCCACGTCATGCAGGCCTCGCACTACGGTTTGAGCGCTTGCGACGTTGAGTGTCTTCTGCACGCGCAGTTGCGCTGTGTGCATAAAAGGGTCTATATCGACACGCGTCGTGTCACAAATATGCGCACCATGAATAGCTCCATCTATATACAAATACCGCCTCAAGTATCCGTCCCACCAAGAATATATCGCTCAAGTGCCCGCGCTTAATTCAATCACCTTAATGTGCGTCAGTTGTACCGCGAATGTCCACAGCATCTTACGGCCGTGGTTACACACTCTTTCGCTTGCCCGTGAGTGTGTGGTACTAAGCGGTACGACGTCCAAGTAATGTTTATCTAGCGTTAAAATATTCAAGATGCAACTGTCTCAGCGTACAGTATTTTATTGTCGCTCAAGTGGCTGCCCACGCCGGACCTTTGGAATTGCCAAAGATCTACATCACCGCTTGTGCAACAATGAGCTACATCATCACAGTTTTACGTATATAAGGAGGCCTAGACCACGAAATAGCAAGTAGGTATCAAAGTGGCACAAGTGACCGCACAGAAAATCCATTTTATCATGCTTTATGCGTGGCGTTAAGCACTACACCACCCAAATATGCGCGACTCAAATGTGCCCGGCTCAGCTTTGTACAGCTCAACTGTAATTATCAAGAGGGTCACAAAAATCCTAACTCCTCTGGCTTTAGAGCGTAAGCGTGAGAGGATTGTTTCTATTTTTCGTGATTTGGTGTTACTGCATCATGTCGCTGTCTATCACACTTCATCAAGATGGCCATGATCGCCATGTTTTCCCTCATTTATTAGTACTGTAGGACTATCACGAAAAGGAAACCTCGTAATATGTAAAGATAAGTACTCTGATCTTTCAAGGAGAAATTAGCTTCTCTCACCAATTACAATAGACGAAAGGTTCCCATAAATATGTAAAACACGATAAAATAACTGAAAAGACCTGGTGAATGAGACCATATAAGAGAGATCCACAATGGTCACAGAACGTGGGCGATGAATATGTCTGCACCTTCCATTTGTGTTGCTGACGGGGATCCTATAAGCAGTATATAAGTTGAAGTTGTTTTGCTAACGGCATTAAATCGGGTCATCTTTCATGCTTTAACAGCTGGAATTTTCCGGCTATCATCTTGGACAAAAGTCATTTCAACGATGCTATTTTCGTGACTGATGTGCATTAAATGAAGGACATAGGAATCACTGGTAAGTGCAGAACGAGCGCACTGAAGTAAAACTCAGTCTCTAACATTTACACTTACATATAAATTTTTTGGCCGTTTTCTCTAAAACAAAAAAGTCATCCTTTCAAATATCATTAGCAGAGACTTTCAAGCTAAGAGCGAAAAAACTATAGTTTCACACAGTTATCAATGTTTTTTACCGGAAGTCTTTATTTACGTGGGATTTCGTCCACAGAAATGTATACATCGAAGTCTCATGATTGCAGTTACTAATTCTTTCATGAAAAGACCATCCCATTTCACTTTTATGAGTAAAAGATCTACTTGTTGGCTCTTTTATAATTTACCAACGGGACGATTCGGTTATGGGCTGTAAGTTCAGCTCACAACTCCATTTATGAATCACTACGTAAATTCCGAATAACTATGAGATGAACTCACGTCGGTATCGACTCCTTTATCCGCTCCAGGGCATTGAAAGTTGACAAATTCGTGACACCTCTTATGTACAACCAAAGTACAAACTGCAAATTTCTCAGCACAAACGACAATCTTACGCAGTGACGAACAAACTCGCTAAACATTCATAAATTTCATTGAAAATATGGAAGTGGATAAGTAGAGTGCAAACTCGACGATGCATTATAAAAGTGACACAGAATGCCACCATGTAAACTTTCATCATAATTTCCTCAGCACTTCTGTTTTATTGTTTAACGCATTTCTGCGATCTCGTGCAATCGTTGTGTAATTAGCCTTTGCAAACCCTTACAAAGCTCCATTAAAGCGAACCACATACTTGAGGATATATGCATCGATGCGTAGCTCTTTGCCCCCTTAACTCGATTCACGACGAACAACAGGGATCAGTCTGTAGGCGTATTTTCCTCAGCTTTCCTGGTACATTTTTCGGATTTTCATTCGTGTAACTGGACCCATCAAGGAAAAAACCTATAAAGGTGCATCACAAAAGAAAGCCAATTACATGAAGGCGAACATACCTTGACACTGAAAGCCTTGCTTGTTGAGACCCCATAAGAAATCCTTGCAATGCGAACAAAATGTTGGTTGCTTGAAGAAGCGTGCGATAAACTTATGACACCTGAAGCAACCTCATTGCAATCTGTCACCAAAATTTCATTCGGAGGTTCACATTAGCAACGCAGTTTCAAACAGGACATAGGCAACAATTGTCTACACAGGTGTGGCGATAAACATGACAGGAAGGAAAGAAAGGGGAGAGGGTAGGGGCAGGGGGAAAGAGAGAAAGAGGCTGCAATGCTGAATGAACAGGAAATGTGCGGAGTCGGAGGGGCGCCTTGGGAGGGGTTCGGCAACCGTGGCGCATCTCCTCAATGGTCTCATCTGGCATTTCGACCTCGATCCCGATTTCACTAGTTTCGTTGCAAAGAAAGAGAGGTGTTTATGATGAATTGAACGAAATATGGATTTTCCCACGTACTGACCCACGGGAAGTAAGGACTTAACTAGCATTAATGGATCTTCTGCTCGTAAAACCTCCAAGTTCCGATGCACGAAACGAGGTAGCAACACTGGGATAAAACTCTGCCCAAGCGGTACAACGCTTACACAAGGATCAATAATGCACCACCATATTCACAGTTCAATACTGTCGGTCTCTGGCGAAAAGGAAGATGTGAGCGACGAATAGAAAAATTTACGCTGGATGGAACTGCCACCACAAGTGCTATTAGTAACCACACCTCATAACTGCGAGCTGAGTCGCAAATTGTCTTGGCGCGCGTGTAACGTAGACAAGTCAGCCATAGGTCATGCTGGAATAGTGCGCCGTACAACGTAAGTCAGAGAAGGTCGAGAGCACACAGGCAGATCAAACGGCTAACCAGCATGTGTCATGAGGCTAGCCTGAGTCAGAATCGGGAGGATGCAAAGGGGGCTGATGCGTCATGTGCTCGTACCGGCTTCTAGACTGCTCTTAAAGTTGAATGGGACTACGGGTGGTCGCTGGAATGCGCAAGGTGAGCGGCAGCAGCATGGAATTCGACTGCTGGATCGTGCGGACAATTTCAGCTATTCTATTGTGCCTTCTTGTCTGCGAACTTATTCTATAAGTGTGATAAACTGTTTGTCCTTTATACCTGTGTTATCTTGCACGTTTGTTGTTCGCAGTTCACACAGAGTGCAGATCCTCAAGGATACCTAGATCAGATGTCTGCTTAGGAGCACGGTCAAAACATCAAGTTTACCTGGCTTCTTATGTTATAACAATGCAGTTACCATGAAATCTGTTACAAGCGAATTTAATATTTCCTTATGTTGACACCATCATATAGCCTACCCACATTTGGGAAGTGGTCAGTAGATTCGGAGCTTCGTAGTTCTTACCCTAATGCAGGAATGCCCGAGAAACCCGGTCTTGATGGATGAATCAGGAAGAAGCCTCGTTCAGGTGGCCAAACATCCGCCGCCTTTTTGGAACACTGGAGGTGATTTCAAGATTCGATTTGAACAGTCATAAAACCACAGTTTAAAAAATTGTTGCATAGAGTACCACCCGAATTGATAAATTTGCTGTCACTGCGTTTGGCTAAATTTAGCAGAAACAAAGACGTCAAAGCAAAAGCGCTCGTACTGAGAATTGTTTATTCTCAGCTTCGCATAATATGTGGCAAAGCGATAAAATCATTATTGCTATAAAATTCCTTTTCTTGAAACAACAGCTGACATCAGAGAAACAAAAAAGCACTTGAGACGAGTCCCTCCAGGATTACCTCAGGAAACCACCAAATAAAAAGGAAAACCAGCAAAAGGAAACGCTTAATTTGATCTAAAAACTGCTTAGGTTCGTAAAAATTGCAAATCATTTTTGAAGGGCTATTATATACCTGAAGGCACGGGCCCTCTCCTGAACCGATCACCCAGTTGCTCGAAAACTATCCATCAGATCGCACAATTATGAAAAGATCTGCGGAAGGCAAGAAATATCCGCACAAGACAACACTGAGGGGCTGGCACTAGTGCTCAATGACTCTTCCTCAATGACTCTTTCTTAAGAGCAAAAAAGTGAGCACAACTGCAGCGCCGCCACCGCGTTTTCCTTTCTCCATAGCTGCTTGAATAGCTGCTGTGAAACTTGATAACTCTTCGCTTATAAAATAAAATTATGAATGACGTACTTATCGACAGAGTTAGAAGTTTGCAAAAAATATGCACTTTATGTTCAAAACTGAAGGATGCAAGTACACGTGGATACATGGATTGGATAGGATAGGATAGGACAGGATAGGACACAATAAGCTGTTGGCAGAATATGCATCAAAGCGTATCGAAAAGAAGACTTCTGATTTTAAAAAAGTATAACGATACGCAACGTATAAGAGAGGGTGTGTACGAGCGCGCGAAATAGTGGTCGCAGAAGACTGCTTGAGATTCAAGCTAGCTCTCAAGTACTTTAAGGTTGAGGATTAGTCGTGGAGCATCGAAACAGTGGAAGAGTCATGCAGTATTAGCGGAAAATTCGGCCGATTACTTTACCTTTTCTTCACATTTGATCACAGAGTTGAAGTGAAAATAAAGAGAGCATAAAGGAGAATGACGAAAATTGAAAACGTACTTTACTTCGTGCACATTCTTTTGCCTGAGTGCTCCTCTCCTTACGAACGCTTTTCCCTCGATTCGTTGAGCTATAATTCAATCAAAATGAAGCTGCAATAAACTTTATTTTCTTTTTCGCATTCATAGTAATTAGCAACTAATAGCGAGCCTGTTGAGAATTGCAACCGCTTGTAAATATAGCTGCTGCCGACTTTATAATTAAGCATTTCTTTGCATGCCAATCTTCGACATTACTCACTGACACTTAGGACAATATTTGCTATGTTTGCGTACGCTACTAATGAGCTTCAGCGATAACTGCCTCCTGTTTCTCATCTTAGTAATTCTTTCTATTAGCCAAAACACTATAGGCGAGCAAGTCTACTCTTCTACTATTTTTTAAAAGCGTGTTGCAGAAGTAAGAATCAAAAAGAGCTCACAGTTTTGAAAGAAGCGCTGCAACGCAGGCAATTTCAATTGACGAAGTAATTTTCTCTTTTCTTTCAGAACATTCAATCGTTGTTCTTCATCGCTCTCTGAAAGATTGTCGGTGCCGCCCTCGTTGCTTTGTTCAAGATCATTGGGAATTGGCTCACTTAGTGGCAAAAAGTGCTTATGCGGCACATGGCTATACTCATCCGGCTCATAAAAAGTAACCGGAACGCTATGTCTTGGTTGCAGTAACAAGGCCGTAACGGGAAAGGTTCTAGAGGTAGGTCATAGAATCTGGATGGATAATCGCTCGCTGAATTACTCCTCTGAAGCGTGGTCGCTTCCGCATCAACGGAGTTTGAGAAAACATTTGATGGAATAGGATTAGTTTCCATCACAGCCCACTATTTCCCTCAGATATATCGTTATCATTTCAGGTAAAGAAGCTGCTGTTGAACCAATCACAGCGAAAGCGAGAAATTCTAGCAGTGGATCGCCGTTATTTAAAGGCAGTACAGAATATAAAGGGCGACAGCAACACGTTCATCTGCCGATATCAATTCCATAGTGGGCCACATGGTGCGAAACGTTCGTCACGCTCTGATTTGCATAAGCTTACCTAACACGACGACGACGCAAAGGGAAAATTTCCGTTTTGCTTCTTTCATTCACACTATCCATGATATATTCCACTCTTTCAACTGATGATATGTTCCGTTGTCGCAAAAGCAAGCACGAATTTCCTATCGTTTTTTCTAGTTTATACAGTGTTCGTACAAATGCACACTTTTATTCCGTCTTCTTCCAACTTGAGTCAGTATGTCTGTTGTTCTTTTGTAGCGTTTGCCGCTCTATTTTGCATAATATGTTCACTAGTAGGGAGTGAGTGATTTCATGTGTTTTCATTTTTGTTGAGGGTAATTCAAGGGAAATTTTATTTCACAACTATTTCTTCGATATAGCATACCAACACTACGAAGCCTTTCACGCTTTAAATGAGTAATTCTAAGTGGCCTTAAAACAGAATGGTTTCGATTTTTTCGTAACTGAAGATGAGCGTTGCTTTCGCGACGGCCGAATTCCTCTAAGCGCAGACTGAAATTAATCCGCTAACGCGGAAATGAAATCGCCTGTGATGACTACTGGTCATGCACAGTGAGCAAATGTGCTAACATCGATAAACTGCAGTGAATAAATTCACGTGAAAATGCTTGAAGCATCGGGCAATGAATTTCTTCATCTCCACCGAAAGGAACGCTTCATATAAAGATTTTCACTGCTTTATTGTTATGTGCGAAAGGAGTCATGCCTCTCACATGAGTAAAAAATTCTCTTTTTTAGCACTCAAATTTCAACAGTTGAGAGCCCATTACGCAGAGGAAATAGGCTCACTATCGTAGTAGGATAATAGAAACTCTAAAGTGATCAGTGACGCTAAGTAATTTTCTTTAAACGTCAGAAGCCTCCGTAACGCTGATTGAAGATCTCTTGTTAGCGCCACATGAAACCATCCTCAGTGAAAACTTCTCTGTTAATTCGATCCTTCTATAACTCAAGACTTTTTTCGACATTGGCATCAGAGATGCCCATCCCACGAAAGGACATTTTGAGGAAGAGGATGGTATGAGATTAAGAGTAGAAAATAAGTTTTTTAGTACCATCGAGCATAGAAAACTCTACATTTACTCAATTTTGAGTGAGGAAATATCACTTAGAAACGCTCTTGAGAAGTGAGATAGAAACCCGTCAGTGTATGCAAGATATCCGATTTTTCCATCGCATATAATTAAAGCAAGGGCTATTCCCGAGGCGGAGATTTTGTTGCGAATTTTTCATAGCTCAAACGATCTTCATCTTCAGTCGTTGAGTGAGAACACTCTAGTTATAGAAACTTTGTGCTTACGCAAATCAAGTATCATCCACAATGTGGTTGCTTTTCTAGAATGTGTAGTGACTCTTTTAAGGTGGTTTTTTCGGGGAAGGCACACTATGAAATCTGAAGGCATACAAATCTATCTGTTGATTCTATCCTCTCGTATCAATAAGGCCCATACTCTGGCAAAGAGTGTTCAAATGATGCACAACAGAGTTGATCAATATAACCCGTTAATGCTGAATGCGAACGCAAAAAAGTCGAACCATGAGATACGGCCCATCTCTGCATACCAACAGGCAGATGCAGCGCTCTGCCAGGTGTTCAAAGGAATGTGAGCCCTTCCATCCGCCAGAAGAAAATTATAGCGCCATTCCGACTGTTAGAAGCTGGGTACGGCTCCTCGCAGTTATCAAAAGATTGTGCGAGGCGTTTTTGGATATAAGAAGTGGGGTGCCTTCCCCTGACTATTTTAGCATCATAACACACATTGCTTCCGATTTTCTAAAACTGGATGTCAGTCGACATACTCGAATGAGGTTGAGCCAAAGACCTAAAAATGGAGTGTCGCTGCAAGACACCGCCATCCAAGGTTATGGTGGCATTAAATTCTTGCTCCTTCCTGCTGCCTCTGGCCGACAAAGGAGAACAGCTCAGAGGCTGAAAGATGAGCAGGCGGTGGGAGGAGGGACACAACCATCTACTGCGTAGACTGCCGGCATCAAATTTCACCATTTCGTAATGTTAAACAGCGGACTCACTGATGGTCACAAAAGAACAGCCCAACACATTTAGGCATACATACATTCGAAATTAGGCGCATTCTTGGTTTTCTGGAAGAAATTGAGGATCGTTGCTCACTTCAGCTTCTTTCGAAAAAAAACCACCACTACGAAGCGTAACTGAAAAGATTTAAGATGAAAGAAAAAAACAGATTTGCAGCATTTGCAAGAGATATATAGCTTTGATGATATCGGTTTCCCTTTTTACAACCATCGAAAACAAATATCATAAAAGCAATTTGCTTCACTCCTAATCATTAACCAAGGGGTGAGTGTGCGCGAGATACGATAGCAATTATTTATTACTCCGAAAGCTTTTGCTAGCTGCCACATTTGATTAACAGCAAATGACACACTGCACCCATCATTGCCACCAAGTGAGATTCGTAGATTTTTATGCGTATCCCTTTTTATAGTTGCCAATAATATGAGACGAGAATCTAAATTGCGCTCGGCGCATACAATCGCTGAATGAAATATTGCGCAGTATGCGGAAAGTGAGCCATTAATGATACGACCTATGTGTGCCGAATTGCCTTTTTTGCTTGTTTGTTTACATCATGACCGATTGTGACCGCCATCGGCTGATGAAAGGCGAAGTTTGTCTAGAAAATATTGATAAAGAAATGTCACCCATGATAACTGCTTAAGTTACGCACCAAAACGAACGCAATGTGCAATTTTTTGGCTAAGCTAAAAGTCGTAGAAAAGTTTTTTGTGAAGAAAGGTGTAATTGAGATCCATGAAGGAAGCCAGACTGGAAATTTCAAAAGCCCTGAAGCTACAGTAGCTGAATTACTGAGTAGCACTGCAATCAATCCTCTACATTTTTGAATCACTTATCTACGACAACCCCTCTCATTCTTTTTTCACTGGACCAGTGACGAAGGCATTAACGTGCCAGCATATGTTACAGAGTTTGGTGGTCGGTATTTTCTGTACCGCGTTAATTTTTGATTTCAATCAACCCACCTGGGTTAGATGCATAGGTTTAGGCTCGGACCTAAGCTTATAACGTAACCTATGCATAAACCGACCGTTGGCATTCACTCCTAACGTTAGAACTGTGGGACACTTTCCCATTTGATCACTTTTTGGAGAAAAACTTGGATCACCTGAGGCTATCACCTCACTTTTAGGCACATTTAGATCCACGTCTATGTTACATGCTGCATGCGATACAAAGAAAGTCACTACTTGAAGCTATACCGCGGCGATCCCGCAAAACATGCAATCCTGCAAGCTTCGCAATCAAACGCACTTTCTCACCAATGAACAATAAAAAAGAAAGATCAAAAGAAACAGTGACGCACCACGTCAACCGGATGATATCAAACGAACAATGTGGCCATATCTGAATCAAACATTATCGGAAAGCGATTTGCTCAAAAATCTACAGATATCGCATTCGATAGGAGCGCGGCAGACGGATTCAGTTGTAGGGTAACGGAAACCGAGTGGGAACGCACTAAAACCAAGCTTTGTTCTTGCCCAATATTCATGCTCTATACAACCAACTGATGTTCGTCGTCAACTGCGCGACCTCACGTGACAAATCCCTTTAAAAAATAGCTTCGTTACAGAATGTGGTGAAATTTGCGGCAACATTCCAAAAATGAGAACACCGAGTGATAGCAGGAACGAGAGCACAAACCAAATTACCTCCCACTGTCGAGTTTTACAACAGTTACTATGACCATTCAACGAACAAGACGCTCTAGGCAAAGGTCGCCTGCTTTTGCGATTAATGTATTGAGTAGTGCAGGAGGTTAGGAGTATAGCGCACTACAGCAAGGTTTCTGATACGGGGTGGCGCCACGTATGCAAACGTTCTAGGAAAGCTGTCTTCCCGTCTGCTTTGACTGAAGGGATACAACAGTTAAGGCAAAAGGGGCACAGTGACAGAAATCATTAAAGAATAACGCATGTTATGCTATAGCATTTGAAGTTTCGGGCATACCATAACAAGAAACCTATTCCCTATTCCAAAGATCAAGCAAGATATGTGATGGCGTGAGAGCTGGAGCAGGGAAATTTTGGGCGATCTCAAAACAGGGACAAGCGAGGGAAAGATTGAAGTAAAGCTCTTTTAGAACACTATGCAGAACTGACTTGGCAATTCTGAATCTGTAAATTTCTTCCGAATCTGTAAAGCATATGAGCAGATTAAACATGCGGACGAATGAGGATACAACGCCAGGATAATATGTTGTTTCTGCAGAGCGTAAAATAAAGAGAAGATGGAACAATCCATCACAGTCAATGGTCGATCGCCTAACAGATGAAAAGCAAAAGCCATGCTCCATTCATCGCAGAACCGTGCTGGCAGCATAAAAAATAATAGTTAATCCTCTCTACCGTATACCAACTTTTTTTGAAGTGACAGTGTCATGTCTAAAAGGTTGAGTGGAAACCGAAAACGTGATCGGTGCAGAAACAAATTCTTGTCGCTGCTTAAAGTGGTGTTTAGTTCTCGTGAAACTGTGGCATTTTTAAAACCATAAATGCATCCGTGACACGGCAATGCATAGAATACAGAATCTCAGTGATCGAAGTTACTGACACGGAACGGAGTAAACCGCAGTTATGATAAAGTAGATAGGAGCAGAGGTGGGAATATAAGCATAACATATTTTATATGAGTCACGGCAAGCTATAAAGTAAAAACATGCTGAAGTGCAGTTTTAGAAGTTCGTGGTGGATAAATGGAAGTTCATCTCAGGTATTTTAAGTGAGCCGATTGCTCAGGTTAGGTCCTGCGCACTAATTTTTTCGTCATATGCCACTTATACTGAGCATCACAGCAATGAATGCGACTGTAGCAGGATCCTTCCAAAACATCACTACCGAAAGCGAACTGAATTCATGTTCAGCCATAAATTTGTTCGGCCTCTAGCACGACATCCAGGATGCGAATAAGACAGTGAGATGCAGGTTGCGAAATGCGAAGGTTTCAAGAACGAAGTTAGGGAAGAGGGAGGTGGAAGGGAAAGGAGGAGGGGACGGAAAGCAGTAGGAGAGGAGCTAAAAAGTGGTGGAGGAAAAATTTCCACCACCATTATAAGGCGTTATGCTTGCTACCGTTCAAAGTTCCATGTGGATCGCGTTGCTTAATTGCAACAGTTTCCGAGAGCGGGAAATCATTTTAGCGTTCGTAGTATCTCCTTACAGAGGGGAAAACAATTTATGTTGCTCTCATAACATGCACTTCGACGCTGTTCATCCAGAACTCTCTTTCTTTTGTGAAGCCAATTCAGAAAGCATTCTAAGAGCTTCAATTTACTGACACAGATACATGCTGCTTTTGTGCACAGAAGTGTACTACTTAGATAGCTATGTATGTGGTTTGAGAGTGCAAACGATCCGATCCATATAGTACTGTTTTTGATCGCAGGTACTGAATGAGTTCTGGAAAAACCTACCAAAAGCTTCCGATAACTTCCTTATCGCTAAAGAGGACTCTATTACGGGATCGCTTTTTGCTGCGTTCAAATCCACTGAGCGACGTCGTATCTCCAGCTTTGGGCTAGTCCTTAAGCCGACGCTGAATTTTCTCTCAAACGCCTGCAGGCGGTTCACCTTGAGGGTGATATCTTCGGGGCGTACCACATCGTTTCCATCACCTGCTTCATAATTCTCACCGCCGTCGGCGTTTTGCGCCGTCGAATTCACATTCATCACGTGGCCGTGCAGATGATCTCCTTGCTGCAGAATCAACGCTTATTGTGCCAACACCCTCATAGAACAAGAAGCGTTGTTCCCATGCACGTAGTGGTTTCATGGAAGAAAATGAAATGCGTCATTTATACCTCTTTACGAGATTTAACGCAAATATAAGTGAAAATAATCGTAGATTTATCACAATGGACCTTGCAGAGAGCACCAAAGGAAAAACCGATCTAATAAAAGACGGCATAGATAGCAGCGCCGTTGCGCAAAGAACTTTCTCCCGGGACACGAAGGCCGAAAGCAAAAATGCGGTGGAACATAAGAAACGTCGGCAGTGATGAAATTCGAAAGCAGCTGGTTCCGAAATAAGTAGTCGAGAAATTCCTTTGTCCTCAAATTTCCCCTCCCCTCACACAACAAAAAACAAGTATTTTAGAGCAGAAAGAAAGCGTCACCCCTATTAATTGCTTCAACAAAATTATATGGAAATTCGTTGGGCTGTTCCTTTAAGTCCTGTCCCAGTTTTTATCACAATCGCTTCATCACGTAGTTTAAGCCGTCATATAGCTGAGAAGAAGGTGAAAGAACGGTTTATTTCGGTGTCTAAAGGCACAATATTACTGAAATTCCAACTGGTACGGAAATCTACCAAATTATGTGGAACAAAACAGTGTGGAACATTAGAATTCCACACAACCGCAAAATTAGAACGTACGCAATGCATACAACTGCAAATCTTGAGCAGCAACCACTCATTTATTGCAGTTGCTATAGACAGTGATACCCGTTTAAAGACTGCTCAAATGCAAATAATTATTGACGTAAGATAAACAGGAGATATCTCGATGAGGTGAAGAGAGGAAAATGGGTTGAAGAAAATTAGCTAGTCATCTGCAACCTTGCGGCGATCAGATTGAGTTTGTGCATTGCGATCGACATATCAGCATCACTGTTGGTAGGTGTACTGGAAAAGCGTTGAAGAAAAACCTCTCCGCAACTCGAAAACAGCATCCTGTCAGAAATGTTTATCCTTAGTTTGTAACTAGAAAGACAGGGATTTTCTAATAAAGTAAAATCACTCTTTGCAAAGTAAACAGAATGGACAGACGAAGAGGGTTCTTGGTGTTTTCAGTGTGCGTTTAAGAACAACCGAGAAATAAACGAATGAAAGGAGAGAATTTATGTCGATTGAAGCCAAATTCGCCTGCCTCAGATTCAATTTGCTCTGAAATCAAGCATGAGGGTCTCGTCATCATTCGCGACGAAAAAAACGGACTCGCTCCATAGCAATCATACGCATCTTAACATGCTTGGTGAAGTTAATGCCGAATCGAGTGAGGCGCTGCTAAGATGGCAATAACGAAGAGGCGCACTGCCCACCCGCCTAGATAGCATCAACGAATTCACAATATTCCACTCCTCCCACTCTCTCATCTTGACCAAATACTCGAGATCTGAGATGAAAAAAATCGAATACGCGAGCAGCGGCCTTTCTATCCACTATTCGGGAATTCATTTAGCATCGCCAAGTAGCGGCAACAACAGCGGCTGTGATCACAATTCGAATACTCATAAACAAATCCACCTCCACGAAGCTATTTTCAGTTTATGGAATACATACGCCCCGCTTGCCATAAAAAAGTCATCTTAAATGAGCCAGTTCTAACCAGGTTTCCTTTCTTGACTTTGACGAGAATTCCCTCAATCGGTGTACTTTTAGGATACTTCTCAAATCCTCAGGTTTCATCGTTTCCATCAAAATACTTATACTGAGATGTTTAACTGCTTCAGGAAAACTGGATTCCTTATTTCTCTTTGAGTTCTTATTTCTTTCTTAAATTGTAAAAGAATCACCATTTCAGAAGGGTCAGTTCCATGGCATGTGAATTCTCTTTCAACAGAACTATGAATAGGAAATTCACCATACGCTAAATCGGTTCAGCCTTTTCAGCTGTTTCTATCAGAACTTCAGTTGAGAATACAGATAATGCACTAATTGGTTAAATGAGCACTTGATTTTTCGCGCTCCGATTTACCACGAATTCCGGTGCATCATAACGACAAAAAAGTGTCTGAAGCCATATAGCACCTTGAGGGCAACTTCCGTTAGCTAAAGACAAGGAGGTGGACTTACAAAGATCTTCCGACTCATAAGTATTCTAGACTTAGCTGAGAGACAGCTGCATGCTAGGTTCCAAAACAAATGTTTGATCACATTCAAAAAACAAATTGCTCCTTTCTTACTTATTTCATCATTCTTACATCACCAATTTATGTTGTAATTTACATTGTAACAACAACCGTTTATTTGCGGAAACTTCCAAATGAGGAGAATTTACCTGGGAGGAGTGGAAGGCACAAAAGCACTCAAATAGAGCGAAAACAGGGTAGTTTAAAACGTCAGATCACTGGCTCAGTCTTCCCATTCAGCGAAACCTCTATACCGCAACAGCTTTTCATGGACGCGAATAGTTCCGCCATGACGGGCCGCAGTGAAGGTAGCATGCGTCAGCTACTTCAACCAAAAACAAAACTATGGCAGACGGACTCTGTCATTTCGTTATTTGAGGTGGCAGAAGGACAAGGAATTTTCCAAAACAACACATCCAGATGTGGAAGGCGAAAATTTTTAGAGGATTTGCGTACTCATCAAGCGCATGCACTTAAGTTTACATGCACCTAAGTAGGTGACTTCATAAACAGCATAATTTCAGGCCTTCTCACTCTAAAGTGCTTATTGCGCAATTCTGTTCTACTCTCGACCTCAGCCCAGTGAATCAGACTTCGGAGTCTACTTATTTGCTGAAGTGAAGGCGAATCCAAAAGTAGATTTCTTGTTATGGAAAGAGTCGCAGTCAAGAAATGGACTGTCTTGTTTGCGCGAGTTAGCTCCGTTCCGAAGCCACAGTCGAGGCCATAATTTTTCGCTTCTTTGGCTCTTTGGCTCTTTTTCGCCGCTATCAAAACCACTCATCTCCATAGGAAGTATGCCTGCTGGTACCAGTTCCCAGTAGGAGGCCACCACGTGGAGCTCCGAAGCTTTTCGAGGCACATCCGCGAGTCGAGAGGACTCCACTCGGGAAGTGTGATGACTCTTCAACCTAAGCGCTGAATCGGTTGTGTGAGTAAGAGAGCGTAGGAATACTGCCAGAATGTAGCCGGTGATGCCATAGCAAAAAGACTTCTTCTACAATACCGTACTTCACCGAAGTAGTACGCCCCTCCCCCCCCCCCCCCCTCCCTCCCCTCTTTTTGCGAAATTTTGAAAAACGAAGTGCTACTGTACTTAAGGTTCTGAATTTGATGCGATACTTTGGCAACTATTTTCACCCACAAGGTACAACACCTACACCATAAGTCCATAGGAATTTGAAAGCAAATGAAATAGCGTTTCATTGTAGAAAAGTTCTTCTTTTTGTATCAGGTGATTAATGATTCTGATAGAGTTTTTAATGCTCTTTAAAACGTGCCTAGTCGCTCTTCCCAAGTCTTGTTCCTTTATGCACTTGTAGGCCCTGATATATCGGTGATCCTGCAATTTTGTCAATTGCGCCTCATATAAGAAATTGATCTTATAGAAAAGTTCTTGTTTTTGTCTCAGCTTATTAACGATTCTGATAGAGCATTCAATGCTCTTTAAAATGTGCTGAAACTCGTCTTTCGAATTTTGTTTCCTTACGGTTTATTTTCATATTTACTGCGACATTTTATTGCCGAGTGACCACTACCGCGCCGCTCTCCGAGGACGCGCGCGATCTCTCTCCGTCTCTCTTGGCTAAGTGCGTCGACCCCGTTCTGGCTACTCGACGTATAAGTGGCCGGATCACGCCAGAAACGACTCAGCTATTTACTTTCAAAAAGCAGAATATCAAGCGTCCCTGAATAAAAGTACGCGGCTGTGACTTATCTTGGAAAGTTTGCTGGAGTGGTGCAATAGTGCAAACTGCGAAACGATTTTCCAGAGGTGCCAGAACCTAATGGAAGTTGGTAAAGGTGGCGATGGCATTCACATAGCATCGGAGATAGCACGACCGAAAGAGCGTTTTCTTACTGCAAGATTTTCCTCTCATTGTTTATGTGTTTAAAAGCGCTGACCACATGCACTGAAAGCTGCTTTATTGCAACAGTTGCTAAAAGCCACTTATGACGAGCGTGGAAACTCATTAAAACGTGATAACACCTTCAGAGTAATCTCTGCAAAAGCCATGACGAATAACCACGTTTCATATATAAGCTTGCCGCTAATTACGATTATAATGCTGAATTACGAAAACAAGAAGCACAAAATCTGCATACAGATGTGAAAATACTACCAGAATCGTCGAGATATGTAGTATTTCACGTTGCATACAAAAATGCGATATGCAAAATGTTTAACGTATTCAACGGAGGATTAATATTTTTAATCTCCCCGAAAAGCTTGAATATCGGTGGTGTGTGTATAATTGAGTTCTCCTTATTTTTTCCTGCTCAGCAGTGATATTTAGGAACGGAAATCTGAGCATTTAATCTCAATTGAAACATTTTCTCACAATGCGAGACAATTTTCATCAAAAATAACAGCTAAAAATGAACCTCAGCTGGCTGTTAAACGTCATTCCGTAAACAGCACGGAGAGAAGAAAGGCTCAAACGACATAACATTTAGAAGCTATTTACGTTTGAAAGAGGAGATCGATTTCAGCCACTACTGTCCATTATTGCTTTCAAGATGGCTAGCAATTTCTCTGAACTTCCTCACCAATGAAATTATTTCCTCCTTGTTTTTTTGCTGTGTACTTTTTTACCAGTTTTTTTTTCGCTTCGGAACTGTACAATTTCTTTGAATCCTTTCTTTGAAGCCTCGTTTCTTGAAAGTGGAAATCTAATCACTATAACTTTTCGAGAACATTACGGCTTGTTGGCCGTAGATATGTGTCGAATATGTTAAAAATTTCATAAGCTGAATGTCAGTTCACTTCCAAGCGAAATTCGTTGATGTGCTAGAAAACAGGAGCATAGGCAAGCCAGAGGCGCTGAAACGAAATGCGCTTATTCACATCCCTTGAGAGAGTTGGCTAAACTGATTTCGTAAAATACCAATAAATAAAAAATCTTTTCCAAGAAATCGTGCTTCTGTTACGCATCCACCGTAAGCTGATTGACTGCGAAATTCACGCGGACTTTTCGAGTTTTATTCGACAATTCTTTTCGAATTTGATGGATCCACTCTTGTTCATCCACGGAATCATCCATGAAAGTTGGTGATTCTCTGATTGCCAACTGTGAAGCTTTGATTTTCCCTATGCTTTGATGAACGCACAGAAGCATCGAGTGGCTAACCGAGAAATGTAAGATACTAGAAGATTTTAGATACGTTTAGAAAAGAAATATCCAGAGCAGACTCTTCAAAAAATGCATGTAACTGATAGTCTTTGCAGAGGTAATTGCAAAGGGGTAAAAAATCATGTGCAGATGAGAGAAACTCCTACATTAGCAGAACTAAGCAGAATGATTTTCAAGTTGAAAGGAACCGCCTTTAAGTGCGATTGGCTCTCGAATGAGCGAAACTTTATCGCTATCACCTAGAAAATCGGTTAAGGTTCCAACTGTCGCGTCATCTTTAAGGGGAAGGAACGCGTCAGAATAAATGGAAATATTTGATCAGCAAATGGATTTAACACATCAGTTTAGTTAGTTAGCTCAGCTAACACTTTCAATTCGACCAACACCTTCCGCGTAACTTCCACTAGGACTAGTGAATGCAAATATCTTTTACTTACTGTTCATCAATAAACATTTGTTAATGGCGGTATGAGAGGTGGAATTAGGTCATTTGGATAATCACGAGTAGTTCTACTTATTATTTGGGCCATAGGAACATGTCAACACCAAAAAGATAAACACTGATATGTGGGTAGTTGAAGTCCGGTTCTAATCTGCTGCAGTTTTATGCACCATATTACGTCAATTAAAACTCTTTCAAAACTGTAAGCTCTCGCGGTTTTTAAAGAAAGGGGAGAGGAGAACGCGTGGCAGGGTTTTACTGAGGTGAAGGTTCTTTTTTCAAAATTGAAGAAAACTGCGTCAACGGTATGTACGGTTTCAAACGTATGGGAATAAACATTTTTATCGATGGAAGAGTTTTCTTGAGGTGGCTTATTACATCTCCCAGAACTTCACAAATGAGCGAAATGAGGGGAAGGGATGTTGAGAGCTGGAGGCGAAAAGAGAAGTGACCAAAATTTAAAAGATATATTTGAGGCAAAAATTTCAACCAACGTTTCAAATGTAATAATCTGACTGTATCTACCAGAAAGAATACCGCTTTTGATATCCCAAGTGATTTTTGGGTTTCACTTCCTTTTCTCGTCAATACAAAGATTTGTTTTGAAAGCGTTTCTCCCACGCTGCTCGACATGCTGATTTTTCAAGAGGATAAACATGAATGCCTAAGCGGCTCGAGTAACGCCCATAAAGAGTGGATTCGTGGGAATCGTTGTTAGTTTAATGAAAATTCGCCAGCAAGCTAAATATATTTGCCGTTAACCCATCAAAGAACATTCCACTTAGCCATGTTTGAAGTACAACAGTGCTGAAGTTATGCACTGTCAATGTCAGCAAACGGTTGGTTAGAATTCACACTGAAATTCTTTGAGTAACCACTAAACATTTTGCATTGGTAATCATTAATTTCTTTCACTTTGTCGATTTGTTCTTGTATTTTTAGGAAAAAAGGTGAAAAACATTACACCAATGTAACAAATTCGTACCGCTGGAGAAATTCATCGTGACTGCTCACAATAGCAAGACGTTGTTTTAGCTTCATGGAAGCTTCAGCTTTTTCAAAACGAGCAAGTGCAACGTGGGGAACGGCTTGAAGTTCTTTAGAAAAAGGCTGCATTACGTGAGAGCCAAAAACTTGCACGAATATACATGAAATCTTCGTGTGTAATTATAGCGCTGAAGCTATTCAATCAGTCGGCAAGCATTACTTTATACAGTAAAACAGACTGACTGCTAGTGAACTGAGAAGAGAAGTTTATCGAGCAACCAAGCAGTTCGTAGAATTTCTACGTGACGAAATATCGCGTCCTTTTATAGTTAGGATTTATTAGTGCATCATCCAACAAATCGAAGGTTACTGTTATGGAACGTTAAAATAGCAGAACAAGCAAACCCAACCTCTCATTTGCCCAATCGTTTTTCGGTCGTATCGCACATCTCTTCTCCGAAAATACTCTTTATTATGAGACCAATTACGGGTAGTGCGGTAATAGGTGTAACGTGATGTTGCACACGAGCGCGGCAATTATCTCGCGCATTGTGGTCCGATCAGAGATGGGTTGTGGTGGATGCGGGCAACCTGATGAGATACGAATAGCAGTAAAGGAGAGATGCTTAGGTATGACCACCATGCGTTAACGTGGATGGTGTGGATTTTATATAGCAGCGAATATGAAATGACGAATGGATCTTAGCACAGGAAGACATGGTGGTTGAAGTGTAAGTGATTGGATTGGTTTCATTCGCGATGAAAGTCTACTTAAGTAAACATGCGCATTAAACAAACCAACCTGCAAGACTCAGATGTGTGGAGAAAAAATAAGCTCAGCATGTTAGGAGAAGGGTGAGGAGGACTTGTATGGTCAAATTCGCGACGCTGTAGAATTACACGCAGTCCAGTTCCCATATTTAGCGTCCTCGAGAATTCCGCTTTCTTACGCTTTGGCTCTCTATGCCCCATTCCCCTCCAGGCTGAGTTTACGGTAGGTAGAAGAAAAAAGACATAATCCCTCATAAATCGGCATTCTATTTTTATTTGAATGGCCAGTTTAGAGCGGCGAATTTCCCAAGTTCATCCCACATTTGTTCTAAGTGTGGACTTCTTTGCGAAGATCGAATACCTGCAAATAGGATGACTACAATGTGTTTCCATTCGTAACTAAAGAAGCGTTGTCAACTCTTTCGGCTTATCTATCTTGCGCAAATATGCGTTTGTCCATATGCAGTTCGTCTGGTGCATTCAATTCTAGAGGTGGACATAAACAAATGTTTTATGTATAGTCGATATGTGTAATTAATATGTTTTGATTCGGTGAATCGTCCAAGTTTCAATTTTTTGAACTGCTCTGCACACACATTCTAAAAATTTTTGTTACATTTAAATATTAGTTGCATTCGCCGATCACTCTGAGTTAGTAGTCTAGAAGATCGAGTAAAGTAAAGTAACAGTCTGGAAGACCCAACTGTTAAGGGTTTTGAAATAAGTTTCGAAGAATGCGCATCAAACGTAGAGGCAGATTTTTGGGAAGAATCTAGGCATCGATCTTCTTGACGAAGCCCTTATCGAGAAATTTTCAGGAAGAATGCTAAAAGACTTTTGCCATCAAAAAACACTAAAAAATGCTTTGAACGTGAAATTAAGCGCGTTTGCTCCCACTTTTCAAGTACTTATGAATTGGGCCGACAGGCTACAGTTGCTGCCAAAAAACACGTGTCGCGTTATGCTGCCACCACTTTTTTTCATTTTTTCCAGGAAGAGCGAACAATATGACCTGCTAACATCCGCAAAATGTTGCGATGATAAATTCAGTCTACCCACCGTCTTCATGGTAATTAAAACTGTAACCATATACAACTGAGCATAACCTCTCCTCCGACGAAGACGAGCCCAGGAAGTCGAAAAAACCAAAGCCCCTTTCGAGTATAAGGATCTTTCCGAACACCCTTACAGTCAAGAAACTTCCCAACTTACCACTGAAAAACTTCAATACTTCACGTAATAGCATGCATCGTCAAATGCTTTTTACCTAACATTCTTCTACGCAGAGAACTTTTGCCTTTCTTTAATTTCAACAAAAAATAAAGAAATGAAAGCAAGAATATGTGACATAATTTTGCCCCTATAATTTCCCCTCCATATACACACTAAATGCAGATCTTTGACACATTTCCTTCAACAACAGCTTCAATAATTCTACTTGCACAAGCTCTTTTTCAAACATTACAATGTTTCTTTGAGGGCCTTAAAGGTGACATGGCAGAAGATTCCTCGAATCTTCTAAAAAAACTATTGGTTAGTGACAGATTACAGAAAGTCATTGTGGTTTTTGGTGCCGAGAAGTAGAAAATATGAGGCTAATCATTGGCGGGAGTTCGTTTTAATGAAGTTCAGACGATTTGACGGCAACGAATCGGTGATGCTTCTCGAGAGTTGTGGCAGCTTTATTCGCATTGTTAATCGCAAATGGTAAAGTTATAGAATGCTAAATGCTATAAGTTAGCCAGTTCGGTGGAAGCAGCCTCTATCAATTCTGCTAACTGACTACCCAGATTCATTGAGACTGCAGAAGAAGTACATACAGATGCGTAAATAATACACAGTGGGAAACTTTCAAACAATGCAACAGAGAGCTTTGAATAAGTAAAAGAGGAAACGACAGCCAACAGCTGACTTCTCGGAGGGCATTTAGAACAGCTAAAGGAAGGTTTGCCTTGAACTTGCTTGATTGGTTACTATTGTTTGCTGGAGGGGAACGCCTCGCAGAAGATTTCAGATCGAATGGTCTTGCTAATGTGAATACACAACAGAATTTTTTTCTAAATCGCTTCGAATTGAAAAGTGATGCGTGGCGAGAAGTTCATCCGCCCAGCAGCTTTAGAGCATACTCCAAAGTATTCTCTTATGGTCACGGCGAGTTTCAAAAAATCAGTTACGTGCGGATACATATGCGTATTCAAAAATCAGTCTTCACCATAACTCACTTAATGTGAAGTAACGCACATAGAGTGCATCTGCTTCCGTCAACGGTCATCAGTAACCCAAGTAGACATTTTCGGTTGGAAAAAAACACAGATGGCCACCAGCAATGTTTTTGAAAGTTCTCTTTAACTTTCTGCATTCAGATGAAATAATTGGATCCTGTCTCATGAAGCTATAACTTAAACAGTCCTAGAGCAAAGTGTTCAGGAAGAACGCTCTTCCAGTGTATTTGTACTTTCACAGCTTTAGCAGCAAGCGGAATTACGCAAATTGAGCATCGCAAACAAAACAACTTCATTCTGCTACAGCATTGGCTTTCGATGTTAGGTTTTTTTTACTTTTCCTGAAGCTATTCCGGAGTGAATTTGTTTTGTACTGCTAAGTTATTTGCATTTATTGACACCAATAAACGGCATGTGCCTTCAGAGTATTTCTGCTTGCTCGCAACGGTGATCTTGTCTACATCAATTCCAAAACGCTTTGTTATCGAAATCAGCTCCCCTCACATTTAAACGAAGCCGAATACGTTTCAGATTAACGATAAATGCAACTATGCAACTTCCAAATGTTATGATTTTGGTGTTACGACCAATTCCAGTGTACGTCTCGACGTGCCAACGAAGGTGCTAATGAAAAATGCTTAATACGAAGCCCGACTCCTTGGCCAACCAGTGGACTGTGGAGACAACTCTTATCCTACAAAACTTATGTGAGGCCTGTTCTTGAACACGTTCCTGAAGAGTGCCCACCTCGCAAAAAAAAGTCACTGTGCCCGTATAAAAAGAGTCCAGCAATACTGATGAGAATAGCTGACAAAAAATGTTAACTGCCCACCATGAGTTACGCAAAGCGACTATGCGATATATCACTTGAAACTCTCTCGATCCGCAGAACTAAAACCGACTTTTATGTGATGATCAGATTTCTGCATGTTTTCGAGCACTCTCATGCTTCAAGATATCTGCCATTTCCACAAAGCATAATCACCATCATCATAGATGCTCTTTGAAAGAGGACAAAAGAGTATTTTACATCAATTGGTCACCTCTCAAAGTAATGCGAGCAAACTGTGCAGTAGCCGGAAAGGTGAAGATGTTGCCACCTGCTTACTTTCATCCTACAGCCGTCTATGAGTTATGGGCATACGTCAACGACTGTTATATTTTAACGGTACATAATGTGTCGTTATCAGTTTGGCAAATACGGCACATATAATTCACTATGAAAGTGATGCGTATTGGAAATGCACGTATATTTCCAAATTTTTTCGTACTAATTTCTTCTGTCACCTAAAGCAATTTTTTTTTCTGTAGACCTCCTCTTATTATACACTATTCTTTACGCGTGTTGGCTTTTTCACAAACTTTTTGTGTGTTTATATCGTCGCAGTCAATTCATTAACGTTGAGAAAACTACCCCTAGGTTCAACTGAACCAAGGCGGACGTACTTCGCCATTTGCGGACTACTCGAATAGCACATTGCACCTAGTCCGCTTTTTCTCGTGTGAATAAACGAGGTTAAGGAAAAAAGTTTTTGAGGATCGACGAACAGAGCACTTCGGAGCCACCATTGAATCCCAGAAGTCATGGATTTCGCAATACTTTTTAAGTGAATTAGAAATATTAGCAAGTTGTCGACAAAACATGACACTTTAACTGGAGTAAAAGCATAAAATAGGTCAGCTGCGTAATACAAAATTAATGTCACAGGTGCCTGACATTTTGCAGCAGAATATAGCGGCGTGATGATGAGTCCTCGCACAATCCATTTTTCCATGTGCTACCAATAGATTCCAGGCCAATTATTCTAGTGCGATCTGTTGACAAGAAGGTTGGGTAATGTCCGAATTTCTTGAGTAGAAATTACTTGAGACGGAACTATTTTCAAGGTGTTATCTTATTCAGGTTTGTGCTGTTTGCTCCTTAACGTCTTACACATTCTTCCTATGTTTAGCATCATAACATTTTGTTTGCAGGTTGTTTTCCAAACGGATAAACAGAACAAAATGGGACTGAAATGTTAGCGAACTGTGCGATCGTCAAACTACCGCACTAAAGAGGTACAAATCCAATTTGCTGGAAAGAGATGTTTTCTTGGGAAGTGCAATTGCTTGGCTTGCTATCGTCAACTTCGCATAGATACTTATTAAGAACAGAGTAAAGAAGCATAAACGGAATCGACTTTGAAAACAACTGCATTAAATTTGCAATAATGATGTACTTTCATTTTTGAAAAGCTACTAGTGAATAATTAGGTCTTCCTTGCCGCTCAGCACTGTTTCCCTCATCTCATTCTTTTTTGTTCGATAGTCAAACTGAGCTGCTTCGTTCAGCTAAATTTAAAAGTGGTTACGTAATCATAAGTTACGAGCATTTCACGAAAAACCACACGAATTCAATCTTGGAAGCATTTTAAATGCAATTATTGCTAAACTTTGCAATTAAGAGTCAATTTTTTCATAGAGAGCACACCAGCCATGCGTATATTAATTCATGGCGTTTTCTCACCAAAATAAAGTCGTCTGTTGACGTCGAAGACACGAACTTTTTCGTACGATACTTGTGGCACCTCTTCAAAAACACAAAGCAGAGGAAAAAATAGATTTGTTGAAAATGCTGCTTTCCGAATGGCTGAAATCATGGAAGGTCCATAAGAGGCAAATGTTTTGAAAATCCTCAAAAACAAGTTTTTTATGTGTAAAGTTTAAACAGCAGTTGTTAAGGAGCAGTTGTGTTAGACAGCAATTAACGTGTTAAAAAATCATCTAAACGGCTGTTTGAAATTTCGTCGATATATAGTGATTCATAAGGTGAAAGCATCGTAAACAAGCAACGAGGATGTCCTTCCTTTATCCACTTAAGTGTCTTTCATTAAGAAAGAGCCCGAATAAATCAAAAACCTATTTTATTCACGTCAAAGAAGTCAGAGTGAATCCTCAGCTGACTAACAAAATTTTCAGCTTTAGATTTCAAAATTTCACACGTATATTCGAACATGGTTTTTTGGATTTTTGAAGGAAAACAAATGCTCAGAGAAGTATATGAAAGTTTTTGATGGACGAAATTTGTTTCTTGAACGAAAGCACTCATCCCCCTCCGTTCACTCAGCTCGTCTCCCCTTCCTTTCGCCGACTTCATTTCAAGGAAAATCTCTGCTCTATTTCTCAACGAACAAACTGCTGGCTTGGTGATTTCCTTAATGGCGTCACGAGTGGAAGTACTTCGCAGAAAACGACTCTGCAAGGAATGCGTATTGGCAGTGCTTGCAAAGGACATTCAATCTGAGAGAGGTCTCTAGATTAATTAATATTATGCCTAATGGATGAAAAGCATCTAGCCTACTAGCTTCTTTGATTTCCAGAAACCGGATGATTCTAAAGAGGTTTCCATCCTTCAACTATGCTTCAAAATTTAGCTGCAACATTGCGACTGTATTGCGCCACGAACATATTTAGCAGGTTATAGCCAGGAATTTGTGGAATTCAACACTGAGCTCACAACTGCGAGCTACAATCATTTAACATTAAAAGATGGCCTCAAGAGGACAACTCACCATTCAAAACGCTACACATCACGTCCTAACATTTTTCAAAAAGTGATATTCTCTTATTCGATTGATGCAGAACGCTTCTACGACAGTTGGAAATTGCCTTACCGTTTCTTTCAGAAGTGCTCCACATTTCATATCGAAGCATATTCTCTGTTGGTGTTCTTCACTTAGCACCTTGCTTCTCAGCACCCACAACGCTCACATAAAACTCTTAATGCTCGATTTCTTGAAGAATACGCATTCACGTCGAATAGTTTCCTAGCAACTATTTCCAGCAACGACGACAACTTTTCTCGCTGAAGTAATATCAATGTGGATATAACGGAATCGCATATATATATGTATGACGTTGTATTTCAGAAGGAATATCCATCGTCACACATCGCACGCCAATTAGCAAATGAATGATGGTAGAATAATGTTTCATGACATTCACCACTCAAAGCTACCACTGTGGACGTTTTAGGTTCTCAGCTAATGAAGAATCTTAAGCACTTGAGAGCTTTATTCCTTGACTAAACAAAAAATTGAGGCGAGCTTTGTTCTTCACATGCACTGTCCCATCTCAACACATCTCGTCGTCAGCCAGTTGCATGCGAGAGGATTAGTAAATGTTTTGGAGTAGAGGAATGCTAAATGAACATTGAATTTAAAACGGTCAACACTCAAACAAAGAATATTTAAATAAATCCAACGTAGCGGCGCACTGTTTGGATATGCAAATCGCAACATTCATGCTCCAAAGCTTTCACATTTGAAACGAAAAACGCCTCATAACTTTGCCCACGACATTCAAATTTTAAGTGCAACTTTATAAATACTTCTGTATTAAGTAGATTAGATATAAAGCAATAGTAAATATTAAATACTGGAATCCTATGTAAAATAAATCAACGTCCCTCTTAATTTTGGCATCTAGTGAATTCGGAGTTTGAGCACAGTACGATATATTATGTTCCTTGCATAAACCGGTAATGCCCTTAACCATAGTATTCTATACACACGTAGCGTTCGTTCTTAGCATCTTTTCGCCTAAATTTAACAAGTACAGCAATAAGAAAGTTCAAAATATCGATTTTCTATCGAATTGTGCTGGTGAAAGAGTTGGAAATTTGATAAGAAAGCTTATGCTGGCCGGTGAAAAAATTAGGCACTAGAGGTTACTAGGCTGAATTGATGGTCATTTTTTAATAAAATAAAATAAGACCTACCATCCTTCACTCAAATAGTGTACAAGAAAAATCAGCAATTGATGGACTTTGATGAAACCTATCATCCGTTTCTTAATTTTAGGAGAAACGTCATGTAGTGTAATGCACTATTAATGGGATGCGATTTTGAGGCAAAATTGTCCGTTTTTTGCGAAATTCAGTAACGCTTGGAAAATGCTCTTTCATCTCTTTCATTACAACTTATTTCGAAGTTGTTCACTGATCGAAGACTGTGACTTATTGAATGCAATCTGCAACGATCCTCGAAAGTGCGAGAGAACATCTTTTTCCTAAGCGCAATACTTCCCTATTCTTACTGCCGTTCAGGTTCAGCTGAGTGAAACGCTTTGATGGTGCATGTATTTCCTTCACATTTGCTTCCTTGGTTCTACACTCAGTTGCAACTAACTATCAGTAAATTAGAAACCGTTAAGAAATTCCGTTTTTTCTAGCAGCCTCGGTCATGGATTCACATATTTCGGTTGGTAAATACAACTAAAACAAATGACTAATTGAATTTGACCTAACAGAAATGGGAAAGACAAGTTCGAAGCAACAATAATGAAGGTAATAAAGCTGAATCTCTTCCCTCGTCATCAAATTCTTTCAAGACGGAAAGGATCGTAAATCCACTCAATAAATAAATCCACTCAACGATTGCACAAGTTGACACCGAACACCGCAGGTTAAAGATCAACATCAAATCGCCATAAGGTCCTCGTGATTGGAAGGAAAAATTCAGCTCCATCGCATGAGCGAACAACCAAACAATATATTTCTTCGTTGAAACAGTGCACAATTTGAGGCAGCGACTAATGGTAGATAGCACTGAAGCATCAACGCAAATTGATTGCCAAAGGGACACGATGAAATGGCCGAAAACTACGAGCAGAGTAGCGCAGCGGATGCGAGAATCTCTCAGCCAGGAGCTGCGAGTGTGTAAGGTTTTACGAATTCATTGCGCCTTCCTTCTTTCGGATTTGCTATTCGAGACGGGCGTACTTTACGCTTGCAAAAAAAGCGCCATTGAACGGGCCGCGTGCTTAAATTAGCTGAATTAGCGCAACGGACAGCATCGTCATCGCTCTGCGACATTTCTTTGCAACGCTGTTGCAATGTCGTCGCAACCACCTTCGTGATCGTTTTGAGTGCGGTGATCCAGGACTGCTCTTTCACTGAGTCGTACCAGTGGCAACATGCACTTCCTTAGTTCGATCTAACCAACTTCTTACTGACATGAAAAAATCTTTTTGCAGCATTCATTTGTGACGATGTAAGCTTAGCGCGTGCTCCACACTTCAACGAGATACATCCCACTCAGCAATGCGCTACTCACTGAGGTGGCTAGGAAATCTAATCCTGCAAGAGTATCTTCAACATGTGCGCTTGATAAATGTCAACCTCCATAAAAGCGCTTCTATTCGGAAGAAGACATCGTTCCCAATTTCCTAAGACGTCCAAAATGGTCGTCATTTCTGATGCAGGATTCGCATTAATAGAGCGTTTTCTCACTCATCTATGTAACATACTGATGAATCAATATACCACAGTTCCCAAATGCAACCATAGAATTAACTTTATACATAATCTAAATCAATAATGACGACGTGATACCAAGATTAGTTCAGCGCGCAGACATGTTGTGTGATTTCCTACGGGGATCGGAGAGGAGTTTTCGAGGGAAGAGTAATTTTCAAAGATGAGGGTGGAATTGGTGTGAAGGCGGCGAGAGTCGATAATGGTTGAGAGAACTCGTCAAAGGTAAGGGATTTTCCGACTTCTCCCCCCTCCCCTACTACCTCCTTCTTCTTCTTCCAAAAACTGCTTGGAAGTGACTCCCAGATGACGCATGAAGGTATGCACTGAGGCAATGCTAGAATTGCAGTTTTGGAATCTGAACTTAGATATTTTTCCGGAGTTCCGGTTTTCTGTTTTTGAAGTAATAACTGAAAAGAAAGCCAGGGATGTAAAGGCGCGTAGTAAAAAAACTGTCGATGAGCATCTAAAAACGAAATTCTGAGCAAATAAAAGCATGAATCACGTATCACAAGCATATGACCCAGAGATGACGTAAAAAGAAATATATGTGCTGAAGAAAACGCGAGGCAGCCATATGGTGATGCCCAAAAAAGACCCCGACTTGAAAATAAACCTTGGCGCCGAAGCTTGCAAGAAATTTAAAACAGGCTTATTTCTTAGTTTTTAGCGACCAGGGCTTGCTTCCTACTTTCAAAGTAAGCCACAATTTTGCTTGCCTCAAGTCTCTTGCACACTGTTTCTATACAAGGGTTTGCTCTTCATCACATTTTCGCCCTAAACCATGGGAAAACAGATTACGTTAGACGTAATATGTGATGTGATGCCTCATGTGTAGCACACACATGACTGCCTTACACTTCTTCCCTCGCTCACTATGCGTTTCAATCTTCTATTCTTCCAGTCATATGCACATGACACATGCGTTTTGTATTCATTTGCTAACATATCATGACTTCTGCCGTCTTGTCTTGAGCTCGCGTGCAAGGCAGTGGAAGGAATATAAGAAGGGTCTCCTCATAGCTGAATAGACGATTGCTTTGGCAAAAAAACCCCTATAAGCGAGATAAAATCAGTGTCTTGCTTGAGAACAATTCTTTGTACGAATCGTTTACATTTACAAATCCGACTGAACCAATTAAAGGCTCTCGCAAATACAAACTACCGTTAATTAATCTATTTGTTTATTTATTCATCATTACTCATACATTTAGTGCATGCGTTAAAAGAAGATAAGAACGTGCATACCGTTACGAAACAAAACTGCATATACAAGGCAAAATTAAAGCTATGAATTTGATATAACGTACGCTGGAACTACGACATCAACGAACTTCGAAATTTCAAATTCCTCCCCGAATCGACTGTTTGAAAAAAAAATCTATGGTACGAAGTCAGGGAAAATGTCTCGAAGAAGTCATGGGATCGAGTGAATAGTGGAAGGAAAGGCAGCAAATAACGCTCGAGTCTATCAAATTTGAGCAGCGCACAAACGAAGCTAACAAAAAATGTGCTTTTGCAATCCTTATTACTCGGTGAGATCAGCCATCCCTATTTAATGCTTACAAAAAACATTAACATAACACATTCAATAAGGCATTTATATTCAACCTATTCGAATTTTACAACGAATGTTTTCCAAAGATCTTTTTTTTGGATGCAATTGCTGTGTAATGCAGCTCGACAGCTTGCAAACGCACAGAAAATTTTTTCACCTTCACGCGTCTAAAATCCTTCTAGGTGCTGAAGGTGCAATTTGGCAGTTAGCTACAATCTATGGATAGACTATGCACCGAACAAAGTCTTTCTAGTTCTAGTGGTTTCCGAGTTGAAATTATTCTCAACTGGGAGACAAACACACGCATAGATGCGACTTTATCGTAATGCACCGTACAAATGTAAATTTGCAAGAGTGCACATAAAGCAGAAATGAACTCGTTTACAGCAGCGATATTCCGCCGTCTTCCACACCGCCACCTGAAGGGTTACTAATGATAACAGATAGTTCATCCTAAAGAAATTCTGGATGCAGTGCTTTTGGACATAAAGGTTTAAAAGACAATGACGATCGATTAAAGCGTCACAGCCGACAATTAGCCAATTAAAGCTCCCAGCGGTGTACTTTCACTGGTGTTGTCCGTTGTCGTGTCCGTGCGGTTCATTCATAGCTGATGTATTCCAATCTGTTCAACTCAGATAAATAGCCTGTGTTGTGCGGGTGGCGTTTTTGATTCCCCTACCAAGATTCGACTTTCATATCCATAAAATGCCGGAAACTAACCAAAATAAGAGAAGAGAATTTTTAGGGAACCAAAAAGTAAGCAGGGTCAAACGGCGTCAGCAATCCGTGAAGCTCAGCAGTAGAAAAGAAATTCGTTGGCTGATCTCCAGAAATTTGCCAGTCCCCGTAGAACACTAATGAGCTGGACAAAGGAACAAGAAAGAAACTATCTGACTCCCTTGCTGGGATATCTCCTCCGGGAATATGATTTAATCGCCAGCAAATAAATCAATTGCGAATGCGACAAAATCTATAAAAATACGCCTTCAAAAGGACATCTAAGTTAAGAATTCCATTAGCCAAGAACAGCGGAGTTTCAATGCTGCGGCAAAGAAGCAGAATTTTCAAAAATTTCATGCATGCTGAATTATTAGCAGCCTATTTACATATCCCACCCCCTCCTCTCCCTCTTCCCCCCTACCAAAATATAATGGGAGCAGCATATTCGACTGGCTTCTTTTTCCTCTGTTAACGCTGGCATATGTGTGACGGTGGTATTTATTGTACGTAAAAAGTATGGTGAAGTCCGAGACTGTTGTATTTTTACAACAGTGTGTTGTTGTAAAAAGACTCTATATGAGAAATCCTTTGAAAATTATTAAATACAATGTAAGGATGCAGTGCATGTGCGAGGGAGGAGTGTCGCGGGAATGCAAATATCACTCTTCAACCTCTATTTATACCATCAGTAAAATGGCCTCTCAGTATAAATTAGGTACTTTACTGCCTAAATTTCTTTTATTTCGGCATCTAAATTATCGTTCAGAACGATCGCATATGGGTTAGCTTTTGCTAGAGTATGGCCTCTTCGCAACTAGCAGCTCTGGACGAACTCTTCCAATATCTCATTTTACACCCTTTCTGAACGTAATCTGCATATTTAAAAGAATAAATGAAGGAATATTTATTCGTATAGTAAATAATCAGTTTCGCACTCACTGCAAAACAAATTAAATTATTCAGAAAGGCTGTTGCTATGCTCGCTGAGTGCTAAAAAGATTTGATGATCATGTGCAACCGCCGATGCTGGCCTATGAGGCAGTAAGCTTATCATACGAAAAGGAGAGTGAAGCCACGTGAGAAATTTTTCGAGCAGAATGGTTTGTTCACAGAGTATTTAGGTCTGCAATGAATTATCCGCATTCGCCAGGTCTATCCTTTCTTCTAGCCTCAGGCAAATTTGCATTCTTGAAACAGTATTTCGCTGACAATTTATCGTAGATTCCTCGTATCAGCTAGCTAACTTTCTTTTACATTTATAAGCATGCTTTCGTAAATTATCCCTCCGATGAAACACCAAGCTACAATTACGAACTTAAGTCCTCCTAATGACATTTAAGTCCTCCTTTGCCGGCAAATGCACTTTCTGCAGTCCTGTCTACTATAGTAAAATTAGGTGGTTTCCCGGACATTCCATTGCTGAGGACCGAAGCCTCAACCACAAATCTGTTTTGCTTCAACGTGGCTCGTTACTTAATAGAAATTCTCGTGAGAAATTTCGCGTTTAGGGTTTCAGTGGATTAAATTCACAGTTTTTTAAGGTCACAGTAATGGATTGTCTTAAAAAGTTCCAAGAAAGTTCAACTGCAATGATTTTCCGCAGTGGAGTTCACATCCAAAAATTTCATCAATACAGTTCCCCGGCGTTGCAATGCGTGGGGTGAGGCTGCTGTTTAAACGATAAAAATTTAAAGACTGTGAAAAGCAACATATGTGATCGTGGCTAGATTTTCTGAGCTTTCCTCCTAATGCATCTGCTGTTTGCTAGTTTCTGCAGCGGGGATTTCGCCTAATTGGACAAGCAAAATATGATACACCGCATATTTATATTTATGACGCAAACCGTTTTCTTCCAATAGAGTAATAATGAGGGTCAACGTTGCAAAACGTGTGATGACCGTTTGTGACCACTCGTCCGACGCAAACCTGCTCGAAATCCTTCCGATGAAATCATCAATGGTTGAGGGATGCTCGTTAAATGTGATAACTACACAATAGACAGAAGATTTATTATTCCTTAACCGTTTGCTTATTTGTTTCGAGCATTTCGAAAATGAAAAGGGGGTGCAGATTTTGCTCAGCTCATCAAAAACATTTTGGGAAAAAAAACTCATTTATATTTTCATGCGAGCATTACCGTCATAATAAAATGGCGCCGCATTCGAAAAAATTGCTGGAAACCCTCATATAATCCTTCTGAATTTAATTAACACTATTCTCAAGAGTTTTCCCGTTTTTTGGTTGAATGGATAACTGACGGATAGACATATTGAAGGACATTTTAATTTGAATGAACAAACTGAGCAGAAATTTTGTAGTGAATTATCCAAGTGGTACTTCCTACTTCAAGCGATGAGCGTTCGACCTGTGGCATCTTCGACCGAATAGCTCCAGATGAACACCGAAAAGTAGGAGATGAAATCTTTGTTGAGACTTCGGCACATTATGCCACCATCAACACAACTTTACCAGACAAAAATTATTCCCCTGTTTGCTCATGGTTGAGTAAAAAGATGATCAGATTTAGAGCTGAAAAGTAATAGCATGCGCTCCCAAAAAGACCTCATATTTTCTGAAATGCTAGCTTTTCTGGCCGGTAGTCGTCCTGTAGGAGAATATATCGCTTCTTCTAGATGATTCCCTGCTGCGATTTGCATGGACTCGGCTTTGCTGAAAACGAGAAATCCTCGATTAACGTTTCCACTGGAAATCTGCTTTCGGGGAGGGGTAAAGAGGAGGCCAGGAAGGGAGCGCCAATGCCTCCAGGAGGTTCCCCACCCTATCTGAGGAAATAAAGAAGGGGCAAATGGTTCACCACATAGGATAAGGCCTGACTCTCTGCAGGTTCCCGCGGTGAAATTTCCAGTCGAGCTTATCATGAGCTTGTTATATGATGAATACGTTTTATAACGCATTAAGCAAACTATCCTAATGCTGTCAAGTATTCAAATATTTCTCTTCAATAACACAGCTCCAAATGGCACGGGCACTGGAAAAAAGTGAACTGAGAAGTGATTATGGAGAAAACGGTATTGCTGATGATAATAGGAGCAGTCACATCGCTAAGTGCAGACAGCAGCTGAAACAATAACACCAATTGCTTTAAAAATCTACAGCGCACATTCACTTGAGCGCCTTCTTCGACACAGCCTCGGGGGACCATTTTTGTTATATGCTTCCGCGCCTCTTTTACGCTAAAATCTTTCACGGTGGGTGGTCCTCAGCGGTGAAATAGCTGATATCCTCGCGAATCAATCGCCTTCTCCAGAATGTAAGCAGCCAGCAAGCCATGCACGCTTTGGAACTTCCAAAATGCAGTGGTCGCCATTCAAGAGCTGAATGAAGGATTTTCTTCGCCCTACTGGAATTATATGCGTACCTAAATCCATCTTTGAGTTAGATGACATTTTCCGAGGATTGTCAAGAGGTGACATTGGCAAACAAAAAGGGTTTCAAGTAAATTGTCATTGTCACTGTTTTATGGGATACACAGTCAAGGGCGGCTTAAAACTGATCAAATGAATCATCTTAGCGGTCTGGGTTCAACAATTCTGTACCAACCAGTCACTCAACTGCCTATTTTATTAAAAAAACAAAGATGCAGTGGGTGAGAGGGAGTCAGGAAAAGCAAACATGCATGGCTGACTGGACAGCATGTTCTTTGCGAATGATCGACAAAAATAGTGGTGACTCTTTTCTATTCAAAGCAAACACAAATGGGAAGGGTGAAGGTGCAAGAGCAGCTTGTCACCGAAAATGCCGAAGGATATGAACTATGAAACAGTGACTTACTGTGTCCATTTGATACGCGCACAGCACTCCATCTTCAAGTATATCTTTCTTGAGATCAAGTAGAAATTTTTATCCTATTCAAGATGCAGCAAAATCAGGAAAGGTGCTCGATAAAAGGAAGGATGCACGAAAAAATGGACCCAAGGAGTTCAGGTGCAAACGAGTCATAACTACGCGTTCAAAGTGTAGCAAGTTGTTTAGAACAAGTTATTCTCAAGTAGGATTCCAGTCTGCTTGCTGAATGAGTCGCCAACCGAAAGGGAAGATAAATCTGGCGATAAAAAATTGAAGTAGATACACGCGTACAGTATACGCATAATAATCAGGCGCGACTTGATATGATCACCGTAACAGAAGTGGCATCAGGTATTATGCACGAAGGAATACGTTGCACAAACGAGTGTTTAGAAAAACCAGTTTTCACCGAATTGGAGTGATTGCATTGTTTCTGCACTTGTGAAAACATCAAATACTCGCAGGATCTTATGTTCGCCTGCACTTCTGCTTCTTTGAAAATCATTTGTTCAACGTTGCAACATAAAAGCGTTGTTTACAGTTATTCCATTGCTGTGTGCCCATCAATCAAAAAGCAACAGCAGTTCAACACAGCTCATGAATGTCCGCTAATCTTTAAAGCACAACACAGATTAGAGCAGAAAGTTGCTCCTGCGTTAATTCGTTAAATTTCAGAGGCGGTTTTGTGTAAGGTAATAATTAAGTAATATCAAGGTCAATTTAGCACAGTTATTTATGCGTATTTATGACAGAACAATATTATAAGTCCAAAGCAAAAAAAGACATTTGCTCAGAGAGCTTAGATGGACTGCAGGCATTAAATTAATAAATCATTTGCCTTCAAGTTGTCGTGCCAACAGTGGCCGATAAATCAGACTCTTTATTTACATCAAAATTTGTGTTTCGAGATTATTTAGGAACTGTAGCACTTCTCCTTTAACTTGTGTGGGACAGCTTTCTTACATTTCGCCTTGACTACAAGCCAAATAAGAAGAGAAGTACTCAGCAACTGTGATGAAGCGCTGCCGTTACATATAGCAGCAGTAGGAAAATAGCACAACTCAAGGTCACTTAGGGAAACACTACTGGTGAGCTATTTTGCCCTGGGTCGAAAGGATTTCATACTCTTGGTGGTCAACATTTGTGGCTGTCCGTCTGACATCCAAAGGTTTGCAGCATACCTGCAGAGCACCAATATTGCCTGCTCTTTGTTTATGAGAAAAATGGACAGCGAACGATGCTGTAAACCTCTGAAAAGCTATGAGATAATTCTAACAAAACGCGTGGTGTGCAACTAAACACGACTAGTCACACCCAGTTGACAAATAGCTAGATAACCGTGCAAAGAGTAGTTGCGTTGATTGAGGCGAAAGCTGCAGCTCTTCGGCTGCAAAAATGGGCGCAATATTTCTTAAAAATATGGAACACGACTTATCCGATTCGAACGTCTTATTAAATCGATGCAACCTGAAGCGATAGTATTTACCGCGTCTTCATCACCCTGAATTCATAAAAGTGCTTTCCACTCTTTAAATATGTAGCTTGATATCAAAATGAACCGCCCTCCATATGACAGCCAGTTCGCAACATTCCCCGTTATCTTCAATGACGGCTCCTTTCACGATGAGTTGACACACGGTCTATGGGGTTGAAGCTTGACGCATTTCTATAAAAGTTGCACATGAAAACTGTCGAATCTTAAAGCTATGGGTTCTAGAGCAGATGGAGCAACGCTCTGTAGCTCAGAGACAAACTTTCATGGGGTAAGTTTTCTGTTGATTACCTGCAACTGCTATCACTCTATGACGGCTGGGTGCAAATGTTGTAAACGATAAACGCTGGTATGAGTGCGGTTGCCGAGAGCACGGGTCCTAATAAGCGCTTTAAGAAAATTTGCGCTTCATCAACAACTATCGATTGGTACTAAAGCAGTTAGACACAAAGACAAAGGATAACCTGAATTAGGTGATGGGGTTTCTGAAAGGTGGAGGAAGGACATGAGAAATTCTTTGGAATTTTTGGAGGTTGCACCAAAGTGGGATTATATGCACAGGAGTAGGATTTTCGCTAGGAAATTTCAATTTCATGCACTTGTCTTTCGAAAAAAGGACCAGTTGGTGATAAAAACAAGTGACCCTAAGACTTAGAAATTTTGTATTCAATTAAGCTACAGGTGGACGAAGATTTGTATCCAACAAACTCATCAATCTACCAAATTCGTGACATATTACGGAAGGTTTCACTGCAATAACTTTTCTGTAGGAAATAATGAGATTGTCTGTTTGAAGAAGCAGCGCTTTTTCCTATAAAACAGCATTGGCCGACAGCCAACGCTTCCGTGTAATAACACACATGCCGAGCAAGCATGCGATCGAAATTCTTGTAACAGGATTCATTTCTTTGGGATCTTGGTGTGAATTCCTGCCAGAGTGTTGCAACCAGCCATCGATGTAAAATGAGATGCGTGCTTGCTTCGATATTCTACAAACTCTCGAATTGACATGCTCGGCATGTGATGTTTACTCAACATCTCATATTTCGATTTAATAAAATAACGAATGGAGTTCGGCTGTCACAAAATGTATCAGTTTATGCAACGAAAATCTCTCAACACTAGCTATTTGGCTTTAAGACATTTTTGCATCATACAGTAGCAATCATTGCTACTCATATGTTCGCGTTGCTGATAAATTTCACTCACTAGGTTGCAATATTTTTCTTTCATCGACAAAAATAAGTTCGTTTAAAGATCAACGACAGTCTTTTATAATCCGTTTAATAAGGTGATCGGAACGTTTCACTATACAACTAGCGAAAATTCTAATGTGAACAACTAGAGACGTTTAGTACATAAATGAACGAAAAAAATTCCAATAATTGTCGGCGTTTTTTGTTCAAATTCGCTCTAAGCAATACTTGAAGGAAGAAACCTGATGAAATTTGCTGCACCGCATTCTTTAAGTGATCTGCACTATTGATATCACTAGCAACAGCAAAGTCAACTCTATTTGGAAGGCCTGAGAACGTGGTCAGAGCCCAGATTTTCTGGTGTGGCCTTGGATAACAGGCTCAGAGAACCTCATCAAACTAGCCAATCAGTGAATAATTTAAAACGACGCTTGATCGTTTTAATGCCTAACTGAGTTTTTTATAGCGGCCTACTAATGGCGACAGCTAGCCAACAGAAGTGCACATGTTCACGAATTGTTTTGAGATAATGGGCTAAGTTCTGTTCAGGTTGAACGAGCTCAATAAGAACGGGTAGAAAAAATAATGACAATGTGAATCAATAAAAATGTGTACTCAGATTAGAAGCGTATACCACGACGCCTTTAGTTGGAAGGCTCTATCGAATTGCCGTGCAATGGCGCAACTGCTGCGAGAACTTCGAGTTTCCCGCTTTTGTAATCCCTAATAGGTAGAGAAGGGTATTGAGGGCGCTTAATTAGTTCGACCCAAGTTTCCTCAAAAATTGTAATAGGACGGTGTGATGGAAATGTAAAGTACGCTTTTTATGTCGGCGTACAGTGCGTTTACTAGACAAACTTTCAGCAGATGGATAAAACCCAATTCGCGCCATACAGAAGAATCTTATCTTGGGCCATCACAAAAATCCAAAAAATAAAAAATAGAACAAAAATTTCGCGCGTTGGATTAAAGAACTCAATTGAAACCTTACAGTCCGACTCATGCTCAGAAAAGACGATTCATTTTGATATAAATTGAACTTACACAATTGTGTGCCGATGCCGTCGCCAACTGGTGCCCCAATAAGGGATGCTGAAGCTATCACAGCCGAAGGTATGGCAATTTTTCGCGATTCATTTCTTCTGCCTATAGCGCCCGTGCTAAAGATCCTGCTCACCGCTCGATGCTCCACACTCATTTTTCCTGCAGCATAAATAATTAAATCGCCTGCGTAGCACGATTTTTCGGTACTTGTGCAATTTTTTGTTCGTGCTGAAAGCAGCTCATTATTGTTGCCCTCTGGGAACAAATACCTGAGGTGGAACTGATCAAAGAGAGAACAAATAAGCCGGTTCATACTTTTCACAGTAATCAGTTTGTTCATATATGTTAGAATTCAAAAGACACTGAAGAATTTTGTAAAACAATTTTGTACTTGCTCAGTATTGCGTCTCGTGTCTCATTGCGAAGCCGCAAAAACATGAATTGGGGCATTTATAAACGGGAAACGTGATAACGAGCCTACAAGCGAAGGGTCCCTTGAGATGCCTGATTTACGGCGATCTCAATTGAGAGTCCCTTAGCGGACAATTTTTAAGCGACAGAAAGGTTATTGAAAATTCGATCTCCATTCATGCATTCAGAAGACGAATGCACTGAGGTGCCCAAAAACAGTTTCAGAATAAAGACAGAGGACTAGCATACCGATCAAAATGAACACAGCTTGATAAAAATGTGAGATTGACTTCGATCTTTAAACTACCAGTAAAACGATATCAGCAAAGAAATTCATCACATCTTCACCCCGCAGTTGAAAAATAGAGATTTCGAATTAGACGAGTGATGGGGGTACTGGTGAAGCTTTCAGATCAGTCGATATAAACGCCATATTTGAAAGCATTCTCCTTAGCAGTAAGCAGTAGAAAAATTTAGATAATGCAAGATTAAAAGACAAGATTGCAATTCTCAAGCCGTCATCAGAAATCATTTATGTGCATCCACCTTCCGAGTGCATCCGGTCAAGCTTCTGTGATCTGCGCATTTTCGCACAATGTCGATCTTCTTCAAGGTTCTCTCATTGAAAACGTTGAATTCCATTCATTTCGTTGCCACTAAAAAGGCTCTAGGCTAACTAACAAAATCCAATATGAACTTGTCGTGTGAAATATCGACGCATTCCCAACGCTTTAAAAGGAATAACGATTCCGTAATAAAGCACCTCGAAAGTGCTTTATTAAGGGTTCCTTTTTGTTTAGCAAGAGAGGATGTGTGCTGAATGGTAGTAAAATTTCAATTCGATAATCAGCCGAATAGGTTGCAATCGAATGGCTCACACTTCATGCGGTGATAAAAATGAAAGAGCGAAGATCGGCGGAGTAATTTGCATTAAATTGATAACTTCTCGGCAGCATTCTTAGGGCAATTCAAATAGAAGAACCTCTTTATTAGTTTTATTTTCTGTCGAGTACTCAATGAATAATTCGACTCAAGCTGGAGAGACTTTTGTGTGGCACGATGCAAACAGCAGCTAAAATTTGTGACGCAGACGAGTAGCCGAGTCAATGAATAAACCCGAACCGCTCAGCAGTGTTCTGATATGAAACATTGACTATTGAAAAGTATCATATGACAACGAGCGTACAGCTGATAGCTACACTCAGCTCGAAGCATCGGCTTCGATAAGAGACGACGGCCAGAAAACTGATAGCCACACAGCAGAAAAATCAATACTTAGTGTCATAATGATTAGTCGTCTCAACTATGTTCACTACCTTTTTATTTCGACAAAACCATCACAATGGCTTTTTTGATCGTGAGAGCAGTGACAGCGTTCGAAAATAACTCGCATAACCGTCTTACTCTAGCTTTCTTGGTGTCTACCTGTAAAAATTTCGGGATATTTTTCGTTCAAAACTTCTGTTATATAATTAATAGACGATGCTGACGAGAATTCATAACCCTGTCTTCACTTGCAATTTAAAAATGAAAACAAGTGGTGAGTCGATGTGGCGTAAAATGAGATCCAATATTGGTTTCAAGAAACGAAATGTCTGTGCGACAAAAATGGGTTCCTGATATAATTTGAAGAGCGTCTGCAATGGATTCATATATAAGTAATCGACGATTTGTTCTTTGTTTTCATCAGATGGGAAATTGCTCTAAGAAAAAATCGACTTCTCACTATTGATGAAACGTTCCTCGACTGGCGTATAATTCAGTTAATGTTCACTTTAATTGTGATCGCCAAAAACAAATATATATATATATATATATATATATATATATATATATATATATATATATATATATATATATATATATATATATATATATATATATATATATATATATATATATATATATATGAAAATATGGTTGCATTAGTACGCTATCGCTGAAGACACATTGACTCTGAAGCATCTGCGTTAAAGAGTATTCATCGATAAATTTAGCGCACTGTTGATGATTGCCACCGATTAGATGCTTTCAGCTGAAAACAAAATCGGATCGCGATTCTTACCTATGCGTCATGCATTAAATTTCATCCAATGAAAACAATAAAATCATGGTTTATTATTGGCAACTTGAAAAGGCATTCATACGATGAGAAATTTTTTTCACTTGCAAATATTTTTATCAAAGGCGGCAAAAGTATGCAAAGAGCGAAAGATTTGCTAGCACGGTGTGCGTTCTCTAAATTTCTTGCGTCTTTGCTGAATACATTATGAGAAAAACGACTACTGAGACAACTAAGACACATAAAGTTCGACCGTGCAAAACACTTCGGGTTGCCGAATCGAATTTTGGAATATGAGCGTTTTCCAGATTCCGGGTTATGAATCTCAAGCGATTTGATCGAAAGTTTTGTGAAGGAGAAATTTTCAAGAAATATTTACGTAATAAACTTGCCATGCGAGAGTATGAATATCAAAAATTCTCGAATGATCACAGCCCCTCTCGCACCATGTGAATTCCCGAAACTTCAAAGCTCTCAATCTCAGCAGCGCATCGAGGCTTCCGGAATTACCTAACTTTGAGAACACTCGAACTTCAAAGATTTCCGAACGTAATCTTCTTTTGAAGCCTCACTCTACGAAGTACTGCCTACAGAACGATCTGTCGTTGTCATGTAGCGTTCTTTTAAGCATGCAAAATGGTGGCAAAAGTAACTGCGTTGGAAAAGAGATGTGCCAAGAAGGCATGGGTGAAGTCGGGAGGAAGGAAAGAATAAGTTTCCACTGTCAATTGCCATACGCCGGTAAGAGATGAACGCAACAAGATAAATATGGTGGATTCTATTAACATAGTCAGAAAAAAAGATGTAAGGGCAATAATTTTTATCGTATCCTATTATACACAAAAGGAATTAATTTCTGTTAATCAATGCCACATGCGAAAAAAACCTACATATTGAGATGTAAATTCCTGCAAGTATCAGACTTAATTATTTCCTGTATTAGCGTTGGTTTCATTCCACCTCATTTCCGATACTTTTGATTTATATTTTTCATTCCGTGGACAGAATTCCATTTATTTAATTATAATAGTTCTTATTTCTAATGTTCATGCTCAGAAAGAAACAAGCGAACACATTGCCTTGCATAGATTCCATTGAAGCAAAAATATGTGAAAAGTGCTTGGAAAAATTATTGCATCTAAAAGTGAAAAGTTAGCTGATGAGCTCCACATTACAGATATTGTGAATTTATTTCAGTAGCTAAAGTTGCAGACAATGGGCAGGTAAGTTAGCAGTAAATCAATAGCGACTGCATGCCTCATCGATTAGAAACTTTTCAAGACATTTGCAAAATTCGAATAATGCATTAAGGTTTGCGTTAAATGTATTACTTTACTCGCGGAGATAAACATATAAATCTGATGCCACTATTAAAAACTTGCTGCGAGTTGGCATGCAAAAGAAAATGATGGAACAATAGTAAACGTGAAGCGCTGAGGAGTGGTCTCTGAATGAACTACTAGTGCAAAAGTTCCAATAAGCGGATCTTACTGCACGGAAGTTCTCATAGAGCCAATTTCGTCGTCTGTAACATGTTGTTTTATTAGGTGATTAAGTAGTAATGGGAGCTTAGCAGTGAAGACAAGATTATCCACTATGAGGTTTCTTAAGCGCTTCATCTATCTCGTTTACCTGTTTATATCTCTTAAGTGGGGGCATCTGTGATAATTTATCTATGCAGCAAGAAATCGAATACAAATTATGCTACGAACAAATCTCCGCTTTTGATTAATGATAAGAAACGGAATCCTTTCTCGAATAATGTTCAGAACGCCTCCCTTGAACTGGCCTTCTGATCTTTTTAAGCGCAAAAAATGCAAGAAACTTCCCATTTGGCTTTATTGGTAGAACTATTTTCGCGTTTCTTGAACGCTTTGTTGTTTGTTTAGAATTCTCCGTGATAGTTAAAGGCAACTGAATCAAGCTCCTTGACCCATGAGCGAGAAAGCGCAATGGCTTTAAGAGTGCACCACCATATATAATAAGAATGCCGCATTTTGGCTGCTCCTCTAGAAAATGGCGATATAATCGATTTCTCAGGGTGAAATGAATTTGCAACGAAAAGTTGTTCTCAACGAGAATCACAGGCGCAAGAAACACAGTTTGCAGGTATATGCGCAAAACCAGTGGAATTTTTCGATGCAATATGGACTCTAAAATTTGCAGGAACAAATAAATCATGTTGCTTCTTCGATCAGACGACAGCTAAAGAAAACACGAGCAAAACGTCCTAGTGGAATACAATACTCAAAATATGCATGACTATGCCCTCAACAGGTTCCTTAACAACTCTTTGAATAAAAACAATCCTAGACAAAAAAGTGATACAAATGCAACGCATATTATTGTATAGAAGGGAACGTATACATACTGCAACGCTTTCGACTAAGGATATTTTTTGGAACAAAAATTGGCTGGTGAGCAAAAAGCGGTGCCGCTTGATGTCGATTGAAATTATGTTCATTCAAGACAGAGGTCTTGGAGCACACAGCTGAGGGATACGACAAGCATCTTATTGGTATTGAAGCCGTTCTCTTGAAAAACTGGGAAGGGGATGTGCAAAGTTATATTCGCACATTCGTGAGCAAACAAACGAAAACGACAGTGTTTGTACAAATCAAGCGCGGCTGGTCCGTCATGCTTGACATTCGCCAATGGAGCGCAACATAGAGAAAGCACAGTTACATCCACTACGATTCCATACGCTGCTGTTACCAGTGGAATGGAGCTCCTTAAAAGGCGCATAAAGATGCATTCTCGAAGTCAATTCAGGAAAAGCACTACCAAGCGAAAATCATATAATTATCGCATTTGCTGTACTGTATGAATAAATACTTACTCCTTATCGACTGAGAAGGAAATCGAAACGATTTCATTACTTTTCACATCACTTCAACATTTCTCTCATTGCTTTCAAACAGATACTACATCTTAAAATGCTTAGTGATGAGCAAATGTGAGGTGCATTAAGGATTCAAGTGAAACTCGTCTAAGATAAAAGTCCGAGAACCACACAACCCACATACGCGAAAAGCATCCTGTTACTTGCTACATAAAATGCGGCACATAAACATCGAATCACGAACATACAAAAGATCAGGACGGAACGGAAGTGAATGCGACATCAGCATACCTGTCAACGGCCTCGCTTTTCAATTGGAAATGATTGGAGATGTGCAGAGTTGATTCGAAGCAGGCAGACAAGAAATTAACATGCGAAAAGTGGATCGCATAGATGCGCTAATGTTCTTTTTCAACATATGAGCAAGTTTTGCTATAAAATCTTCATCAAATTCCCATTATAATGCTCGCCATAATTCTCTATAAAGTGCTATTTCTGCAATAAACCAACAAGATGATCGTCAGTTTTTTTTTTTTCAAGTGCTCTTTTCGCCGTTCTGTATATCTGATCAGCTCTAATCATTTCACATCATTTCTGATATAGTAAAAAATTCCCTTCAAAATAGTGATGCGCTATAATTCATTGCTTTTGCATCTGCATCTTCAGTTCAGTGAGTCCATATCTGGCCAATTATGTTCACTGAATTGTACGTCTACTTGACTTTCTGAACTGGGCAACAGAACAAATGCATCTTTATTGGTGCATAAGTAATAAATACTCCGAAGAGCAATCGGTTTTTTCGTATAACATTTCGAAGCAACGTCATTCTTTTACTGTAACCTCTAGCAGAATTCGTTACGCATTCATGTTCCTTTTGCACTTATAGAATAAACATACAAAAGGTCGAACACGCACTTCGCATTTCAAAGGCTTCATTCATGAAAGGCAGATGAAAGTTCATAATTTCAGCATTGTTTTCAGCTATTCAGAGGCATTAAATGTGTAACAAAGCTTCATCGCGTGACATTCAAGTTATGTCTTCTTTTTTTGAACAGATTGTGAATTCGAATTTCGCCGCCAAATGGTGCATCTTAAGGGATGTTTTTAAAGAGGACTTTAGGCGCACTTTCTTCGCTTGGCATATTGGAACAACAAAATTATGCAAATGCTTAGCAGTTCGACATGGTCATCGATATTTTAATTACTTCACTCTCTCATCCTCAATTTTGGGCAGTAAAACATCTCCTACTAAGTAAACTCGAGATGATTTTCGCTTTTCTCTCAGATACGCCAGGCACTGCGAATTACAAAGTTCTCAATTTAGAGGCTTCTGAATTTTCCGAAGTTGGAAGGGAGACTGCAGAGAAAGCATAGTGTATGAAGATTTCAAGATGCATGCGTTAAATGCAGAGAGAAGGAGGAAGAATTATTATGGGGATATTTAAGAGAACTGAAAGCAATGGTGCAGGAAATTTGGATGCTTTCATTTGTACCAGCAATTCATAGGCACTTTGCAAATAGTCGTCAGCGAAATAATTGGTGAACCGGGTCATATAATATACTAAAAGGTCGAGTTTATTAAGTAATTTCTGCCTCATTTGTTTATTTCTTGTCTCCCTCCCAGCCTCCCTATCTTCTTCTTTGAGATTGCTTGAGCGAAAACGAAGCTGAAAACTTTAGTCACGTAACTGTGACACTGGTAAAGGCAATTATAAGTCCATTTGTTGGAACATTGCTCAAGCAGAAATAAGCGAAACTTGACCGAATATCGATAAGCTCTGCTAATTGAGCTCTTTCTCAAGGCCTGTTTGCAACATCCACATAACAGCAATCTCGGCACACTAAACACGAAGTTGGGGCCGTCCATTTGCCGTGTGCAATTTTCCACGTGGCGTCCTGCAACGATTCTAAAAGGCCTATAGAGCATAACTTAATCGCGCTTTATTGGCGCTGCATCAAGTCCTCGAGAAGCAGCAATTGCAATAATTACCAACATCCTGCTGACTAATATAGCAATGCATTGGGTAAAAGTTGGGTAAAAGTTGTGATACCTGCCAAGCTTGTTAATGAAAAATTCGCTGAGTGCGAGGTATTTGTATATCACAATGGTTTTGCTACTAAAAGCAGCGCATCCACATGAAGGGCCTATCGAAATAGTGTTTTTGAAAATCGCCTGCCAATAGTGATCAGATTTCACAAGCTTTCCCGAAACGGAGAGCTGCATTCCGCTAATTCAGTAGAATTAAACGTTCTGCCATGTGTGGATCTGAGAAATCGAATGGAATGGAAAAACGACTTTAGCCGCATTAAACAACTATTTTCAAGACATTCTTGTCACGTGAGACAGCCAAGTACGATTGCGTGTTGGCTGCAGAACTTTGTGGCAGCAGCTACTATCGCACTATTAGCGCAAAACTTTTTGCAAGACCCCCCATCAATATTTATTACTCTATTTTTTGCATACGAATTTTATATTTTGCATCAATATATAATTTTGCAATTTGCAAAAAAAAAAAAACTATTTTACGAATTTTCCAAATGATCTAGAATATCGCTGAGACGATCAAAAGAAATGCAGAGGTTGAGCAACTAACCTCATGAGGAAGAAGAGGCAGTTATTGCGCTTCAATTGTTCAGTTTGCATACGTTCGAAAACAGAATGCATCAGGTAATTAAAAATTTCTTCTCTGCAGCAGATATGAGAACAACACATGAAACGATGGAATTTCTCTAGCAAAAAATGAGGCACACCAAAATTTCAGAAGCAAATAGTGACCAGAACCGCGAAAACTGCAAAGAATATGTAACTAAATCGCTCAACAAACGTACATTTGATATTAATACACCAGGAGTGCAAAGACAAGCGCTAGCGATGATCAACAGTAACCGTGATAAGCAGTTACTAATGTATGTTTTTTCACTGCAAACCTCATTTAAAAAGCAAACGCTAATGAAATATGCATAGAAATATCAAGCCTCAATAAATGCTGCACAGTGCATACAATCAAGCATTAGTAAATCACATACATATCGAACAATGAACACCTATTTAACGTGAGAATTCAAAGGCTGTTTAATTTTCGTAGGAATACAGAGGAATACAGAGCTTTATTCGAAAAGGAATATAGAGAGGTCAAGTTGCTCCACGTTTCGATAGGTGGGCACATAGTTGTTTCCAATTAATAGCTCCTTCATCATGCATAAAGCCGGCTTTCTCATTACTCGAAAAAGAAGATGAAAGGAATTTTTTCAGTGGATCCACTGCATTTCGCATTCGTATTCAAATGGAACATTCGCTCGTAAATGAAGACTGCTAACACAGGCAAGGCGCTTATCGACTTTGAGCAGAAACACTCTTGACGAATAATAACAGAAAACCAATTGCCCTTATCCAATAAGACGTCGAGACGCCATTGATCGGGTGCTAATCTGAAGTGGTAAACATAACATCTCTTCCGCTTCATGAGGGTAATGGTGTTTTTGAGCGGATGCGCCCACATCGCTCGAAAATTTCCTGTTTGTAAACTTCTCTTAAGCTTCATATTGGAATATCCTAGAGAATACTCTCTTTGAAGTTTTGACAGAACAAAGCCTTGTCCTACCAGCTTGTAGGATGCGCTAAATGCACCGTTTTTCTTCGTTAGGGGGGGGGGGGGGGTGGGAGGTACATATTCCTTTCACTATGAAATAGAGAACATCTCCCCTCAGAAAAAAGTCTTACATTAACTCTTACTTAAGGATATCGAGGTGTCTTATATTGCTATAGCTAAACCATCTTAGAATATCACAAATATTTTTTAACGACAACATATGTTCGTTTCAGGTTGAGTTTTAGAAAAATCGCTCCTTTGTATCGTTTACCAACAGCTTCGGACACCTCAAACGTGGTAGTTTTGAAGCGTGAACACATTTTGTTTAGTGTAGCTAACCAAATTTCCAAGAGTAAAACTTCGTAATGTACCACTGAAAAAATTCGATACTTCAACCGGAAGTGTTAAATGGTTTGTTGGTTTGTTGAAAAGCCATTTTCCGCTTTTTGAATGGTTAAATTGGAGTCCCTCAAGCAAAGTTGAAAAGAGACACAAAATAAGGCATCGAGGAATCTTGAGAAAAATTTAATCTCAATCTCGAAAAATGCGGTTGTGGATAATTCGCCGAAGCCAACAAATAATGGGGCTGAATTTGGATGAGAATTAAAATAAAGAATGGAGATCTTTTGCCACTAAAATTCCAGAACGAATTTCAAAAATGCGATTATTGGTAGGGAAGGCTTACCCACTGATGCATTTTTATACGGCGTCGAGGAAAACAGAGTTAAATTCAACCGTTTAACGATACCACTACAACCATTATGTTCTCATACGAAAACGACTGATGAAAATTCACTCTAATTCGTAAACTTCTTTGTGAGTGCACAAAACGGTGGTTCAAAGCCCCATAACTGAAAAAAAAATGTACAACTAGAAAAAATTAATGGCGAGGAAGATAGTTGCAAGAAGCTTAGTCCTAGTGCGCGGAGTATAAGCCCGTGAGTAAAGAACCGCGACCGAAAAAGTGTTGCAAAAACCCGATGACAAATATTCCTTGAGAAATCAAAACCTTTAAATGAGGGCGCAGTTGATTTTAGTTCAAATATTCGTCGGCAAAAACTGCTTGTTTCATTAAATGTATTTACATGAAAACTATTCAGATGAAGTCCTCGGAAGAAGTAAGACCAGACAGTGCGATACTGGTAACTGCAATTGCTAGCTGAGGCGTATTTGTGACGAATGATAACTACTACACTTCAGAGAGTAAAATTTTTTGAAAAACACGGAACGACGATGAGCAACAATCTGGCGAGCGCAAAAAAAATCCATTAGATACATCGAGAGGCGGATTCGTTGAATATTGTGCAGTCCAGTCGTTCTCCCATGCGAGAGTATCGTTTTGGGCAACATCGTCGTTCTACGACGCTTCAGTTTTCATAACGTGTGATGGCTAGATTGCACAGTGAGCGAAACAGCTGTGCTTACTTATTCCGATAGAATGACATTTATTGCCACTATAGGTTTTTATTTGCTCTAAGCAATTAAAAATCTTGCTGATTATTTTAAAATCGCTAAAATATCTATAACTTATTGACAAGATAGCGTTGTCTAAAAATGCGAGCCTCAAGGCAAAAAGAACTCACCGAACAGGTAGGTTTCAGCGGTGTTTATTGAAGTGAGGATGTGTACGAGGAAAGTCGCACTAACGGTTGCAATTATGCGCCGTCTCCTACGTTAGCAACTATTCGGTTGCAGTGGAAAATTCTTTAGCATTCCGGAGAACAGTTTTAGCAAAGTACGAAAAAAATTGATAAAACGTGTTGAAGGGATCTCTCAAAAAAATAAACAAAGAAAGCAGCTGAGAACACAGCCAGCTACATCGTTTGGCGCTTTCAAATGAGCAAGAGTGTTTCACCGCAATGTCCCTTCGCTTTCTCTCCACTGCCCATTCATTTGGAGAATGACTAGGAGGTGAAGAGAAAATATGCAGCATATGTCGATCGGAAGATGGATTCCAAATGACTATAAATGCACGTAAAACGCTTTATAAAGAAGGAAGAAAACGGGGCGATGAGAAATTCACAATGAGGGGAGCGTGGGGGGGGGGGGGGCGAGGATAAAAAAAGGGAACGGTAGAAAATTTATTGATATGAATAGCTGTCTTTATTGTGTTTTGGCATTAGTTTTGAGCATAGAAAATTTGTGCTAACGACACAGAAATAAAAAGTCATAGAAAACAAGTGGGAACGTGTGCATTTTGTATAAACACCTACAAGAGGCACCATTCATGTGTAGCAAACGAGGCGCGAAGCGATGAAATCAATAGGGAACACCTTAGAAGCGCAATGCTTCGGCGTAGCTCTTCGACGCATCGTAATTCAATAAAAATCACGGTTATGTGGCATTCGATTGTCGCACTGCTGCTTCCGGCATATTGGATTTAATCCAATCATTTCTGCGCTCACTTCCTTTTCCCCATGAAACCATTTCGCCATGAAATATACGAATTGATACAACCCACAGTCGCTTCACGCAAGCAGCTAGATAGAAAGAGACAGGCTCCATTCTTTGAAAATTTCAAAGATTTACAAACTGAACTTCTAATCTATCGATCCACTATAACGTCAACATTTTTCCTGTTTCCGATTAATTGCACTGGTATGTTATCGGCAAACGTTTCCACTACATTCTTGCTTTTAAAAAAGCGTTCACTCAATGGCCAATTTTCTAAGCGACTATGTAGCTCGTCAAATCCTCTTCAGCTACCATCTTCCTGTTTGGGTTGACATCAGTGGAATCAGTTTGTTGCATGGCTTCCAACTCGTCGGCAGAAGTCTATGCTCTCATTTCAAAAAACATCAATAATGATTAATTGTTGGAAAAACCGCTACGAATCAAATGAGCTGTAAGAGCATGCCGAAGCAGGATTCAGAACCACTCTCTATAGCAGCAAATTATGTGGACCTCGAAGCAGCAATATTTCTTCGCACAGCAATTTGCCATTAGAAATGACGATAGCCATAGATACAATGAGCAATCAATCGCTTATTAAAATTGCTGCTCTTGACGCACAACAATATGTGTGGGTTATTTTATTACGGCTCCACTATACAATGAGGGAACTACAGTCATTTGCAATCTAAGATCAACATCGCTACTTCATCCGTTTGCAGTATGACACTGTAACGGTTTGAAAGTACGAGGAAAGAGAAAAAGAGAAAGAATGCACAACGTCTTGCTGTGAGGGCAACACATCAGCAATCCTTTGTCCACCTTTCTAATTGTCAGCACAACATCCTCAGTGATTTCGCAGGCATATCAAATCACAATTAACCAATCGAAGGCACTATCAATGTTGTCTTACGACATACGATCTTGATGCTCGAAAACTGTTGAAATGAACAAACGTCTAACTTTGCAAAATTGGCATATCAAGCACCTTCACTGGCAAAAGCGGTAAGCGAGATTGTTTGGCTCGAAACGAGACGATGACTAGGATGTAAATTGTTGTGCGCCCCATAATTCCATTTTACATGCCCATCTGTCTCAGAAGGCAAAACTGAGCGATAAATCGCTTCGTGTTTTCCCTTCGCCACAACCACAACAATGAGTTTATGCATATATTGCACGGGGTGCGGAAAACGGCATAAGCACGAATAATTTTCAATAGAAGAATACACCTATGTACACGAATAGGATACTTGAAAGACAATTTGACTGACAAGATTGCATCTGGCGAGAATCGGTTTCGGCATTATTTACACAACAGCATTTCCTTTTGACTTTCTTAGACGTATTTGGCGAAGAATGACATCTCATCTGAAATGAACGAGCTTGACTGCGCCAACTTAATGTGGATCGATCAGATATTACGCTACTATGTCACGTATTATTAAAGAGACAAACCAAAGGTCATATACTGCAGTCACTAAATGTGTGAAGAATCATCTGTTACGCTAACACCTGCATCGGCTATTGTGCTAATCACCTGCGAGTTACCTGATTTTATTTCTTCTATCAGTTACAGCATTTTAGATGCAGCCTGTACTTTAGACAATCCGATAAATGGTTGGTATTGCGCACGACCAAATGTCCGCTCAAACAGCAGAACACCAACTGTCTATCACATGTATAGCATAATGGTTTAAAAGCAGAATCGCATCAATCAAATGAACGCTGCATTCTAAGGTGTTAGCCTCGCGCTGCCTTAAATTTAAAATTCCCAAGCGATAAGACGTCGCCATTGATGTCGAACCAGTCGAGCGAGACTGGCTGACCAGTAGAGCATGTAAAGAAAGTAGGCTTCTTCCACGTTAAGCTCTCCGACAGGCTTTTCACAGTACGTCAAAAAAAAATTTTTTTTTTGACTAAACGACACTATTTCAGACTGATTCCCTTCTGGTATAAAATCATTCAATTCACTTTCAGCTAAATCATCGAACTGGACGAGACGATCAAGAGACATTCTAGCCTTCTGCCTCTAATAATGACAGAAAAGTATGAGCAATGATTTATCCGTCCTCTTTCTTTGACTTCTTGCAAGAACAGACCTAACGAGAGCCTATCTGAGGTTCCAGAGGCAAAGAATGAGTCACGAAAGTAGGTGAATCATAAAAAAAGCCAGTTTAAAATGCACTTTGCAACATTCCTCATTGGCAATAAAGCACTTGAAATGTGTAAAAGCTTAACTCTTTCACCTTAAAAGAAAGGGTTTGAAGAAACAGAAGACGAAATTTGTTCAATGACCACTTCGAACAATGAAAGAATTTGTGCATTTCAGAAGGTTTCAGAGCACAACAATGTTTAAATTAGACCTGGAAACTTACCAACAAAACATTCGCAAGAAACTCGAACGTTCAAATTGAATTTCTGCCACACCTGACACTCGTTTGTACCAACGTTCCTCAGCACAACGAAATTCATATGTTTCTGCTTACATTTTCCATGAGCTGAAAATAAAAACAGAAATTCCTGCAGAGTGGCGAATTCCTAGCAAAAAAAGATGACTGAAAGCTAAAAGTGTTTCTTTTTAATCGAATAAGTCGTCAGATAAGGCAATTATTTTTAGGTGAGATACAGAAGCTAAGTTAGGGACGAAAGAAGTAATAAACGCCCTGTTCACTCGAGTGTAAGCACGTCGTACAGAGATCAAATGCCAAGGCGCAATGAAAAATTGAATCCTTATAACTTTCCTCATAACCGTCCCTTGAACCCTTCGACGATTCTTGTGAGTGTTTACATTTTGGACAGCTTCTTCTTTCCCTTACTATTTCCTCCTTTTCCCCCTCCCCCACCCCTGTCAAATTTTAAGAAGAGAGGGAGAGGTCGCATTAGCTACAATCGTATGGCGTAAGCAACAATAGGACGGTGCAAAAACGGTGGAAAATGTTGAAAATTCTGCAAATGAGCACTGTAAAAAAGTGCCAGTTGTCAAAGTTTTAAATCAAATGGCTCAAGCTGTTGGATTCTGGCGTCCTTTCTAATAAAAATAGCACACAAGGGAACCTTGTCACCTGAGGGTCTTGTAAACAAGCTCATTTCAAACGATTTTGCTGCTCAGCTCTCATTTTCATCGGTAAAATTTGAACTATGACAGCCTGCTAAGTAGACAACAGCAAGTTTCGAATAAGAGTAGAGAGATGCTAAATATTCCAAAAATTGAAAACGAGAGGAGAAGAATGACCATATGTGATCTAGACTGATTGGGCTTTGGAAAATACTAACCTCAGCTTGAACACATGCCCATCCCTCCTCGAGGACGATAAGAAATAGAAGCCTTGAGACTTCTCAAATAAACACATCGAATTGGCCAGACAGTAAAATTTTTAAAAAAAAATGGAAGGTGCACGTTCATTACAGCCTCCATTGCAAAGCATAGAGCATAAGGTGAGGAAGAATTTTTTGAAATTTTGAAAATGCTTACGGAAATCATAGAAATAAAGACACGCTTTGTCATCGTCGCACATCACCTCGTTGATGAACGGCGGAAAGAAAGTGTCTGGAAGGCGGCGGATTGCTTGGCATGCTGCACAAAGACGTAAGTATCCGTCCTCCTCCCCGCCACGTTTATCGCATCCAAACGGAACGACGTGAACGTCACCTAGAGCAGTGGAATGACAAGAACGATGTAATCGCCAAAAACTACACATCCACTAATTCCCTTCCCAGTCAACTTTTTAAACATTACGCAGCGATTATTCTTGAACATATGTCCCCACTCAAGTGCATCGTGAAATCATTTTCGAAGATGAAAACGACCCTTTCGGAAAACTAATATTTCATGCACACCCTTAAAAAATGTTCAAGCCACTGTCAAGCTTTATCAGTTCCGGCTTTCCAAATCGCGCTGATAATGCTCCTGAAAACTCCAAAACTCTTTCCTCACGTTAGCATAGATAATATTATCCATCTCCTTGATTATTTCTATGCTTTTTCAACTATCCTGTCACTATTTGCATCATGCATCGTGGCATTTTTCGGCAAGCTTGTTAGCAAAATTCGTAAAATTGTCGTACAAACAGCTGCTATCGAGTATGTTGCAAGAGTCCACTCGTTGGGGAGAGGTGTTTTCTAGTTGAGTTAGAATGTTTCTGCGCTGTTTTCCTCTGGCTAACATTCGTGATGTTTTCTTTTTTTGAAAGCAGTCTTCTCTTCTAGAGAAAAGAGAAATCGGACGTGGCAGTAAGCAACAATAAAGATGCAAATCTAACACCGAAGTGATAAATCGGAAAGAATGATGACTCAAATTCTTACCTATGAGTTTTTGTCTCTTTTGAGTGAATACTTCGTCGCGAGGTTCCGCATCTGCCCTTCGAGATGCTGCGAACGAGTCAAAGAGGTTTTCGGCTGTTTCCCTCTTAGACCGCAACTCAGATTCGGTCATTCGAATAGACGGTGAAACAACGCTCCGCCTTGGTTCCCCTCTGCAAAGGGATCCAATGTGCGCTGAGAAATCGGACTTAATAGAGCAAGTGCTCGACTTTTCGTTTAAACTAGCACTGATTCAAGCGAAACATTAGACAAACAAAAACACCAAAATGCTTACGAAGTTAAATTTTGAATTCGCGAAATGACAGCCGGCGAGCGCACATCGCATTGCAAATTTAACTCTGCAAGGATGCGTTCGAGTGCTTCGACATTCCTTTCTACGGTCTCCGCACTGCTCGTTCGGCTTTTCATTTGGCGCTGCAAGTGCTGCATAATGTTATGCCCAAATTGATATGAGCGAATTCTTACGAAAATCATTTCAGAAAACTTTTTAAACTTCCACAGCTGGCATAAATTTAGTGATGTGTCGAGAAATGATGCTATGCTACGATGCAATGGAGCCTCCATAAATTAAATATGGGGATGGTGTAAGCTGAACGCATTCAGCCTTGCAGTTGGCATCCTCACGACTCAATAGCGCGACCTGGATATAAGCAGAGCTTGCAATTATATATGAACGAGTTGTTTTTTTTACAAAGTCCTTCAAAAAAATCCTTCAAAAAAAAAGTTTCGACCAGCAAATACTGACCACTCTAATGAAGCTTTGCGGACTTTAACGAGTCAATTATTTCTCTTGTCCAAATAAGCATTTTGAATGCTTGGAGATTGCTTTCTTGCATCAAGATTTTACGCAGAATCATTCTTTGTGAAGAAACGGGTTGGATGCAATTTTGAGCGGAACAGTAAATTGATACTTCATATTGATCAACAATCGATCTGTCGAGGAAGCGAATCACACCGGATGCATCCCAAGCCATCAAATCCGGGTTGTAGGTGCCTTTCTGCTTGAGCTCACTGACTAGCTCCTGCTGCGATAAACGCTTGCACTCTTCGAAAGTGTTATTTCTCTGAAACATTGCTCGAAATACCCTTTCTCTTTCGATAAATAAATAAAACCAATCATGATTTCTATTTCTTTCTCAAACGTGATGAGTCTTTAGTACATTTAAAGGAGCCATTGAATGCAACGTGATTAAAGGTAACCTAACATACCTTAACTTTTGTTGTGAAAGGTACTTCTATAGGAAGAAATTGCCAACAATCTAACGATTACAGATTTAACACTGTCAAGTGGCATTGGAATATGCAGCAAAGCGTCCAGAAATATTTGCAAAGACCGCTGACGGTAGAGAACGTGAATGACATTCAAGCCGCTCAGCGATCCATCCAGTTTACATCACCAACTGCGATCTTTATCGCTAGACCGGTCGAGCATACTCGACCTCTAAATTTGAATTTGCAGCACTGGAGGTAACGGCTTTAAGTCCCCACTTTTTTCTTGCAATCTATTATTTCGGGCACGCCATCAAATTCCGTCGACTGTGGGGGAAAGAAATTAATATCTTTGCCCTTTTGGTCAGGCATACGAAAGTGGAATGTAAAAGACGGGCAACAAAAATTGCCCTGAAGATTGGGGAGAAGTAAGCGAGCAAACTGTTCGTCACTCATAGCGAGAAAGCGTTTGTGTTACATGAGCAATGTCAAATAAATAATAAATTTAGGATGAAGAGAACCCGTGTACATTGGGTACGAACGGCTTAGCTCGTTTCTGTTGCGGTTGTGTTGTCCGAGGGATCTCCCTCGTAAGTTCCTCCTCACGAGTGACACGAATTGCGTTAACACGATCGAGAAAGAACGCCGATTCCCTATCAGGTATCGAAGCTGATACAGGCGAGTAGCGTTTGCGCCGTTTTTTTTTATTCCTTTTCAGAGCCGAATCCACTTCGTTTAGTAATGATCTCAAGTGCTTCTCACACTGCAGGAGCTCATCATCTAAGGTATTTTAAAGTGATCATTTGATTATTCGATATTCTTAAAGCTTCAATAATCCTTTAAAAAGTATTTTATGGCTGAATTAATTCACCACATACAACAAGTCCGACATATTTGCATGAGAAAGTGAGGAACATCCTTTTCATGATCACTATAGCATGAAGATGCTTTTTTCATTTAGTCACATCTGTAGCCTTACTTGTTGCTGACTGAATCTACGAAATATTCCGATGCGATGGAAGGAAACCTTCAGTCATGCTATTTTCCACTACCATCCCTTCAGCTCTCTCTTCCTTCTACTTCCTCGCAGAATATAATTGTGAGAATGGTGTGAAGTTTGAATCGATGCATAATCAAATTGTTTGAACATTTGGTATTGAATTGAGTGGATACTAGTGGTCAAAGCGCGTCATACGTCATAAAAGCAGCAGCTACGTCTAGTGAGTCAGCGAATTATTCCACTTTGAGTGAAAACCGCCGCCGATTTTAGTGATTTGCTGAGCAAACCTGTCGCCTCGGAGAGGTCCTTCACGGAGCATGTGGTGCCCGTTAATGTTTCCTTGTCGTTCTCATTTTCGCCCTGAGCCGGGAGCAGTACACCGCGAACGGTGGCCGCCGTTGACAGCAACAGAATTGAGAGGCAAATACGCGACGGTAGTGAGCCACGCAAGAAGTCCACCAACGAGCAGCCGTTGTGTTGTCCACGCATAACACGTCCACCATCATCCATAATCCGAACGTCTGCACGCATCGTTGGATAACGTCACTGCGTTAGTGATGTTTATTATCAAGGAAGACTTGCCGGAGTGAGAGGGAAAAAATACGCTGCAATTCGGCCTCAATCATCCGCTTCGCTTGATCACCTGCAAACAGGTCGAAGATTTTTGCACTGCACAGCGAGAATAATGAGAATATAACACTGTAGTATACTTCATACTTATTGTTTTCAAAAAATTTTAGTAGAACTCAGCTTTGGTGACTGCAAAACAATAAGTGAGATAAAGAAATCAGAGGATTTTCACAACATCCATGGAAAGAATTAGTCAGATACAGCTCAGTTCACTGTTTTATGGCACACATGCTGTGTGTCCTTCCTCACAAAATCCACGCAAATTTTCGTCGTTTATTAATTAAGAGGTCATATTGAGCATTGCGATATCGAGAAAATGAAGCCATGCAGTTTTGGAACCTCGAAATGGTCGTACTGAAGTAACTTGAAAATGAGGAGTTTTGGTGACGCATGAAGTGTGATTGGAAAAGATGCCAAAATTTTGCCTTCCCGGATAGGTTACGTTCAAAGTTCTTGAGCATTCCGGCCCTTTTCTACGCATGTTGTTCGCCTAAATGTGCCCACAATTTGGGACTCTTCCATCTTCCTCAGGTCCTCCTCCTTCACCTCATAAATAGGAAGAGGACATTTGTTGGGGATGTCTTTCAAATATGTAGCTAGACATGTCAATATCGCTTCTTGAATTAATAAATGAACATTTCTAAAAAGAGCAATTAATTCATACAACAATTATTAAATAGCTCGTGTCGAAAAAAAATCAAGAATCGGATTTCTTATTAGATAGAGATTGGTGTGTTTTTAAACGGATAAATTTTCTAGACTTGTATGTGGTTAAGTGCACAACGAGTGCACGCCGACGGGTTTCTTACAAAGGGTCAGCTGCATCCGCAATGGGCGGCTGACTTCGATAATGAGCGCTGATTAGGTGTCCGTATGTTGCGCAGCGTAAATTTATTATTATCATTTCTGCTTCAAATATTTAAGCATTTCTTGCAGCTGTCAAAAACTGCCTTTAGGCTTGAAAAGCATATAAGCTTAATATTTTGGCAGCATGTCACAGAAAAAATCCTTTAAAACACATTTTTGGGGCCTTTACAACATCTTTACGTTGTGGGTATCAAATACTCACAGCGATACTAAATAACCCATGGAACAGCAACTCTCATTCAATAAATATTTATCGTCAGAATTGTAGACATATTCAAGCTGTAAGAACAGTTCTACTTAAAATAAAAAAGTTGTAAGGTTCTAAGCGCATAAAGGCTCAAAAAATAAGAAACAAACAATCATCATTACATGCCCGCCTACTCCCACACTGAGTGCTCTTTATTTCAAATTTATTTTCACTTGACTTCTGTACTATTCAAAACATGTCGGCAACCATCAAAATTTGCGATTCAGATTCGCTCCAACGATTTTCACAACGATGAAATTGTTGCCTAAAAGCAGCTTTCTGGACTCCAATGATACATACCCTTTCTAAGAAGAAATTGCACTTATTTCCACATCTTCAGTCGGTACATTTCAACAGACCAAAGGACGTGAAGAAGCAGCAGTCCAAAAAGCGTTCCACTTGAAAACTAATTGGAAAGAAGAGCGATGAGATCTCGGTTTTCGAGCGATCAGCACACTATCTCTATTGCGACGACAATATCTTCCAAAAAATCTTAATATTCGTGAGTGTCAAGTGCTCATAGCGATACGGAATAATCTATAAAGTACAAACCCACAATTATCAAATATTTATCTCCATCTTGAAATTTGATTATGAACTTATCATATACATAGGAGAAGCTCGAATGGTCAGAAACGGATGCGGAAATGAAATTACTCTGTAATTTATTTGCTCTATGATCCGTTAGAGCGGTGACGGTGACAAACAACACCTGAGCGCTCATGATGTTCACATACTATCAATGAATTTTCTGATCGCGAAAAAAGAACGGAACGTTTATAGTGGAAACACAAATTGGCTGCTCTTCTCATCAACTGTAATTTAGAGAACAACTCCCACAATTGTCCTACTAGGGAGCTTGCTCGGTTTACTATAAAATTAACTTCTGAGCAAAACGACGGATACCGTTGTCTATGCGCCTTAGCAGTGAAAAATTTTTCGCCCACAAAAATGATTATTTCAAAGAAACGCAGCAAAAACGATATACCAGCGAGCACGAAAGTTTTAGGTTCCTCTTTTTCTAGGGCGATTCAAACAATCGTTCAACTCGTATTCATCTTCGCTGTGCAAAAATGTTGCATCGAATTGAAAAACTACTTATCTCTCCACCTTTTGGCAAAAAAAAAAAAAAAAAAAATTGTATCGCGCTTCCAAATATGGTACAATGATGCACTGGAAGTCCACACAGAGGTGGACCATTCAGATTATCAGCAACGCACTTTCGCACACCACTTTCCGCTCACTCGATAATCAAGAGGCCGCATCAGCATCTCAGAAAATTGTCGTAGAAAGGCCATTTCACGGAAATTACTCTAATCTATCATCAGGCACCTCCAACATATAGGGAATGAAATAAAAATAGGACGCTGCATTTAACAGCGATATCTCCACATATAGTTCTCGAAAAAGACACTTAGCGATAAGTAGGTAACGTAGTTGAAAATAGTGGAGATGCACAAGCACATATCCTTGAATGGAGTTGCAAGAATGAAGCACCACAGGTGGAAAAGACTGGTAAAATGGGTGGGAAAGGCAACAATCGCCAGGTGGTCGGCGTGCATGTATTATGCGATCTCGTTGGCGACTGCGAAGGGCCCGTTCTGATCTATTTTCGCGCGGAACACAGCAGCACTTCTTCACAAATCTCCGCATTTGCACACACGTTATGATCCCTACAGAGCCGTCGTCTCCCGCAATACCCGATTTCTATTCTCGATGTGTTACTCGCACGCCTCGATCTCGTTTGATGCATTTATGTTGCAGCGATCATTGCCTCTTGAAATGTTTCTCAACTCGACTTCGCGAATTTCTGCAAAACATTTTTCGCCGCCTAAGGCCACTCACTCATGTCCATTTATACAACAACTCCTGCAACCCCCCCCCCCCCCTGAAAGGAGCAATTCTATATAAAGACTTTCCATAACGCCCGTACAGAAAAAAAATCACTCTGTTGCATTTGTAGCCAAGAAGCGTGGACGAGCACTCCAATACATGCGATTAGGTTCAATTGTTTAATAAATCCATCACTGCAAGTGGTCAGCGTATCTAACAGGAACGTTTCAGCATTGTCGAAAAACACTTGAATTGAAGAGGTAAATGGTGCTGTAAAAAATGTGCTACTGCTTGGAATTCGGCCATGTTGTTCGGCTTTATATGAAATTTTCAAGTTTTCCTCCCTAGGTTTCAAATCTAATTAATATTATCAGTAGGATTCCCGAGCTTGTGGACTACTCGCGTATAAAATCAACAGGAACGCTGCATATTGCATGAAGAGACGAATAAATTATGGGACTGAGTGCCGGTCTCTCAACACCTCCAAAAATGATCGCACTTTAGGCCAAAATCGATGCTCTTTTTCTCAAATATCCTGTACCCTTCTGTAGAGGAAAAGCTCACAAATGAGACCTGACATGTTAGCACACCTAACGACAGCGCGAAATCGACACTCGGTTCCAAGTTCCACGATATGATTCAGCTTGTCTTTGAAACGGAATTAGAAGACATCACAGTACTGCATCCGACGAACGTATGACTCGATTCCTTTTACACATCACCAGCACAAATCATATTTTGTGCGTGAATTAAGGTGAAGTTTCGATGCAGTTGAGAAACCGATTGAAATATTTCGAGAAACATATTCCCAACAATGCTTAGACCTAAATGCATACATATGGCCCTATTCTCCATATATTTTGGAGTGTTTCTCATCAGAGACATTTGTGGCAAGTCAAATGACGTGAGAACAAATGGCAGCAAATTAATGGACGGGTTAATGTTTGAGTGTTTACGAAGCCGAAGTGCTGCCCCTGGTCGGTACGTACGAACGTCACTATTTCAGCTGCCTTGCCCACTGTCACTATGGTCGAACATCTAGTTATTCGATAAGCCTCAAAGAATTAAGTATGTCGTCACGTTCATTCTTTGAGGATCACTCGTCAGCATAACTTTACTTATCCAATGGCAGTCCTCTTTGATATAACGCATTTTATAGGCGTTTTTGTGCCTCGTTATCCTCGCATTTATTCAAATGCATTTTACTCAAAACGCTCAGTGCTTTCTTTACAAAAAAGCGTTTTCACTGATAATTCTCTCCCTTTCAAGTTATTGACGCACTAAAACAACGAAACAACGATGAAAGCTTTTTGAGTCCGATATTTGAGCATAGATAGCAAGTGTTATGCCTGAATATTCTTTCAGCAATTGCGTTCAGCCGATCTCGGAGAAATTTGATTCAAAAACCATTTTTAACAGCCGATAGCGTGAATTCCTAATATGTTTGCGAATATTAAATCATCCTTGCCCACCTCCTTATTTTGCTTCTAAGCTCCTCCAATTAGCAAGAAATCACTGTGAACCGCTCTAGTTATCCCTAGCTGAATGACATTAATCTGTTGGCTGTGGCCACAAAATTAAACTGCTCAGGCTTAAGAACCGATATAAAGCGAATTGCCCACAATGAGGTTTTTACAAGAGGTATTTAAACGGTTTTCCTCGACTGTACGCCTACCTGTAAGCTGAAAAAAATAATATACCCACTCCCACTTCACCGCCTCGCCCTCTTTTCTTAACCACTTCTCACTAAAGCCCGCGAAGCGTAAATTGCTGTGGTTCGTTCGCGATCGTAGTTTTAATGCTAGCGTAGCTTTGCAGTCTTTGTTTTTTCAGCAAGCGCAGTTTGCCTTTCTGTTTGCTCTTAAGGCTTGTCAGTAAAGGTTGACAGCAGCTGAGGCAATGAGCTATTTCATTCATTCCAACAGCAATAAAAAACCGTTCAGATGAAGTTTCCAACATTTGTTATCAATCCATCACTTATATCACGTTTATTTCTGCGACAATAACCTCGATTATGCTTCCCAAGCAAAATTTACTTCCGATTTCCACTGGCAAGTAAGGTGGAGGCGGGTAGCAAGTTAATGAATGACTTGTAGCAATATGCACTTAACGATCTACCTGCTTTTTAACCCGTTCTTGCAAATTTGTTTGCAAAAGCGCATTATGACGATGTCGTGCCTGTGCCTAAGTATGTGTATATCTGTCTGCCAGGTAGTTTCGACTCGAGAATCACTGACCAAATTTGGAACAGTTTTCCATGCGCTTTACACAGATAGGCTTCTCCTTCTTTGCAGCGGTTGGTTTACAACAAAAACGAGCCTTTTGTAAAGCGTTTGTACGAGCGGTCCGAATAAGCGATATATAAAGACATCATTTTCGAACTTTATTATACGTTGGTAGGATATGAAATTGGCTATTCAGGTAAGCAGAATTCAATAGAGCATATTGTGGCAGCTCTTCTGCCACGTTCTTCAGGTGGCGGATTATCTGTTGACAAAAAGGCGTCGCTTGCGCTTTTACATAATCAGATTGGAAGGAGCCGTGTAAGAAGATAGAAACCTTTCCACATCCATTGTATCCCCTGATGTCCAAGCACTAAAAAGTTGATATGAGTAGCTCATAGCGCACTGTTGCGGTTTCTCAATGCAAATGGTCATTCGTTAAAAAACAACGGAAAAAATCCCTAAACGCTTCTTAAGCTGACCAGAAAAGTCAGTCTCAGTTGAGTCTGTCAGGAATTTTTCCATACCATAAAATTTAAAAAATTCTCGACGACCAAATTCGCAAGAGGGAACGAACGGAACCTTTTCGGCAAAAGGAGCTCTAGTAAAACTACTCAGTTCGTCACCTTCTTCGTATTTCATGTCTTGTAAACAGCCACCATTTTATTTGCGAGTGATTTTTTCAGGCAACGGAAAATCATTTGCGATGAAAAAGCTTTTGATATTTTTATATTGTGGAACCTTGACTTTGGTTTATTCGTTATATATTCAATAAAACACACAATATCGTAATGAAAAAGCCACTGATGAGCTGTGATCACACTAAATGTCAGAGCGGCAGTTCGATCGCTGAAGAAAAAAATCCCACGAAAGATTCATTCATTGGTCGCAATGAGCTAAAGCAAGCGCAACGCTAGCCGATAAATACTTAACTGCTTTTGTGCTCTACGTTTATTTCGGAAATTTCTGAAAAACTTCCAAATCACTCACCACTTTTCAGTTTTTAATCAGTCGATTTTTTAATATTGTTGCTTATTTCTTGGTTTTGCTTTGTTTCTTTAAATTTTTGCATTCATTTCCGTTCTTATCACAAACAGAGCGCCATTTAATAATTTCGAAACAGTATTGCTTTTGAAGAATGTTCAACATTTTAGGCCTCAAAGATACACCTGTTGGAAGGTATCCGCTTGTATTTGTTTACTTGTCTGCGAAATTTTGTTGGAAACAAATTCGAAGCTATCTGCAGAGACAAATATTCAAAAACGATCGTCGATAACAATGGAGAGCTCGTGGAAATGGTTTAAGTGATTGAATTATTGAACGCTAAACTGTAGAATGAAAGATTCGCACTGCATATTGGTAGCACACAATGAAAAGAGAGTAAAAATTCATTAAAACGCGATATGGTGCGGATAAGATCTGAAGACATTTGTGAGAGTGCACGCAACTGTTGCGTATTACATCTATCTCACTTTTACAAAAAGACGCTCCGCTTGCGCGCTAATAAAGCAGCAAATGTTTAAAAAATGTTTTGAACAGATATCGATTTGTATGGCACGTTAGTTACTTGGAACATCACAACCGCAGCGATTTCTGCCCCGTTGTACCGCTTGTGTTCCCCCTCCCCATATCCTAAAAAACAACTCGCCATCAACTAAACGCTCTGTGCTTTTACTCAGCTATATTTATTGACTGTTTGTTTTTTGTTTCGAAATTTCCGTTGTGAATTTTCTTTTCTGCTAATTTGAGGTTTTGTAAATGTTTGAATGTTGGCATTCTCATGCTGTAAGAACGGCTCTTGTAATGCACATACTAGCAGTCGTTTAAATGATATCGACTGAACAATGAACAATAACAAAATTGCTCTCAGCCAACCTTACGCACAGATGCATTATCATTTAAGTGTTAACTAATGAAGAATTTTTTATCAAAGAATATGATCAATTAGCGCTTTGCATTAAATGTGCAATTCGGCATGAACGTCGCCCAAGTACGCTTTTGAAAAGACTTCTTCATTATTCTCAAATCCTTCACAAGGAAACTGAATGAGAATCCGTCGGAACATAAATACAATATGCGAATTCTCAGCCATAAAAACTTTAAAAATTGCACCTTTAAGGGATATATGTGGGTTTGTGAGTTTATCACCTAAGAACTTAGTAACGCAAGCCAAAGCTGCCTTCACGTTTGATGTGTACCGTTCCAATGATCCATACCTTCGTAAATGCAGACAATCCTACAAATTTCACAAATCTCATGTGCCTACACCAATGAAGTGGCCACATTTCTCTTTCTCGAATGAGGTCTTTGGTAGTGAAAAATCGTCGGAATATATGTGACTGATTACCTGTGCAGACCAGTCCCGTTGCGAAAGTTGATGGGTCTCGAAATGTTTACCTTGTGGGCAGGTCATGGTCGACTGAACTGCAGTGAAATTTTGTGTCCTAAAATTATGCTTGAAAATATCAGCGATGCTTATGTTAAGAGAACGTGGATAGAGGGCGCTTGGATGCGATCCGTTAAAAGTTTGATAAAGGATTCCACGATAACCGCTTACGTCGTTCAGCATTCCAGTTGAACCTAAACATATTTACGTTTAGTTCGCTCGTCCGATGTGGCTAATGAGGTCGTGATGAACACCGAAAATAATGTAAGTTTTATGTTATAACTGACTAATATCGAGTGTGTACTAACGCCTATAACCACTGCCACATATTTCTAGAATAATTCCATTTCACTTAGCTGCTGAAAAAATATGCGGAGGTAAATGTCCCTATCTACAAATACAGTTTTAGTTTTTTAAGAGAAAGAACGCGGCTTTTTCTTCAAAACGTGGTAGAAAAAACGTGAAAACAAAACCTCACTTCTTTCAAATTTTGCCACCTTGCGAGTCGTTAACATTTCCCGACCACAGTTGTAACGTAAATGCGATTAAAAAAATCAATTATCAAGTTGTCTCTGCGCCGTTTGGAAAATACCTTTTAGTCAACAAGTGTGTTACATTTCGCAAAGTTTCCTCGTCACTTTCAGCATGTTTCCAAGGTTCAGATTTCTTTCAGACACTTTGGGAAGTTTGATGAAAAGTGGTGAAAAAATAATAACATACGAGCTAGTTGCTCCGAGCAGATAATTTCATTGTGATAGAAGAACTTTAAACAATAAAGGAATAAATTACTGCGAAGCGACACGACTACAAATAGGAATGATCAACAAGATCAGGAGTGAAAAAGAAATATATGCAGTGGCATTCTTCCAAAGAAGAAGATGAGAGATGCGCGAGCAAAACGCCTAAAACGGGAGTTTTTCAAAATGCTCATAGAGCACCCAAACCGTAAATATAAAGGGTGTTTGCAGATCATTTGCTTAATAGTGCTTACGGTTTATTTATCTTTTTTTATAAAACCCTTATACAATGAGACGTGTGGTCAAATGATTTCCAAATACATTTCCCAAAAGTACAGGTGTTCAGGAAGAATAGTGGTTTCATGTGTCTGTGAAAATATGTTAGGAGCAGCCACCTGATTACGGTATAAGATTGAACCTACAGTAAGATATCAACATCCTCAGTGCAAATAGTCAAAATTAGGTGATTGCTTAAAAAGGAAGAAAACTATATAAGATATGCTTTATGAATGAATAACAAGATAAGAAGTCTCTACGTGGTAAATGTCCCCATCTAGCACTTCAAAAAGCGAATTTCTGTTATATTTCTGTTTGTGATGATTCGCATGAAAAGTTTGTTTTTTTTCGTTTCCATGAACTAACATAGTGATATCTTTTGCAGAATAATAGTAAAGATAAGATTACTTAGGAGACCGATTTTGCAGTGAAGTATCGAAAACTCCAATTCGAGATGGCCATCAGAAAAGCACCTCTACTTATCAATCAAACACTTTGCAACATCGTAGATGCGCCGCAGATTAACGGCATCAAAAAAAATGAAAGTATTATTATGGGGACAGATGCATAAGAGCTCCACCGTTCATTACGACATACACAAACGACCCATTGCCCAGGCGCGATCCATGAGAAATAAACTGTGATGCTTTTGTTTAAAAATTGGCCCGATTCCGAAATTAGAATGTTCTCACAATCAACAACGTTGAAAGGAGCATGAACACGACGTCGGCCGGCAAATTTTTTCCGAAAACAGCGTTCACTGCTCCGTTGTCGAACTTGTTCGACTTGCGCATCGGAAGTCGAATCCGTGCATTTCAGTGACAAATCTTTCTACTCGCTTTTAAATTTACCCGTTTCATGGTGCAAATTTTCGAGAGCCCAGCAATGTGCGACCGATACGAAGAAAAATCTGAAAAATCTCCGCTTTTTCGTGCACAACATCAATATAAATTGTGCGACCGAATACGTTCGACAGATCGAACGATGAAGAATGGCAACACGATCGCACACCGCGTATTTTTTGAAACTGCCATTATTCCATATTACTAGTTTCTCAATCTTAGTGCAGTGTGTTCGGTAGCCATGGCCTCAGAAGAAGGCCTATGGAATCCGATCGATACAGCCGGTCCCTCTTTCCGACCATCACTTTTATTAAAGTTTCACCTTAATTGCAAGCTAGTCCAGAAGCTTCACTCTAGGTTGACCTCCATCCCATCATCCACAGGGTGACTCAACCATGAGACGAAAAAATAGAGCGGCCAGGTTGGTCGATTCTTTGAGGGTGCCGAAAACTGTTACAATTTAAGCGGGTGGCGAACAAAAATATTTAGATACTCCACGTATATATATATATATATATATATATATATATATATATATATATATATATATATATATATATATATATATATATATATATATATATATATATATATATATATATATATATATATATATATATATACGCGAACATGCGCACACGCACACGCACATGCAGATATGCACATATACGTGTGCACGCGCACACGTACACATATACATACCAACAGAAGAAGGAGAATAAAAATCTTTGCTTACATAAAGAAAATCTATTAAACACATGTGGCGCCGTGAATAAATAGGATGCCGATGTAAAAATAAAAGGGCTGCTTAAGCACTTCAGCACGTCGCGAATGAGCTATAACCGTGGGAAGAGCTTTCGTTGTGCGCACTAGAAAGGTCCTCTGACTGATAAATGATGTCGGCATTTGAAGGGAGATCAGACATCTTGAGGCGCTTCAAGAATGCAGAGTAGTTTCTTGCAACAGCCATAAGCAAAGCGGAGTTATCCCAGTACGAATAGTTTTGAATGAAAACGAATATTGAAAGTATAAGGGATATAGGAGCTGCAAGAAAGTTTAAAATAGTGAGAAAATCTGAGGCAAATGAGAGCAGTCACCAAATGTGATGCCTGAAAACTCACGCACGATCCGATAGCACGACCAACGATCAAAATCCACTCGCCCGTTTTCAAACTAGCTTGGCTGAAATATTTTTGTCTCGTCCAGAACCTCATTTTTCGTGCAGTTTTCTGTAAGGACAAACATTTGAAATGAAGTTGAACGCTTTCTGAGCGTTCTTTGAGACAGGAGGTGTGAGGGAGATATACCCATGCAGAGTAGGCCTACAATAAGGAACAACGGCTCTGCGGTAGTATTGCACAAAGATTTCCATTCTAGAAATCTTAGAATATAGATCCTTTGCTTTGAAAGATTTCTTAGAGACATCTGAGCAACACTTGCCCCAATGAAGGCTGTGAAAAACAGTGACGCCAACATCGCGAATAGCATCGTCAATATACAAAATTATTCACCGTCTATGTGCAGAGGGCAGTCATGATTGGCACTTGTACGCATAATGCGACATGTTTCTCGGTGAGGCGTCTTGTTGGAGGATTTTTAACCAACCAGTGGACGGACCTTAAAACTTTTATCCAGCAGAAAATCCGACCGATGGACCTATAAGGTACCTCGAAACTTTCAGGCTGTTAGCGAGCAACATGCACACTGCACAGTTCTTCAGAAACATCGGTTATGTGCAAAAGAAATAACACGGCCCCTAGAATACTGTTTCAGGCAACGTCACCTGTGACAGCATGCTCAGCGAAGAATGTGCTACCCGTCTTCTGTATAAAAGTACTTCCCACGACGAAAAATTAAATTCTTTTCAGTGATGATTTGGTGACCGTTCTCTTTTTGGCCCTTTAAACAATTGGTATGGCCAACTATATGGAAGACCTTTGCTCGACAGTGTACTGGACCTGGTGCTGTAATCAAGCACCCAAATGAAGAGACAAGATAAGACATCATGGAGGGGCTAGGCAAAAATACTTGGAATTATCAAATTTCCGAGTAGAAAGTTTTTGAGAATTGAATTTTTGAGAACGGCTTTCTTAACTTTGCTAATCGAAGAGGTTAAGCTGATGGGGCGACAGCTTTTAATCAGCAGTGATAGAATGCTTTATGAGATATTCGATAACCACTAACAGAGTTCAGAAACGACAGTAGTTTTCACTGAACAATGCGAGTGGTATTTTATGTCGTAAGTGCGCTCGATAAAATATGATGTATGTCATCTGTTGTTCACAATATTTTATCGCCATGATTTCGAATGCACTTTCAGCGGAAAACGAACTGTCATTCTCAGTAAAAGATCTGGCAGTAGGACGTTGCCCACCGCGAAAGCATCTATGAAAAGTTCCCATACTGGACATTAATAGTGACGTTAGAAGCCGAGTAGTTCCATCAGTGCAACCAACCGATTAGCTCATCTGCTCATGTCAAATTGCAGCCATTTCGATAGCAGAAATATAGCTCAATGTAGCTTGCAATGCGATCATTAATCAAGAAATTTTCTAATGTTCACCCTGCTAGCAAGTCACTCATTGTCGGTTAGGAGAATGTTAAGATTTTCTGAAGAAGTCTTGCTTCATCCATTAGGTTGTGCAGAGCTGGTAGAGCTATAAACCTCACCACAAGATTGGTGGAATGTGTAGACACATTGCCGAAACCACCTACAACTGGAGTTGTTTCTGATACCATATATCACTGCGCAATAACTTTCGCATTTTCGGAAGTCTCATTTAGTGTACAACTTCAACGATTGTGAGATTCACCCAAACGAAAATTAAATTTACAAAACACATCAACGCTAGAAAGCGCACTGCTGAAACAGAATGCTTGTGACTGGATGTGATGACAGGAATATGTGATTAGGTTGATGGCAATGCAGGTGAATGCAAACATACAACGGAAGAACCAAACACTAATACAGTCAGGCCGAAAGCATAATATGTTTTTCATCATGGCGCAGAAGTGCATTAGAAGAACCACTCTCATGGCTGTACCACAAATGAATCTGAAATATCCAAAGGATAGATAAAAGAGTCCCTGTAGTCCGAAAATCCAGCAAATCGAGTAAGCTGCATTGTAAACATCACAGATATCTCGAAATATATCAACAAGTGCAACGTCTTCAACCCTCCAAACAACTGCTTTTTTTCCTCTTTCGGCAGGAGTGCTAAGTGAGAATATGCGGATACACCAGTAAACGAACGATGAGGAAAAGCAAAGAGCACCTCGAGAAGTCCTGACGATTTGATAAATAGAATTTCCAGAGTGGAAGAGGAGCCTTCATCATAATTCCACCTCTCCCCCTTTCCCACCCTTCCTGCATTCTTGTCCGCATTTTTCCTGAGTGCCTTTTCTCTAATGATTTGAAAAATGATTTATGAACACATATTTAATCGAACTTAATATCTTGTTCGAATGCATTTCAGAGCACACCACTGGACGATGGAGAGATTTGTTGGGATTCGGTGGCACGGAAAAAGCAGTTTCGCGACACAGATGAGTGGAAGAAGAAGAAATCACGTTTACTAACGAAAGTGAAAGCTATGGGACGATTGAATTTAGCACTAGCAGCAGCCAGGACGCCAGTAAGTCAGATATAATTATCTTGTTTCTTCCAAATCATTCATTTCCCCATAAGGTGCTACTTGAGTATTTAACAACACCAAACGCAGTGTTCATGTCATCCACCAAAAAAATCATCAAATGACAACACATTTCACATCACCAACGCCGCATACCTGGCAACACCACATGCAGTTGATGTCTCAAGCCTATCTACGATACCATCATATACCACTTAACTATGTGCCATAGAGCATGGTGCCACATGTTTAGTGGACCACTCTCACAAAGTCGATCCATACGATGGAGTCATATACCACTGAACTTTGCGGCAGCGTCGAAGCATATAATACCTGCATAATTCTGCCCGCACTTTCGGCATCAATCTTGCGCGCCATCGTATATCGTGAATAATCTTTCTCATAAATATGTTCCCATCAAGTAGCGGGTGGGCGGGCGTGCTGGAGAAACTGGCATGATATGCGCTTCTGTATTCTCCTAGTTTGCCTAATCAGTTTCATACGTTACAAATACACCGAATGCGCGAAAGGAAACTGCCTACTTTTCTTAACCTGCAGAAACCTTTTGTGCAGCCCAGCAGGTCTAATGTGAGAAGTCAGTGGTGTAAAATGCATGCTAACTTTTTATCTTTAAATGTCTGTAGCTTTGTGCAGAAGTTGTCGGCCAATGCGAATTATGGAAGAGTAGATCGTCGTATGGAGTGTGCGCGCTGTGCCTAGCAAACTTCGAAACTCAAACTCACTGTTTCCCAGGTTGAAGTCGCCGAATAGAATAACATGTACATATATATGCACAAACACGGTCTATAATATACCCTTGTGAAGTAAACCTACACAAGCACATAAATCCATAAATCTTTTATCATTTCGCTTCAGATAACACGAAGGGGGATCAGTATTTCGCTATGCCTTGATAATAATGTGTAGTTGAAGTGTCTAAAATCAACTTCACATTGCGAGGTGGGTTTTAATACATTTATTTTGTTGACAGTTGTAATAAGGCATTATTTGAATGCTGATAATTCTGCATTTTCAAATCATCTCTTCTCCCACAATCAAAAATATGAAAAACTCGATTCCTCTCGAAACGACACGCCTGCAAAATATATTTTCCATACTCCACTCCCCCCCAACCTCATATTACTTTATGCTGCTGCGCGGTGTCTTATGCTACAACAAGCAGACATGTCACCAGTAAACTTTAAAGTTAAGGACTTTTAAGCGTAGCGCTAGCGGGCTGGCGAATATGACGCTCTTGAAAAATTGGTCCATATGGAGTGCTTCTTCGAGCTGGCCACAGTGTTCGGCTCAAAAGGCCACAGTGCTCAGATTGGCATTGCAAAATAACATCATCATATGGCTATTCGGACATGAAAATCCTTCATCTGATTCTTTTTCTTTGTTTAAAATAACGCACTATGAAGTATCACTTTTTGGCATCATCAGAGTGGCGTACTCAGAAGCATTCAGACTATCACCAAATTTCGTAAATGAGGTTTTCGAGTATGAGTTGTTAATGACGATTTCTTGGTTACAAAAAATCATAGCTAATCTACCTATGACCGTATTGTAGCCGTATAGCTGCACGATTTCACTTATGCTGCGGGATAGACTGCCTATTCATGTTGTGAGCAAATTTTGTGAATTATGAAATTCCTTTAATTTTTGAGTCTTATAAAATTGCTCCCGATATTTTTAGCATTATGAGTGAAGGTTGCTTCAGCGATAAGAACAAGAGTGGATGACAAAGAACTCAGCAAAGATTATATAACACAGGATTTATTATTGCTCAACTTTTCACTCTTACCATACTGTTAGCATGAAGTTTTCTTCGCAGGAGTAGAAGGAAACAGAAATAAAATAATGAGTACATGATAAAAATCAGGTTTAGTCTATCTCTCTTTCAATGACACCGATGACATCCACTTGCTCCAGAATCCTCATTGGGGAAACCCTGAGAACCTTGGAGCCTGACGTGAAAGTGGATAACTTCCACAATGTTTTTCTTAGCAGAGCACTAATTTCGTTTCCCATGCGCCGGAAATTCGCCGTTTGTAAACCTTGGTAGCCGGTCATTTATGAGTCATAACGAACAACAGAGTCAAAAAACCCTATCCGCCGCTGGCCTTCACGTCGAGTATTACACTGCATACCTTCATAACGGAGCTGTGAAGCTTGTAATCGATTTGAACATTTCTGCGAGTGCGGTAATATGAGGGTGCGTTATCTCACATTTAATGAAAACACTATAGCTGTTGTGTCGTACTCATCAAAAGCCCAACATACTTCCTTTGATCGCTCTTATTTTAAGCAGTGTGGTGCTCAGCTTCACGTTGTTGGCTGCAGTTCGTTTATTGACTGAATGGTGTTCTAGGCTGGAAGTTGCAAGACTTTGCACTGAAACAACGGTCGGAAAGATCGATGGCAGCAATGGCCATAAGCCGATGTGAAACATCTGATATGAAGTGCACTGTTAGGCTCCCGCATGACGGTTTTACAGCACACCAGTTTGTTATATAAGTTACAATGTTGTGGATGCAATATGAACTCTTTACGGATAATAATAGAAGTGGATACAAACGGCTCGTGAGTTCATGCTATATGATACGAATGTTTGCATTACGATGTGCAGGTGGTCCGTGTTAGCGGCACATCTGGACATTACACGAAACGCAGCAATGAGCAGATCAGGTTCTTGCTCGCGTCACCCACGAACTCACATATGACGAAGTACGTGGAGGCTGGAAGGGTGCGCTCATTTGATCCTTTCTACAGTGTTTGCTGTGATATCGAAGCATCGTGAAATACTTGAATGATTTGTTACTCTCTTTTAAGATGTTATCGTTTTGTAGTTGTCGATATATCATTTCTGTATTAGGGCAAACAAATGAACCTCTTGGATTTCTATCTTTACTTCCACATAGCGCGACGAATTAACGGTGTGATCATTTGCGGAATGAATCATTATTGATTCGCTCGCTCGGCATTTTGATGCTAAAAAAACGGAGGATAAAAAAAGCTACAAGAAATGCGAAGCGAACATCGAGTTGCAGCGTTATCATCTCCCGACGTTCAGATTCACAAGCAGAGGTGATGCTCGCTATTGGTTAGTCTGACATATCCCCGACGATTTATTTATCGTTGCATTCGAAACTTGAGGGAATGTCTACCAATTTTTATTTTTCCACGCCCAAGCGATGAGCTATCTCTCCTTCGCCTCAATCGCCTCTTCGCCGCTCATATTCAGCGTTCTGCTACTTCAGTCCAATGAATAGTCCACCTCAAACGACTGCAATGGTGAGCCGGAATTTCTTGATTCTCTTTTGCGCTATATTAAGTAAAAGGCTTTTATATCAGCGCTCATCCTTTCATGCGCTGACGAATAACAATAGCGAGCTCGATGGTGTTTCCTAATTTTGCAAAAAGCAGCGGCACTGTAATAAGCAAGCTGCAGGGTAATGCGCCCCCTACTACATTCATATCTACAAGATTTATGCTCTCTTCCATTAATGTGACTTACAATCGCAAAGAGTTGCATTGATTGGAAACGAGTGCGCCTATTTACATGTTTGATAATGTGCTTTTTTTTCTTGAACAGGTCTTGTCTTATTGCTTCTTATGTACAGAAAATAATTCTTCATCTCTGTAGAAGTTTACAGTATCAATCACTAAAAAGAATCAACTGATCTCAAGCGGTTTATTCAACATGCATGTCATGCGTTTAGCAGTTTCTCACAAATTCCTACTCCTCACGAGCGAGTGAAGTATCCTTCGCGGTTTCATGTTATTAAAAACTACATGCGTGCATCAATACTGTCGTAGAATGCAACCCATCCAACGACTTTTGACCACGTTTTGCTGACCATCCGCCACTCATGTAGAATATGAGCAGAACTAGCGTTAAACAAAAATAACGAAGCGATATTTTTTCCATCATAACAGCTGATCTTGCATGTTTATGTATGTGAAGCAGAAAAAAAAACGCGTTAACATTCCTACCGTCGCGAAACAATGAAGTGGTGTCAAATAATTACACTTCTATGAAGATTGACAACTTCCTTCAGTTGACTGGCAAATATTGTGGGGGATGCTATCAAGTTTCCACGTAAAAAAAAGGTACTCCCTATATTGCGCTTGAAAATAGAACTCTGTAATAGCGATTTGAAGAAAGCGTTTTCATGTGTAGGGCACCGAATTAATAGCTTCTTGTCTATGCAGTACACTTGCATATATTCTACAGGAAATTGACACCTACCTGTCTATAAGCTACATCAAATTAGTGCTCGCTTGTCTATAAAGTATAGCAGGTCGGTAGCTACTTGCTTGCGCTCGTATACGAAAGGATATTAATAATTACTCGTCCATAGAATACAGTGAACTATTAGCAACGTGTCTATGCAATGCAGGAAATCGATGGCTATTTCCATACAAATAGCTACACATACAAACGATGTAGCCATTTAATAGGAACTTATTTTTGTAAGTAACAGGGCGAGTTAGTAATCAGGTTTTCATATAAAAAATGAATTATAAGCATTTTTCTGCAGATTGCAGCAAATTAATGAATAGTCGTATGTGCGACACAACGAATTATAATAGGCACCACTTCCTCTACGATACAACAAATCAGTCGCTACTTACTTCTCCAATACAGTGAATGAATGACTAGTTATATGTAGAACATAATGAACTAAAAGTTAGTCCTCCATGGAGTATGGCGCATTAATTGCTATATATCCGTAGAGTGCAAGAAATTAATGTCCAGTGATTCATATGATAGAGCGAATCGATTGGTAATTGTCGAGCAAAACAATAGCTACTTCCATATATTGTATAAGCCTAATAGTTCACAATGTTTAGCTAATTAATAACAACTTGAGTGTGCGGAATAGCGAAGCAGAATATTGTAAGATTTAACTGTTCATGTGGCGCCATTCGCACTTTGTCACACGTCATCGAAAATCTCTAAGATATTAAGGTTGTATCTGTCCTAACCTTTTCCTTGTCCCTTACCTTTTTTTTCTTTTTTTATGGTAACCGTCAAATACTGTCATGCAAAATATTCAAATGTAGATAATCGAATTCCATTTGTGCCATCATTTTCTCACGCTGCAATTTTGATTGCTCCAAAGGCAACTGAAACTCAACCATTAAGCTACATTTTTCACGAAAACAGCGCTTCATGACGAGCAGCGTTCCAATTATAAGTCTCTGCATAAAATTTATTAAAATATGCGTACGACATGTTATATCGGTATTTTCCTCTCAATAATTTAAAATTACTGGATTCCTCACTTCTATTCGTTGTCACCCCGAAGAAACAAATATAAAAATGTGCTGAAAAATAATCCCTTAGCGAACATTCATACATGAAATATAGCTCTATCTGCGAAAATATCATTTTTGCCAGTTCATAAGCTCTTTCATAAAGAAGTTACTCAAATACAATCATGTCTTATTAAAAGGTTATGAGTACGATGTCCTTTCACTCTCCGGATATAAACCCAGGCATTAGTTATGAGCAGCGCTTCGAAATTGTCCACATTGAGCTCTTAGCATTGCTACAGACGCAGTTCAGAAAATTGCTGTCAAATTGAGATGCAGGAGCCCTGTAACATAGAAAATTTGTGGCTTCCGGGAATGGACATTTCTCGCTCATTTTCCTTCAGCATACACCCTTCCTTCCTCATCTTCTGTTGGCGTAGGCTTCTCCTGCTTCTCTATAATGCCTTTCCCCGGTATATATCTCTTTTGGAAGACTGAGAGTGCAGTAATTGGTTGGCCTTATAAGTTTGAAAATTCGTTACACACACAACAATCACGCCTAAGCAAAATATGAGTAGAAAATTTTATAGGTCAATAACTTTTCAAAGTCCTAACTGATGTTAAAGTGTGTCGTAGAAATCGGAAATGTTTTTCGTGAAACGAGGGGAGAACGTTGCCAGAACGTTGCCGGCTCCATATGGAGTCACAGACTAGGACATCAAACAACGGCTTGCATGCCGACATGGCGTATGTGGCAATCAGTTAAGTTTTGTAGCATATTGTGGAACCCAACACTTCGAACCTCTTCGAGAGCTCGAACCGTTGATCGACGCAAGCGGCAGGATAGTGGGTGGTCCGAAATTAGGCTAGTTGATTGGCGTAGAACTGGGTCCAAGTGCAAAGGAGAGTTAGCAGTTTAAAAAGAGAGAACGAGCCTATGCATTTGGTCGAATTAAAATAAAAAGAACCTTCTATTTGAACAGGCCTCATCCATGATACCCCGAAGCTGCTGTTTTAAGATGGTTTTTATTAGTAGACATTCTTGAATGCTATTTTCGGTCGGAAGGGGTTCAAGAAAGAGGATGGGCAAAGCAGCTCTACAGGAATGCCAACGAGCAGCAGCGTGCGTTCCTGTGATCAAATGCATTGAAGGAAAGCCGTACTGCATTCCTAAGACATCTGTTTTGAATGCATAAAAGGCATGAACGGGATGTGAACGGTGCATTCCTCTAAGCGTGCATAAGTTTATATCTGCAGACTTTGAGGAAGTGAATGACATATTATTCAAAAAAGAAAATGAGTGACGACGGGAGGGGAGAATGGAAGAGAGGAAGGGAAGGCCCAGTCCCTATTATGCGCTCACTGTGCTCTGGAACTAGAATGCATGCAGGGCATTCGGTGCAAGTGTGTGATGCAAGAGAAATGCGGTGTGAGTGGTAAGGGACCCTCACTAATCGAAAACCGTAAGAAGCTTTTCACTTCATGAGGAAATGAGCTTGTCCGATTCCTACTAAGGTAATAAAGAGTGTCAGTTTGCAGTCCCTTCTAGTCGAGTTGAGATGAGCCCCCTTGCACTCGAACATTTAACGGCATTGTATCGTGCCCAAATTAATGGCTGCCTTTGCGAATGATTTAGCCGATTGTTTGTTTTCCTAAGTACCTTTTATTAAAAACCTTTGAGGAACGTTGCTTGATGTTAATGAATAGCTCACTGTTGACAGCTTCTACTGCATTAGTGTAGTAGAAAGCTGAGTGTAAGGTGAGTCTGCCTCAGCGGAAAAGATGCAGCGCTGGGAAATTGTTACACAAAGCTGCTAGGTGAGTGGTTGCGCACGTTGTGCGTGAAAGCAACCAATTGCTTTGCATCGCAAACTTTCTTCACCTCACTTTGCTGCAATGCTCTTCAATTAAAACGTCACTCAAAGGCACCGCTGTAGTGAGGAACACAGAGAAAAATACTGCTCTCGTCATACTGATTGCTACGAATTTCGTAGCTAGCGATACTCAACGAATATCACTAATCAGTACTCCCACCATGCAGATTTCATTTCCTCACACCTATTATCTCCTTGAACAATTGGAGATGCAGCTGCTTCTCATATGAAAGAAATTTCATCCTTGAAAAATGCAATGAGTTACAAATGCAATTCAATTCTGCTGAAGCGAATTTCTTTATCAAGGCGCTGTGCAGATAAGTTGTTTCAGTTTGGCTTTAAAGATCATAAGAAATAAATTTTGCATTCAGAACAGCAATGTGTGGGATCAAATCTTTTTTTTCTGAGAGCAGTATCAGGAGTGGACAGTATTAGTCATTTTGTCGGTCGCTAACTAGATTGAATGCACTCATTAAGTTGCCTGTTTCGATTGATGTCGACTTGTTTTACTACTATGCCATATTTATCGCTTAACGAATATTCGCAAATGATTGTAAATCCAGTTCAATTCACCTTTCGAAGGTTTACAAATAATGCTGAATATGACCCGAAAGAGTAATAGTGCTTTGCGCTCATAACGCTCTCTATTTGCTGATGATAATCAATTTCTTTTATTTCGAGCGCGTTCGCTTGCTTTCACGATTTTATCGGCACTTGCAAGCATGGTATCCAAATGCCATTTTGAATTTTGTTCTGCGTAGACCTTCATTCTGGATCTACTTCAAGATAACACCCAAGTAACTTCAGTGGTGTTCTCCAACCTTCGAAGGGGTTTCTTCACTTTCATTTAATTAATGCCTGTATTCGTCGCATAATTGTTTGCTCGTATTGATGTCGTCTCAGACTCGACTATTTGGTCACTAAGAGGAAGAAGAGACCAAAATGAATTTAAATGCTTTACGGCGATCGATAGAACCCTATGATACCGTTGTGGAAGATCTCTTTAATTTTTGTCTTTTATAATTGCTGAGTGCCTCATTATGTGGAGACATTTTGCAAAAACGTATTGAGAGACAACTCGTATGGTACTCTTCTCCACTTATTTCGTTGCCAATTTTTGTTTCACCTTTAGCAATATGCCGTTTTGAAATTTCATGTCCAGAAAGCATCAAGCATATGTTAAAATCAATATGAATGCTGTAAATGAAATATATGAGGCAGGCATCGTTACGAAAATGATCAGCGAGATTAATATTCAGAAGGGTCATAGCAAATTTCGGGAAATTCGCTCATTTTTTCAACTGCTGATCTCTTAGATAATTACTCGTCAACAAAGCAACTTTCTGAAAAGAACGAGCTAAAGCAGTCACTACATCGAGTGCACGTTTTGTTGTCAGACGATCCCAAACATCGAGATGCCTGAGGGCAAATGGCGAGCTTGAAATTCTTCTACGACAGCTATTAGCAATCAATGCAGCTCACTCACGTTAACGATGAACAAAAGCGAAGCAAGCAAGAGCGAATAGTCGTTGCACTACGCCATCACGCTATGCTTCTTTCTTCTATTTGCTACTCTTTCTCATCCGTACCCCTTCTCAATCTCCCCTCCCCCCCTCCACCTCACCCTCTCAGCACTCTTCTTTGCATTCTGTTCAATTTCGGAAAAAAAAAACTTGCTTTAGATGTTGGGGCATGAAATCCTTTCGCACAGTACAGAATAAATGACCGCGATAAATAGTTGGCTGCTTCGAATAGAGATCCTTTTACGGTGCGGGAAAAACATGGCTGGAGTGCTAATAAAGTTTCTAATGATGGCGTCAACTGCCAAATGAACGTCCTATAAATTAACTCGTATTTGCCTCCTAAAGATCTTTTCTTTAAATAGATCTTTTCTTTAACATTGCTCCTATAATTCGTGGAGTTATTTTGCATGTCGTCTGAAGAGTGAATTTTTGCTAAATGATTTTTTAATTGTGATAGATATGTAGAAACTGAATGGTTATCACTCCTCGAAGAGAGTGCTGCGTGAAAAAATGAGGCGACAAATTGCCTTTTCACTCCATTAAAGAATTCTGCAAAAAATCCGATTCTATAAACAGATAAATATTTGACGATATTTTTCATTGTATGTAACTTCGATTGCATTTCGTGGCACTTCTATGAGAGCATAAATAAGGTGATGTCTAATGTTGCGGAGATTTCGCATGAGCTGTGAAGTTACCTTTACCCAACACAGTATTTAGGAGACAACCGAAAAATCAATCTTTCATCACACAGATCTTTTTGCTTTTTATAAACACTTCCCACATAATCAGAAAACAAGGAAGGATTTCAACGAAGACCAACATGCTGTTCACATAACGCGCGAGAGAATGTTGAAGCAGGCTTCTAAAAACATAAGTTTTTAAAGCTGAAAGGTGGTCATTGACAGTGTTTTCCCGAGGGTATTTCTATACTATCCTGATGCATTACTTGCTTGCAACAGGTCGCTAGGGTAGATGAATATTTTCGGGTATTTTTTAATCAAGCGATTCTTTACTTGCCTTCCGCTGATGACAAAACCATATTTCGGACAGCTAGTTACCGTGACGTCATTACGATATAGAAGAGAATGACGGCGATCTTCGATATGACTCGTCGAGTGACAATGTATGATAGCGAAGAGGGCAACTTGAAGCATAAAATAGAACAAGATGAGCTTGGTCCACCAATCTCAGCGACAACATCCTCCTACGTTAGTGCTTCAAATGAATCAACCAATTTACTTGCCTTTTAATCGCCTCATCAAGAGTGGAGATTTTCATGTGCCGCATCGATATTAAGCACTAAAAGACTCACGAGAAAAATACTGATCTTTGGAGATTTGCATATTATCAAAGCTTTCTGGAATATTCCTCATAATTTGTTATACTGAAACCAATTACTATGAGGTAACAATCAAAAAGAGACTTTTCAAAAAGAGCGCAAAGGTAATAGATGCAACTATGTAAATGAGCATCGTGCAGGCGAATCTGGCTGCATGGTGACTGAGTGAGTAAACAACCGTTATAAGTTTAAGATATTATCAAGTAGACGAATTCTACAATTGTCTTTGCATAGACAACGACATAATACCAGTAAAAGGAGAAAACTATTCATAAGAGCTGGAACAACAATTCGCAATATACTCGCAAGGATACTCTCCAACTGGCTGCGAACGAACGGCTATGAGCGGTTGCATCAGTGTTGCGGTGAGATGGTTTGTCTTTTAAATTTCGGTAGTTGAAAGAGGCGCACTGCAGTGATATGGAAATTTGTTTATTGTTTTACAGACCATCGAAAAGTTGCCCGACAAGGTACTGCAACAAATATTTTCTTATTTATCGCCATACCAAGTATTACTTGTTGGTCAAGTATGTCGTCGATGGAAGAACATTGCTAATAGTCCATCTTTATGGCAGTTTGTTTCATTCCGACCAAATTATGGAGGTATTCAGGTAGAGTTCTTCGATCACATAATCGCTAGACTGTGTGTGTATAACATTCGCCACTATGGCCCTTAGCTGTTCTCAGTAACATATGTTAATCATGTGGCGATTTTTGCCATCCGCAGTTTCTAAAATTGTAGAGTATGATCAATAACTCATAAATTTCAGAAAAGCAACAAAAAACTACGAATTTTTGCTAGAAGTGCCTAAAATAAAAAAGAAATCATGAAAAAGTCCTCTAATATACTGGTCGAAATATGATCTGAAACACGTGCATGCAATCATTACGAGAATAAAGGTGAGAGTGAAATGAATCTCATACTCTTCGTTTCTATCGTATATCATCAATTTAAGACAACATCTCGAAGGATATAACATATTCTGTTGACTCTTGCGTAAAATTCTATTACATTCATAATCATTTAGCTTTATAGTTGCTTCGGTAGTCATAATGAAAATTCTTGTATAACCCAGCCATGCACCCAAATGCTTTGCGTCAGATATTTTCATTGAAAGGACGTAAACGTATTACCAATGTTTCCCCTGTACTAATGCAAAGCTAATCAAGGTTTCTTATTTAGGTGACAAATCAAGACTATTTCACGCATTTGATTGGTACTCGTTTCACTGAACTTCGAGTTGCCGAACTTGCAACAGACCTCATTACTCCGAATGTTTTGCATGAGATGGCTGCCAAATGTCCTCGTCTACATGCTCTAACCCTTGGTGTGGTTTTTTATTCTTCGAATTCGTAATTCTCTTCATACCATATCTTCAAATCCATCGACTTGCTCCTTTTAATGCATTAAATTCTAAGCTGGATGCTCACTATAATACTCTTGTAATGTCAAAAAAGCAAATGCACGCTCATGTATTTCAGTCATCACTTAAATATAACTTTTTCTCTTCAAAGCGAAGCTGCCCTGCCAGATTCCCGTTCCTTTATCCTCCATCCCCATTCCTCTTCATTCCTCAAGCTTCCATACCTTCTGTCATTCCTAATATTGTCTTGAGATAGGCAATATAATATACCGCAAGTTTTGCTGGACATGGAGATAGTAAGATTAAAAGAGCAATATCAGCGGTGAACCGTCATTACTGAGTGGGTAAGCTTCAGGCGCAGATTTTGAGTGATACTTTATATCGCTGTGGAGAGATTGCGTAGTTTCCGCATGATTTCAGATTTTTCAACAGCAATGCAGCTTCACGATTTTACCGATCTGCAAAACTTTCCCAGCAGACTTCGTTCGTTGACAGTTTGTCTCAGCGAGAATATCTTCCTCGAAGGATTTCTTCGAAAAGTCTATACATTTATCTCATCGGTCGAAGTTCTCCATATTATTGGTAATATTTGTTTTCATAGCTATTAAAAATCTGCAGCAAAGATTTTCTGCTATCGAGTTTTTTCGGTCCCTAAATCTTCCGACTTTTTTCAGATTGTTTTTCTATGTCATGCGTATCTGGAATAAGTCCGATACACATGACTCATGAAACAGAAAAGGGATGAGAGCGAGTCCAAAGACAGCAATGTAGATGAATGAGGAGTGCTAGTAGTTTCTGAAAATTTGCATAACGATGAAGAGCCACAGATAAAAATGCCTCGTGATAATACTGTACCATCTTACTAGTACAAAGGCAATGGGTGATCATGCTCAAAGGTCTGTGGACAATGAATTTTTTCTTGTTTATTGCATTTTTGGACATTCATAAAGTAATCGTGTGCTGCCTCTCTTATTTCAGACGATCCGCTTTCAGTGATGACGCATAGTGACTAATGACTGCGTATACAAAGAAGTCTGATAAGTGCGTGCAACTCAGGCAACCTCATAAGTAAAGCGAAAATAAACGCCACAAATGTCATACAAGCGTAGTACCTTAAAAAATTGTGCACATCAACGCACTAGTCAGCTCCGAGTGAAATATTCTACTGAAACAACTATTTCGTTCAAATGAAGCATATTTTGCTTGGACTTATGTGCCAGATATTAATGTATGCTCATCTCAAACAACTATCTCAAAAGCATTAACGTATACTTAGTGTTTACTTGGATGAATAGAAGCCTTCTGCAACACACGAAAACTGGTTCAGGGCACAGTGAATCGAAGCCGCCACCTTTCGGCTGCCTGGAGAACGCTGTACCACCGAGCTACAGCGAAAGCTTCAGCCTTTCATTATTTTTGCATAGGTTCCGTTAGTTCTCATGCGCATGCAATGTAACATGCCATATAAGAGTATAATGACAACGATTAGACTAGAATTGACATTTCTTTTGACGGGAATATTCCACATATACATGACTAAGGCCCAAATAATATCAGTTATATTCTTAATATGCGATCATCAGGCGTGTCCCGCTATGCGCACATCAGAAGTGAGGGGGCCTAAGCAAAAAACTGTGGCAGATAAATGTCCCATATTAGTTTAGTGCTACAGCTTTGCATGGCAAGTGGGCACACCACCGTCTCGCTAATCATCAAAAAATGGTTCTCTTGTGAGTCTTAGCCACTATAAAGGTTGGTTTAGCATAAAATAGTGCATTCAATAATCACTGCTTTCCAAGCACTTTTCACATTTCCAGAAGTCGAAAAGCATGTCATTTAGCATAAAGTGTGTTTTAACGGCTCTCTTCGCCGCATTAAATACTTTTGAAAACTGCCAACAGCTACCCAACCGCATGCTATTGTGCGTACATATTTTATTCGAACTGATCGCTCATAAAAGCTAAAAAATCGTTTCGCCGACCAAACTCTTCGCCGAATTCACGTAAATTTTTTGGAGCCTTCATAAGTCTATGACTCTTTTCGAAATGGACGAACGCATGTGAAAGCGTTCGAGATGGATTAATTCATGATGCACATTATAACGATAGTTTGGCTTTGGTGATTCTAATTTGAAACTACCGGACAGACTGATGGACACATGCGCACTTATGTGAGCACAGGCATGACATCGCAGCATCACGCGATTTGAAAATGAAATTTTACAAAAGCCCATAAAGGTAGTGCGCTGAAAACTTGGGCTTCCCGAAGAGCATCAACAACTTCATCACATGCATTTCATTTGCAGCAGATCTGCTATAAAGCGTCAGCACTGTTCTCAGAACCGGACGGGTTGCTTGTACGGCATCCGAGAAACATTTCAGGGACTTATGAGAAGGTCGAAGACGAGGAAGAGGAAGTATACGAAACCGTCAACGTACACAAGTTGAAGCAATACATGCCGAATATACGAGTTGTGAATCTGTGGGGAGTAAGTATTATAAGCTTTAATTCACTGTCCTTTCAGATGGCTCGTTTGTTGTGTCTCATGGCAAAATAAGGATTGGCTACACTAATAATATATTAAAATACCATTTGGGCGTATGGCATTTTAGCAGCTATTACTTTTAGAGATCTCTATGGCTCTCAGCAAATTTTTACGGCACTCCAAATTCTAGACTGTTTCAATTCGGCATATTTTATTGGAGCATGAAAAATACGCCGCCACCCCATTTTTAAGTAAAAAGAAACACTGGCTACTGCTGATATTAAAATTGCAATACAGCTGAAATTTGCAGTGCAAGAGTGTTTAAGAAATACTCGACTACTCACTTGAACGGAGAGGATGAATAGAGCACTTCGTTCTTGACACATTAGGCATTCTCTCCGAGCAGTTGTGGAGAACCGCTTGTTGAATGAGAAACATAATACTTGCATAGCGAAAGACAGATGCTAGTTTCACGCTTACGGAGGTCTTCACTTCTATAGCGAACTGGTTGAGAACAAGTAATAAAAATTCAAGAGACCTTCAGAGCTGTATGTGTTCGCACGGTGTGCATGTCTTGAGTCCAAGATTTTCATTTGAAAATTAAGACACTATGAATTATGTTTACAAGCGGATAACGCCTGTTTCGTTTTGCTCCCTGTAAAATCAAATCGAGAATTACGCTCGTGAAAGTGTAACTAAATCGATAGGGAAAACACTGAGGCATACGACTTTCAAGGGGAATAGAGTAAGTGGTAAGCATTTAGAAGCAAAGGTTAAATGTTGTATTTTTTCGGCAAGAAAAGACCTGAGAAGATTTGTTGGAGTTTGCTAACAGCATAACTTGTTTCAGGTGCCTTTCATCACGGATGATCACGTAGATGCGATTTCTTCCAATTGTGCCCATTTGGAGTGCCTTTGCATAAATTACTGCACCAAGGTGACCGGGTCGTGTTTACGGCTCGTTCTCCAACGGTGCAGAAAGCTTCGAAGTCTTCACTTAGCGCATGCAAGTTAGTTCCCAGATGTACTTCTTTGCTACATCCGGTGCAAATTGTTCCATCAGATTTCGGATGCGTAATAATTATTACTATTGCTTTTGTATCCACGTCTTCGTTTATGCTGGCGGATGGAAGTAGGACAACTGCCAGCTGTCACTAAACATGCGCACGCCAGTCCGCCCACTGATTTTACTATGCAAAATTCATCATCTCCTCGCCCAGGTGCTAGATCATCGAAACGCGATAACTGCGCTAGCTAAAAAAGCAAATTACCAACGAAATTTGCTGCCAATTCTAGTCCATACCTGGCTCTCAATACACTCGATCGGTCGCACACCTGACTACCAATCTGAACAACGCAGGAATGCACTTCATTATTGATTTCAACATTCTAAGTGCTTTCTCGTTAGATCTATCGTTTTCCCCCACATCCACTAAATAAAGTGCCATATGAGCCAGCGAAACAGAAAGAGAAGTCGACTCTTGCTTGTTATGGTGGTTTATGACCAACTCATGAAGTCTATCGACTCCGCGCGAAATCTCGAGTTAAAAAAATGCTGCGTTCCGCAGCTTCATGAAAATATAAGCGAAAAATCTTGTTTACGTTCCTGCTAGTTATAAATGAAAAAGTTCTTCGTAGATGAACAAGTGATAAGCACTTGAACTGAAAATATATCGCAATTCAGCACTAGACGATAAGGTAATGCAAACTATTGAATGGGAGAAGACAAGAATTGAAGAGCTGAATATCTGCGGAACGGAACTATCGAGCGACACACTTAAACTCATTGTAACAAGGCTGAAAAACCTAACGTGGCTCGATGCCTCTTGGCTGGAAGATATGAACGATCAGGTTTGGATAAGCACTGTCATTTCACTTTACGCACATATGCTGTCCACTAATCATCCTCGCTGCTAACCCCCTCTCTCCTTCCTCCCCCCCCCCCCCCGCCTTACTGGACATCCTTAGTCCGAAGGACAGTAAGCTAGAGCTAGAACTCAACTTATTTATGACGGTTCGTCAGCAGATCACTTTGCACAGTTTTCGCCGGAAACTGAATTTTACGCCGAAAACACTCCTTTTGGGTGTATTCAACTCTTTAATATCTGATAAACATTCCGAACTAACGAGTGAAAAAAATGCTTTTGAGTCCTTGACTCATTCACTCTTATACAACTTGTTACACAATGACTGCATCAAATATCTAGTCCGGAGAAGGAAAGTTTTAATGAATATACTTCAAGATTTTTCCAGGACCTCGAGTTAACGTGAGGTGAAACTTTGACAAACTCACGCCGAAGCTCTGAGCGATACAATGACAATGGGGCTTTAAACATATAAAGTTCAAGATGACCCATCACGATTCAGCATATATCCAGACTTGCTGGTTTTAAATATTCATATCAGTTTGATCCGATGTTCTCGTCGTTTGTTAATGCAGATAGAATTTTGAAGAGATGATCTACTTGTATTTCAAATCGGAAGAATGTTTCAGGTGGTTGAAGCCTGGATGGCTTCCGAATCCATTTCGAACATCAAATATCTTAACTTGGATACTTGCGATTCTTTGAACGAAGGCAGTTTAACGGAACTTGTTACAAGATTTGGCCATCAAATTTTGGGTCTCAATCTAGGTGGACATCACAAATTATTGGAGTATTTCTGGATGAATATGATACCAAAGCTACGGAACGTCAGGTTTGCATCTGGCAGAATAAGTTTTATATATAGGCTGAAAGTATTGCAGCATATCTTTTCCACCAGATAGTTTAAGTGAAAGTTTTCTATTTCTTTCGCACTTGATGTTATGTGCGCTGTTTGCTTTTGTAGCAGCGCAAACAACAATTATATTACGCGCTAGACTGCGCAAGACTAAGTGTAAGCCATCAGACATGACCAGTCAAAAACATTCTATTACCAAAATATGACCGGATGGGAGTTCGAAAGCATTTCATACCGTAAAGCGGACAAATTTTTTGAAGCAACGCCCACAAATGAATTGGTTCAAATTTCCTTTTTTAAATCTCAGTTTTGAAAGAATATCACATAGAGTAAGAAACAGGTTTGGCAGTCTTTCACCTGAATTCCTTTCCTATTAGTTTCCGATCAGGTATTGAAGATGTTTCAGATCAGAAGTTGAGGAGCATGAAGAGGAGTGCCTTACTTCCTCATCTTCATATTTGACCTTACATCCCAAAGATTGCTTCCATAGAAAACCAGACGGAAATCCAAGCTTTTGCAAGCTTTGTTTGATCATCATAGGTATGACTAAAGGAAGTGAAGTATTTATATCAATGTGTCTTTTCACTCGTACGCTTCAATAACACAAGAAATTCATAAGGCGAAAACAGCAAAGGAAGCAAAAGAACAGTAAAATTCGAAGTACGCCTTCTCGAAAAACTCGCATTAACATCCCATCCTCCGAAGACTTCTTAAAAGCTGAAAACAACAAACACGACCGCATTATACTTATCAAAATGAGTCAAACATATGTAAATGCTTTAAGCATGAAATAAATATGAAAGCTTAGATTTTGGTGACATAGTTTCAGACCAACTAATTACTACCACCTTTTGGTTCAAATTCAGTGTGATGGAAAATGCACTTAAATCTGCAGAAGTGGCAATCAAAACTGTGCATTCTTAAAGCAATATATATGGAGGCAGTTTCCTACATAGTTGAAGCGTCAATAACGTGTCAGAAACGGGAGGAGTTGGAAGAAGGATGACTCAGTACGTCGAACTGATCGACGGTTTGAATAAAAAATAAGTTACCGACCGAATCACTGTCTACAAGAAATAATACGTGGAGAGTTTGCAAAAAGGTCAAGTTACGGTCTGCCAACAAAACCTTTTGGGGCTCACAAACGTTCGCTACTAAACAACATGAGCGTGGATTGTTCTTGAGGGTCTTGGTGATGGGAATCGCAGAGGATTGCTGTCCAAAAGTGATTGCAAAAATCCACATTGATCAGTTTATCGACTGCATCGCACAGAATTGCCCTCATCTTTGTCGACTCGAAATTCGGTGGGATGATGAGACGTTGAGATTCAGCGACAAATCCAGGTTAGCCTACATCCTATCAAAGGCATTCAGAATGCAAACAACGCGAGCAGCAGCATGGCACAAACAGAAAAACAATAAATGACGAAAACAAAATTCGTGGAGATATTTGTGGCAGAGATTTTGGCTTGAATGTTAATTTCGCCCGAAATTAATTCGAAATTTCACTTCAGCCAGCGAAATTACATGAGAATGTACCACTTTTAAGAATTTCAGTAGCAAGATTTGGCAAGTACTAAACGCTTCCAAAAAATACTTTCCCCACAACTTGTGCAATATCAGATGTTGCAGTTGGAGTGATGCGTCTGCTAAAAATTGCCAAGCGTGCTAGCTTTATCAAACATACCTCTATTCATTTAGACAACTGTGCAGTTTTTCGTCCACACTGTTATCTCCGAAAAACAATGAGTGAAAAGGTGATATGATACAGTTTCGCCTGACAAACTAATTCATTTCAAAAGATAAAAAACCGTTGAAAGTTATGCACTACAAACCATTTCTGAAATTTCGTCTTGGTGTTCGTTTTGATATACTGCAGAAGGTCCTTGTTTTTCTTTCCACTACGGACCCCAGGATATGTGAACGCAATATAAACCGTTGAAGGTGGATAATGTGCCTTTATTATATAAAGTACATATTGCATACAATTTCTTGAAATCGACAAGAAAGTATGCTTCAACTGTATACAGCAATTTCAAAGTTCTTCCAGTAGGCCATTCTAAAGCATCATCTGTATAGGCGAACTTTATAGACTTGGCTTCAATGCTTCCTAAGCTAAAACTAGGGCAAAGCCGGACACATACATAAAAACGCGCATTTATATCCTCCTGCAAGCACGGCGCAATCGAAGCTCGATTAATGGAATCGTTTGTGTTCCACAACATACAAGGTAACCAACAAGATGAAATAATCATAATTTTCAGCAAGTTTATCGATGTTCTCCGTATGAAGTGCTTAAAACTCCATTCCGTGGTTCTTTCTGATGGACAGTATTACGAGTTGGTGCGTTCCAACTTCGAACGAGCCGACCGCATGTCAGTGGTGAGGTAGGTAGTCGTTGTAATGCGCACCATATCACAATAGCAGAGTAGGAGAGCCACACCCATAAGTTCGTGGAAATTTTAGCAGACTCTCCAGTTTGAGTACAACCACGATTAAGACACATTCTTCGTTCGTTTGGTATTCGGCCTTTTTGCTTTCTCCAGTCTCCCTTGCTCCCAGTCCTCCAGCAAATTCTCCAAATGCGTATGGCGACAAGCAGCAGTACATTTTGTCTAGTTTCCGTCAAAAGTGTCGACGGACAGCAGTTCCAACCTCCTTTCAGGAACCCTCTGTTCCAAAATTTCCTCTCGTGCCACAGCATTCATTTTAATTTCAAATGTTTCGCCGCGATTCTGTAGGCACATTTTAGCAGAAATTCCAATAGATTGGTGAAAGTGGATGCTGGAGATGCGACACTGATTCTTTTTCTCCTACACTTTCCCACTCCAACGTGGCCAAATCATTTCTACATTCCAATCAGGATACATTCTATTGGCCAAATCGCTTTCGGGATTCCCTCCTAGGGTCCCAGCCAACTGAATTCACTATAAAAGGTGTGACTTAAATCTTGATCTTGTTAAAGCAATGCTGGCAGACTTCACTAGGTGAGTAAACAAAATGAACGCACTAGAATCGTGCTTCCCATCAGATTTTGCTTAGCTGGACTTTTCTGTCATTAGTGGTAGGAATGCAGGTTATGCCGATTGCAGAACAACGGAGATGTGCCGTACGGGACTAATGCACTGCTCAAGATACTATAGCCAACTGCTCTTCAACTGAGCGCTTCGTAGCTTGCAGTGATTCAACGAGCGTTTTACACTTCACTATTTCGGTCATTCCGAATAAACATTGGAATCAAACGCGGCACCATGGCAGAAGGATGGGAACCTTTCATTCATTTGTTCGATGCTTGAGAGTTGCCCCACTCATAGAAGCTGTTTGCTGAAGCAGCTCAACAGTCAGAATAAAACATCAATTTATTCTGGTCATTCTGTGACGTTTCTTCCCACACATATGGACATGCTTCTGCAGGGAGTTAAGGTAACAACAAATGCTTAGAGCACCGAATTGGCCTATGTCAACAATACTCTTATTCCATGTCACGTCTAGAACAACTCCCTTTGCTCGAAATATTTTTTGCTGCAAGTACACGCGTCCCTCCCCGCCCGTTTTTTTCCTCTCCTGCTGAGCGAAAAAATCGAGTGAAAGCTACCACACTTCGATCCCTGTATTGCACTGAATTTGCATCACCAATCATATATCTCATCAGTCTCTCCACTTCGACGATACCTGCCAAGCATCATAAAACCACATTTGCTACATGTATTCCCCTTCATGACAAGAAAAATACTACAACTGCTTGATGCACAGGGAGGTTTTATACTTCAACGCGTTCAGCTGCACTACCGTTCCAATCCAATCTGCTTTTTTGAAATTATCACCAGCACCTATCAATACCTAAAAAGTTCGTACGAAATGCTTCCCTGTAACCGTGAGGTTAATGACCACTTAAAAGACCTTCTCAGCCTAGCAATAACCCAACGACAAACGTTTCAATTTCCTTCCACTATCAAAAACATCATCTATTTCTAATCCTTCTTCTCTCTCCGCTCCTAAAAAGTTCTTCCAAATCAAAATCAATGAAAATTTTTTCCGACGAAGCAACGAAATCGCATCTCACCAACTCCTCTCCTCGCTCTGCTTTTGTTGCATGCAAGCAACGCTGATTTGTAAAGAGAATCCGTGAAATACATTTTAACCGCATAAATACAGCTGCTGATTCCAGAAATAAAAAAAAGCCGAAGCGACAACAGATGGCCAGTAAAAAAAAACCAGTTTGCATCTCAATTCAAAGTGGCTTGAATCTGTGGTAGAATTTCTCTGCTCGCCGCTCTGCATGCTCAGATTCTGCAGTATGATCCCCCTCCTGCCAATCAAATATGAAGCCGAGATTGGTTGATCTGCCTCAATTCCTCTCGTAGGCGCCGCCATCTGTTGCACAAAGTTTCACACTCAGTCTCTCATAAGATGAAAACGACAACGAATGAATATGATAAAAACTTCATCGTTACAGTACACAGGCATCAATATAGCCACTGGTCAGGTGATAAAAAATGTTTTGAGTGGCCGTCATACAAAGCTAAGGCGAGCAGTCAAAACACACCAAAGAAAAAACGGTTGACGGGCATTTAATGCTTATAAACAACATGTATATCTGTCACAGGAAAAATGACCGGCTTATATGGAGCAGTTATTCATTGGATGAACTTAAAAACGTTGTCCAATTTACAGTACAACTAAATTCAGAGCACACAGTACAAGTAACTCATTCATAAAAAGTCCACTTTGAGGAACGGGGATCCTCAAGCAAACGGCAGACATGTCCCGCCCACCGGGCACCTGCCTCGCCTCATAACCACTAATTACTACTTAATTATCACATCATAAAGGATAAGGAAAAATCGCAAGATCCCATCCACACCACCTCACTTTTCTCATTCCCTCCCGCTAATCTCCTCTTTCCCACTCCCGACCACGATAACAGGCAAGAGTATTTAACGAACCACCTAATTCGGTCAGTGAACAGGCAGTGAGAGCCTCGCATTACACGTACCTTCACAGCATCTGGTATGCCCAACCACGTCAATGTTACATTTGAATTGTTAAAAGTAGTATGGAAAATGCTGCAAAGTCAGCCAACACCGGACACATTTGCATCGATGATGCAATTTCTATTACAGAGTTAAGCCCCTCTCCCCCCACCCATATAGACACACACACACAAAAAAAATATTACGCACAAACAAGGTGCGACTCTCATCCCACTGAACGAATGAACGAAACCTAAACGAGAGATAATCTCAACAACGAGATGACATAGCAGTCGCAGTTCACATAACTCAGCAAAAAAAATGACGATCATGAGGGCAAACCAAGAAGAACAGCCGCCTCGAAAGACTTGGCGAGTGGAATTCCCAGTTCACCAAATGGCAAAAACAGATTCACTCGAAAACTGCGGACATCAAATGTATGAATGAGCTGTGCGACGATCGATAATGCAAAAAGATGCCTTGCATCAACTGTAACTAACTAAAGCAAGGTCTTTGCATAAGTACATTGGCCGGCGGTACTCCGAGAATCAGAAGGCGAACTGATCAGCTGACATTCAATAACTGAAAACTCAGCGACTCTCTCGAATCGCATCGAAGGGCGATGCTGGTCTACATGCAATCATTTGAGAAAGTGAAACGTATGATGCGACAATGTACCAAGAATTCTGATGAACAAGACGGCTTTCATGTGAACACTGAGAGGCACATTCTGACAACAATACGGACTCGCCATTAAAAAGACATAAACGAATGAGATAAAGACTAGATGTGTGGAAAAAAAGTCGTCGACTCTTTAATAAAACATTTCTTTATCACATGTTATACCTCTTCCCAACCTCCAGGGTCAATCGTACACCACACCAGCATTCGTTCTGATATTTTCGTAATGAAGTATGAAGCGAAAGGTAGTAGAGTTAGAAAACTTTTCGGAACATACCAAGCAACCCCGTTGCAGGATACGATCCTACCGAGCGAGAAGAGGGCGAGGAAGGACTGAATGAAAGCGCAACCCATTTATTTATACTACTTTATAGTCAGTCAGTTATACGAGTTGTGATTTGAAAATAAAAGAGGGGAAATCATCGAGTTACGAGCCTCAAACTATGATGCTGCCAATTATTCAGCCAGTATTCACCTCCTTTTCATGCAACAACTGCAAAAAGTTTCACACTTCCTGAAAGCACTATCAACTTTTGAATACGCTTCCTTCATTGCAGCAAATCATAACTGTTGTTACTAATATGCGAGGAAAAAATGTACAACTGCAAGAATTTTATCGTCCGGTGAATAATTAGCAGCGCTGACGGCCCAGTAAACAGCAAACACATAAAATGGCAGGAACAGGAACTGAGAGTTGCCACTTACATGAGACGAATGTGGAACGCAAAACAACGATACAAACTACTCGCAATTACTAAAAACTTATCGTAACAATACCACAACGCCCAGACGATGAGCACCCGCTGCAACAACAATAAAAACAACAACAACAAAGACGACGGCATGTGCTCGTTGCTATGCTCTTTTTCTCCATTTCCATCCCCATCTCCCAGCTGCACCGCTGCTACGGTCACACGCGAATAATAGACATGTTTTTCATGGAATCAAAAAATCAAAGTGCCAAAATAACGATCACGCGGCAAACAACGTAACTTGCAGGTTAATAAGAAGTACACCTTAGAATTCCAATGCGTATTAGCGCGTTTTTCCCAGGCTAATGGAGAATTAGGAACATGTTGTCAGGTGCAAGCTATATTGAGGGCATCTCGCCTCAGTCCAATATGGGAAAGGTAAACAAGATATATGCCTACAAAAAAATGCCCCAACTCGAAGGCAAATGTGCTACCGACAAAGCACGACAACTGAACAGCAAATCACCGCAGACAAAACTCACTTACCAACGTATCGAAGGGATGGCAGACAACGAAGCAAAGGAAAAGAAAGTTGAGACGAGCAAAGATCAAGAAAGAACTGCACACTCAGTACACGCCACCTGTGCACCCACATTTGATGATAGGCATCAAAACTGATGCAAATTAGTTAGCATGAGCAACTGTCAAAGGCATTATTAAATTTTTAATTCCCTGTTAAGCACTTCCCTCCACTCATCGACCTCTTTGTTCAAATAAAAGGAGACGTTCCTGCAAACTATAACAGGCAAAAAAAGATGTTCGCGACAATTTTTCTCTGAGGAATTTTTTAGGTGCCAAAGAAAACAAGCAAAGTGGATGAGTAGCAGGAAATATGGGAGAAAAGAATGACATGATCAAGAAAAAGTCGACAATGAAATGTGATGATGCACAAACGAGTCTCGAAACAAATATAATCATGAGATCTGCCGTTGCAACGAGTTATTCTCGCTACTCAGTTTGAGTAGCTGGCAAACATCTAAGCAGAAAGGTTGAGACTGTGGATCCGGCTCCTTTCCCCTCCCAATATGCCCTACTCCTCTTTCATCCCCTCCCATCCGAGCTGCCTTGTGCTCGTACGGTTCTTTTAAACGCTGAGTAACACCCAAACAAACAAAAAAAGAAGTGTAACGTTGAGGATTACCCCAAACTATAACAAGGCAGTTTATGCTCAATTCTTGTTTGCCTTCCTGCCTCCCTTTTTCTTATCTTGCTTCGCCGATGCGTCTTTCTTCTCCTTCTGCTTCAACTCAACTTTGTTTGGAGTTGAGCGCCCAACCGTCGCTTTCGAAGAGATAGATGAAGAGGCCTTCTGTGCGCCTGCTCTCTGTTTGCCTTCTTTCGAAGAATCACTCGAGCCGTTTGCTCTGCTACTGGACGTAATGCTTTCCTGACTATATGAATTAGTGGTAGAGGAATCGGTGATTGCTGCGTCGACAATTTTCTGAACAACGGGAGGCACTATTTCGGGAGTTACCCTTGCCGAAGTAGCATTCTCGTCGTCCCCCACCGCTGCTTCGCTGCTGTCATCACCTCTCGCTTCTACTCGCTGGTAAACTGAGTGCTGTATTGGGTTCTGCTGAAAACTATTTCGTTACCATACATAGACTACTTGGTTACGCCAAACGCAGAGAGAACCTAAAAATTATATGGGAACGACTTCTATGCCTTACTTCAAGACGCTCTGAGGCATGCCCTCAGCCCCTCGCGTTACATCTGAAAATGAAGAACAAAAGATATGAAATGCATTACAGTCAACATAGCCAAATGTTTGCTCTAAACGTACCGTCACTTCACAGTTTCTTCCGTTGATCATGTGAACTTTCCCGTGTGCGAGACATCTGTCTGCCGCACTCTTCTCCTCGAAGACAACGAAGCCAAATCCACGTGGGTTGCCCAGGATTTCGACCTGCTCCACGACCCCAAATGTATCGAAATAGTGCCTCAAGACATCGACCGTGTGGTACTCCCAGTGTATGCCTTAAATTATGCAACAAGGAAAATAACGATAGCCAGAATGAGTAAAACGGCTCCCTTCCGCATACTTTGCTCTTATACATGAAGAAAATCCGTGCGCCAACATATCTTAAACATCTATTGGTAAAATAAAACAAACATGTAAGTCACCTGAGCGACACTGAGCCGGCAAAAGTTTGTTCAATTTCCAAAAGAACCACCTGACAAATCATAAACTAGAAACACTTGAGATCCTTGAGGAAAGGGAAAGAAAATAGTCTCATTGTTCGCACACATCCACTAATGTCGGCATGTCTGGCCTCCTATCATGCCAATCAATGTGTGATGGATGCCTTTCCAAGAAAAATGAGCCATTAAATGTTTGTGCTATGTTCACGGCGTTTCTGTAAACGGTTACTGAAACGACGAGAGGAAATAATGTACCTGACAGGGATAGTTTGCAACCTGGATCAGGTTCACCCTCAAGAAATGGAGGTGGGTGATTAGGCAGCATCGGAGACATCTGCTCCCGTGGAATCGCGCGTTTAGGATCAACAACCTGAACTTGAAACACCGATTAGTAACCTTCCCGGAGATTCGGTGAAGGTCTACTGACTCGATTGGCTTGAAACTTGAACGCACCATAAATAGTGATATCAACCCTAAACGTGCTCGAAACCACGCTTCTAAACACTTGACGTTATCTCTCCAAAATCACATAAACACAACATTTTGGTGCCTCACTTTGTCCGAAAAACTGCAGTATCTCATGGAGCCAATCACAACAAAAAGCCTTCATATCTCTCCAAAAGCAGCAACGCTGGAAAGGTAATGCACAAATGCGCTTAATCCCATACAACAAGACACCATCAGCAAAACTTTGCGCTTACGAAAGCTTCCTGCAGACGGATCAAGGTAATACCTTCTTTCACCAATGCTGTTACATCACGCACAGAGAATATTTCACTATCCAGTCTTAAGCTGTTGGCAAAGACGTTTTGCCACCTACACCAGCAACAACTGCTAAGACCATTGCAATCTGTCGCAGCCAGTGCTCATACACATGACAAAAACTTGACCAATCGGATAAAGAGTTCTGCTTCCACTTCAGAACGTTTCTAAAAATGCCAGACGTGGAAATACCACGCGACCAGCACAGCGTCGATCAGAACTTAACTATAACCTTGGTAAACATAACAAAGCTGGAACACAAAATGCATCTGCTTTGTTTTTTTAGTCTCAAAACCTCTCCTACTTCTAATACATAGCGTCTGGTTCTATGGTTCTAACACATTCTCCCCTCAGAACAGGGAGGACATGATCAGGAAATCCAGCATACCTACACGTGGGCCATCACATTTTCTCAGATCTCGCAGCTTCCAAGCTTTCGTAGATGAATCTCAGAGACCGTAACACTGTTGAAGAATAGTACCTTATTATTTATTGTGTGTGGCCGATCTGCCATCGCAGCCTCAGCCATTTGCATTGTTGCAAAAGTGACGAATCCGAACCCTCTTGAATACTTTGTCTGTGGGTCACGTATTACGATGCAGTCCACTACATTACCCCACTGCGAGTAAAATAGTCTCAGCTGCAAAAGAACCATTAGTTCCCGGAAACTGTTTTCAATTTACGTCAGTGACACTTACAATGGAACAGGATTCCGCAAAGAACACGAAAAAACTCATCTTGTAAACATTCTTTTTTAACATTTACAAATGGGTGCACCTCATCGCACGGCCATTGAAACATTGCTATCCAAAACCAGTCGTGAATAAAAAAGACCAGTCTATTTGGTATTTTATGCCATCGCAAAGAATGTAGATCAATCGCCGAGCTCCATTCTATCAAATTCATATAAGTTTGAGGCATTATAATCATTTCAGCTCAAGTCAAACTCGTGTGCAGTTGTAAATCACCTTTTCTCGACTAAGGTGCCAAAAAACAAATATAGCCAACAATACGTGGATCTGAAACGAGCTTTTGGCTATACTCACTAATGCCCTGCGATTCATATAAATTTCGGTGCAACAATTCTATTCATATAACCACTTACTGATTTGCAGCCATTCCAGTGCGTTACGTGCACACTAAATGCACCTTTCACCCAGATTGCGAATATATGGTATATCAACAGAATGCGATTATCGTTATCTAAAGCGGATGTTACCGCTGCTTTGACCTACATACACTGTTCACATCTCTCTCTCTCTCATCAACCCATCCAGTAGGCCTGAAAAATGCACACTTCACGTTGCTATGTAAACTTTCGTGGGGCCTTTTCAACTCAACCAATTTAGGCACCACAACGTTCCTTAACATCCTCAATGCTACCGACATCTTTTTGACAACGATGACGTATTATCAAGGCAATCCTATGCAACTATGTCAACGTCAGTACTCATACACGGCAGCATGAGGAGTAGATCCGGACATTCACCAGGCAAGATAGCACTTTCTGCAGGCAGATCGTGCGCGCACAAACGATGAACTACGTGTTTTCAATCAATCCACAGGTAACCAACCCCTTCGGCAACTTCGTCTCTTCCAAGCGAAAAATAGTAGCTCTGTCAGCAGAAGCTTAAAATATTTAACGAACCTGCTCATCGGTCGTTTCATGGCTAAGGCCTCCAATGAACAATTTTCTCAGCTGCGGCGGTCCTTCGCCGTTGAGCTGAGCGTTGTTGCTTGGGTGGCCTACCACACGCGGCATATGTCCGGGAGGAAAGTATGGCGCCAAAGGAAACGCGTGTGGACCCACAGGTGGGAAAAAAGGTAAACCTCGAGAGGTGCCTGCACTCCCTTGAAGGGCATAAACATCGGATGCGGTACATATACTCCGCCTGCAAAAAAAAAAAACGCAATGGGTGACTGCACTAAGCAAAATTTTTTCAAGGGTCCACCACAGATATCAAACAAATTGCATACGACGGCTACGTCGGGATCGATGGGCAATGCTTTGCCATAAAACGCAAACCCCCCTTTAAATCGCTCACTGCATCCGAAAATTCCCTACGCAACGCGAGCATTCAGAAGCTTAGAATAGCCAAATAATCGAGCGTCAACTATTTTAGGAAGACATGCTCTACAGCCTCTAGTTATAATTTCACATAGCCAGTTGCAAAGTTTTCGGAACTAGGAGCCAGCGAAGAAACAGATGAATTTCTAAAGAAAAAAAGCTTCCTCTACCAATTTGCAAGCCGCTGGGTAAGTGACTCACATCCTTATCCTTTCATCACCCCTCCTTCCCACTCATGGAACACTGTCCTCTCGAGCCGTTCACTACTTTCCACTGCCTCATGTGACAGCAGACGTGCCTCAAATTCTTCCCAATCACTCTATCGCAGGCGCTGTTTTAGTGGCGGTGGACTCATTCGCACTCAGTCGTGCAACACAACCACATCATCTGGGTTAATGCCTGAAAGATGAGCGAAGAAACCTCACGGCAAACTAAAAGCAACCTCAGGACGACTAATCCAACCAGTGCTTCAATGTCTCAGTGCAAGACTCCAAACTGAGAAGGGAGTCGACGTGTTTCATTCTCTGACATTCAATTAGAGTTATGTGGTGTTGGCGTATCCTCTTCTGAGGATAGTCTACGCGCACAATAACCCTCATATATGTATCTTGAAAAGTAAGTCGATAGTAGTAACATGAGCCTGAACTTGGCTGAAACAAAAAAAGCGACCTGCAGAATAAATCGGCGAGAACATAGCCGGATACAGCTTGGCGTCGACTGGAATGCTGAACAGCGCGAGCGCGTTCAGCGTTTGCTGCCCTCTGAGAAACGCGCGAAACGATGGCCTGAGGCAGTGGATCACCTGTAAAGCCGTTACTTCATTATTATGATCGAGCTCCCACTCAACATTCGACACGAATGGGCACTGTGGAATTATGTTCGCAAGCATCCTCATAAGACCTGATCGAATGGACGTCAACGCATCGCAAACAAATCAGCATTCAGCAAATTAAGCATTCTCAATTAGATAGAACCCGAATAGCCGAGAAACAACGAAAATTAAACATTAAAAGGTAAGTATAACATATAATACAAATCAAACTTCAAAAGTAAGCATCACATATGCCATTTTACATGAAAACATCGCATCGAGAATGAGCAGACAGATTCCTCGTTTCACCAGGTTTACTTCGAAGTCTGATGCGACAGTACCGTTTAACGGCACTTAGTCTGTTTACTGATTTCTGCTTCAACGCAAGAGTCAAACGCAACAACTGTAAAATACATTACTTTCGCCTCAAGATCATTCCCAGAATAACGCACTGGGTGTTGCTCGTCACTGACACTTCAGCAGGGCATTGGTCCACATGCACTTATACTCTAAGACGAATGCACCCTCCGTTCCGCAGGCATTTTCGTTGCTTACTGCATATTGACTCAGTGGTCTTCAAAAGATCTTGACAAAGTTTTAATGTGCACACTAGAAGAATCCTTCACTGCATAAAGATGAACTGTCTCCAATATCTCACCACCAAATCGCAGAGGAGGGCGCAAGAGCGCGACCCGCGAAGTAAATAATCTGTCGAAAGAATTGACCCTCGACACGGCAGTGAATCTCTGCTAAATTTTCCAAGCTACAACAAAATTGCAAAAAAATGCTAAAAATAAAGATCGCATTTATCTTTCACGCAAACTGTGCGAGAAAGCCAATATTCTTCATGAGAAATTTCTCCATTGGGGAAGATGGAAGACGCGCAATATTCCTTTTCGGCAACCTTTAAGACCTCTCTCCAAACAAAAAACGACTTAAAATTCCGATGCACTTTTCTAGAACTACAAATACATAGCAGCCGCCATTTCCGAGTAGTGGTATAATCACTACTCAGCAACTCACTCTAAAATGCTTCATGCTTTATAAAAGGCGACCCCAACTGCAATCACCGGTGGTGAGTATAAAGGCAACGGGCAGAAACTGCCTAAAGAAGCACAACTGATTCAGAAATGTGCAAACGAAATGAATGCAATTTTCTGGGCGTGACTCCCTTGAACGGCGAACTGAGCCACTTGACACATAAGCGCTCATGTATACAAAAGCCACAGCTGCAACCGCACAAAGAACCGCTGGTAACACAACTTCCGTACGACCTAAGGTTAGCGAGAAACGTTTTGTGTGTGAAACACTTAAACTTAGAATCAACTTAGCTCCACGGTCTTAGCAATACCCAGTAGTTCCAACAAAACTACACGAACTGCAACAGCGTAAGTAAATCATTACGGGAAGTTCTGTCAATCAGTGACAACTTTCAAATGAATGGAGCCAGCACAAGTATTCACAGATGCTTAACTCGACGACAGAAACGGCACAACACTGGAGGATTCAAGGACTTATCACCGACCCATAATATCGACAAACATCAGTACAGATAATACATCAAACCCTTTAAAAATTCCCAGTGATAAAGACGTCGCTAGCCTAGCTTAAACAAGAGCTTGTGGTCCCAACAACCCTATCCCACTATCCACATCTGCTCACTTCTGGTTATGCTCTCTCTGAAAAACAAGAAGATAAATGAAACAAGCCAAATGATTGCTCATAGCAATGATCAGCGTTGTAACGAACACTTCCGATTAATAACCACTGAGGAGGAAATGCTGCAGAAGTAGTCAGTCAACGACAGCGTGCTGCAATGCACAGCGATTTATTAAAAGCGGAAGGCGTGCAAAATGTCGTTTACCCATCAAGGACAACGACGCGTTCAAAAAACATGACCACACACACGCGTACACCACTAAGATATGTTGCCTCTTCACCGTTTTGTATACCGTATACGTACTAAGAAAATAAAAAAAACGTTATTCCTGCTCAAAGAGCATTCCCACTGATCAGACGCACGCTCTTTTCGCTTCTAAACTCTGTTATACTGACGTGCCCGATCAGACGATAGATGTGCACGGATGATATTCCTCGTGACGTCACGCCGTTGGAAAAAAAGCTATCCGTATCGCCGCCACAGCAGTTCAGCCTCAGCAAGCATCAGGCGTTGCGAAACGCCATTTACATCGTTGTAACGTTTTCGACTTTTGTTTGCATTTATCGAACCATTTCCTTTCACATAAAAACTCACATACGGTCATTTTTATGCAAATGAAACTAGAGCGACTTGATGAAATCTCTTACTCGGTCCTGATGATATAACATCAAAAACACGTGGCCACATATGCAAAGCCATGAAAAGATGCCCAGAGCGTGGAGGAACTGCTACCTAGTTGAAAAAAAAAGAAAACAGCCGTTACCTTGATACATAAAACATGAGCGGAAATAAATGTGAAAACATTTTGGCGATACCCTGCGCCTTTTCGAAAAAAGTCAAAAACTGCGATATCTGGCTTCAAAACATCGTTAACTTCGCTTACAGACTTAACTCACTCCTCTTTACGTCACTTCCTTTAATGTCAAGAGCAAAAGTTTTATTGAAGTATTGTTTTGCGTTCTGAAAGAAACGGAAGAGACTCTGACATGTTGCCTTCTCGATGAGAACAAATGCGGCTCAAATCCGAATATGATCGATATATTGAGTGCTCTCAACACGAACCTCACCAATGAATGAAGAAACTGAGAACCCTATCTAACAATCATTCTCGTTTCTAGCATAAAGACGATTAAAACTGAGCTCTAGCATGACCGGCAGATATTCATGGATATCATTCATCATCGATGCAAACAAAAATGAATTTGAAGTACAAATGCAGTCGACTGCTCGGAACTTCTAACCAATTTTAGCTTTACGCAGATCCTACTTTACACGACTCAACGACAATGAATTTAAATGGAATGAGAGCGGAACTCAGAGAAATGATAAATCACTACATTTAAAACGGTGAGTGCGAACTTATTCTATCGTTATACGAAAAACAACCGTCTTGGATAGATGACAAAAGAACACTAGCTAACATCCGCTCATAAAACGTACATATCTATCATGCTCACATATTATCACAAATAAACCGATCTTTTTGTCGACCGCAGCTCGCCGGAAACCTTTTGCTGCAAATTATTTCCATACATCGGCAGCCCAACATTTCACTGAAGCGACTAGAAATATATGAGCAATGTTGCATGCAAATCTGTTTGCGTAACATACACATAATTGCTTACTGATGCAAATAAGCCTCAAAACAAAAAATCAATCTTAATTCCTTTCTCCATTGAAAAAAAATCGTCAGAAACTGTGGAAACAACTAGCAATGACGACGAAAATGCTGACACCCGAGTCAGTTCTTTTTCACCGAAAGCGAAAATGACTTACGTGAATAAAATACTAGTTTGGCGCACTGTCCCGCATGACTGCTTCTCCTCAAAGAATAACTATAGATGAAAGCTCAGTAACTGCTGTGAAGCACAGGAAACGTGTTTATCATCGAGAAGAAGCAGAAGAAGGCAACATTCCCCCTCGTCGATAAAGCGGGAGAACACTGCATTCATCAGCAACATTACAACGCATACCGTCCAGCAGCCGATGAGCGATGTTTGGAGATGCGAGCCGCGCCAAATCGCTTCAGCTGAACGTTCGACGCTCAACATCACATTTTAATGCCTTTTAAACAAACTGCGCTCTAATAACCGCAAAATCGGCTTTTATTAATCACCAGAGAATATTAAGTCACACACTAATGCGAATTCACATCATCCTGTAGCAGTCAGAAATGAAGCAACGGCCACTGAGGGGAAATGACATTTAGCCGAACATGGATGAGCAGGAAAACAAAAAACTTTTCGAGGTGAGATTTTGAGTGACCTGTGATAAAGCCAGCAAACGGAAGGGTGCGCAAGAACTTCTTGTTGGAGTTCCCTAATGTGGTTACAGAGAGCATTCGAAAGCCCATAGTTCGAAGTAAATTACCTATAGACTGATGCAACAATAGGTAATGCCTAGTATGGAATGTTGTAAATATTGCATTCGCCCAAAAAACAAGAAGAAATACCCCAGCACGCTCCACATAAGACATCGCGCAACATTTTGAACTTTGAATGGAAGTGGCAGAAATAAATATTAGCACGGTTATGCTGACGAAAAACTATGGGCTGATGTTAGCCACTGCCCAGTATAACAAGCAAAATGGAGAGTGCCAATGGGTTAATGCGTACGCGCACATCACACACAAAAACAATCCTTCGATAAGGAACTGACAAATCCACCTATCGTGGCACTTATGGCACCGAACCAAATATGCAAAAGCGGTGCTTTAAAAAAAAAGTATTGAGGTCAAGTGGCTGTTTTTTAAACATTTATGCACGTTCCTTGAATTCGGCACTGCCCTCAACAAGCCTCTTCAAATTGTGGCAAATTTTCGCGAAGATATTTGCTGATTTAATTTCTGCACTTGCAAATCTCTAGGCCATCAGAATGCTAGCAAGAAGATAGCAGGTTCGAAATCGCAAAAGCAAGCGCTTCATGGATAAGAGACAGATACGCAAAAACAACTTATTCAAGATCAAATCGATTTTCTATGAGAGCAAAAACGCTCGCAGTCTCTTTTCAATGTTCTTCATGTGAACTGACAATAGAATATAATGAAATAAGTTCCCGGAACAGCTCTCTAATAAGGATAAGCGAATGAAATGTGCGCAGGAAAACAACAACAGTATTTACAGTAGCAAATCAAAAAACCACCTAATGCATTTATCATTCACAAAATCGAAACCGAAAAATCATCAAATGCGTGAAATCAACAGACAATGGCAAACAAGAACGGAACCACCTTTAATACATTCATTCCGATGTCAGCGCCTGCTCAAGGGACGTTAAGGACTGGATCACAAGGCGGGCTCAGCACTAGCTGTCATTCGAGGTCCCGAAGCCCAGGGATTCCCTATTTTTGAGTCAGACCTCAATTTCAGAAATAACTAAGACAACCAGATGTCGAGAGACGTCGATATCATTAACTTCGACAGTAATCAAATGAGACTAAGTATTTTGTGAAATTCTGTGGCCAAACCTCCTCAACCCCCCACCCCCCCCCCCCCCGCTCAATGTGAGCATGAAAGATAGCTTGGTGACCCGGGAAATAGTAATTCTATGCTAAGTGGGCCCATTTAAATCACCGCTGCATTCAGAAGCCGAGGCATAACGTTAATCCAAACGCCGATGGCTGGAAATGGCATGCGATTAGGAAAGCTGTTGGAAACGTCGTAAATGAAACATCTTTTTCGTCAGTTTTCACAACGCGCTCTCAGAAAACTTATTCCGTAGCAAATTGCGAGCCAACGAGAGCAAAACAACAGCATAAATTGATGAAAGGAAAAAAACAAACGGAAACAAATCACACTTAAGATGCCGAAAAAAATAAACAAACGGCGAGTTAAAGGAACGCTCTACTTTTCAGTACGGACAAGTGAATCACATCGCAACTGCAAAGGAGGAGTATTACAAAACTGAGCAACCTTTTACTTTATGACACCGCAATAGAAGTCAAAATGTTGGCGTATCGAACGAAACTCATGTACACTCGTCCCCTATAAGTAAACGTTTAGACGAAGTAATGGACTGAGAGCGGCTCACGACAGAAAAAAAAAACGGCAGTTGACAAACCCGACTCGCCTACTCTACCGAACAATACGACTCAACACAGTCAAGACAGTAATAAGTATACAAATTCCGCCAATAAGGAATTACGCAATGAAGATCGTCGCAATTTCGCAATATGATGCCAAGCGCAACTTTGCACGTTTGTATCCCTGACCGCATTCAAACGCTCTGCGACCTTTGATAACGTCGTCATTTCTGCGTGAGCTTCCGTCCGTTCTACGAGTACCCATTTCCTCCATTTTAGTCCCGTGACAACCCTCCCTCCGTTTCCGGGGACGGAAGGAGAATAATTCCGCCTTGCGAGAATTTCGACTCAAACCACGGAATTCATCTCGGGCATGAACGGAAAAGGAGAACTCTAATTCACAATACACGGCTTTTTCGGGAACATCCTGAACTTCTCAATTTGGACGCTAACAGGCACACTATGAGCCGGATGCAACACATTACGACATAGTGGCAGCATTTCGGACTAACCTAAAAATGCGAAACGCGATATTCTGCTTGGTCAGCGAAATACGTTTCGTCCTACAACAAATGTCATGAGCATCTGGCGCTAGTTGCCGCGGTTTTCGCTAGGCTACCGCCAATGTGCTCGCGCAGTGACCGCTGTCAATTACTCAGTTTTTGATGGAGCACGAATCACAACCGTTCCGCAACCTTGTAAGGTGACCAGTCGGCCACAGATCAAGGGGAAGTCATATGGGCAGATCAAACACTGCCCAATATGTATCGTAAGGCTAGCCTGAGGCAGAAGCTGGAGGACATGTGGAAGCGCGTGAGGAGATCCGCGGCAGCGTGGATTTCGCTAGGTGCGACTACTGGGTCGGCCGACGATCGAAGCCATCCTTATGAACATGCCCCTACATGTTTCCCACCTTACTGCATAGATATGATAAACTGTCCGCCCCCTTATACCAGTGTCGTCCCACGTTTACTCGACAGCATATCGACGGCTGCTGCAGATCCTCAAGGGGACCTGGATGACTAGATGAGCCCAAGAAAGACAGCCCTTACAACTTACCTATATGTCTGATTAGCACCTGCAGCGTTTATTGAAAACTACATTGAAAGGACGACTTTTCCACTTGACTGACTCAGTGGGAAATTTTCTGGCAGAGCTGTGCAACATCGTGGAAGGACCGTTCCGGAAATATTCTGGAGGACAGCAGAAACGCCAACAGCGATGTTTGCCGTTTTGCACACAGCAGTACGAACCGCGTTCGAGTCGTACTGTGCGATGACCGTGACCGGATGAATCGAACATTAGAATTCTGAACGTTTTAGCACAATGTCTGCTCCGATGCAAAGGAAGATCCTCAACATCAGCGTTCAGTGGCCAATGCGCGGAATATGTGAAACAACAGCGAAGCAAGGATCGAACACCAAATGTTGTGCACCAACGATAACAAGTTTGGCATTTTAGTTCGCATCTTACGATGATAATATTATCTAAGTTCGCCGACATATTCTGCTCACAGTTTCATCGTTTTGTAATAGACCAAGTCAAAGATCTCATCTTCCGTGTTCCGAAATGTGACAGCGTAGCATGTTGCTGCATTTCTTTTGAAAACAGCGACAACGTCAGAGCTACCGTAGTATTCAAATACAAGCGCGAACGTCTCACAATGAAAATCATTACGCGGGATGAAATAAAATAATAGACATCACCTGATTCGATTCCGCTTCAACTACACAACTTATTGTGAGGATATTACTCTTGATATCTCCTGCACAAGGCAGACCGTGTTCACCCAAGAACCGGAAACAAAGGAGGTAAACAGAAAGAGCTGTCAACTGCTTCTATTTATCACTGGTAAATTTAACGTACTAAAATGGTAGTGATTTATTTCATCTATGAAGTAGCGCTTATGCATGCTGAACTTGTGCTACAAAGGAATTTGCACTTTTACCTTTTTTTTCCATATTTACGGGAACTACATAACGACCCAAAGTTTAGTGTTAGAAAATCCTACACTTTCATTGACATGATTCTGTCAGTGAACTGAAAGATTCCATAATCAGCGCTAGGATTTTGCGAACTAGCATTTCACACTGTAAAAAAACTTCCAGCACCATCAGAAAACTGCACCCGGATCTTCGAGAACGAGTCAAGAGCAGCATTTTTTACTACGCCAACCACATGGACACAGTCTGTTCATATCCAATCTCCAGTGCCTAATCAATATTCCAAAAAATTATATACTTCCTCTAAATGCGCACTATCTAAACCTATAATCTTACGGCAAAACAAATCTGTGAACTGTGGCACGCAGAGATTTCCAATTACTTTCAGTATGTCAAATAGTTGTGTCATGATGTAACCGTTAAGAGCCAGAAACTTCCATGACCTTAGAGCTCAAAATCTCGCAATTTAGAAAAAAATCTGGAAATACCTCCGAACTTCGAGAAGTCCAAAATTTTTACAGACCTCAAAAAGTGCAAATTCCTTTGTAGCACAAGTTCAGCATGCATAAGCGCTACTTCATAGATGAAATAAATCACTACCATTTTAGTACGTTAAATTTACCAGTGATAAATAAAAGCAGTTGTCATTTCAGCTAGAAAATCCGTTATTTATTATACACAGTGAAATTCGACGAAAACGAAGAGACTACGGCGAGCAGAATAATAGCTTGTTATGTATACCTACCACCAGTTGATCAGCGCAGGGAAGAACTAGTGTCCAGTAAATCTGCGCATTACTGGTAAGTGCTGGACTGGCGTTAGAAGTTCGTGTCTGCTGGCCGCAAACGCAGACTTGCCAGTGTTGACTTATTGCCGATTACAACTTTTCGCATATTCGCTTTTAAACTGCTCAAATGGTTGCAACACCAAACAAAATTAAGAGCTGAGGGATACAACTGTAAGAATTATGTGTGTGATATTGCGTCGGTGCAGATAAACCAATGACTGTAAGCCGCAAATTAATGGTCACACTTTAACTTCCACACAAACCAACACACTTAAAATTCAAATGGATGCTCAGCGGATCAGCGCTAAAGTCAATTCGTTTTTGTTGGATTCCCACTGGCTCTGAGAAAAATTCGCCACATAAACCAATACATCCATCACGGTGAACGTCACTGAGTCCCACTGAAAAGACTGTGTACGATAAAGAGCACACAAATAAGGACGGAAAGAAGTGAAGTGAGACGAGCTGAACAAACGTATTCGACGTGCACAGACCGTTACGTAATCCAGTGGCCACTGCACGGAACACATTCAGAGTAGAATCAACAGCTAAGAAATCATGGAAGGCATATGCCGGCTTTTTAATCGTGGGCAGATATTTAGAAAAGAAAAATACGGCGAAAATGTCTGTGGTTTGCATTTACGAGCCATAAATTCTAGCGCGGTTAGCGAGAAAATCCTTCACAGATGGAGAAAGCAGTACTGTACAGCGCTATCCTTCACAGTGCAGCGCATATTTCGTTCGCAAAGATATCGAATACATAAAAAATAGTATGCAACATTTTCAGAGAATATTTGGATCGCAAAATCAAAACAATAATAATAATAATTTGCGGGGACGGAACAGAGCACCATTATGGTGACTGCAGCCGCTTACCATGAAATAAAATGCAATCAACACTGCCGATGAAATATCACCATCATATGCTTTAGACATCATTCCAAGTTGGATTCCAAGCCAACCGCTCACTGATAACGGCGTCCAAACGAAGAAAAAAAAGAGATACTATATAAGCATCTGTCCATCAGAAATATACGCCTGTCTAGGGCACTAAAAGCATCAATCGTAAGACAAATAAACCATAACTAAAAATGGATCAATGAATTTGTTCCGTCCAGCAAAGTTTTTAGCTATCGTTGATGGTTAAGGATGGTGTGAAATTACATAGAAAGGTCGTTCCATATTTATTAGTACGGAACAATGTTGAATCACTAATGGATCAAAAGATGATAGCTTCGAATTCTACTTGAGCACATAGGTGAACATCAAGCTAGGCAAATGTCTCCAAAGACGAATGGATAGCTCGTTACATAGTGTTCCAAGTGAACATTAACTACTACGCAAACAATCCGCGTAGGCTTTCAACGACGCATAGCTCCAGACGATAGCAGCGCAGTGCGATGAATATTCAGCGATCATCAATGGGATCCAGACCTTAGCGCCAGCATGGTCCGATAAAACAGGGAAACGGTTTTTTAAGAACGAAGGTCGTCATCGAACGGCGCGAAGCAGGCACCTGATGACGTCAAGAAAAGTTTATTATTGGGTGAGAAAAAATGGGCAGCGACTTCATTGCGGTAGCAATTTTAAAAATTCATAAACATATTATTTACCGCACCTGTAACATAGGACTGCGTGAGCACGCGGCTGCATCGATCATGCATGTCAGCATTTTGTTCACTCTCTTAGCCTTGAAGTGGGGAACTTTTGTATAAGTGGAAAGAAGGAAGGTCTTCTCTGCCAATTTTTTCGCACTCATTACTTTTAAAGATGAAATTCACAACACGGACCTCATTTCACAGTTTCGCTTTTTTTGAAATCTTTCAGAGTTGACTGTTAATCACATTCTGTAAACTTCCTGCTTGGAACTTATATGCCGCGAAAACGCGCAATGGAAACTACGTTTGTAAGAAATGTTCCCATATTCACGACTTGCATTTTCAACATGGTACGACCGCACATTTACTAATCCGACGTTTCTCAAAACCATGTCAAAATTTGAAAAGATAAAATTTAAAAATAACTGTAATACATCCGAAATGAGGGCAATACTAACTGGATATTCAGCGCAAGAGAGACAACCGTATGAAATCAGGACGATCGAGTGGAGGATAACGTCGCATAATAAAGCGGTGATCTTCAGTTGGCAATTCAGCCATGAGAATGCGCCCATCCCCATGCGATAAAAACGCGAACCCACTTACCTATCTATAATCATTCATCAATCACCTTAAGATTACAGCAGCGCTCTAATCACACGACAGCTGAGAAAAGCTAAGGCATTCCTCAATTCAAAATATAACGACTAAAATGCAACTTTTAACAAAAACAAAAAATAGAAAGCAAAAATGACAGAGCTCTCAACTGTAGACTTCGACGATCATGCCTAGCGTATACACTCAAAGTGGCTAGCCGGTTTATGTTACTGAACTCGACTTCTCGACGATACTACTCCAGATTTTCATTTTGAAATTCTCAGAAAACTGCAAACTAAGTGAGCAAAACCAGACTACTTTTTCCTAATCGAAGATCGAAAGCAGCACCCTTGACGAACTTAGTCTAACAACACAAATGGGCCGTAATTGGCCGCTGATAACTAATTTAAAACAGCATGATAAAAACCCTTCGAAAGGCTGAGCGAATTCGCCATAAAACTCTATTGGGGCTAAAAGATCACAATACTGCACTGTTCTCTAAGTTCTCTAGAAGCAGGCAAAACCGCAAACTTCGCAGTCCCCTTGTTTTAGATTTTCGTGCACGATGAACGACGCCACCGGTGTAGAAATCGTGAATTAATGCGAGTAATTCGACAGTGGCTTCACACGTTCACGGAACTAAAATCAGTCAGTGTGGAGCGCTTTAAAATAAGGGACGAGTGCCAACATCGATCGACACACAAAATTCACTCAAGTGTCGAAATGAAGCAAAAGAGAATGGAATATAGATGATATGCCACTATTTATAGCTGAAATTCGCACGTCAGCCATGGTCGGAATAACAGCTCCAGCAGCATAGAGACCAAAGTCAAACAAACACATTTGACAGGTTGCTTAATACATCCTCTCCCATTGCCACTCCCCCAAATTCACAAGAAACCGCTTCGCGTCGAGAACAAAAAAGGAAGCCCCTCTTTAATTAAAGCAACTGGCTCGAGAAGCCTAAAAAGTTTCACCCGCAAATTCAATGCTCAATCGTATCATTACAAAATAATTCTAACTCAATAACGACCAAGAATCGAAGCTATTAGGCCTGTATGAAAACGATAATAAGGATAGACAAATCTCAGGTAACATTTAAGCCAACTCATCACAGCTTAGAGCTTACGAGCTTACGTTTCACGAACGGAAGTCACATTAAAGGTGCTAGCAGAACGAATGCTAGTTAAATTAAGCACTGCAAAGCTAAACAGTCACAGCGTCACTTTAGCAAAAGGACGCCGTTGTCATATATCCAGATGTAGTACTTGCGTTGCAAGCGAGTGTTTAACGAAGCTGATATGAGGATCGGTTTCTCGACAAGATGCAACCAAAGCAACAAATCAAAAAAAACCCCCCCACTCAAATATTCCAACATGCAGCACCTCTTAGCCTCAACTACTTATCGCAATATTTGCTCGCTCTTGTGGATATCGCAACTTGAAAAGTGCGATTAAACGTTACAACAGAGCAACAGATCTGGCTTAGCAGCAATGAGGATGCAAAATTACTTACCTTTTTCAGTTTTGAAACTTGAACGGCTGAGCAACCTAACGGTATTGAAGTTTTAGGGGTCAGTAAGTGGTTTCAAGGGATGAAGAGGGGGCTGGGAGTGGGTGGATGAATTCTAGAGTGTGTCAAAAGGTAAAACAAAAAAGTGGAAAGAAGTGAACATGAAATAAAAATGCCGCTAAAATCCGGATCCGCACAAACACCAGATCAAGACAACCAACCTCTTACAAAATTGTCAGCGATCTTGTTCCGCTGAGAGGAACAATGTAAGAAACCAATTACTCAAGAAGATAAAGCCAAGCCACATGTGCGCCTCGGTTTATCAAAGCGCTCAACCAAAAGAAGTGATCGTGAAATCCATCTACCTATGCACCCGCCACGTGCCAACGAGAACCGAACTCGTTCTGATGCAAGAGGCAAGCAGCACTGATACGTCGCTTATTGCACGCATCGGAAGAGACGGCACGCGGCCACCGTTCTCATCTCTCTCTGTGTGTGTGCATGTCTGCATAACGTTCGTGCAAACGCTAAATCACGTGCCGATAAAACCAAAGTGCACAGTTGCCTGATGCAGAAACGACCACCATTACAGGTATGACATTGCAATACAGACCGCGACATGGCGCAAATGACCCGTTGCGAAAGAAATCAAAAACGCTAGGCACGACAACATCCTACTTTACTGGCAACAAACAATGCGAGCAAGTCAACTGCACCTTCTTAACAAAGTGAAGTCCCACGTAAGGAAACCGTCGGCGCTCTTCGCTCCTCTCCGAATCAACCTGCTCGTCCGCATTTGGCTGTTATGCGCAGCGCACACGGCTTACGAGCTGAGGAATGTGATATCAGCGTAGAGATATCAGTGTTCTCGTCTGTAAACAATGTTTTGTACAAAATTTTTCGAACATTAAAAACGAGACTAAGAAACAGCCATAACGAAAGCCCTGATTAGAAAAGGGTGGCAAAGGCATGTGCATTAAACAAGCTCCTCGCACGCTTGTGGATATCAATACCTTCACAGGTTGAATGGACCAACACTGAAACTCTGATTACCCAATCCTTCACGGCGGTCACAGCTTCAAACAGCCGAGAATGAAGACATAAAAACTGCCTAGGAAGTAATGTTAACGTCAATGTGATCTTACACCCTCTAAACTTTCAAGCCTCGTGCCGCAGTTAGCCAGCTGCAATTTGCTACATCCCCCGATCCAAAAAAGTGTTGCCCGTGCATCATATATTTACAAAATTGCACTAGTTATTCCACTGCTCCGCTCAAAAGATCAAAATAGTGCCCCTCACTCGCGTAATCTTCGACGAAGTTGTGTAGTACTCCTATTTCAGAGAAGTGTCTTCAAAGATTATGCGAAAAGAAATTGTATCTCATGCGAAATAACATGCCCTCACGCTTACTGCGAAAGAATACAACAAAAAAGTATGATTAAGAATAGAATCAGCTCAAAGATAAAAAGTAAACCCGAGTAATATAAAAGCACCTTCGTCTTATCCGACGAAAGGCAAAAATTTCCTTCGACAATGCCCGGACCTATCAGACTTTATAAAACGATTCAATGGAATAGGATAACTTTATAAAGACATTGCGGGGAATGGCATATTAAAACCACTGCTCTTGAACGCGCATATGAAGTGGTCCACTAAAAAATTTTTGCGCTTATCGGTATTACAATTCATTTTATTTCATCAACTCAAAGCATGACACAGAGGAATGTAGCTGAACGCAGGAAACCTAGAAAAAGTTCCAACAATATTACTTTAGGAAAGGTGGCTTAGAAGCTTTTAAAAAGGAATGAACACGATTCGTACGGCATTACTAAGCATTACGATTACTAAATAATGAACATTCCTATTTCTTTCGATGACAGTACATGAACCACATCTGACGATAGTACATGAATCTATATCTGAAATCTGAAGGACACTATACGATAAACAACAGTGGCGCCCTCCACACAAACGCTAACATTACGTATGAGTGCACAAATTACACAAAATGGGGAATTAAGAACAAAGAGTGCTATTTAGGGCGTGGTATGCGTAAAAGAAAATAAGCGTACTCCGCCTAAACGACAATAACTCTGTACTGCGAAAGGTGAAAAGGTTAATCTTAACGGCCATTACGGATTAAAAACTTCGGCTCGCGTTTCAAGAATACTACAACCACAAAGAACTTCATATCACATTTCACCGAAGGAATGCTGACTGACATATCATTTTTGTGAGCGAGAATCTCCTACAACGGCAGTCAAAATAGTGTTACTCTCGCAACGAGCGTCGAAATATAGTGCCAACAAAATATCACAAGGCATTTCTCAATAAACTTTCAACACTGCGTTCTGGGCGGAATAACATGTGACCAGGAGTGTGGCAATGCACATGGAGAGTAGTCGGAAAGGACGGAACAGCGGGTGGGAGAGGAACGAGGAATCAGCGGCCGCCTTTACGCCTCCAACTGCTTTCTATGTTTTCAAGCATACTATATTCCGCATATTCATGCAGATTTCTTCTCACTACATAGTGCAGGAAAACTTGAAGCTCCAATCCGAATTTTCATAAAATTGAGCTGGAGATGAAGTACGCAACAATGAAAGTTTTAAGCGATGGGATCTTGCCTAAAGGCAATGCGCTGTGCGGAGATGACCTTAGTTGAGGAAGCTGCAAATTACCAGAGCAGCGATCCGACAAAACGCGCCTGACTGCCAACTCGGTGTGACAAGTGGCACCCGTGCGGAAGCAATTTGGCTGAGAAGAGAGGGACTGTGAGATAAAAGCTGATGCAAGAAAAGCGACATTCCAGCACAGAAGCAACTGCTATTATTAAAGCAAACCAACTGTCTACCAAGGAGACCCCCCCCCCCCCATCTTGTGGACGAATCTGCCAGGGTAACGGCGGTTCCTTGGCAATGAATGATCTGTTTGCCCGGCGTTGAAGGAACTCGATGAACCGTTCCACGTCGGGAAACATGGTATTCGCGGCACATCACATCGACATATAAGGATTAACGATGCAAGTGGAAGCAACTTTTGCACATTGACAACACTCACATTTGTGCCGAAATTGAATAAAACATACACCTCTAATAAGTCTCCCACAAACGATAACTGCAAAAGTGGGCAAATGCGCAACAACGGCTCCTCCCATATTATTTCAGTATTTTCTTCGCCATCAGTATACTCGCTAAAATGAATGATCTGCTGCTTTCGTCATTCTTTCCAACTGCGAATGATGAGTGAGTAATAGCGTTCACTATACGTAACTGCTTAGAGAAAATAAAAAGACGACTCTGAGTACTCCGTCAAGACTGAATTTTCGGAGTGGAAAACACAGACTCCAAAGATGTGCTTGCTGTTTGCAGAAGAGAAACGCTTGTTTACTTTGAATCGAACAATGAATGCAATTAGAGTTCCACTCAGCTATGTGTAGATTCGTGAATAATCACAAACTGCTTCAGCATTTTAAATGAAAACACATAATTCCTTTGCTTCTTTTCGCACTTTTATTTTAAAGCGAACCGACACTTCAAAAGAATGACGATTGGCTCCAGCACTATGCATCAAAAACGTTTAGCAGTAACCGTATGGAGTTATCGTTCCACAAATCAAACATTCCACTGCCTATTTACAATAACAAAAACCGACTCAGTGATGCTGTATTAACACGGCGATCTTAGTGAGATCTAATAACACGTCACCTAGCGAGCGGGCCTTCCAGTTTACTTCGCACTGCCTATAATCCAGCAAAAAAAAAAAGCTTCATATGGTATTTGCCATCCCAAATAGTGTCTTAGTAACGCCATTAAGACAAAAAATATTTAAATAATACGACTTTAAGGACAATCTGAGGAAACCCGACGCGTTCAAAATTGAAAACATTCAGCAAAGGGTTCGAAAACAAATGCCACAAGTAATGCCACTCATATCACTTTTCACAGTGCTGACACTGTTTTGCATTCATACACGATGGGACTGCAAAACAATCGAAAAACCACTTCTCTTTCAACAGTGGTTCTTCATGCACGCAGTGCAACTACTTGCCCACAAGTTTTTAGAAATGATGAAAACCTTGGAGCGGCTTCAATGCAATTTTCAAAAGCGAATGACTTACGCCCCCCCCCCCCCCCCCCCCAAAAAAAAAATTCACGCTGGTTCAGTCTCAACGCCACGTCCACCTACCATCTCCCACCCCCTCCCCCCCCCACCCTCTCCCTCCCAGTGTACATCAACTATTTCCAACCTGAGGAATTTCTGGAAATCGCTTGGGACAATTCGTTTAGAAGCGATAAGAACATTTGTACAGGCGGGCTACTTAAATATATTTGGCGTATATATACCGGTTTTTAATGCATCTGCGAGCAACACTGCTTCAAAATTCCAGAACAGAACTCAACGCACATTCTAAGCGAGGGAAATATTGCCAGACATTTCCAATTAGATTACATCGATTGCAACACTCAGTTAATGTGTTCTATAAAAGAGATGAGTACACGTCTTTCTTCGAATCAGGATAAAGTTGCTCATACCTGACGTACCGGTGACATTTAGCACAGAAATCATTTTTTGCGCTTAGCGTATGAGAATTTCATGTTATTCATTTGCAGAATGCTCGCTCCTGATTCAGTTATTCCTTCGATAGCATATACATACAGCAACCAACTAGCAAGGTATACAGGGATTGAAGTGGCAATATAATCCTATCGTTAGAAGTTAGCACACTCCTAATTCGGGAATTATTCTTTTTGAAATGCGGCTGAACAATAAAGTAAATGAAGAAATCATGTCGATATACTATAAGCTCGTTAGCAGAATCCAGTGATCTGAGGAAGTTCTTCGAAGAGAAAAACATAAGGGGATGGCCTTCCAAAATATGAAAGAACCATTGATCGTTCGGCAGATTTCAACAACAAAAATATACTTTCCGCGTAGAATCATCTATAATAATCAATATAATCCTTCAATTTCGTGTGGATACAACGAAATTATTTGGACACGAATCACTGAAACGCATTTGTAACGAAGAGAACACCAAACGAAATACGATTAAACGACGGACCGTTGACCGTCGCCAAATTCACACAGGCTCCTACTAGAGTGATTATTGTACAGCATTTACTTCACTGGCTAATTTTACCAGCTGCCTCACCGAGCAACACAAATATACACTGAATCCAGTTACAGAAAAAGAACTCACGAATTTGATAGGAGTATTGTAAAAATGTGCGATGTTTCCTATGAGCTCCACAACATCCAAAACAATTACTTCCTAAAGCATTGAACGGATCCAGTAAAGCCATGGAATTATGTAGATAAGCACTGCAAAGGTAGTGGCCAACTCGGCGATAACCGCTGCAATTCAAATCTCTTCACACAGATAGGCTTCAACAAAAAGAATTTATCACTGTAAAAGAGAAACTCTCGCAACGCAGTATAACTGATATCAACGCTTCACAAAGAAACAACGCACAACAACAAAGAAAAACAGCTTCAGCAGCATTATTCCTACACCTACATCACTCCTACTTCACCTACCCAGTGTGCACATTTTCCGTATTATATATATACTGAAAATGACAGAACCTATTCGAAATTTCACGCTTCCAGTCCTGTGTGTAATTGTGGCAGTCTCGAAACGCCAAAAAAAAAAAAAAAAAAGACTCCGAAGAATGGAATTAACGCTTATAGATGTTCAAAAGCAAGCACAATCTACATCGCTGAATAAAACTCACAGCTGCAGGGACATTCATTAAAAAATAAGTGGAGCGAAAACAACCACAATATACAAAGAGCATCAAACCTCACACACAAGGCAAAAAAAAGAGGAAAACAAAAATCCACCAGATCGCGTAAATTCGACGGCCGCTCCCTTTTGTCGATAAAAATGGTGAAATATTGTGCTGTTGTCAAGAATGCCGAAATCAAAATAAATGAAAAGCTTGCAACACCAAACAACACCTACTTAATGTTAGTTTATGTTGCGATTTGCTCGAATCATCAAACACTTTGATACTGCAGATAACAACACGTGAGATAAAACGACATTGGGGTTGGTGATGGGAATGCGGGAAAGGCAACTATGCCTGCCACCTACTTGTGATGATTTAGAAATCGTTTACTTCACGGCACACATTTCTGAAAAGAAACGTGAAAGAAAACCACTTGAAGGGAACTGAAACCACGACATATAGACAGTAATGCAGCATCATCATCACACAGTAAAGATAACACCTAAAATAAGTTGACTTAATGGGTTATCGATTAAGCGCGCGAAAACGAAGGTTGATAACTCTGGAAATGACTAGAGCCGATAAGCTGCAGCGAAATTCACGAAAGAGTGGTGCCGCAGAAAACGTTTTGATATGATGCATTGGGAGACCCTTTTGTAGCAGTGGACTGCGCGCTCTAAAATGCATCACGAAACAACCATCTGAACGCACGCCTCCAATGGATCATCACCACCCGCGCCCTTTGCCGCAGACTCCTCGTGCACACGAATTTTCAGTGTGCCACTCATCGGCCCTAGCACACACTTATGAAAATAAAAAGCACAATCCAAAAGAAGTGCCCTCAGATAAATGTCAATGAGATCTCGACGCTCCCGCATACAAGATGATGGAACGATAACGAAATGTGTTCATCACCAGAGCGGAAAGTCTTCTACTTACTGGTTACACCACAAAACTATCCCCTTTTGGCATTTGCGCTACGATTAACATCATCCCCTCAGTTTCTTTAAGGTCGATGGTGTCATAACTCTAAAATACATTGCTCCTACATTTTCCAACCGTCCCCCTCTCCTCCTCTCGAAAAAACCAATTTTCCGCTCTGGTCACATTACTCACTCGAACCTAACAAAATATTTGCAGATCCCACTTTAAACGGTAATTTTGCTTGCGAATAAACCCAACGCCGAAGAGCATTGCCAGTTACAACAAACGTTCCTTTCATTTTTGACACCTATACGACAGGCAGCATCACCTACGCTAATCACAACACACCCATCGGGCAATCGCTGAACGAGTTGTTTATAACGAATGAAGATGACATCTAGAGAAGGTGATGACACCTCATTTGCCGTTATCTTCTTCGTCAGAGACAATCAGAAAAATATTACTGTCCTCTTGGTGGTCCCGAGACTCGGGCAAGTCTGAAAACAACATCCATACAAACGATTACCTTGACGCATCGTTATATTACTCCATTAACGGAACTAATCACATCTGCTAGTGTTTAAAACTCATCGACTGCTGCTCACATCTGAGCATGACCTCAATAACATAACAATTTCATTGCAAATTGCAAACAGTAATGCAGATATAGCCTGAAATTAAAAAGGCCAGATGTTTCCACCATCTCATACAAACAAACCACCTAAAACTCGCATTTCCCCACTACAAACAGTTTCTTGATCCGGATGTGAATGCGTCCTTTGAAATGCTACCAAGATCTGCTCAAAATATTGCCTGCCCCTTCAACCAAGCAAACATTTTGCTAAGGTGCTTATTAAAGCGTAGTATTCTGTCGGATATCCAAGCACAGCGCACGACACGGTTTTTCTCGCGAAAAAATTGCGTAACTTATGTGCTATTTTCTCGCGTAGAATCAATGCAGCCTTGGAAACGGCGATACACTGAAATACAAAGGACTGATGTAGGAGACCGAACGTTTTGCTGAAGGACCCGTTAGAAGCAATTTTTTTAAGGTGAGTAATGATTTGAACAACGGATGCTGAGGGCAGGGACGGGGAATCGGTGAGCGAAAAACGAAGGAAGAGAAATGCAAAAATTATAGACCGAAAATCTCATAAGCTTCATGGAGTGCAGAGTGCTTCTCCAGAGCTTTCATGCCAAAGGCTGGTCGTAAAGCAACGGGCATGCACCACTTTACTGGCACGAAAAATTTAATTGGATGCTTGAGTGCAAAGAAAGAACAAGTAAAGATTTACCGTTCTCGTCAGGTATGATCGCGACCATATCACTTATTTGCCTTCGCTGGTGCTGAGACGCCTGCGGTTGTTGCTGTGTTCGGTTGCTGAATCGGCCTTGAGCAATACTCGGTCCTCCGAAGCCACGAAAATTTCCGCTACCCATGCCCCTCGTAAGAGACGCTGCAGAAAGGTTGACTGTCGGGAGTTTATTTGTGCCATCTACAGGTGGCGGACCACCCACGTTCGGTGGCGGACCCGATATCGGAGGACCAAGACCAGGAGGCGGCACAGACATTCGCGGTGGCGGACCAGCCGAGCCTGACGCGACCACTGGTCCAAAACCACTGCCACGAGTGTACGCACTGGCAAGCAGCTCAGTGACCACCTCAACTGGCGTCTGTCCACTCGTTGCCGAGCGACTGACGATTGCAGACATCATCTGGTGAACATTTTGTGGATTTCCTAAATTGACAGGTGGACGAACATTCGGCGGAGGACACGTCATGTTCGGCGGAGGACAGCTCAGATTCGGCGGGCCACTCATTGGTGGCATGGCCATACTCATCGATGGCGGAGGTGCGCTACCAATACTTGGTGTTAGGCCAAGCATCATGTTGGTTGGAAGTCCATGAGGAATAGGAGGTGCCCGTGGAACAGTTGGTGGAGGCAAAGCAGTGATGGGCACAAATGGTGGTCCTGAATATGCCGGTGGTACAGCCGGATCAACCCTGAGTGGCGGTAAAGGGAAAGTGGGCGGTGGAACGGATAGATTCACGCGAGGTAAGTTCGCTGGTAGCGCAACGGACGCTGACGATGAATCTGAATCAACAACAGTCGAATTCGCACTGGCGCTTGCTGTTAAAGATGAAGACGATGCATCTGAATGCGTACTGGGTTTGGGCAATGATATGATACTCGTGTTTGCGCTGGTGCATACTAGAGATTCCGAAGTGGAAGAAAGCGACGGTGGGGTGGCATTGAAAAGTCGGGAGGTGGAACACTGCCAGATACAGGCGTTACAATGGGCGGCGGTGGCTGACTGAGATTTGGTAAAGACGAAGACGAGGGTGCTGTTTCTCCAGGAGGTGGTCGACCGAACGGAGATGTGCTGCCAACGGGGGTTCCATATCTAGGCGGATGGTGGCCAGGCGCCGCTGTTGTAGGTGGCGGCATTCTCATAAAAGGTGGCAGCGTAGCGTTGGTATTCGTCGAGGACATCGGTGCCGCCATACCATAAGCCGTGGACTGAAAAAAAATACCTAAGAATACGCTAATGAAATCCATAATTTGCATATAAACACGTCATGCACCATTCTGGATGCGTTATTATTGAATAAGGCTATTAAAAAAAACGTGAACCCATCAAGACGAAGTTTCTATCAACTGCACAAACCTGCTCCTAACAAAACCTCTGCCATCAATCGAAGTTATGTTTCTGAGCTGAATGAATATTAATGGCATGGTATTTCCAAGTGCAACAGGTGCAGAGTAATACTGCTAGTCCGATTTACCTGTAGTTACCGGTCGGATATAACGGCACAACACAACGACTGCAATTGATATTCTGCGCTTTAAATCCCATCCCTCTCCTAATCAAGAATCACATAACTGAGATAAGCTCGTATTTTCGAGGCTAATGCTGTCATAAGCGCGTACTGCTCTACAGCAACGATGCATTGCGCAAACAAACTTGACAACGATGAGGTATCAGGAAAAAATAAGTTAGAGAACATGAAGCTATTCTCACACAGAAGCATCAAGACATCGTATAGAACTTCAATGACATATGCAAACTAAAATTCACCACGGTGAGTGGTGCCATCATTGCTGTTGTATGGCACAGTTAGTCACCGGCAAAGGCAGCGCATACATGCCTGACCAAATGTTAATGAAAATTTCTAGCAAAGTTCGGATAAACACGCCCACATTTCTTGAGAAACACAATCTCTATGATAAAAATATACACCTCCACTCTATAACGGCATGAAAAATGGGATATCCATGGGGCTCTCATTCGAAGGGATGCAGTATTCACAAGCATTACAGTTAGGATGCAAACAAGAGCTAAACTACTGTCGTGACTACGAGAAGCATGAAACAGGACCTCGCAAAGGGGTAGCAATGGCGATGAGTTACTGAAATACTTGCCGATTGAGGAGAGAGGGAGCGACTGGGAATGATGGTGCCACTGATGAAGAGGGTTGTGACACTGGAGGTCCGAACTCTTGGGGATCTGCGTAGAAGGCCCATTCACTCCACTAAACGTGATTGGAGGCTGCTGATGTGCACTAAGTGGTGCACCCGATGCCGCTACTCCTGCAAAACACGGATTTACTCTAGCACATACTTCCCAATGAAAATGAGCAACCTCACAGATACTCAGGAAAAAAGATGGAGAAACACAGAAAAAAATCAAGGTGGAAAGAAGAAAAAGATTTCGATGATGAGACGCCGCAACGCCGCATTCAGTTATCAAGTTCTCTCTCCACACCAGCTGCCCGAGTCTGCAATACGAACGACCTATACCGCGCTCTCATGCTGCCCTCTCGGCATCACACAATCGGGCGAGTGATGCCATGGTGCCCCTAAAGTGCAGCAAACCTGTTATTGTAGCAGATGGAATACAAGGCACATCAGTGTCCAACATAAGCAGAACATTAGATCACCTTTGAGAAGTCAAGGCTAGGATGCCACTATATAAAAGTTTGTAGAAACAACGAGGACACATAGCCGCTCTTTTGTTGCACATCTCACTCAAATGAACTCTCCGAGTGCTTAGGTGTAATTTCAATGAGTTGCAAACAATCAACATCGATCATATATGACATTAGTGCACACGCGGAGATCAACTGAAAAACAATGTCTTCCTCGCAGGATGGCGCGAGCTCAGAACGTATTAGTCGACTCTACCATATCCGTGTCTCTGCTTAGAAGTGTATTTTTTGGCTTCCTATCGCTTCGCGCACTGCAGAGACTGTAGTCTTGAAACGACTATGTGGCCCCTTACCCCGAATTTAATCGCAATGTAGCACTTCCCCGCGGAATTACTAATTACTGAAGGCATCATAAAAAATCCACAAGCCAACCTTGTTTTGAAACTAATGAGGTGTCCATCAAAGCGCAAGTTTCTTTTACAGAGCATCTGTAAGCAAACTTGTCCTATAAGCATAAGTCAGGAAGACCTTCGTGCCGCAAAATAAAGCCACGTAGCAAAAAAATCTGATACATTGCAATAATTTTAACTGTTGTGAGATTTTGCGTCCGCGAATGATGTGGGCATATGATGGGTGCTCTGGCCTAAAATTCAGATTCAATGAAAACAACAAAGATGCACCTGATCCGACACACATACGAAAAATAGCATCTTCAATTAAGGAATCCCTGTGGAAGCACCTGCAGCACCCAGGGGAAGGCATGTGAAGTCATCCCCTTCATGAGAAAAAACAGACTAACATCTCTTTACTAATAAACACTCGTGAAATCCTGCTAAAAGTCGGTAAGGACCACAGCGTGCACACTTCTGCGATGGCTCTCCTCATTCCCAGTATGCTGCTTCCAAACGCTTTTCACTTAGATCAACGGCCTAAACCAGCACGAAAGTCTCGTAATAGTTGCTCTTCGCCCTTGACTTACTCCGTGAAGATAAAAAAGTAAGCGACCATATCTCAAGGCCTGTTGAAGATTACAACCCTACGACCGAAGACAATCGTATGCTTCCACAAGTCCCACGAACGGTCAGATGCACGGTTTTGTGCAGCATGCTTCATCAAGAGTGCAGTGCATAAGATCCAGACCTAATTGAATGACAAACAAGTTGCAGCCATTGAAAGAATTTGTTGCGAGTATCTAAGGACAAAGAGCTGGTATATAAGTCGCACGGCCCACCTGACGGTGCAGGTCCGCTTGAACCATTGGAAACCGCGCTCATAACAGAAACCGGGACTGCAACGCCCGGTTGTGGTGGACCAAAAACTGACGGCATTGCCGGGGCCGGACCAGAGGCAGCAACACAAACACCGCCGTTCACTTGTGCCAACAAAGAAGCCCCTGAATCAAATCTCTATTTTATAGCATATACAGAATAATCAGCGGAAGTACAATCTTCCAAGGTACGTTTGTCTTAGTAAAAGAAATCCATGAGGAAAAAAGGATTCTATAAACAAACAGACTTAGCTGTGCAAATTAATAAAAAGAATCAAGGCTGGTTTTCATCAGGTCTTGCTAGATAAAAGCTTACCGCACATTTTCAGAAATGCACAAACATGTATCGCTGTCTGATCACATGCTTTTAGTAAATGAACGCCTTTTTTCCAATACGAGCAAGAAATGCACCCATGTAAGCAAGCACATAGGAAATAGAGGTTCATGAACGCGGAAGAACCAAAAAATCGTGCACGTCAAGCAAACATTCTAGCCATTCAATTATACGCCCACTATCCACCTCTCAGCAGAAAGCCTCAAGGCTCAGTGAAGACGATGTATGGTTTCCCATGGCTGTGGTGACTTGGTTTTGCCCCACACTTGTTGACTACAAACGAGAACGAAAAGTGATACTTGTATAAAACAAAAAGATTGTCATTCACTGAGCGTTGGCACATTTCAATACGCTCTTTCATAAATAAGGCAGATTTCGACGCGGTAGATCAACACCTAAACAGATCTCCTGGAATCGCAAGTGATCGAGATTCTAACACTACAGTGATAACCGACCACACAAAACAACTGCAAGAATTGAACAAGCTTTCCCACTGTCTAAGACGGTTGGCATTACCAATACCTCTCGATGGTGGACAAAAGCAAAACGTTCTTTCTATGAGTTCGCCTAAACGTAAAATTCAGAGATGAATAAAACGATAAACAGCAACCAGTGGCCGCAGGAGGCGGTTCGTTTTGGAATGCTGGATGTAAAGATGGTAGCGGTGGCAAGTCAACTCTCAGATGCGACGGAAGAGACTTGGCCAAACGTTCAACATCATCCCTCGCACTTCTGAACATTTCTTGCAGAGTCCTGCAATTTCAATACGCTTACACATGACAATTTCGAACAGCAAGCTGTTAATATCAAGACATTTTAATCACCGACTTGACCCATTTTCAGTCAGCAAGCTGTTAAACAACGATAGACAGCAGACAACAACAACAACAACAGAAACGCTTGTATAAGTGAACAGTAATAAATCAGCCTGTAAATAAAGTAGTTAATAGACTAAAGAAAAATGTCAGCCTCCATGACGGCTGATGACTCATGGTGCTGATTCCTCTTTACCCTACTTTCGAAACTTCGACCCCCCCCCCCCCCCTAAATACGGCAATTTTTATTTCATCACTTCCAAAAGCTGCAAATGAGTACAGCAACTTTAGATTAATTTCAAACAGGCATCAGATGCTTCATAGGCCATCGAAGAAGTCAGACATGATATGCAACGTTATGCCCATCAGTTGAAAGCATTCAAATGTGTATGAAAGTTGACAGCGATTAACACATCAACGCTGATGTGATAAAAAGTTCAACAAGAAAACTGAAGACGATCATAGCAACAATGCAATCTGAGCAGAGTTATCATTCTTGCGGTCGTAACTGTGGCAATCTCATCCCCAAACAACTGCCTTTAGTTTCGAATACATTAATGGCACACAAGTATGCATACACAAAGCGCACAGATGTAAATACGAAAGCGCGTTCATAATATAATGTGTAGGACGCTCAACATCGAGGCATCGGCATCTTCGAAAACGCAAAAATATTTAAAAGCGCTTCTTGCAACACTTATGCTCTTCGATATATTTTTTGGTGACTACAAAAGTCACCAACATAATAATTCCATTTTAAAGATGCGAACAAGTTATTGATAAACAAGACCCACTCGATCTGCGTACGTCTTCCTTTGAAAAGGCGTTCTTGTTCACGGCTTAATTCGAGCAACCTTGCGGTAAGCGAGCGAAGATCAGTCTCAGATAGATGAGAAACCTGAAAGCCAGTAAACATTCGGCGGTTTTAAAGCCACTCATCACGCCGCCTGCAGAATGCATAATCAAACTATGCCATAGGTTAAGACAATAAAGATTCAATCAAATGCACCTTATGGATTACAAAGCCAAAAAATATCTCCACGTGCCAGATCAACTAGTCAGCGTTTTTGAGTTTAATGCGACAAATTGTCAACAAAAAAAGATCTTCGAGGGAAAGGAAAAAAATTTTGTCAACGAATGTGACGCGGGAATACACAAGCCACCGCCGGCGATTAACTCTGCCTCAACGGGCTGTGGGTTGTTTGCCGAATCAGAGGGATGCCGTTTCCGCCTTGCAATGATGACGGATCGTTCGTAGGAAAGCAAGGACTTTCCACAAAGCTACTCTTTTTAAAATGGTAACTAAACAAAGATAATATCACTAAGAAGAAACATTGAAAGACGTCGATGGAAACAGCAAACTTTTTCTAAGGTAAAGAGATAATAGAAGATAACAATTTAAACGTCTAAAACTATACGTCTCGCAAAAACTACAAAGTGTGAATGAAAAACTGACTGATCTGAATCATGCGCAATACATTCTTCATACGTATTCAGCATGACATGAGGAAGAATTATACAAGGAACTCAGTTTTGAAATCCTGCGCTTTAACAGATGATCATAAGCAGATGAGTACTGGAACAAGGCTGCATACAAACGGGAATATTAAAGAAATTGACGACTTTGTTGCGAAGAAATCATATGGACCCAATACCCGGCTGACTTCATAACCAACACACATAAACGCACTCTGCAATTCAAATGCAATATGCCAGCGAACACGCACTCGCGAGCAAAACGAGTACAGTCATCTTGAAATTGTCCAAATAGTTCCCTACAATATTTTAAGTAAGAAGACCAAGCTCGATAACAATGCTCCACAAACGAATAGCACTAAGCAACAACATCTTTCTTGCAATATTCGACGAAACTCTCAAACTCTCAGCAACTACATCGCCTCGCTTGTGCACTAGGGTTGTAACAGTGATACGACGGCTGAATTGTAAGCTGACAATCATAGTTTCTATTCATACGCAATAATTGAGATTTAGTCGTCAATTTACGCTGCCGCGCTCCAAAGCACTCAGCTGAAATTTCAAGACCTCGCTCAAATGCTGCGAAACTCATCGTCGGATCAACAGTTTGCTTGCAGACTTCCAAATCACTATACTATACATATACATATATATATATATATATATATATATATATATATATATATATATATATATATATATATATATATATATATATATATATGGATAGATAGATAGATATACACACGCATATACACCCTGAAGAAATGAGTCGATGATGGACGTAATGACATCATCGTCCTCGCGACTGCCAAAAACACCTTGACTGCAATCAAACCCCAAACCTCAATTAGTGCGCTTTTCCAATGTGCCTGAAAGCTTTTCCCCCAATAGGACTCAAGAGAGAAAGAAGAGAATGGGAAGAGAGGCTCAAAAACGCATGATAACTGCAGGACGCGAACTTATCGGATAATAGAGACTGCAGCAGTCAGCATAAATATCGAACTGAATGAGACGAAAATATTGTTAAGCTGACATTAGTCATTGATGAGCGAAGGTTGGAATGATGCCCTTAAGGAGGGATTTACAAGAAATATTGACAGAAACCTAAAAATCTGCAGCAGTTAGGCAAAGACGCTTAATCAGTTATTAATAGTGGTAAAATATGAGCAAAGAAGCGGCAGAGGAAAACTCTGCATGAAACAGTTTTGCTCTCGAATGCGTTATCACAGTGCAATTTCAGGTTTCATGCCCAATCAACCTTTCTAATCTAGTGAAGACTTTGAAAGTTGACACATCTTCCAGACATCGAAAACCTCGTGCTCTTTATACGCGAGCCCGCGACTAAGCACCAAAAATACGATATGACCTAACTGTTGTTACTTATTTTATCTGGAAAAAAACTCAAGTTAAACCTCAGTATCATTGAGACAAGCAATTCGTTCGATACGCTGACGAAGTGTGCCGGGCTGGTCAACGGGGCGTATAGGGTCAGGAGGTCGTCCACCGGGAGACACTGTATCTCGCAACGGACGCGCTCGATCGACTGTCCGAGCTGCCTGACGATCCTCAAACAGCAAATCTTCAACCAGAAACACTAAAAAGCGGTTACTTGCAGTAACGTCCTCATGAAAACTGGTGGCTGTTACCCTAACCAGCCAAGTGTGCTTCACCGGTTGCGGATTCGTTATTCCTCTTTGCTGTTCATGCCAAAATAATCTACCCTTCGACGAACTGTACTCGAATGATGAAAAGCTCCTTGCCTCATCAACGTGATCCTCCCAACGTCTTTTACGAATTCTACGATCCTCTTCGTTCTCTCTCCGAGGGGGAGTTGAACGACCCGAAGTAGACCTTAAACACGATGGATGAGTCTTTAATTGATTACACTGTATTGCTGTTTTGTTTAAGCAAGCCCTATTTTAAACGAGCACATCCTCACGTAGTTTTTTTTTATTTAGTTGGAGCGAAAATTAAAACATAAATTTCCGAAACATACATATAACACGTAAAAGCGCATATATGGCAAGAAAGTGAAGCGGATATTTCAGTTCTATCAAAGCTTTCAATAAAAACACGGAGGCTGTTGATTGGATAACCCATGTGCCGTCATCCCTCTCTCCTCTCCCTTCTGCATCCTCTCTATCACTCTCCCTCCTCCCCCTTTCATCTCCGGGCTTGTCATAACAACGCTTAATTTCATTACTCTTGCTTTGAATTTCAACGAAGACAAAAGAAAGAGGCTACTGGAACTAGCATCCTTTCAACTCACGTCTGCCGGTCTTTCTTGTCTCGGTCACGTCGCTCTCGTGAAGGACTGAAATAAACCAGTGATATTCAAACTTTCAAAACAGAAACAAACCTTCGCAGTAATTAATTGAGGCTACATGGAATTCACACCCACAACCATATATTTAAGACATTCAGGAAAATGAAAGTACTCCGTTTGAGGGAAAATGTATTTAACTTTAACTCGAGACAAAAAAAGCATGCAAGGTGCAAAAAAAAAGAAAAAATAAACTGCTTAGGGAAGTGTCAACATTTCTGGAACGACTGGACCATCAAGCCTATTTCCTTTTTGGGGCCTCTTCAGGTACACAGCAGTGCAAAAAAACAGATGGTTTGCTAGCAATGAAGGAGGTGAAAGTAATATGATCACCTGCCGACACTGACTTTCGAACGTGGATTGAATTTCATAGTCTTCAATTTTTCGAGAGCGGATTTCTTTGTCGCCTCCTGTTCTTCTTCTACTTTTGGTGGCGCGGGATTATTGCGATGACGACTTTTCTCCACTGGCTCGTCGTCAACAATTTCACCATCGTCATCAGCCAACTGAAATAAGTGACCAAATTGGCTTCGCATATGCAAATGACGTGCAACAATAAACACTTTTATGAAGTTGTTGTTGTGGGTCAATTGCATACGCAGAAACAAAATACATTCTTGGCTAGGCTGCAGAAAATGATGCGGCCGAAAAATACGTACCAGTAACGGCAACGATGGGGCTATAACAACTAAAACAACAACTTTCCTAAAAGTTCTCCCATGCAAAACAATTTATCAATAACCGGCCGAATCCTTATCGCAGAAAAACGCAAATACAGCATCAACGAGCAAATGCGTGAAATAAATATCAAAAAGATCAACTTACTGCAGCATTCGAAGCATCGCTCACCTCGCCATCTTCTTGCTCGCCATCGTTCGTCTAAAAACATTACAATAACAAAATGTGAGAAAAACGACAGTTCTACAAAACAAACAAACAACAAAAATCATTAGACATGGTGCAACTGGCTTCACGGAGAGTTGCACTTTAATCGTACTACCGATCATGCAATTAAACAATCACACTGCATTCTCTCACAGTCGGATAACATATGCAAAAAAGCTGTACGTAATACTTCAAGTTTCGAATGTGCAAACGTTCGCGACACGAGGCGGCCAGGTCTGGAAGAGGACGTGTCGCCCTCGTTGGCTTCCGAATGGAGGTCACCCACTTATCTCCTTCTTTATCTTACCAAATTTCATCCCTCTGTATTGTATTGTGGTCATAACATTAACCGGAAAGTCAAACGCCGACATGTCACCACTAAACTGAACGCCATTACACAACAATACATAAGCAGCACCTTCAAACACTCCTTCAATTCCAAGGTGAGTGAACTAGCTAATACGCGGTGCAGTTTCTTGGCTTCTCCTTTCCTCTTCCAAAAGTCCTATCGATTTCGGCGCTACTGAGTCAGCGATCATGCGATTTAAACCACCTCTTCCACTCACCTTTCCTTCTTCCCCCCCCCCCCTCTCCTCCCTCCCCGATATTTCATCTTTAATTGTTCTGATGAGCTATCGAAACCGACTGGAAAGAGGAAAGAGAAATAATTGTGGCTGAAGAGGAAAACGGCCTTCATTCATTCGCATGAGAATATTCCGTCACCAATTGAGGAGCAGAGTTCAAATGAATGAAAAACAGATGAAATGTGAAAATAGACATGGCGTCATATCAGACCCTTGAAAACAGTAAGCAACAACAACGCACGAACCGACACTTGCCTACTAAAATATAGGAATGCCTTCAGTGTGGTGCGAAAATGTGGCTGGCAACCGCGGCCCCGGTTTCAACGTGGCCACTCACTGAAAAAAGCTACTGGGTCAGCTCAACGACGAAAGAAAGCCACGCAATCAGTTCACATGTGGTCTCGCTACGTTTTCTCATCTATGGCTGGACTGATGCAATGCGAAACACCTTTACCAACTTTCCCCTCTCCCTCCTCCCCGCCGCTACGTTTCGACGTTCCAGAAACATTCACTCACCGCTGTGCGATTTTGGTTTGTTTCTGTTGTATCATGATCCTTGTTATGAAACTTTGTTGGTGACGACGGATTAGAATTCTCGTCATTTGCTCCTTCATCTGTCCCACTCCCCAACTCAACATCCATATGATGAGACCCATTCATCTTCCTGAAATAAACGATACACTATTAGAAATGACGAGGACCCTCTTCGCTTTCTCAAATGCTCTTTTCAATGCTCCGTTCATAAAGTGCGGCTCAACTTCGCTTCATTATTCAACGATTTCAAGTGATGCTATGAATTCTCAAAAAGAAAAGACCAGATTTGAGCGGCCACATACAGATTCTGCAAAAAAACACAAATATGTACACTGCTGTAAAGAAAGCACACGGATGCAGAAAATGCAAAAAGAATTACGGTGAAACAACAAGGCAAAATTACCAAAAAAATAAACGACGCAGCATATAATATGAACGAATCGCAGCTATTGATTCAGATGGTTCTTAAGACCCACAATCCACAGCGCTCGGCTCTTGCCGATTCCGTATCTGCGGCCTACTACGCAGCTGGCAATTATTACTGCTCCCTTACACTTTTAAACTTTCCAATGGAGAACGGAAGGATGGAGAATTCGCACAGAAAACCCGAAAGAACAAAAGTGCCGACAATCCTGTAAATCGAACCGCCCTTTTTGTCGGTGGATTCAAAAACGGCGGTAGGTAGAATTTTAATTACTCAAACGAAATAATCAACTTTGGGCAAACAGAGCATAATCCCTACGGAAATTGCTATAGCGACTGGAAGTATGCTTATATGCTCAACAAAAAAAAAGGCAAATAATCTCACTCACTAAACACATTATAAATTCATTATTCATTTCATGAAATAAAATTATATCTCTTATCTACTAGATTAGTGCTATACATTAAATTATCAACAACGGTAATGATAAATTTGCATTCCTTTTAAGAATCCGCACACTATGAATGCTTTGGCTTCGGCTGTTCTTCTTCAGTAATCGAAACGAAACACAGAGCGCAACTGAATGGCTGACACTGGGAAAGCAAAGGAGAAGAAAGGCAACTCTGTGTACTGATGATCAGAAGGAAGCAGTATATGATGGAAGAAGGAAAACGTGAGCCGCATTTCAGTACTGCATATCAGTATACCCAGCAAAACTCCCCCTGACCGTACATCTCTCCAAAATTTCGTGGAAAGTCGACCTTAGCAGATTCCATTCGAAGTGATATAGTGAAAAGAGCTGGACCTAACATAAGATATACGGACAGATTTCGTATCCACAGATGAGCTCATCCACAACCCGCTCCCCTCCCATCTGCCTTCTTTTTGCAGGTAGAGAAGAATATGTCCGTTTTATACGCTTGCTACTGTGGAAGGGATAACACTGCCTGATGACATTATCGGCAATTTCGGGAAATGAAATTTACAACAATATGCAAAAAAAAGTATACACATTAACTATGCCCTCGTTGTTCTTTACTCAAAACGTGACAGTTGGAAAAGTTGGTGCATCTAATTCCTTCGACCACCTACAAAATAAACTCATTCCCACCTTCGTGACGCTTCATCAAGATTTTTAAGAGATGACGGAGACAGAGCAACGTTGTTATGTGAAATGGGGAAAGAAAATTTAGCTAGTGCTTCGAACGCAATGCCACCAGCCCGCCATCGAGCGAGGCACACAACACGCAACCGGGAGCTCTTTTTCTAACACTCTCCGATCTTTTTCAACTGTCTTCCTATTGCGTTCTAGTAATGTTAACACAGAATAGTCCTTTCACTTTTCAAAGTTTTCGGGTCGCTGTTATACGGCGGTGGGGTGGAGGAGGGAAGGGGTAAGGTCCAGCAACTTAGAATGAAAAGTTTGAACCATCTCTCAAACTCAGTCGAGGTGTGCTTTGCGACTTGAAGGGCGAGCGCTAGAAAAGACTTCTTTGCTGCTTGGAAGGGCTCAATAATGCCTTAACCCTTCCCCCTCCCCCCCCGCCCCCCCCCCCCAACTACTCCCTTTCCAGGTGGTCCTCGATCTTCTCCTAACTCCTAGGCTCTGGGCCATCTACCACAGCTTTCTAGGAAAGCCTGCTCTTCTAGTACTCAGACCTATGCCCACCGCAAGCAGCCAGAATGCACGAACTCGATGAAGTCGCCGGCTAGACTCAAGCTGCGAAGCACATTTCTTTGCTTAGGAATGTTGAAAAAATAAACCACCCAAAGCAGCAATACTACGCAAAGGCACAAATTCCGCTGACGTTGCCCTTATTAGTTACTTTCCTTAAGTGCGGGAGACAACTAACTCATGATTCACTGCGAGCACTGAACGCACTCCACTCCCACGAGAACTTTAACATTCTTATGACAAGGTATAGAAAGAACAAGCGCATCGAGATGTGGTCGTGTGGGCATATGAGACTACAAAATGGCCAACACACGAAAAAAAACCTATCGAAAGAGCGAATATCTACAATCGGAATTAAAATGGCTCTGATCATTCCACACTAAAGATCACATCTGAGTTATGCTAAAAAGAATGCTTCTGATCACATGGCTAAAAAGGAAGGAGACGGCGGTCAGACGAGCAACAAACTGCAGCAGTCACACACACCTTCACACCTACTTTGCAAAAGTAACTGCAATACAACTGTGAACAAGACTTTTCTACATCAGAAACTCCACCCCTCCCCCCCCCCCCCTCCCTAACCATAAAGCACATCGGGTGCAAACTCCTCGCCCACAACATCTACACGACGCCTAACAATAACTGCGTAGCCGTATGGCCACACATCATTCAAACGTTTGCTACTCAGTGAACGCTCAATAGTTTCGTCTAAGAAACGTTGTCACCCGCTATCGCCAAAATCGGAGAAGACAGGAAAAAAACACGTTGGGCAACTCAAATTGCTGGACGTAATCCAGTAGAGACGGGTCAGAAAAGTGGGCATGAAGCATTGGAAAACGTTTTTTCCCATGCTCAACATAGCGCTGAACTGTTCTGTCTGGCTTCAACGGAACGCCGACGGTTGCAACAAGATGCTATATGAGCCAGGACGACCGAGAGAGCGAAAAAGCGCAGGTGAAAATGTGCACAACGCTACGCACATTGCTTGTGTACCATAACACATGAATGGGTTACGCGTTACTCGTGATGTTCTTTTCGCTGCGAGCGCAATTGAGTTGTCTCAGGTGTTTGTTAGCAAAGTTTGGCGCTGGTAAAGATGCTGTGAACGGCGTTTGTAGAAGAGGAGGGAGTTAGGGCAGAGAGCGAAGGATGCGGTGATTTCGTTCTGTCAGCAAAAACGAATGAGGAAGAATTTGAGGGCTCATGCGTTACTGCTTCAGTACTTCCGCTGACCATAGCAACACCGTTAATGCTATCAAAGCGTACGCGAGAATGCATTAATATTTCAGTCGAGATGGGACGTTAGTATAATTTTTCTACAGAAAACTTGTCTTCATGCTGATTTAAGGAGTGACTCTAAGGTAATTTATAGTTGTGATACGTAATGCATCGAGTAGAGGTGGAATAATACTCTATGCTGAGGTTTCGGCTCTTTGAGCCATATTCATGGCACACCAAAGTGAAAGTCATCGCGTATACGCACTCCGCCACATTTCAGAGAATTATGAAAACTGACACATTTATGCAGGAGAAGGGAAGAAAAAAGAATGAATTCGTAGGTCGTGAAACAGAAGATTACGATGGTGGATACATCGACAAAGCCGTTAATCAGTGGCTTTTCAAACTACTAACTATCATCCCATACAATCACATGTACGAGATGCGCCACCGTCACAGTGCCCCTCTATTACTTCTTGTTATCATAGATTTAAGAAGTGATAGAGGGGCATTGTGACGGTGGCGCATCTCGTACTCATTTGTCTCCTCGGCCATTGTTTATGTAAGGGTATAGGCAAATGGGAATAGTGCGCCGTACAAGGCAAGTCAAAGAAGGTCAAGAACATAGAGGTAGATCAAACGACCACCCAGTGTTTATTGTGAGGTTAGCCTGAGGCAGAATCGGGAGGATATAAGAGAGTTGATGCGTCATGTGTTCATACCAGCTTCTAGACTGGTGGTTCGTCTGCTGGATTGTGCAGGCGATTCGAGCTATCCTAGTGTTCCTTCATGTTTGTCACCATATTATATAAGTGTGGCAAACTGTTCGTCCCTTGTGCCTGTGTTGTTTCGCAAGTTACTCGTTCGCAGCTTGACAGAGGCTGCAGATCCTCGAGGAGACTTGGATGGCTAGACAAGCTAGGGGGAGCCGACCCTTGCATTTCGACCTGGGAACAACCGAAGTTAGAGGTAGGAAGTTTGAAGGATATGATGGAAACCATGGGACAGCCTTTTTAACTAATATTGAATTTCATCTACCAACTTCAAGAACTGCTGTAGACACTTCTGAGTTTCAAAAAATTTGCTTGCATTCGGTAACGTCATCGACCGACCAACTGAGAAACCATTCTTTAGCGGAAATTTTACGAGATAGATCGCACCAATTAGTCGATATGTAGGGAATTCACGAAAGCGATTGGTCGAATGAGCGGGACCGCAAAAGTACATGTCGTGAGTGCTTCTCTTTAATACGAGATGAGATCTGATCGGCTGCAAAGTGCAGGTAAATTGTTTAGCATCCGTAAACATATATAGCTGATCGGAACTGATCTGTTAACCTAACTTTGCTGCAGGAGATCGTCCTATGGTAGGAAGTTGACCCTCCATATTTTATTGCAGTTTCACTGGCTCCTGGATCGAAACTGCTGGACATCCGCATTCATTCGCATAAGGACGACGCTGTGATGGTGCTGTTTGCAAGTGCAAGCGTGTAAAAGTGCATAAAAAAGAACAAATGAATGAAAACATTTCACAGAAACGAGGGAAATCCTATGCGAAGGAATGCAGAAGATAATTATTCCTGGACCACTAGTGCTGCGGAGTTAATTTTTCTTCATTTTACTGGTTGGGGGTTGAAGTGTTTGAACGAAAAGACTTCCTATCTCACTTTTGACCGCTGCAAGGCTTCAGGTTAGTCATGCTTTGAAGAGTTCTCCATTGTGGTGCAGCTTAAGCCTTAAGCTGGCGATTACTCGCGGCAATTGGACAAAGAAGTGCGCTCGACAGTTGATGCCTTTCAAATGAACAGTACTTTTGTGTTTGGTTATATCTGATTCTGTCGGCATTAATGCTTAGTGCGAAAAATTCTTTTGCTTTAGGCCCTTACTGGTAGGGAACATTTCGAGTTCAAAATCACGGAACGCTCTTCTTTTTTGCTTTCACGCGCTTTGCTATTCTCTCTCTCCTTCCCCAAACGTTTATGTTGTCAATGGCATACGGTGCTGAACTGAAGGGTTCACGTTGAGACTAGGACGAGATTCGAAAATACGAAGTAGTGCAGTAATATGTCAGTGGTCCGGGAATATTTTCGGCCTTAAATACTTCATTACCAACTTCACCTTGCAAGCCTTCCATCGAGGTAGCACCGATTCTACAACCTCTGGCTATTTTTCAAGCTTAGTGTGCCTAGAAGTTTTCTTATATAGGTTGCAGTTGGAATCTGAAATATTTTTGCTCCTTGTGGTATTTTCTACATGAATTTCAGCTGGTCTGATTCAGAGTGCCTTATTTTCCATAGATGTTTTGTGATTTATTTTCAGGCTAACCTCATTGGTGTATACCCGTCGTAAATATTTTACGATGTGCAAAAGAGGAAAGGGGATGTCAACTAATCTAATTATTCTTCGCTTTGTGGAAGAATTTCCACATCTACTGAAGGAAACGTAACTTTACCAAAACTTTATAATGTAGGCGAAAATGCTGCATTTTTCAACAGACTTCCACTTGTGCAGCAGTTGCACGCAACGTTTTGTGATGCAAGAGCGAAGTGGTTCACATGTGTGAAGTGCGACATGAGAAAGCACATGTTTGGCGTTGGTAGCCTATTCTTCCCGCCTCCAATAATTGTTTCCCAATTTTTGGGAATCTCTGACGAACAATTGGCTAACCGCGCCAAAAAAGACCTTAAACGTGCTTGCTAGGAAAAGTTTTCAAAGGTTCGTCAGGGTATGTGAGCGACAGCGACTACTCGAGACAGCGATCGCTTTGTTGACTAATTCTGTCTGGAGTGTCCGCCGCAGTCTTTCAGAACAAATAATGAGAATTTCTTCAGTTGTTACCGATCTTCACTGTAATTGTCGGGGTACTGGTTGCGCTTTTTGGTGTATTCAAATGAGCAATCATTGATTCACCAAAAAAGCATTTTATTACGTAATCACAGAAAACCACTGAGATGAAGAAAGAAAATGAGATTACAATGGCTAATTTATTGGCATTAGTCACTCAAACAGTGTTCACCATATTAATCCTTAAGATAAACTCGCTCTCTTTTGGTGCTGCATCGTGTTCTTCATTAAATTCTTCATTGTGTACAGTGGTCGGCAACATCCGTGGCGACTTACTTGATGCCACTGCACATGACGTTGCAGCGTACTTTCTTCGTCCACCTAACATGCACTTCTTTCGAAGGTGAAGCAATATACCTCTTAGGCGGCTGAAAGCAAGAAAAAAGTCGAATACAATTCACGAGTAGACCTTCAAAAAATATGACTAGCTTGAGGAACAATGTGGCACTGCGAAATAATAAGAGCAATGCCGATAGATTTGATCAAGTAAAGAAATTAGTTTCCATTGTATAGCAAAGTGCTAAACATAAGGCAGAGTGTAATCGAAAATAAGTTCAGCTTTGTGGGAAATTAAATTGTGTAACGAAATTCACCTTAGTCCAGCTTGTTCGAACATAGCGACGAACTGCTGTCGAAAATTGTGATTGAAGAAGGCATATGAGACGGGATTGAGACACGCTGATCCCATCGCTATCACATGACATAGTGCAAATAGGGGCACCGAGAAGCCCTTAACGATTCCGAATGTGTTCAACACGTGGAACACATTGAGTGGCAGCCATGCAACCGCAAACATAATAACCACACACATCAAAAGTAAATGAGTTCGCCTCTGACGTTCCACAACTGACCTGCAAGATCACCCAACTGTTCAGCTCAATCGTAGTGATGAGATGACTACAATCAACCATATTTAGGCAGCTTTTGATCAATAAATAGATGGTCTATTGTTATATTTTAGTTGTTGAGTTTTTTGAAATAGCACAAGCTTCAGTTCCCTCAGATACTTAGAGAGAGAGAGACAAAGTGGCAGTCATCTTTGCAAGGTTTGATCTATTCAATAGATTAGCTGCCTGATGCAGCAGTGTAAGGTGTATATGCTTTCCGTTTTACGAAATATGTTGCTGCTAATTCGAGTCGTAGTTATAATTCGATTTAACCATACCAAATACTACAGGTATTAGGGACGGTCTCAGTTATACTTGTTGTTTTTATGAATCGGAGAAGACGACGATTAGGTCTTCAGCATTGCGTCCTCTTCTCACAATGTGTTGGGTTCTATCAGTTTGGCGCTGTGAAATTATTTTTCTGTTAAACGCACATATCAGTGTTGGTTTCTTTCCGTTCGAGCCAGGAATCTGTTCCTGTGCAGTTGGCGAGCAAAGAGTCATTGCAGACCACGGCCATAAACTCGTTAGCAGTCATGCAGAAGTGAAGCAAATTCTGTTACCATTAATGAGCAAGTTCGAGGTTCCGACATCCATGAGGATTTCTTTGCAAAAAATTTATGCTTTTCTCCTTATCGCAACGAAAAACTTTCGTTCATTTTCTGCAATGGATTTAACACATAAATTTCTTGGAAATCAATGCAGAATGTAAATTTTAAGCGAAACTGCCACTCGTTAGATTCAACCTTCGTCGATGACTCATAGTGGCGAGCGAGTTTGCGCACGAGCTCATGCGAATCGCAAATTGTCCTTGCATCCTGTGTGCTATCCGAGTGTACGCAAATACAATTGAAATTAGTGGTAAAGCATATTGCGTTACTAGTACCGCCAAAGTATATGCTTCCTTACCAATCGGCATCTATAATTCGCTCACTTAGCAATCAACAAGCTTAACCTTCACAAGAAATTTTAATCACATGCGAAATAAAATGAATGTGAGTGATAAGCAAACGTTCAATGTTTCTGTGACATTATATGGTCGAATGCAATAAGCGCTCGTTGAAGATTAACGGCATCGAATCATTCTGAAGTATGATGAATTTGAGGCAGAGTGGAAGCGACATGAATTTCGTTTATGACGTTTTGAAATGAAGTGTTATCATCGTATACCCAACATCAATACATAGCTGTTTCTACGCTGAAGCAACAGAGTTGCACGTGCTCTCTCAAACTTCAAGAAATGATTTCTATAAGTGATGAAGATTTACATAAGGCTCTTCAGCTAAGTATATGGCTTTCTTATTTTTAATAGTGGTTATAATGATGCATGAAACGAACTGCAACGATGGCACGAGTAAATAAAATAAAGTAAAATTAACTCTTTCAGCACTTTTCCTGCATCAGAGTGGTTATTCGATTAGAGGAATTCTCGCTGGTAATTTATGTTGACGAAATATTCATATATGGTGTTTAGCGATTGGCTTATTGATGCGTTTTTCTCTAAATATCGGAGCAAGGTGCTCTTTTTTGGCTTCTAAAACGCATTCGAAATCAGCGCCAAATACGTGATGAGTTGCATTTTTTTTCGAGTGCGAAAAAATCTCATAAGCGCACACATATCTAGTTTATCCTTTCTACCATCCGGTCACAAATGATTATAAGCATCTTCAACGTGGGAGGTCCGCTATTTCGCATACCTGGATCGCTCGATGCAGAAAAAACGTACAAAAAGTTGGAATATAATTCTCAAGAACTATTCGCCTACCTGTTGCCAAATTTCATTTTTTTCGTGGCAAATTTGCAGTGAAATGTCGCAATTGTGATCTTCGAATATCGTATTCAAGTCCGATGCAATTAATAACGGAAGCGCGAGTGCAATTGAAATAAGCCAAATTAATGAGAAAAAAAGCAATGAAAGATTGTGCTGCCTTTTCCGTTTCGTTGGAAATATAACTAAAACATATCTGAAATAGATAAAAAGTGGGTCTTTAACTGTGCAATTGAGATTAAATTTGAGGAGTGGATATCACTTTTTGCGCGATGCAAGTTTTCAGCAATGTCAGCCCTTTGGAGGAGCAATGACATCACCACTTCAGCTTATAAAATATGCATATGCAAAATAGTGTTTCCAAAAATATGCAAAATAGTCTTCAGTTTATAAAATATGCAAAATAATTTGAGCAATGTCACCACTTCAGAAAACGGCAAAATAGTGTTCGTCCCACACGGCTGTCATAAAAGTACAACAAATTTTTGTAGCAGCTTGTGACATCAGCGAGGCATATGCCGTTTCCAATTGGAATATGGCGCACTAGCCGAATTCAGTGTTCGTTTTGATGTACAATTAGATTTGTGCTACCATTTCTGATGAATTAATTACACCAGTTGGACAGTAAAAAAGTTGAATGCGAGCTAGAGAAATTCTTTCAATGCTACCAATGGGTTGTCTCATCGCGTGAACGCAAGTGTTTCTACAAGTTGATTGAATCGCGACGAAAACATAGCAGTGCTTCTTTTATGAAAAACGGAAATATTTCCTCAACATAGGAAATTATTATCCAGGAATGCATAATGAATCCGTCATGAGGTAGTCACTTAATTAACGCTCCATGCGAGTTCGATTTGAAGAAGTTTGAGTTGTTTGAAGCCTTAAATAGAAGAAAGTTGAGAAAGCATTTCTTTTGAAGCCTGAAACACATGCACCGCAGCTTTAGTGCTGATCATTTTAATTATTGTAATCTTTGCGACTATAACACTACCATGGAGATTTTAATGAGTATGCGTCATTGTTTTTAATTGCTATGTCCAACGGATGGATTCGATGCACAGGACGATCAATGCCTTCATAAAACTGCATTCAGAAATAACGTGACTGCTCGCACTTTAGCAAAGAAAATCACATTAATTTGCATGCAAATTTTGGTGGAACTTTATTTCGGAAAAAATACCTATCGAGCGCAATCGCTGCAATAGAAAAAGTTGATAAAAAAATGCCGAATCCCTGAAGCGAGCCAGCAATTTTACACGTCGCTGTTCCAAATGGCCAAAACGTATATAAAACCTGCAAAAAGGGAATCAATTTTAAGATATTTTTATGAATAATGCAGTCACTCAAATCATTTCTCGGTTGCATTCTAGTACAATCGACTCTGCTATCTGAGATGTGAACTGCCAACTGTATCACATAGAGTCGGAAGAGAAGAAAGACATTTTTTAAGGGATTTCGTTTTCACAAAATAGTGGCATGAGTGAAGCTTCAACTATCCTCTTACTTGCACATATCTCATTGAAATTCCTTAAAACAAACGTTATCACTTGCAGAACAATCAACGTCATGCCATCATGATTAATAAATTTGGGAAGTCTCACAAATGGATTAAACCATTTCTCACTGAAATATGAGTCGAATGAACAACTCCAGGCGAAACTCAAAAATCCGATAAAATACCAATTCAATGGCAGAAAAATATTTCATGCAGAACAGTCATATTGTCAACCAGCACGGTTTTGCTGTCGCATCCAAAATTGAGTGGGATAAAATGTTATCGGATACGCATAACTTCATAGTGCACCTTTAAATAAGAAGTACCTATGGCTCCAACCAGATCGCACCCATAAGCATTCTAAATCAATTAGTCACATAGTCATTCTGCGCTTTAAGTGCTGTGTCGAAAGATACGATCTCGTAGGTTCATCTGTTTCGTTGTCATTACGCATCCACTTTAAGTAAACAGGAGATTGCCATATAAAGCATTCTGGGATAGTGTAATATTCTAGGAAGTAGTTCAAAGCATATAAACCATTAAGCTGATATGAGAGATGGAGTCAGCGATTAACTTTTTTTGTTGAGCTATTCGCCGCATTGCAACAAACTTTTGACATTTTCGTCATTTCCCTAGAAGGATGTTATTTTTTCTCATCGATGAAAATAAGCTCATAGTAGCCCTTCCTCTATTATCTGTTTTAGTGCCATTGCAGAGTTATAGTTAAAGTAATGAGATTCTGAAACTTTAAAAACGCTTCAAAAATTGAGGTACCGTGCGGCGCCAAGTTTAGTTCTCCTCTCTCCTCCCTCCCCCCCACCCCTCCACACTCGGATGCCAAATCCACCGAAACCAACTTGCGTGAGGAGTTTTAAAATAAATTTCTGGCCATTAATACTTCGCAACAAAAGTTATGCGGTTTCATAATTGTAGCAAGTCTGCAAAATCAGGTTGTTCCAGGCGAAAGGACAAGGCTAGGGGTCAACTGATGGTGCGACGCTCATACCCGAGGACGATAAGTTCCCAATCCGCATATTCCGCTTAGTTTATTAGGGTAGATATAGAATGAGAAAAACGTGTGCCTGACGAGTTCAGAATCTAAGAGCTTCAACCATAAAACGGCAGAGATGCAAGGTGATTTCTAAGGATTCGAACCAATATCCACCCCGTGAATTTTGTTCAAATCAGTACAATAGATGCGGTCGTGATTGCAAAATGCGAATGGTCATATAAGAAGGGGCGATGTTGCGTCAACGTATTTTGCATGTTCCATGTTTTCACGAGGATAAGAAAAATTTTTGTTCAAATCTGCGGGATGAGCTCAGTGATAATGTTTGCAAAAGAGCGACATCCTGAAGATAGAAAACAGAAATTTCGATGGATGTGAGGTCAGTGCTAATTCTCTGGGTTCAGTGTCCCAAATAAACAACCAAGTTTCTCTTCGAGAAAATGTCACCATAACTGGCAAAAAGATACCGCCCCATTTCCCAATAAAAATTTGAGTTGGTTAATTAAGAAGACTTCTTCCAGATGGAACGTACCGTGTAGAGAGTGATAGGTGCTGTAACTGTACAGATAAAAAAATCGGATAGAGCTAAATTGACAATAAAAAAGTTTCTTGTTGTTCGCATTTGTGGATTTCGTATGACAGCCAACACGGTGAGCATATTGCCGAGCGCACCGAACACGATCACAAAACAATAGGCGAATGTGATGCACCAACCGAGCTGTAAACTTTTGCATATTTCATTGCGTTCGCTGACACTTTCACGCAACAGCTAGATCAATTTTATAGTCGTCTCATTTTATTTATACTTCCCATTTTAGTATTCCGCCGAATCAAGCTAATCGTCACATGAAATAGGCGTGAATTTAGTCATGAAATTTTCTACTGCGACCACTGAAGAAATGAAAATATTCTCGAAGATTCCAATCGAAGAAAAGAACAATGAAAATAAAATGTTCTCGAAAATGCTGTCGAATCTATCTGAGGTGTAGAATCACTCTAAGCAGCCGCAGTTCTTTGTGCAGCAACAGTTGGTGTCTTCGTTGTCAGTGATCATGAAAGCTGCTGCTGGTTGAAGTGCGCGTTCAGAAGCACTTCTAAAGTGTGGTATTGATAGAGTGCAATAATTTTTCTTCGCACTAATCGGTCTTCTCTTCGTCTGCCCTAATATTTAATAACAGAAGTAGATGCTACTGATAATTTAAAAAATACTTTTCATTCTTAGCCCTCAAAAGATGTGGCGAGATAACCTCAAGGTATGAGCTTGTCTGCCCTTAAGTCACACCACCCGAAATAACCGCTTATAAAGAATGAATATCTCCGAGGTGTCATTACATGAATTCTGACCAGGTGAATTTTTAGAATCACTAATCGGCAACTTATGCGATACGAAACGACTCCCTCACAAGGGCTTTCCTTGACTTGTGGGGAATAAATTCCAGCAGATGAAACAGACAAACAGAAATAAACGGCTCAACAAACCCTGCGACGCTTTGCATATGAAAGCTAAATTAAATGAAGCTTCAGGTTGGAAGTTAGAATAATGGGGAAGGAATGCAAAAAATCACCTCAACTGAAGCATGGTCAGTACCTTCCAGCACAATTTCGTTCCGGAAGTAGGAGTTGATTTCTGAGAACATATGCTGCCATTGGTTACAGTCTTTTTCTGCTAGCGTACTGTTTGGCATGTGCAAATGGGATCAATCCTCTGAAAAATTATATATCAGTGTTCAAGAAATGCCTCACAAATGAGAAGCTGAACGTACTCTGCATGCCCCTCAGCACAGGCATCGAACATCAAATTGAAAAGTCCGAACAACAAACAAATTAAAAAGTTTTAGTATCAAGCAAATTTAAAAGGTCCCGATTATCGACGCATTAATCACATTCCTATCGCAGGATTTGCAACCATATTACAAGAGCGGATGCGGCGTGATTCACCAGTCAAATACGTCTGAGTACACTGCTGCAACAGAAATGAGAAAAATGTGCCTGTCCATGCATTGTGTTAGCAAGCTATTCTAGAAAAAAACAAAAGCATGCTGCGAATTCATAGACTCAAGAAGTTTTTCCACCGAGCTGAAACAGCGAACACTATCGGAAAAAAGCTCTTGTCCGGCATAACGCGGCGGCGTGCAGTAGGCACTAACGTTGCACTACGCATATAGCACGCAACATTTTGGACGTCTCTACCTACAACTGCATCAAAAGGTTGGCATCACTACTGACATCATTTTAGAGGTTTCCCTCTTTGTCTCATTGCTGTATGCCACGTAATCGTTAAAATTTAATTAGCAGAGAATATGAGAATCCTCCCACCCACCCCCCTCCCTCTATTCTTTCTCCTGTTGAGTTATTAGAACAAAAACAGGTTAGCTGAACTAGTTTATAGTTTGGCTGTTTATTTATTCTAGTGCCATGAACTCAAGGCTGCGAGCAGAAACGTACGTAACATTTAAATTATATGCCAGACGTGGTTCAGGTGTTTATCGGCATTGTAGTTGATGAGTTGATCAACTCAACTCACTAATGAAAACATCGCTGGAGAAAACTGCTAGAAATGCTTCCATCTACTTCATTGTCAACTTGAAAGCAAGGCAATTAGGAAAAAATAGTAAAAGGAGATATTTGGAATCGGAATTTGGTCGCTAATTGTGCAATGAAACCGTTAACAGCATTGAAAAGGCCTTCGAGCTCGTGGGAAACGAACAGAATGTTGCATAAAAGAGATTTGACACTAAAAGCATACCCGGTCAGATCGCTGCCATCAAGTGAATATTCAAAGAAGTTTCAAAGGATTAGAGACAATATGCAAGAGGAACCTAAGAGAAATGCGCTCAGGAAGATGATTTGTTTTCAAGCGGAGTGCTACTTATGAATAACTTTAAACAAGTTTTTTGAAATAAAATTCAACATTCACAATATTGCATATTGATTTTCAGTTATTCTGCGAAGTTTTTTTGAAATGACATTAAATTTTCACTTAGAATTTGCTCGCATTAAATTGTTTCCAAGCAGTGCTGTATTTACGACCCACACTGCAAAATTATAAAACCGTGAATTGTCATATTCGATACTATGGACGAATGAGACTGCAACATTAACTCAACTGGACTTTGCCATTCTAAACGAATCTCTAGCATTAGATTACTCCAAGTTTTTATTTGTGAGTATTATGCTGCTTATTATCTCTCATCAAGGTCTTAATTTGGCGTGATGCACATATAAAGCAGTTGTAGGCATTAGGCAAAGTGGTTACATGAGGAACTAATGAGGCCTGCTGATAAACCTGAACATACAACTGAGTCCTACACAAATGAGCGCTTCTGCACTAATTTCGTACCGCGAAGCTCTCCAATATTGAACCCTTCCACTGAATATTTCGAAAGAATTGCGTGCTGATGCTGACTTTTTAAAAGTCGAGGAGTAGGCGTCAGGCTTAATATTCCCTGAAATACTAAAATTGAGGGTTTTCTGCTCGAAATTCGCTATCTTGTTTCAGCTGCTCAAATTTTCGAACAATAGTTTTTCTTTAGAAACATTGAACTCCAATAGTTTTGTTGCGTCGTAGAAACAAATAGGTTGTTGATAGCACTAAACTAACAAGGAAATTGAATGATTTAACTCGGTGGGCTCGACTACATAGTGAGGAGAGTAAACCCTTGTTTTTCCCCCTATTAAATGCCACAAAGTGACTGTCAAATGCCGAAATGAGCAATCAGAAATTCACAATTTTCAAAAAAAACGAATGGTCAGTTTGAATTTGAATGATTTTTTAGGAGACAGACCATTGATCACGTTGAGTTCAACACATCGATATCACAAGGCTTCTCTACAACCAAATTGAATTACTCCTAGCCGTGCAGTGTGGCGTAGTTAATTTGTCGTCTTCAATTTCCAATGCTACATCTTATAGGAAAAATGCCATTTTCCTTTCGCCACCCAAGAAAAACAACAAATGAAGGTGAAATTCTCTTCCGGAGTACAACATTCTTTTCCTTTACTTTCATAGAGCAGTAAGACTTCTTTCTATCTCCACTTTCACGGTACGTGTACTAATGAGCCAAAAAAAAAACATTTCCACTCAGAACGTTACACTTTTACAAAGGACGAAATATTATCGACTGTTAGGTTCTTTTCGAATTTACCGGCGGACTTTTCTCGAATTTTTAATAAATATGTGAATGTGGAGAATTGCACTGTCACACTGACGCAAAGTGATCCGCCGAGTAATTTGCCATAATGAAAGTGTTAGTGCCGAATCGGAAATAAATCCCTATGTGAAACAATATGAGATTTTCACTTTCCGTGCACTCTGTGGTAGTTGCACTCTTCAAGTGCACCTTCCTCCTGCATCTCAATGGTGAAATTAGACTGCAAAGCATTTTTTCCTTTTCGCCGACTGATTTTTAAATTCTGAAATAAAGTTAAAGAGTGCGTAAGGCACAACAAATCCATGAAATAATCCGCAATGTTTTTTAAAGTGCGGCTACTCACTTGTAATGCGTTATCGATATCAATTCATAGACAAGCAACACACTAGTTTGCGGCTGTCACTAACTTCATAGCAATCAATTCGATGGCCTATTCATTTGCAATAAACGTCTAATGGAGATTATCGGACTAAGGCATTCATCTGTATAATTAATCAGCAATCAAAACGATGTTGAATGTCACCTTGCGACGATTTAACCCTAACATGAGAGTTTGCAGGATGACCGAATTGCGACACTTAATGCGATTTGCTCGGAAAACGTACCATTCATTATTCCCGCCTCGAAATCCTAAATTATCCTGTACCTTCACTTGCATTCACCCCTCTGCGCCGGAAAAAAAAACGCTGAAATAGAACTGAAACCCTACTCGTCCAAAATCGATCTCGTATCAGATCGGCACAAAGCTTTTCTTAAATGCATCCGTTCGCATCCAATCTAAAGGGATTTTAAGACTCATAGATGACGCAAGGATCACGCATGAGTGTTGCTCAGGAAGGGTTAGAAGCATGGAAGGCTTAAAGGATTAGAGGCATATAGACTTCCTATTTGGATAGCTTACTCCTCATAAATCGTTATTAGGGACAGAAAAATCTTTGAACAAGATTCATGCGCACGCTCATTTCTATGTAAATATCGGTAGGTGAGTGAATTTAAGGTCACCTGGTAGAACTTAAGTGCCAAATAATATTCACACTTTTAACAAAGAAAGGACTTAGCAACCTTGCCATTTAACACAATTCCTCGAAGTGCATCTTGTATTCTTAAAATTAACCTCATAATCAATAGGGGACACTCGAAGTTTACTTCATATGCGAGAAAGGCAGACATTTTTTTTGTGTGATAGTCTTCTGAAGAGTAAAGAATCACAAATTCGGTAGGTAGAGACATGTAAAGAAGGTAGATCGAAGATCCAATAGCAATCAGCGATGAAAAGGGAAAATTCAATCTTTCAGATTCTTATGGGCGAATGAAGTTGCCTTATTGTTTTCCGAAACAGTAAAGCCTCACCATTTTAGGCCGAGTAAATTCTTATATTGTCAGCCGTTCATGTCTGAAACGGCTAAACTTGATAGCGGCAATGGAGCTAGTCGATCTACAGTGTACAGGCAGATTGCCGTATAGGATGTTTGTTATTAACATATATGACGGGTTGCGAGAGAAGAGGGTAAGGGAAATAGGTTTGATAGGAAATGCGATATCTGCACATGTACGTACATCACATACCGATAATGCTGAATGTCTGCTGTCATCTTCCCACTATATTTTCATCCGCTCTCCACTGTTTTTCGAATTTCTCTACCAATACGGATAATACCAATCCTTTTTTTCAACCGCCTAATCAGAATACCTGCTAATTGCAGGTCCATAAGTCAGCTATCAGTGACATTCAGGAAGCCTGTCAACGACTAAACATCAACGATAGTGTGCGCGTTCATCGCACAGAAAGAAAATAAGAAGATAGCTGTGTTATTTCACATTTTATCGAATACCTTGAAGAATATTTTGAAGATGATTCACATCTGGAATAAATATCAGTCATTGAGACGAATAGAGAGAGATGAATCTTTGAGTGCATCTTGGTAGAGATACTTGTAAATGAATCACTGTATTTCTTAATGACATGAAATTTTTTTTGTGAGTGGGAATTCATCGAATGATTCTTTCAGCGCCCATGAACTCATTGTGTTCTCAATCTGTCATTGCTCTGCAAATCTTAGAAAATCTCTGACGAGAAGAACAAAAGGTTCTTGAACTAAGAGGCAATTGTATCACAACGCTAGGCGCAAAGAAAGAGAGGCAAAGCAACATTCCGGTTAAAAGAAATCATTAACGAAGCTAGCTTTCAACGATTTCTCGAAGGAACATTCGATGCATGGAATGTTATCTTGCTGACTAGCAACGCCTTATAAGCCGATTAAAAACTTTGAAAAGTCGCAAGTGCACGCGTGTTGCGGGCCCCAACTTCAGTTTCCTTGCTTCTTATTATTTTTTGTTGTGACGGCTTTTGATGGACAGCGCCACCTTGGTTTGTTTCGAGGAATAGGCACCTAGCTGCACAATTATGTGGAATGTGGCGTACTTGTGAACAATGTACGGTTGTTAGGCACTGAGCAGCAAGCAGCGAGTCAACTTGAAGAGAACTCAACTTATGAAATTAACGTATAAAATTCACCGCCAGGCCATTCTGCACTTATCACCACATAAAATCAATGCTGCCCATTAATGCACATAAAATCTCGAGGAGTGCAAGCCCGTACGTGTGTGTTTGTGTGTATATATGTGGATGCATGTGTAATATATATATTTTTTCCTCGCGTATCAGATAAAAAAAGTAAGGTTGCGTCCTTGCGTCATACTAGCGTCAGCTGGAAGATTAGTAGTTTCCAATCCTAAAACTTGTGGCACCAACCTTAATCTCCAAGAGGATATCAAGGTCTCTTCATTAGAAATAGAGAACCAAAAGGGTGGCATGATGAAAACAGAGAATAGGTTCTTTAGAAAATACCATGGCAGGGGACATCATACGCCTCAGCACGCTTTAGAAATGGGGTAATCATTTTCATGTAACACAGACGTAAGTGAAAGTGAAAACACTGTAAACCTGCAAACGGACACTCAAAGGCATTCAACGAACAATTCTTACTTTCGAACGAAAGAACGAAAAATTTGCACAGACGGTGGTGCACCTGTAGTGAGTCAACGCCTAGCTCCACCGGTATACATTTAGGCGAGCATGGTGGTAGAAATTCGCATCGCGATTACATCATGTAGAGAGGTGTAACCAATTTTAGTTCTTCAACGTCAAAACACTGCTGACAGAAGCGTGGGAGCTCCAATGACCAGGTTCTCAACCTGAACGAGATGAATTACGTCCCTTTAATTGTTATATAACAACACCAACGCCTCAGATGAGCAGCTCATCTGAGAAAAATCAAATGAAATCAAACCCCACTTCAGAAAAACTAAGCCTTTTTATCGTGATTTTGAATCTCGGGATATCCGTCGCCTTTATACAGCGGTTGGAGCAACCTGTTCAATAACTTTCTAACTGCGTATGGTTCTCCAAAAGTAATTTGGCAGTTGTGTAATTTTAATGACGTTGAACAACATGCTTGGAAGAAGTTATTTCAGGGAATCAATTGCACAGGCCATCCGAAAACAATGATCCACAAGGTTTCCAAATTTTGCAAATACAGGTACCCGTTATTCCTCATGTGAGAAGTGCTTGTAGTTTAAAAGAAGCAAACATCTGCTTCATCGCTTCAAAATAATAAGTTGGCGCGCAAAAAGCTCCACGAAGGAGAAACTGACAAAGGATACATGTTTTCTCAATGAGAGCAGTCAAGGCAGCTAACAGAAGCACAATGACCTTATCTAGGAAGCACCTTGCAAACTGTTATGATTATTTTCGAGTTTTAATTCGGGCGTCGTTATGCGATGAATTGAACCGTCGATATCTACAACTTTCTCAGTATGTTACAGTGTGTTTTGTTGAGAGGATAGGTGTTACTGTATCGTTAAAAAATGTTTTTCACACATGTATGGTAGAGTGAAGGCAGTTTTAAATCTTTGTTTTTGTTGCGCTATATACTTCGAGCTATTTTCTTTCGGCTTGCCTGAACGAAACGCGAATGGCGCATAGGCGGTTCCATCGATCCTCTGATGATTATGATAAAACCCTGGGAATGAGCAATCGCTTGGGGCGCATACGTGTGGACGTAAAAGCAATGAGGAGTTCAAATGCAAAATGCAAAAGAAAGAAGAAAACATTGAATTGACGAAAACGATTTGTGAAAGAGAACGCATCGCATTTCGAATTTAATTTTAGGAAAAATTTGCCTAAAAATTTAGCGCCTTTGCCAACTCGATAATGGGATGCCAAAAATGTTGAAAGCCGAATGCAAGCATAGAAATTTCACTTCATTGCTCGTTCTGATTTGCGACAATCTTTTCAGATTTGTATTAACGACTTTATAGTTGTTTTCGCGGTTGCTCTCCAGATAAAGTGCGTCTTCTTGATGGCACACCGCAGCACTGACTGTCACGTGTTTATTTAATGTTTAACGGTGGTCCTCCTCAACCAGATAACATCTGGCAATTCCTCCTCCAATTCATGTTTGTTTATCGATTCTATCTGAATGAAGCAAAAAAAATTTTTGCTTCTACGCTGTCAAAACTCATGACTTCGCTGGCATCAAATGCGAAAATTGAATCAGGTCTTTCGCAGGCAGTCGTCATATGATATAGCAGCGATCTCCTCTTTAATAAGACATGATGGATTTCGCTAGTGATGAAAACATTGCCGCAGACACTTCTCTCTGCCGAAATCGTACTGCCATTTGGCAGTAAGCCTTCAACCGACCGTACTGTTAAGGAGAATAGAAAGATAGGTAGGAAAGGTATGAAAATAGTTTAAGAACTGGTAATTTCCAAAAACTACAAAATTCCAAAATTTCCAAAAACTGGTAAATTTGCATTGCTACTAGCAGGATCTTTTGCACTCACCCAATGCTTCAAGGCAAAATCATCTCTTAAAGGTATAATGCGAAGAAGCCCTTTTGCAGCTTACGTTTAACGCGTTGAAGAACTTATTCAAACGTACGCTTAGCTGTCAACGCAATCAACGTATTGCACAGTTTTTTGTATGGTCATGTCAGTGTATCATTGTCATGCTAGTGTTATTGCGAGAGGGATAGTGGGCTGCAGCAAAAAAACGCTTATGTTAGTAGCAGACAACTGTAAACTGGCAGGTCCAAAAACGGTCCATTATTGCTTTTTGAGCCATTGTTCTCCTTATCAGCTGGCTTCACGAGAAACTAAAAAGGAGCAAGATGATTCAAAAATACACTTGGTCCCTCTGACGTCCGAATCGGTATGCACACAATTAGTTAAAAGATGCCCGTCCGACGAAGTGGTTGTGCAAACTTGGAATTCAAAATCCCCCTAGGAATAATCTGCATATGATCACCAGTTGCGCGTCAGAGAGAGAACAGCGGTTCGGAGAAGGGGAAGAGAATCGTTGAGGCATACACTAGATGCATCTAGTAAGGTAGAGGATAGTGCAGGCGGGCCACGAATGAAAGGCTGAACAGTGTAGGCCACATGAAATACGAAAAAAAGAGTAAACACATTCGATGCTGCAATAAAGCAAGAAACAGAAACTTTGCTTCGTGGTCCTGGAAAAGGAAAGGAGTCTGAAAAAAAAACAGAAAGAAGAGAAAGCAGTAGCTAGAAAAGGTGAAGTGGTGAGCGGAGATGAAATGACCAGACTTGGTTCAAGAGACAGCAGCATCTCTTGTGCCAGCGTAAACCGTTTTTTTTAATCATTTGGAGTGAAGTGAAGCAATTTGGTTTGTCAGTTTGTTTTTTGCTCCACAGAGGGACGACATCTTACAACATTGGCGGTCTATCCACTTTTGAGAGCACATCGATGTAATTGATATCTGCGTGATCCAATTCGGCATTTGCAGTTTTCCCACTTTCTTCAAGCGGTTTTTTTCAAGTAAACAAAACTTCTGGCCAAAGGAAGTGGTAGTCCAGTTTGTCTAATGTGACTGCGAAAGTCAAAAGTATTCAGAAGTGCTCACTCGCAGCTCCGTAACTTATCTGAAGTAGTCTTAAAAGAGTTAGTTGCCTTAGTGCATACAACAACTGTTCGAATATTGGCAACTGCTGAAAACCCCTGCGACATTCAGAACTCTAGCACAACATTTAGGGACATTTTCTAATGCACTTTTGGCTCGATGAAGATGTGAGTGCGCTATCATCGTCGAGGTTACACACCCAAAAAACGGAGCGCCCAAAATGTTGATTTTGTTAAGCGCTTGTTTTTGGTGATTTCACGGCTCTCTGATCTATGGGAAACATAACGGGTTTAAGGTGTTTAAGGCCACCACTGAGCACAAAATGTGAAAGAAACTGCGTTCTGAAACATCCAGGCATTCGCAGTTTAAGGGGCAGAAGTGGGCAACCTTTGTTATTAGGAAGTTTAGGCACCATACCCCATCAGCAATCGTCAGATACTAACCCTCTTTTTCCTTACGATCTATATGCTTCCATTGTGACAAATAGTATTTCGAAATTAATGGACGATTCTTGCCTACCGGGATAATTGTTTGGGCGCAAAGGTCTACAGCATGAGCATGGTTTTTTACATTTTGTCGTACCCTACTCATTATATGAATATCAACAACGAGAAGCGTAAAGCACAGGGTGAGGCATTAATAAGCACATCCTGCAATAAGGTCAAGGTACTGTGACCTGTGATTTAGAAAAATATAATGGCGAAAAATAAAGCCACACTCTTTTGGCATATTTTACGTTTTATTAGAACTCTCTGCGAAGGCAAACAGTTACTTGTCTTTTCGTGCAGCACGAAGCACTTCTAAAGGAAGTGAAAGATAACACCATACGAGGAGGATTTTTATCTAATAGAGCCTTCACCTTCTTGAATCATAGCGAATTTTAAAACCTCCCAGCATTTTATGGAAAAGGAGAATCTCTCAAAGCGTCATTTGCTACTTCCCTGATCAGAACAACCTAACAGAGGGGACTATTTTACTTAGTCTGAAGTAATGAGACAGTATCTCGAAAATTCCTTTTGCTGAGAAAAGCTCATTCGAAAAGTTCTTCGAAAAAATTGAAAAGCGCGACCATTTCGCCGTAATGAAAACTAGGATTGTATACCTGAGCAGTTGCAACGATTAATATTTCAACGATCAACATCACCTCAGTCGAGTGCGAGAGACTGCTGCAAACAAACTTCCGTCTGCTCAATAACATGTTTGTCTGAGCAAAAGTGACTCGATACGATGTAAAAAAGTCTGTGCTCGAAAAATGAAACATGAACGGTAAAATGCGCCAAATGTGACGTATAATCGGACAAAAGAGCGCGCAATGGTAGCAAGTGACGCGACTAAAGCAGAACAATGCGAAACATAACGTGACATGTAAAGTAAAGCCTGCACATGAGCACACAACAAAGATGCACGAAAGCTAGCACACAATTAGGTCAAGCCATCCGTTGTGTTTATTGAGGAAATTGGCTGATAAAGTCAGCAATGAAATAAAATCAACAAAACATATGAAACGAAGCGGATGTGCCAGCTGCCTGAAGATATGGATCAATGCTGACTGCAGCACTCCGACGTGTGAATTCCGCATACGAGGGCACGAAAAGTTCATAGAGCAGAGATAGTGGAGAGTGCTTTCATGGGCATTTCCACTTGATCTCGCGAAGTCCGATTAAACGATGCACTCCCGCTTCTTGGTCTTCATTTACATATCTATGCGCTCATTTATTTCGTCGTTTTATTCATATACCTTTTTTATATTGGCGATCTTTGCCATTTAGGCGCAATAGATTTTGCTACTTATCATCACTCTGGAAGGGACAAATTCATTTCTTCCCATATGGCTTGTTTGCGCTCATTTCTTTCATTTACTATGATGAAATCGATTTTTAGGAGCCTGCGTAAACATAACATAGTTTTGCTGATATGCTGTTTCACGAACAAAGCCTAAAGGACAAAAAACACGTTTGGGTCTAACCCTTCTTGAATAAAACTTTATACAACTGTGGTGCTTTATCCTCCGCATGCGCCCTGAATACAGTAATAGCAGCAACAACGCGCTTGCTTAGATGTGTCACATGAATCCATGCATGTCTTAATTATATAAAGGAGGTCCGAAAACTGAAATTTGGAAAGGGAGCGCTCAGAAGGACGACGCGAAGGGATGCTTGTACATTTTAGGAGACCGTGCCCCCAGGAATAATTGCTTGCGGTCACCATCATTCAAAAGGTTTGAAATAAAATAAATGTAGAACTTGAATCACTTACTAAGACTATGATCATCGTGCTAATTTGCCAGCCAATGGATGCCATTCGCAAATGTAGAAGAACTGCAAGTGGAACTCTAGAAAATTCGGATAATAGTTAAATGTTGTCCATAATTTAGCTAAATTTGATGGCATCAGTACAGGCGATGCGCAGTCTAGTGATGCACATCGAGCGATTTTGAAGCCGAGGCCAGAACAAAGTGATTAAAATGAATGGTCAACTGCAGATGAGACCAAAGTTTGAAACCCTGGAATGTTTCACCGGCACATCCGGCCAAATCTGGGTATGGTGGGTAAAAGTGTTAAATGAGCTTCTTTTAAGATTCAGCAGATGTAGTCCGCTCAGAGAGGGAGGGACGAACTTCACTAGTTCTAGCCTAGAAAAATGGGAAGTATGAATGGCAGGAAAAGCGAAAGTCGATGGCTGGAAGATGAGGAACTTCCAGTACGGCCTCGTCGCTTTTTAGTTTCCCATTTGACGATACGAGCTGCTTTTCTGATTTCCGCCTGCATATTCAGTGCTCGCAAGTGTTCGCCCACGAAACTGTTTTATTTGTTTAGCAATGTACGACATAAATCACTACCACTTTGTGTAACTGTACACCTATAAGTTTATTCTCACACCAAACTGGGTCCCTATTACTGAAAAAAGCAGAAAAGAGCCCCATTCTTTTCAACATATGCGGAAATTTGAAAGCTGCAAGGCGATTTTGCTAGACTCTTTAAAAAAATGTGGCTTCTTTATTGAAGCCAATGTTGAGAGATTTCACCACTCAGGAACTGCTCAAAATGTTCTGGTCGGTAAGATAAACTTGTGATCAAAGCATGAAAAACAGGAATTCGTTCAGAGAGGAAGAAGATTCACGGAGGAGATGGGAAGGGAAGAGAATAACTCAACTTATACAAAGACTATATATATATATATATATATATATATATATATATATATATATATATATATATATATATATATATATATATATATATATATATATATATATATATATATATATATATATATATATATATATATATATATATATATATATATATATATATATATATATATATATATATATATATATATATATATATATATATATATATATCTCTCATTCAATATACAATCGATCCTTTAAATTTGGTCAGCTAGATGACTTAGATCGATAGTTCAAACACTGCGATTATATTGTAAGCATGGACCAATTTGGAAACGTGCAATTCTAACTGCTATTACACTACCTAATAAGTAAAAAATTATGGAAAACATAACACGATGAGATGATGGCGGTGATATTCTGCTAACATACGCAATCGAAGAATGATGTTAAAAGGAATGCTATAAGGAATAGTAGAAGGTGGAGCAAAAATCTTTTTATTTATTCTTTCGTTTTGTTCTAGAGTAATTTAGAGACAAATTTATTGAGAGGATCACACGATGAGGACATCAAATATTAGAGCGACATATCCAGCTACAGTAATATCACGAGAAACAAATGCAGAGGTTTTGCTACGGTTGTGCGGCCAAAAATGCAGTTTTATATGAGTAGTTTTAAGGCATTGATGACTGTAAATATTGCAAAAGCGAGCTATTTCTGAAAAGGAATAATCGATAACTCATATCGGTGCAAATTTCCGCCACTGGCTTTCTAATCGCTCATAAAGAATCATTTTCTGCTACATTTATATGCAAAGTTCGTCTCTGTGTCTCGAAATCTTTGCATAATACTTCCATGTATGTTAAGACTCGAATTTTGTTTTTCGTGTACAATCGAATTTGTGGAAAGAACTGTGAGTGTTGTGCAGTTTAAGAACAACAAGCAACAAAAACTGTTCGACGAGCAAAATTGAATGAAAATTCCGTACAACAAGTGAGGCAAACAACTACAACATGCCTATAGAGGTGAATATTGTTAACAGTCTACATCCTAGTCCGACAGCTTTCACTGTTCACAGTGCACTGGAATAATGCAACTTTGAAGTGGTGTAAGGCGTGGAGAGCTAAAGTGATGCATTTTTGATGCGAAACGTGATTGCGGATCAGTGCTATTGTTTTGAACTCATCAGTACTCTTACAGGTGAGAGATGCCCCATCAAAGTAACTCTGTCAATTCTAGCCAGTTATATATTCGAGTTTAACTCTAATGATTGTAAGTAATTAGGAAAAGTAATGCAAAAGCGCACCTTCAAAATTCAAGACTACTGGCTACGACCAAACGTACTGGATGACAGAGGTATGCAAAAAATAGAAAAAATGCGATCTTATACGAGTAGTTTTTAGGTTAGGAGTAGTTTAAGCTTGAAAACTCCAATATTAACGTTTATTAGGGCGACGTTTTTTTCGAAATTATACTTCTCGCTGATTTGAATAATAAAATGCATTCCAAGCGGTGATTCTTTTTTGAATCATATTTTAAGCTGCGAAGCAAAATATCTCCGAAAGTGAATTCATGTATGCAAGTATGAACACATTCTCTAGCGAAGCAAGCGTCCATAGCAAAGAAAACAAAATGAGGAGGACTTTATGAGAGAGCGAATCTTCACTCTACCGCACACAACAATCTCAAAGCTGCATCGACGAAACGAATAACGAAGCCGATTAGAGGACATTAAAATACGCTGTATTGCTAGGTTAGCTCAATGATGTTACTTTCGAGCAACGCTTCCACCTCATGACCATTATGAGTGGAACGGTGCAAACCACGAAATTTCCTCCCCAAAATGCATTATCCCAGAAGTTTAAAAGTCTCCCTGAGGAAAGACGTTATGGAACCTCTTGACACCTCAATTCATGCTATGTTTATCCCAAGCAAATTAATTTGCAGCTCATTAATAACCTTAATAACTCTCATCAACTCGACATTAAAACCGTTCAGAAAACATGAAAAAGTTCAGCACGTTGTTGAGTGAATGCGTAAGGATAGAAACCTCCCACCGTTGATCATGGATCTTCCAAAACGAAATCGTTCGAATATTTCATTTAGTAAACCAAAACAATTGCAACTTGCTTACTGCGTCGAGTGCACAAAATCAACTACAATCTGCCATATTTATGTATTTTCGAAGGCGCTTTCTGCACATTTGCATTAAAATCGTCATTATTTAAAGAATCACATTTACAATTTTACAACGTAATGCAAAAATTTCACTAACATCCTACATTCTAAGAAAGTCTGATGAAATGCTCATGCACAAGCGTGATGCCGTTATAACTGACAACACTTTTATTTGAGCTCTTGAAGCACACTAATGCATTTAACGCTTTTGACGAACTCAGTGAAATTTTCATTTCCTCCAACCCAACCTTCCTGACTTTGCGGTTGCATCCCCAATTTTACAAACTATGAGGGAGGAAGATGCAAAATTCTGTCTATGTCTTTCACTGCACCGTATTCAACTACAGTGATTGAGCATTTTCGACCAGTCGAACAATTAGTTCGCTTCATGAAGGAAAAATTCAAAAGGCTCATACACAGCCGATGCAGCTTCATCCTCTTTATCGTATTCCTTTCTTTTTTCAGCAATAATAATAGCGTATATTTCGGCCATATGTTTGCCGACAAAGCTAAATACGCAACTTTCAGAAAACGTCTGAAAATCTGATTTGACAATATGAAGCAATTCACACGATGACTGAAGCATAATTTCCAGTGTATGTCGCATTCTTTCTCACTTTGCTCGGCTTCTCTTGCTGAAAAATAACGCTGACAGACCTCAATCTGCGACGAGCTAGCACACTCTGACGATACACAATTATGTACACAATTATGCCATCGAAGAAAGGCAACGATGTTCTCGAAACACTGTCTTCGTTCTAATTTCACATCTATGGCCAGGCAACGGGTGGGTAACTTCTTCGATATTATATAAATGACAAAATTTTTGGTCGTCCACCATTGGTCCGAAAATGCGCAGAAACGTACAACCACTCTCCCACTGGTTCCCTACGTGTACCCTATTCAGGAATCCAGCTCTTCCTTTCAAGTCGTATTGGCGATAAAAATTTTTTTAAATTGCAGTTTGACGAAATATGACAATAAAAAATATACACGTATAGCTTCGAATATGACTAATCTTCGAAAAATTATCGAACTTGCTACGTCGTGTTGGAACAAATTTCCCGTTTTTTTGCCTTAGGCGATCCTCCTCTCCCAAAGTCTCCTACAGAGAAGCTGTGACAAGTGGCGATAACAAAGCTGATTCCAAATTTCCCGCAGAAAACTCTACTGTTATGTCGTTGCAACTCCAGAACTGGATGAATCAGTGCGTCGAAGCGCAGCAGAAAATAAACAGCCATTAGTGTCCCGCTGCGATTAAAAAAAATTTAAATAGTTGAAGCAACAACTTCCTTTTCCTATACCTGTCCCTGTTTCCAGTTTGGAAATCCCGCTAGTACGTTGCAGCAATCCATCGCTAAAACAGTGATTTAGAAAGAAGAATAAGCGGGCTGAATGCACTCTACAATACGATAAGAAAATCATCTGTATGCTGCGAGTACAAAACAACAACCGGGAGAGGCGACAAGATGCTTTTCGCAACTCATAATGGGATGTTGGCGGTGAGTGTTTGCGGTTCTCTGCGTTAAATCTCTCAATCGTTTTGCTTCCTCTTTGAGACGAATGCATTTGACAGCCATCGACGAAAGAGGCCATTTTACTCATTAAAGCTATAGCTATATTTGCCACGCTAGTCTAGAGAACCAGTTTCATGGGTATTGTGCCGCTTCCACTCGTGTTTTTGCACATACAAATCCAACGTGCCCTTTTAATGAGCTGCAGAAAGTCTCATCTATTTGCTTCAAAAATGAATTAAGCATTTCCGCTGGGTAGTTGCAGCTGTAGCCTCAAGAAGTAATATAAGCTTTCTTTCAAGTGTGGCATCTAAAACATCTTTCTTCGAATATCGTGGAAGAGAATTTGCTTCTTCGCACTGGTACTGTCTGAAAGTAAGGAAAATATTGTCCTGCTAGCGATAAAATTGCATCTGACACAGCATAAACGCGCCAGCAGATAAAGTTCTCATGAAAACTGGGATGAATAAAGAGCAAACAAACAGTAGAAAAAATGAGTATACCCGTGCTTAGGACCACAGCGAAATAACAAAAAGCACTAGGAAAATATTTCTCGTAGTTAGCGTTGTGCTATTTTCCTGGTGAGGCAAATGGCAGCGGGTAAAAAGTGTGTTGAATAATGGATGGCCGTCTTGCAGCTGCCATTTGCTTTTGCCATTTGCCAGTAGAAACGGAATTGACCTGGATGTGACACGGTTGGTAGACCGTATAGACGAAGCAGTTGTTCATATACCGTAACAAAGTGCAACCACTCGGCAAACACGCCACCAGTAAGCGAGCATAGTAGTGCTCATTTCTATGACAGTTTTGCATGGATTAAAACTCAACACTCACCTCAGCTGTTATGTCATTTGTGTGTCTGCTAAAAGAACAAATTCGACCACTGCTCTCTGGTCAATGCGAATCGGTGATTGAGATTGCAAATGTTCGCCCAATTCGGATTTATTTCCTCTTCGAAGCAACTATGGTCGGAGGGATTTCGATCGCTTGCCCAACTCATCTCAATTTCAATGTGGATTGAACTCATCTCAATCACCGAGGAATGATTAGTTTGATCGGGCTTCTCTAAACAATAAACATTATACTCTAAAAGTATTTGCCGATAGTTGCTGCACTATTTGAGGCGTACCTTTCAGCTCACTCGTCAACAGTACAGTTTATCTATGGAATTGGATAGCGAATGAAATGGCACTCGTTCAATACGCTCACAAAATACTTGGAAGCTTCATTTGGGGACAGATGCAATATAATTTTGGCACAGAACAATACACCTGATTATCAGGCTAGATGATGTGATTGTCTCGAATCGCGTAACTCTATGCAGATAGGTACGCCATAGCTGCAATTAGAAGACAAAACAAGCAATTATGTTACAAAGTAGTTATCAGAGTTTCCTATTTTTTTAGTCGCCGCAACAAAGCAGGGTCTGAAAAGCACCTCAAATATTGTATAGGTCCGAACAGGTCATGCATTTCAGGCTCGTCATTGTTGCGAGGAAGTGCCGTTCGTATAAACTATTTGCGATGCCTCGTTCACAATATAATAAAATTCTTTCTTCGTTAACGCATTAAACGAAACAGACGAAACAAAAACGAAAGAGCGCACACTCCCCGTTGCTAATGTAAGTAGAGATCTGAATGGAATTAAATGGCGATGCAGAGGAAATGCACTATGTATTCGGGTAGTCACAGTGGGTAGTCACAGGTGATTAAAACTGGCAGAAATTATCGTAAACCAACTTAGCATAACCTCGCACTGGCATGTGAACGAGGAATGCATACATGTAACATTATTAAATATCTCTACGTTGTCATTAACGAATTTTGATTAGAAGTGATATCGGAGGGAATTTCTATAATCGCATTGCTCGGCTGCTCCTCTCTTGGCACCCGCGTTCACCTCTTCCAATAAACCTGAAGTATCCTCGCTAAACAAAACATTCCAAATCAGTATAACTAACCAATAAAAATATGAAACATTGGCGAAGAACACAACTTCAATCAGTGCCATAATGCCGTTATTTCGATGTACTTGCGATGGGCGTTTTAATGAATTCTATGAGTATAGACGATCAGTTCGACATGAGGATCGCTTCAATGAAAAATTAACTTCGTGCATTACTCTCATGAATCAAAGAGCAAAAGCTGCACTGGTGAAACAATTCATTAGTCAAGAGCGCCGAAACTCAAAGCCGTCGAGGGTGAAAAATGACTGCTCGTTGCATCGCAGCGTCCTTCATTGATCCAATTTCGCTATTCAACATGGCTTTTTAACAAAGAAATATGCATATGCTACTAATGTTTGCAATTTTTAATGGAATTTTGAAGGCAGCATAGCCGATGCACAGAAAGAGCATTTCATTGAACGATGTAATTGCGCTTCAAAACCTAGTGGAAACATCCAAATTCAACTAAACTTCTCGAATGCACGCCTTATTGCCGTTTCAGTTTGCTATGATTAACATCTTTCATTAAGTAACTCTCTTTGCACTGAGGTCATAAAACATGCTCCCCTCAATTCTGGACGCCATTTAATGTGATCGCGCATAAATGTTTCGAAATACATGAAACTTGGTCAAGCACTCTTATATACAGATATGTGGTGGGGATCTGTCGAGCCAAAACTGAATAAAACCTCAGCGAAAGCCTCAGCAAATACCTCCACGACACCTTTTTATATATGAAGCTTTTCATTTAGTCACCTGATTTGGCTCCTTTATATGCTGCCCAAGCGAATGAACTGTAATCATACATGCAAACTGTACTTCCATAGTTGCTTTTGCAATGACCATATAGGCGCTAGTTAACCAAGCAAATTCACTCGGTCGGCAACAGATGTCTAAGTGACTGCGTGAACGTTAATGAACTAAACAAATACACGAATGGCCGAACGAACTTACGTGAAGTAAGACACTGGAAATTGTTTTGAAGATAGCATGGCCTGAACAAGAGAAAGAAGCCGATTTTCTGTAATTAACATCCGTTGAACTGTGCTGGTAATCTGCACTATTCTCCTCTCTCAATATCTCCTAAAACCAAGTGGAAGGAAGTATGCCTCACATTTTGTAAGCCATCATCAGGAAGACTGTTAAACACGTCGGAAGAAAGGGTCGATCTGTTTAATATTTTTGTCTGTCAGGCTTCTGTTTGATTTCAAAGCGGGGTTTTCTAGAATATTCTCGCTTGTATTTTCGTTCTACAGAAGAGCACAGAGTTGTAGTTTCGGCCTCACACCTATTACAATAGTTCATAATTTGTAGTTAGCTAATATATGATCTATCGCTCTTCAAAATCTCCTGTGTGAGAAATCGCCAAAACTACTTTTTCTGGAATGTGATGGATAAGCAGTGATTACACGGAAGTGATGGAATCTCGTATCTTCTGAAAAGTACGGTAACGCGTCAAATTAAATTTCGATTGATAATGGCCTGGACCCGCTATTTGTTTTGTGCACCGAAGGAATATGAAAATTTCAATTTAGCAGATGTGAAGCATCACGCTCTTGCTGCGGCTGATTGCATCGGTGTGACGCCGATGAATGCATGGAAGCGTTAAAATCAATCACGCTTCTTTTTCGGGTGCGAACAGCTCGAGACAGCTATAACGACAGCAAGAAATACTTGATGAACAAAGGGCACACCTCAAAAAAGCAATCATCCACTTATAGAATAGAAAAAATTGCCACAGGTTAATTCCATAAATCGTCGAAGACCTGTGAACATCTCGTTTAAATCTCACAAATAAAGCCAATTTGCATCTTCAACATTTATGTAACATTCAGGTCGTCCTCAAATACAAGCACGTGCCTAATGAAGTACTAAACAACACCGTTAGCCATAAATTTTATCGTGCAGAGAATTTGTCATCTTGCAACGAATAGAGTATAAAAGCTTTGAACCTATGGTTTAAGAAGACATGAGGCTACAGAAAAGCTGCAATGAGCGCAACGTCTGTTTTAATCGATCAAAAATCGCTATAACAGGATCAGTGGAAGAAGCACACAACATGAACGAAAAAGACAGCAAGATTAGCTGTCGACCAGTGCGTGCGGTATTTTGGTCAGTCGACTTCAACCGACAACGAGGAAGGGCCATCGCAGCAAAGTCAAGTGTACATACTTTGGGATTAAGTACATTCAAAGAACTTCGCTCACTAGGTTGTTTGTTGGCGACACAATGAACCCAGAACCGCTGAGACGTGGTGCGAAGTTCAGTTCGAATATCCCGCAACTTTCTCGTTTCTGAACTGATACTGTACTCACTTCATACCTATTAACTGCTTCTTACTTTAGTAGGTCGGTCGGTCGACAGCCATCAATGAGATGCAGCATATTTATTCTCCACCCTGTTGATGCTGCCCCAACATGATATTCTCGTTCGATCAATATAAACAGCAGTTATTTTTCAATAAAGGATTTATGTTTGCAGGTGACGCTGCATGTAATTGCATCAGAGAAACATACTAATCGAGGTGTTTCTGGGCCATACGCAGGAGCAGAAGCTGCCATACTCCCCAAAATACTTGTTTAAAAAAGGCGAACTATACTCTTATTGGCTTCGTTCGATGACACCAAGGTTTGAGCTCTGAATAAGAGTAGGAATAAAAAAATTTGCCGAAGACGCACTGAAGTGATGCCTTGAATTGCGCTGAATTGATCTGTTATGAAATTGTCAACTGCACTGCAACACTTTCAGGCGCATGTCAGAGATCCACTTTAGTCGTTTACAAATACCCAGAATGATGATGCCAAATGTATGATTTAAATGCCGCATTTGCATTGCAGTGCAAATAATGGAGGCGCAAATGTCGGTGGAATGTTCGTTGATGAGTGGGGCAGTGGTGAGCTTTCTATGGCTTGACAAGATGTGCGGCAAAGGAAAGAAAACAACTAAAACGAAGAATTCAATCGTATCCGCTCAGCTATCTCATTTTGGCAAATAATGCGCCGCGAATGCATGCATCCACAACACCGAATTCCCGAGCGATTTGTGTGGCTGTGCAATCATTAAGGGGTATTCGTCACCACAAGAAGTTCAACTAACCCAATGCTTCTTATTTCAGAGGGTTTGCCGAAGTTGCTAGATGGGTATATCTGTGTGTTGCTAATGTCACACCAACCACTACAACATTTGAAAAGTAGATGGCCAGCAAAAAACTTTTCAGCATGTGATCGCTACGATATGCCTTTTTCGGATTTAATCGTCGCCAATATTATAGTGCAGGCTTATGTTCACACATCAGTGGATAAAGTACTCTACCCGTCGACGAAAATATGGCAGAAAAGTCTCCACATATGCGAGCGCCTGCAACTCACTTCATAAGCATGCGCTCGATGCCAGTTTAACACTGGCACCTTTCGCAGTTAATTACCATTAAATCGCCATCATATCAGCAAGGACAATCTGTGTGCATAATTATGTCAGGCATTCCGCTGATAATTACTAATGAAAGCAAAATTTTCAATGGTGTTGTCAATTATAGATGGTTTCAGTACTGCAGAATTTACGAGTGTTGACTAGAAGTGGCTAAGAGAGCTGCTGAGAGAATTGAATTTAAAGTTCTCAGGAAAATGACACCCGCATCGATCGATTTTTTTTCGAAAAACGTCAGTTTTGTCGTCATGAGAGTGCAAAATGAAGCTTTATTAATGGCTGCATATAAAACAACGCTAGTGCCTCGGCCAGACCGCCGACATGACATGCACTTAGAGGCCATCCATAAAGGTGGTTAGAATTCTACACCTCATGCTAGGGAGATCTATGATGCAAGACGTCATCGGCATTTCTGTATAAATCTTTCTTCAATGCATAAAGGGATGCCACATGGTGTCAAGTAATATTTGATCGGATAACGAAAACCCTTTGACCCTTTAGTTAAGCGTTGTCAGTGGAAGCTGTGATCGAGAGGAGTGCAACTGAATCGTTGAACCGGACGAATGCGCGGTAATTCCAGTAGAAAAGCTTTTGCATATGTAAGAATGTAGGCGAACGAAAAACATGGCGACTGGTGACTTGAGCTAAAGGACAAAGTGAAAAATAAAGAACGCTGTCTGCTTAATCGTAATCAGTTGATGTCGTCGATGCGACTCGCTTCTGTGAGCCGAGCATGCGTGTTGGCCTTAAGGGACAAGCGTTTTTGCCACGATTTGCGTGCACGTCGTCAGCAAGTGTATAACGTACGACGCATAACTCGCTGAAATCTTCCAATAGAATTTACGCTTCCAGCCTATTATAATGACAGAAGAAAATGCTGCATGATTATCGAATAATATTTCTATTCTTTGGGGAAAAGTGTGGATCGTGTTAAGGGAATTGCCGGTCGCTCGAATACAATATTTAAGAACCGATTTCGATTGTTCGTCGAGAAGGCTGATATGCTTTCATTGATTGTTTCAAGGCTGTCTCGCAGCAATAATTAGTTAATGCTGAAGATGACTTCCAAAAGATTCTTCCAGCTCTTGAACTTTATCTGAACTGCGCCAAAAGTCGTTGAACAAGCGCCATGATCCCAAGCTCATTGAAAGATGCCATTAAACAATGTGAGAACAGTTACCTCAATACTTTGAAGTGATCGGAATTAAATGCAGTTTCCAAGAAAAATCCTTTAGAAAATAGCTATGGAACTGTTGTAACGTTATACATCTCCCATTTTTTTTTCAAAAAGAATTCTGCTGCGCGCTGTATTTGCAGATAAAATTCTATTACAGTCAGGGAAGGGCGCATTAGCTATCTATTCATCAGTGCGCAGAGCAAAAAGTCTTCAAGAATGCTGGATGAGCGGTGAGGGAGAGAGGCGTGCAGTTTTGTTGTGCTAGCTGTATTAATAGCCCATTATGGCATTTAAATCTATTTATCAACACGCATCGCTAACGGTAGAAATTTTCTGAAAGGAGCGCCATCGATGAAACAGAGTCACAATTCAGAAGTCACCTTCAGGTCAACAACGGGTTTACTGTTCTTACGGAGATTGTTACAGCGGTGCTGTGAAGAGCGAGCCTAATGTTAACTTTCTTCTATCAGCAACAATGTATTCCACCGAATCTGATTCGTTCATGATTATCAAAAAAAAAAAAGCAAAAGTGAAAGTTTTAGGAGAAGTGAACTCGAGTCCAAGTCTTTTGCTTCCTGAAAAAAAGGCTATTTCTATAAAGTTATATTCTGTACTGGTCCTCGACACCACGATAATATCACATATGTGCTTGTCTATGGTTAGAGACGTCCCTAGAAAAAAATTAGGGTAAGCAACAGGGATGAGACTGCAGGGAAGCGAATATAACTTTTGGCCCATTGGAGTACTAATTCCATCTCATGTACCCTTAGGATCCATATGGAACGTGACTAGAGCGAAGAAAGCAGCAAACAGCACTCATTTCCGCAGTGAATATGCAGAAGCCTGCAAGTGGGAGGAATATATGTATTTGTTTGATGTGGGCTCTGTTTGAATAAAGAGGTATTCGTAATAGAACTCCGAGCTATATGCTGTGAAAAAAAACTTTCTTTCTTCTATACAAGTGTTGAAAAAGCGCTGCTAATCCTATTTAGGCAAAAAATCGGCGGAACGTGGTGAGAAACGCCTTTGTGAAGCGGACTGCGTTAGAGTTCTCTAGAGTTCCCATCCCTCATTTAATTCAGTTTAACTCATTCACAGCATAATACGTCAACATAAAAAAGACTCAGCGATCTTCCCTTTTGCCATATCCTACCTTGACCTATTCCGACTTAGCATCCAATGTTGTTTCAGTCCTATACAAATCATACGTATTCCTCGGATTATTGTTTAGTTACTCTCCGCTGACATGAATGTACATATATATATTTGCACATTGCATGATCACCTATCACCATACTTTCTACCATTATTTGCTTCATTCCAGAAGGCTCCCGCTTATTTCTTACATTTCTGTTTCTCACTCGTTGCAGATTTCAGCATTTTCACTGAAACCTTTTTATATGTGCTCAGTTTCAACAGATACGTGGCTATTTGTTTTCCCATACCGAAGGAAATATTTGCAGCTGACTGTTCCGTGAACTCTCTGACACAGAAGTGGCAAAGTTGTGGTTTGCACATTAACTGCTGGTGTTAGCATGGATCACTTCGTCGAACGGTCACATCTGGAGACGAAACACAAAGTAATGACAGATTCATAAGTTTCGACTTATTCTTAATCAAATGTTGCTGATGACGATGGAACACTACGGCATACGTATGCTCGCGTTTTTTTTTTTTTTTTTTTTGGATGCGTAAACTGCTCAAGCATTCAAAAAATTGATCTGTCATTTTAATCAACGCAAAGGAGGAAAATTCTACAGCGTCGTTTTTGTTTGTTGCAGAAAAAGGAAACCTCTTCTTTCCTATCTTCTCTGCATAACGAACTGCGCAGCGCCGCTGATGGTCGTCGTTGTGAAACGTGTGGAAAACTTTGGTCGCAACGCCTGTGAATTTACGACAGTATTGCTTGCACTGCTGCGCTCGAGTATGTATGAATGTTCATTTGAAATGAACTGAACAGACAGGTATATGCAGTCCATCGATGCAGTGACTGCCTTAACCTACGACTTATTCTTCGACTACGACCATCTCCTTTCCTGATATTCTCAAGAATGCAACTGCCCTCGTTACATGTGCGAGGGCAACAGCACTGTGGTTATCACTGGCAAAGACATGCGGAACTCTCGTTAGAACTTGTGGATGGTGAGTCATGTAACACTAAAAATAGCTTTTAGATTTCACAGCACAATTTTTATCACTTATCAACGGAGGAAACAGGAAATTCCGAGAAAAGTTCATTAATAGATGAAAGTGTTTCGCCTCAGCCAGCTGAAAACAAAAATTTCTCATATACAAAACTTGCCTCTTCTTCAGTCGCTGTGATGCATATTTGTTGTAATTAAAATGTACCTTCTGCGTGTCAGTGAGTTCTTTTAACACTGTTTACACTTCCGTTGTTCTTGTCTGCAATTCCTTCATTCTCCACCAAACGCATACATTCATTTCTCAAATTAGACTTGCTAAACTCCCATGTTGCAATCTAGGTTTCCATGTAAGTTTAACATGTTGCTTGTACATGCCGTCCCTGCTTACCGGCAAGAAAATGCCTAAAAAGTGCAATCTGGTACTGATGTTTGGTAGACTTCAAGTTCCTGGCTGAATTACAAAATTAGGTTGACAGAGAGAGCGGGTATGGGAGGGTGGGGGGGGGGGGGGGGGAAGAAGGGAGAGAGGAAGGCGCTGCGCTTCAGAGCTGTGTAAACCGCGGTCTGTGCGGAGTACAAGCAAAGGAACATACTAGTTTATACGGCCATATATGACCGAAACGTATCGAACGAAGTTGGCCTTTGCTGCTTGATTCTATCTTTTCATAAGATACAATATATCAAGAAGCCTTGCTTAATATTTATGCACTTCAAAGCAACGAAATTATTCCTTGAAAGATCTGCAACATTTATTAGTGATTAATGGCGCACATATTCACCTGTTATTAGCGACAACTGAAATGAGATTGTTGCGAAAGGCACATTGTGTTTTTTATTATCTCATTTAACAGCTCGGTCAAAACATCAGGCGTCACAATTTGCACCACTCGAAAGACATTTGCCCACTGTTCAGTATTTCCTTTAACTGCCTCATTACAGCAACTGTGAGCATTCATCCCAAAAAACTCGTTGCTAATTCCCCATAACACTGTAATCTCGTGAGAAAAATGCTGCTTTGCTTCTGCAAAAATGTTATACATACTCATCAACGTCACTTTTAGAGTAGCTCTGGAAGGTTTCGGCGAGCCTCCAGTTGGTCGTTGCAATTTATCCTTATCGAAGTGGACATGACTTAAAACGAACGCAACGGAGTTTAAAAACAAATAACAGCTTGCAAATAACTCCGAAGAGTTATTCTGGGGACAAGTAAACAAAGCAACTACTGCAAGAAATTAGGACCACAAGTTGGACCAAGATCATAAGATTGGCTACTGAAAAGCGCTTGATCCTTAAATAATGTGCGAGAGCATTTTCTGCGCATACGTTGAGGAACAGCACATATCCCAGCATGAAAACGTTTCCAGTACTGTGCTATCAGCAGCCTCTAAGCCTTCAGCAGTTTTCAAAAATTCTGTAACTCAATATTTGGAAAGTTCATAAAGTCATGAATTACCACGCAAGCAATTTCACTAGCCACGAGTGTTCTGGAGAGAATGCACATGCTATTCGATTTGATTATGGAAATCTAGAGAAAGCTAAACCCTTGTTCATCTCGTGCTTATTCATTCTTGATAATTAAGAGCATTTGCAATCATTTAAAGAGCTGGCAACAATTTTTTCCACTTTGGGACTTCGATGCAATATATGCAGCAGTTTTATGAGATGTTTCTAATTATATAACACTAAACAATTACTTCCTGAAAATTCACTGATGTCTGCGCACCTCAAAGCATCTACCTCGTCTCCATGATTGCTCATCTAATTTAATGGCGGATTGCATTCTCAGGTGCTGATACTTTGCTCATTAGGCTCATTGCATTCTCAGGTGCTGATGCTTTGCTCACTAGGCTCCGTTGAACGAGTAAAACACGTCGTCGATCACGGCAGAAACCTGTCCTACCGATGGCCACCCACGAAGATGATGCTGCTTTCTCAATTGCTTCGCTCTCGTTGAAGCGGCAGGTTTTCTCTGCAAAAATGGTGTCCGGACAGACAAGCTACATAAATCAGACATAGGGACCTGCTTCTATATTATTTCACTACGTAGTACAGTAGCGGGTTAGTGTGAATTGAAGTGGTAGGTTCAATAATATACATGACCTTAGGCTGGAGTGAGGCAAAAAATTGCTGCCGAAAAAAAACGCAGTTCCATTTCTCACAGCTGCTGCAATTCTTTTGTTGCAGAAGGTAAGTTTTTCTCCAACTTTCGTAAGTTTCGCTGTTGAATTGTGCAAATTCATTAGCGTTCAGCGTTGGCCCCAAGTTTCTTATGGCCGTAATATATCCCACCCCGCATATGTCGTTTACTCATGGCACTTCTACAGCATGAATGCAGTGATGATTGTAACAGTTCGATGAAATCGAGTGCAAAAATGTTTGCGGCATCTACGTTGAAAGAGTGCTCCTTAGAACTGCAGAACGAGCGCGAGTGACTATGACGACGAGCATTAGGCAAATCCTTATAGCACTGTTAGCGCTGCACGTGCAGAAATTTCGTATGAATAACATTTTGTGCTTTCCAAGCATTGTTGTCGATTATCGGTATGGTAGGCACTTTATTCCGTCACTGCAACTGCCAAGAACAGTTTAGGTGCTGACAAAGTCTGGAGGAGCGAGACTGAGTGACTGCAAAAGCGAGTCCATATAAAACAATTTCAAGCAGATTTCAGTTGATGCTTATGCCTGGCATGTGACATAGAAATTTTAAAAAATACTGCTTTATAGCGCAAGCGTAATTCTTGTTGGTTCCATTAAGGCGATCCGATGATGCTTTTAATATTTTTAGTAAGACGTTGTCTCGAATTCCTAAAACCAAGTATTCGCAGGCGTAGACAGCAGTTCTGACGCAGATCAAGTGCCACATTTCTCAGTCAGTATTCACTTTCAAAAGCACAAAGTATTTTCGGAATTTGATATCAATCGAAATTGAATGAGCCAGCTCAATTCTCAGTGCTTGCAAAATTACTCATTCAACTAACACCTTGTTTTTTTGCACTACGTGTATCGTTTTTAGATCAGAGATGGAGAAGATGGGTGAACAAGGAAGCCATATCTCAAAAGATTCACCACGTATTATCAAAGCCAGCAGAAGACTCAACCAGTCAATGAACTATGGAAATTCTTATGAGAGGTCTTGCACTATTCGAATAAAAAGAGGCCTCTTTAGTTTAGGCGAACCTAAAACGCATCAATGCATGCTGAGAACGTCGTTTCAAACTATTACACCTTTTTCGACTCTCATATTAATGTTGTTTCAATAACGCATTCGAAAGGTTGGTGGCTATTGCTGCATAATTCTATAATTTTGCTGAAATCAGCAAATCGAGCAAAAAAAGAGGCAAACAGGTTTAGCAAGTAGCGCCGTCGTGTGTTCCGTTGTCTAAGTTATCGCGACACCGCATACTCATAAAACCGGTTGTATTTTGTCACAGATCACATCGCCGAGCATTCTTCGGTGTTGCGCTTCAAGTGATGAGCTCATCTTCGATGAATTTTAACTATGCATTCGTAAAGTTTCAAAATGAATACTCCCGTAACTAATTCAAAAAAGTGTCTAAGACGTTCAGCATTTGCGTGCGAACTTCCACGTTGATTTTATTCCTTTAATGCCGCGCGATATTTTGAAGTGTTAATGCTGTGGTCATTTTTCAGTTCTTATTATATAAACTGGCTCTATTAGTCCTGTTGATATGCAGTACGCTAGCTTAAGAAATTGCACCTGAATTCAGCTTAAAATGTTGTAATTAAGATAACTGGGTAGTTTTGGGGAAAACTTCTTGAGGAAAAGGTGACTGTGTACGTAAAAGTTGGCCGCAGCCTAACAAATGTTCAGATTTGACTCATACAAAAATTAAGCACATGTTTGGTAAGATCTACATTTTCAGCTGGCTTCAATATAGTTTATTTCGGACAACAAGCCCTGGCGAGCCAGAACTTTCATGGCTTGTTGAAGTCCACCGTGTGCTGATTTTCGCCTTCATAGATTGAACCACTGCCAGTACCCACCTCTCTCTTATTGCAGTCATCATGCACCAGTGAACTATATTAGGGTGTGAAAGTGCTAAAAGCTGATGTACTTGATCCAGTATCCCGTTACAAACTTTTAAAATCATCATCACTGTTGCAAATATCACTACACAACTAAAATGTTGTAGAGTTCGGCCCCGAAATTTGACAAACTGTCAATGAACATAACAATTACCTGCTGAAGTAAGTTGTCACCGTGCAGCGACTGTGCTTATTTGCAACGTGGTCACTTACCACAACAGAACGAGTGGGTCGGAGAGCATGTCCGCACTGAGTGGGACAAATGGATAGCAAGTCCATTCCAGTCGGACACCGTCCAACCGCTTGCGCCAACCCAGTGGCCAGTTTACGCGTCGCTGCGTGATAACGTCTGCCCGCAACGAGTCGTCCTGTTTTAAGCATGAGTTGTCTGACATCCTATTCAGGTCACTCAGATACAAACACGAAACGGTGCACTCTATATGACGTCGCTAATATTTTCGGTGCGCTCGACGACGAAGGCTTCATAAGCTTATTTATTTATTTCGTGCTCACATTTGCAAATTTTCCTCTGCAGATATGTGCCATGGCCAGGTTATCTTAATGTTCACGCATGTGTGTCTGCGTATTTGTTTGTCCGGCAGTTTCAACTGAGGAATCGTTGGGATTAAATTTTCGAAATTTGATGCCTATAGAGTAAATCATAGACGCGATCACCTCAACTTTATTCTGCACCGATAAACCACCTTGTGAAAGTGCTATTTGCATTCAAAAGAGAGATGATCCATGCTTGCAGTCCAGTCGTGTTTTCATTTTCTACTGCTCGGATTAGAGAATCTCATTTTACATCGATCTAAGTTTACAAAAGTAGTCGGTTTAGTCAAGATCAGTGTGCATTATTTTGCACATTCTACTTTACGTTAGCAACTTTTAAACTGGTTGTTCATGTGAGCGAGAGACTAAATCGTATTATATCTAAACTTTTCGCACACTTCGCCAGCTTTTTTTTCGCTTCATCAGCTGAAATCGCCTCATTATGAATAAATTTGAGATCATTATCGACATCAGCCGCTGCCGTTACGCATATCGACATTTGCCGATAGTTTCATATATTTCTGTCGCTCCGTATGAGATTCTACTGTCCTTCTTGCGTTCTGCCTATTGTTGACTGCCATTCTCTACAACTTCCAGCCCAAGTTTTGCCACTAGTCGGGTTACCTTCCTCAAGCAGCCTACATTCGCTCTGTGTTCTTCAAAAAATTTTTTTCTTTGCCTCCTAAAAAACGCACATTGCTTCTCTCAACTGTCTTCTTTATCTGCTTTAAAATAACTCTGTACAGTTTAGTGTGCTTGATTTTAGCACTTGATGACCTAATAGTGTTATCCTTTCGGTCAGATTAGTCTACTTTCTCCCATCACCATTTTAACATTTTCTTCTCCTACAGAGATCTACATCGCCATATTGAAAATTACAGTAATTCTTTCACAGAAATTACTTTCTCTGTTCCATCTCATGCACTGTAGCTGATGTATATGGTTAACACAAAAAACTTCATTCGTTGAATAAATTTGACACAGAAGAAATGAAAAAATATGCACTCGGTGCATTATGAGCATCAAAACAGTTTAACGAAATACCGCAGCGCTTCGTCATTTATTAGAGATTTCCTGCTAGCACATATGATGACATTTTGTTCATTTCGGTGATTCTCTTCTTTATTGCAGCAGACGATATTTACAAGTTGACAGGAAATAAATGAAAGACATTTAGCACATGTGACGCCTCGCGACAAATCATAACCAATCAGAAAAAGAAAAAGAAAGATGAGAGCATCAGAGTGAACACAATTTTCACATACTTAGGTACATCTGAGCTGTTGAAGAGAGCTGGGGGGGGGGGGGGGTCACTCGTGATTTTTTACCACTATTACATTGGTTTACCAACCTTACAATGCCTTCACAATTCCTCATTTCAACTTCACCGCTTTTTAGCTTCTTTTTTTCACTGCGTGCTGCGAAATCATCTTCGTCTTATCTGCATAGTTTCCCAATGTCGAAAAAAGGCATTACACTTTTACGGTTTTATAATGGACTGTTTTCGTGAAAGAGCATAATGAGAACCCAAAGGAAGCGTATCTTATTGAATTAGTGCTTTCGTCTAATGCGACTTCACAGTCAAGTGCTCTAACTTCCGTACCACTCGATTCTCTCTTCAATGGTAACGAGTACAGCCCCCCCCCCTCCCCCCTCCTAAGTTGTTCCTACGAAGTCATACCGTGTTTCGGTCAAACAGATAGCCGTTTTATAAAAATAAACACGCCGATTCGCCAACATTCGTTCTCGATCGATGGAGACAGTCTGTTAACAATTACCTCATCGAACAACGTTTTCACTGAATCATGCTACCATAAAAGTATGCCGATATGCAAGCCGAATAGGTAGATAAAGCGGAACCAGTGAACAATGCAGCGAGGTTGCTTGATAATATCGATCCAAAAACCAAGCCACCTCCAGCCACTGTCATGCCACATAGAAATGGATATCCAAGTTTTCTGACTTCTCAGTGAATATATATATATATATATATATATATATATATATATATATATATATATATATATATATATATATATTATATATATATATATATATATATATATATATATATATATATATATATATATATATATATATATATATTTATACGAGTATATATATATATATCAATATATTTCAATAGTTTCTTCGATATAGTTTCCAACACGTGAGTTTCATGAATGAATACTTTCAATGTTGTGGTTTTCTGAACTTCATTTCAGATCGTAACTGAAGAGATGACATCATTCGTTGACAACTTAGTTTTGTTTTTTCATCCTTCATTGTACTAGCATCGTACTGTATTTTCATTTCATGAATACAGATGCGATCTAACAGTATATTTAAATGAGCACGATCTGCTGAGTGTTTGCTCGATCGCTTATGTGTTTCTGATGAATAAACAAGTTGCGTCTGTTTCAGGTGTGAGGTGATTGGTTAATTGATGGCATTGAATGAAAATTATCGGCTCTTCGGCTTCGCCTTGCTGGTAAAATACCACCAGAGTTAAACACAGATTTTCAAATGTCGCGATGGTTGAGAGCATATGACGAGGTTATTCATTGCCTTTTTAATTTAACAGAACTTATTACATAATTACTAAACTGTGATAATCGTTTAGGTTTCGTAGGAAAGTTTGCACTGCATGGTTCAACTTTTCAAACTTTGTGTCGTCTCCTCAGGTTTTAATCTCTTTTAAATAGAGAGTAAAGAAAACGAAATAAAGAGGTATAACTAAGAGTAAAAGAAACAAAATTAAAAGTTCAACTACGAACTGAAATTGATTTCCTATTTTGAAGAAAACAGTCCGCGTTTAACAAAGCTGCAATGAATCAAGCAACCAGCATTTGCAAATATAAACTGGGTAAATAGTTACACTGTGCTGCCGTAGGGGCAAGAAAGACAACATGCGTGATATGCGCGATATGTGTGAGCCCTCTGCATCGATGTCAACACAGTGATCGCTCATTTATAACCTCATTTCGTTTCCATTCAGTGCACCACAACGTAAACATTAATCGTCAGATCGCCCAAACAAAACCACTTAGAAAACACGTTTGAAATGAAGGAATTTCGTGTTCGTGAATGCTACAGGACTCTTTGTGGATGGTTTGTAGGAAAACTCTATATGTGTTGTCGAGAAATGATTTTTCATTGAAAAGACTGCCAGCGAGCCATTATTTTATTTAATAGTGGCTATACGAATAACAATAAGTTATTATGAAGGCGCTTTGACGCGGATCACCAACTAAAATGTAAAAGTTCATTTCGCCCATTATAGGTATAAAAATTGCCTATAGACATAAAAAAATGCTACTAAAAAGGTTGAATTTATTTCCGCTCCGTTTTGGAAGAAAAAAAACAGCGAGTTTTTTTGTGAAGTGGAATGTTTGCAAAGTGAACATTATTCGTTATGGTGAAGCATTTGCAGAATGTCGATTCATGTGCGGCGAAATTCGAGGAATATATCAGTATAAGGAAAACACTCGGGTACAGATGTGTTTTCTTCATCTAATAGAATTTACACTGACGAAAAGTCTTGTTTTTTCATTAAAGATGCCTGTATTTCACGATATTTTTGACGCTGCTTCTGAAAACGCAATCAGTTTTTCTCTCCATTCCAAGCTGTCCTAGAATTTTCATGAAAACTTTTTTGCCAATTTGCAATTTTTGCGGATTGTTGGATTCTATGGAAATTTTGGCGCATGCACAGTTTTCAGTTCAGTTTGGTGTAAGATCGACGCGGCCGAAAAAAAATATTAACCATGCCGAAGTTTTCGCTTGAACAATGAAAACTTGCTTTTTTGCGCACCGCTAGAAATTATGACATAGTTAGCCCTGTCATTGCTGAATTCTAATTTTATAGGAAGCAGAAGATGTAGCTTAACAGTTTCCAATCCATTCCATCCTAACGTACCGTATTTAAAATTAATATGAAGTGGCTTTAAAAGCTTCTTTCTCAACACATACATAAGAAAAATGTCACGTTTAAAAACTGTTCGACCTCGATGGAAAGTTGTGAGCCTGCGAGAAGCTTTCAGTGATAACAGACGAAAGGCTTTATCTGCTTGGAAAAGTTCCGCGTTCTTGAGATGATTTCTCCGCCTTTTGCTGGTCAATATAAAAAAGGATTTTGTAGATTTCTTGCAGAATTATTGTATGGGACACGTTTCGAACACATGATCAAGTCTCTGTTTTCCGGATGGTGGAATCTCCTCGCTTTTTACTGTTCAGGAAATTTATCCACTGAAACGTTATGGCGTTTTCCTCACAGACACACTGAAGAGTGAATTTTTCAAAGTGTTTCATCCGAATTATTCAAAGAATAGGTCACGCTTGTGCAGACCAGGCTCTTAGTCCCTAAGCGTATGGAAACTAATATTGAAAGATAAATTGCTTCCACACTGGCGAACTGATTAAGTGGTGCCTGACATGAAAAAAGCCATTTTTCATTCTTCAGGAAAAAAATTGTCGGTATGGAAGAACTATTTAGTGCAGTCAGCCATTTCTTTGGGATTTTCAAGAAAGCATTTTATAAGCGTTAAATTTTCGGCAAAATCAAACAGCCCGTAAGGAAATTGGGTTTCTCAAATGATTTTGAAGATTTTCCAGGAAAAGCTGATTAGAACGTGACATGATGGCAAAAAGGGAATAGCGCGAGAGAAAGGAAATGTTCGGCCATAGTGATTAGTCCAAAAAAAAACTTGTACTGCCTCAGTATTGAAGAAAGAAATCACTTTTTTCAATGGAAGTATTTCGAGCATTTTCACCCTTATACTCACAGCATGAAATACAGCCGAAGAACACCAAAGTACAAGTGGAAAGCGTTTCGATAAAAAATCTGCAATTGGTGGCATAGAAAACAAACACAGGTAACTAATCCACATGGATGTGCTGGAAACTTTTGCTGCTAAGTCAGCTGTATTTGCCTCAGCTTCTTAGCCTTGGAAGCTTGAAACATATTCACTGCAGCATTTTTTATTCGCGCATTTTAAGCAGCACCTCTTGCGCATTAGTTTTTCCACCGCAGCGTAAGACAGTTGGCCCGAGTTTTCTGACAAGGTCGTTTAGGTATAATGCACCAGATGCAACCAAGAATTTTATCAAAGACCTGACGTTGAAAAGTACGGACGCTTCCTAACACAATCACGATTAACGAGTGACTGGGTAAACGAAAAGGACAATGGTATCGTGTTTGTTGAGATGCCATTCGAAGATCCGAAAAAGGTTGGAACTTAGCAGCTTTTATTTTTAAGGCGGTTCAAAGTTCGTATAGTGGCAGTTCGAAGTTCAGATAATATGATTTTGTCGATTCGTTGGACGAAATTCTTTATCCCTCGTTAAATGTCACCACAAAAAATTGTTAAAATCTATTATTATAGAACATTTTGAGATCGAGCATTAGAAGCATTTTGTAAAGTTTATTAAGCAAGAGCCAGATGCTTAAACGTGTCTATGAAAGTTTTGAAGATCCACTATGAGATCAAATATTTTGAAGGCAAGAATATACCTGTTGCTGGGCTACCACAGCGAATTGCTTAAGCACGTTATAATTGTCAATCCACCATCTGGCGCTTGCTTAATCTGGCTCTAGCGTGAGACTGCGCTTCAACGACAGTAATAATATATCATAAGTCTATATGGTTAACAGCATAATCAACTTTCGAAGAATCGGTTCGTTGATCACTAGTAACTCGAAAATATTTTCGAAACCCGCCCGTTTTTATGATGACTAATATTGCTATGATGAAGAAATAAACGAGATATAACAATTAGTCTAATGATATATATTCGATTGTTTTCAGATTATGAAAAGCGTACGTGTGAGCGATTATCTCAAAATTTTTTTCGGCTATTGTGAATTTTTTCAAAGTTTAGTATTAGAGCGAGAGAAACAAACCGGCAAACCATCGCACGGGATTTGTATTTATGATCAAAAGGGCTCTTCACTTATTCCATATATGAATCCTGTTGGACCGATCAACAAACTACTCACCGTAAGTACCTCCAAGATTGACTGTTAAAGTATGAGTGCTTTCTAAAGAAATTTATTCACAGTAACATTTCTGTCATTTATCGACAGTGGTTTCTGATCGTCGATTAGTTCGATAGAAATCGTTGCAATGAGTAAAGTACTGCGTATGAATTGAAAGTTATTTGAAAGCATCTGTTGTTTGAAGCGGTTGTTTAAGAGGTTTAAACCCTCTCAATGACAACGTAATCACATCTGCTTTTAAGCAACATGACAAATATTTCCTAATAAGCAGAGCTATCGCGTTCTGCGAAATCGTTTTGTGCCGCTGTCTGTTTTGATATATCTCACGTGACTTTTGTGTGTGAAGAATGTGTCTATGAAAGTTTTGAAGATCCACTATGAGATCAAATATTTTGAAGGCAAGAATATACCTGTGGCTGGACTACTACAGCGAATTGCTTAAGCACGTCATAATTGTCAATCCACCAGCAGTTCTTCCGGTCATATGGAAGGTGGGTAATTTATTTTGCTTATTGAATGCGCTCATAGTCTTTCGCTAATTTTAGCTCGCTAGACAGCTTCATTCTAGCTTAGGTTTTATTCACATGAGCGCGAGGATTTTAAATATTTAAAGCGTTTAAAAGTGCGTTGATCTCTTTGGCTAATAGAAACCGCGTAGAAAACTGCCAAATGTCGTTTTCAGAGTTTATGTCTGCAGTTCGCACTGTCTTATAAGCCTTTAAAGCGACAAATGCCTTCAGCTGCTTAATTTAAGGCGCTCCGATCTATTAGCTGAAACCATAAATATCTTTAGAGTCCAACTTCAATGTAATCTGAGGGCATTAATTGTTATTGAAGACATATCAAACAGTTTTCCACAACTGTGTTCTATGAACATTTATTCCCTTTCCCATTCCTTTTTCTTATATAATATCTCTTCGTTTTGACCTTTCAGTAGTATGCGTCATTTCTCGCTTCACAGCAATCTTTGGCCAGATTTCGCTTTCATTTCTGTAGAGCAGTTAGCATAGTGAATGATGGAAACAACCAAATAATGGATGAATTGTCGTGCTACGTTTGTAACTGAATTTGTAGACTGTATCGATGATACTTCCTTCAAAAGTGCACAATCGATTCTCGTTCGCGAAGAAGCTTCCAACGCAGCTGCTGCCTCATCTTTCTATCAAAGCGATTCCTGTTGCTTATGGGGGCGAATATCAAACGAAATCCGATATGGACAATGGTTGCGTTCGTGCGGTACCAATTTCGGAGTCCGATTTTCAGGTTTGGGTGATTTTGACTTTCCTCCCATGTAATCATGCCTTTATTACACTATTAAAGCTAAGCACAGCATTACGAGATGATCGCATCAAATGCTGTTGAGAAAAAAAATTTCCCCGTTGTATGAGGTAATGAAAAAATGAAAATGAATTTTGAAACAGCGGGATCAAACGTCGAAGTTTTCACTTTCTTTGCAAACTGCATCATTTACTTTACACGTCTTGCCTCATCAGCATTAATGTTTAATGTGAGGCGACGCACCGGAGTTGCGAAGGTATTCAATGCATTCACCTCAGTTGAGGGCCAGATGACCGTATCTAAAGCACATATATGTAGTTTCTGAGTGTCATTCTTATCGCCCTGTGATTTCTTTATAGCTGTTCATTCACCATCTTCCATTTTCATTACAATCTTTCCTTAACGTAGTGTTTTTGAAGGAATGTGGTCAGATCTGGAAAAACCATTCAATGGTTGTTGAACTCAGCGAATTGGTAATGCGTCCAGATGAAGCAACTTGCCTTGGATACAACGTTCGAAAAGGACAGCTGATACTTTATGAATTTTGGACGAATGGCGAGGTGCAGTTTTGGGTTAACCAAGGTCTGTTTGCCTCTACTGCTTGGAGAAAACTCTTTATGGAAGATGAGGGTGACATACTGATCGCTCCTCAAAATTATAAGAGTGCCGGTTTGCGAGAACATTTGACCATTGCAAAGAAATTAGATTACTGGCATATTCACGCTCGAAAAACAGTAACTCAAAAAATTAAGGCGCACATTTCATTTTTAGTGCTGTTTTTGATCAGAGATGGGAAAAGGCTAAAGGTACTTGCTTCCTTCTTCTTCTATAGCTGAGGAGGTAGCACTATTGAGTTTTGGTCATTTCCCAAATGATATTTAGGAAAGCTTCAGCTAACGAGGTCCCCATGAATATCCACTTTTTCCACAAATTCTCTACATTCGAAAATCACTTCCATGAATGCTTTTCTTAGAAATTTTCATGCCTTCAACATCGGTTTCAGGGCACAACATATAAGCACATAAAAAGCGCTTGAAAGCATTTTTTTCTTTCCAGCTGTTTTGTTTTCACTTTCCATTCTTGATGTAGTTGGAAAATCTTGACGAGCAGCTCACAAGCTATCATTTCGATGTAAAATAACAATTGTTTTCAGGAAACATCGATCTTACTCCAAAGTTCAGGCTGTGCACGCCAAAATTGTCGGAGGAGGGTTGTGTCAGCGCGATTGGAGATGGCGACGTTTTTGTGCGTATTACAAATCAAAGCAAGATGTTCTCTGTAAAATTGCGTATGGCTATACGCATAGTGTAAATAAAGAGTAAATAAAGAATCAAGAGCTATTTACAAGTGTTGACCACAAAGGCTTATAAAGCACACTGAAAAATAGTTCCATATTTGATCCGTAAGGAAGAAGTAGCTAAAAATACAACATCCATTTCATCTGGAAACGATAGTTTCACTCCAGTTGACTGCATAAGTTATACGTTAACAGTCGCCCACAAAATTCATCTCGCTGCCAATCAAGGCGCGTCCAAGAAACACTGCTTCAATGAGTTTCTTGAGCGTATACAGACTTCCATGCGAAGATCTACAGGCGCGTTCAAATTTGTGATCCTACATTTTTGCACGAAAATACGTTGTAAGTTCCTGCCATGGACATCTACACAACTTTCTTCAATAACATCCCTCCATGAATGCGCCAATATAAGCAATGATTCAAAAAAAGGTTTTAAAAACCAGAATATATAAACGTATTGAGGCAAAGTTGAAAATGAAGTGGCGCAAAAACACGTGGTAAGAGTGTTTCTATAGTTTTTGACTACTGTGGAATACATGTGTGATGCGATAGGTGGATGTGGGTCACTGTTCGTGATGGCACTCATTTAGAGAAAGTTGTGGGGAACGGATCCGGCAAGGTCACTTTTTCATACGAAACATACGTCGTGTAGTGTTCATCGACAGGGCACTTATTTGGTGCCACACTCCAGCTGAACTCTCTGAAAAATCCTTTTGCTTTATTTCAAATCGCTCGTTTTGCTATTCCACTCGCACTATGAACACCGCTCGTGTCGTTATCGTTTTATTCATACTCGCTTATTATGTCGACACTGCCACATTCGGTAATCGAACCGCTGTTGTGCTTTACCCTTTACACCTTTTTCATGCTTTTTTCAAACACCACGGAATTGAAACGCCATTGTCTTTTGCTTTCATTGTAGTTTCCTCTTTTCAGTCATCGATTTTGTTGTGGTTGTTCTTTCATTTTTCTCTTTTCATTGTCAAGGAAGACGATAAGAATTTTCGTTTAAAGAAAGGCTGTCAAAATTTTGCAATAATCATCTGACCTTTATGTAGCGAAAAATTTAACAATGTTGCATTGACATGTGTTTGCTTGCGTTTTAAAAATCCCATGTTCAAACTGTTCATCATATTGCTGTCAAGCAAAGTTGAGAGTAAATAAAGTGGGAATTAGATCGTCCAATCTTGTTATTGTATAACTATCTATTATCAGGGACTTTGCTTTCAAATACTCATGTCCCTAGCACATAATGAACTCACCCAAACTGGCCAAGCATGCTAAAATAACGAAAAAAAACGAATGTATGTATGCAACTGCTTAACTACTGTCTATAGTGAAGTTAAAGTAGTAAAAAGGATTCGTTTTTAGCCACTCAGTGCTTTTTGCCAACCTTTCATCGTGGTATTTCGAATTCATCGTCGATTGCCGAAATTTGGCGAGTAACCGCACACGACTGTCTAACTTACTGTATTGTTGATGCGGCCAAATCTGGTGTAAGCATTTTTTTTCATCCGTTTTTGATTATTTGATACCTCTGTGGTTTTCAAGAATCTGCCCAGCATCATTCCGAAATATTGTCAATGAGTTTTCAGGAGCGTTATCTGAGTGGTGACTATTTTCTAGACACTTGATCGCGTTGTTTTCTAGTGGACTTCTACAATAGTTGAGTGTTTTGAGCAGCAAACGAATAATTAATAGATGAGAAGCAACTTTTAAAATGTATTATTGCATATCTCGGGTTAACGCTTAAAGTTTGGTGGTTCTAATCAAATCATTGCCATGTCAGTGTACCATCATTTGCTTCGAGTCAAAAATGCACTTACAGTATGAATCCAATAGAATTCAATATGAAATTTTGCTTTACTATAGGATGGATGTGCGGCTGTAGTTTATCACAGGCATTTTTCAACATGCCAACTCTATGGTCACGATGGCACTCTCAACGGCGCACAGATCGTTTACGCATCTGGACATGACTACTACAATCGAACAAGTTTCACTGGAATCTGCAGAGACAGACAAGGTTTGCACGATGCCCCCAATGTCAGCAATTTCACAAATAGAGACAGCTTTTATGTCATCGAAACTTCGGTGATGTCAATTGGGGCTGTATTTGACGCCACGAACATCCGCGAGGCAGCGAAGACGGAGGGGCTGATGATTTAAGGAGGTTAGAGGGAACGGAGAGTGCAGTTTCAATTCGACTTTAAATTAGAAAACTGGCCATTTACGAAGCGGTGGGATGAGTGTGTTGCGCGGTCAAAGCGTAACAAGGGACCATATCTTCAAATTTTCGTCATATCTTCGATCCAGTGGTTTCCCGGGGTCTGTCCTGGTTTTGCCACTCATAAATAATGGAGGTGATAGTACTAGCTCATACCTCCAATCCTGATGTCGCGCTTCCAGCTCATCCGAAAGATCCCAAACTTGGTAGGCAGGATTCATGTTGGTGAGTTCTTTAGTGATCTTTCAAATCAACATGAGAAAATGTAATCAATAATCTATTCAAAGCTGAATAAATTACGCATGAATATTGTGTTAGTTCTGTTTTTCAGTGCCGAAACACGGCTACCAAATGCAAAAGCACCGCAGGCAGCACGCTGTACTGCAACTGCCAGTCGAAAAAGTGATAAAATATCCCGATCTTCACACCACCGAAGTGAAGACTGAAGAAGCTCTCTTATCCGACGAAAACGAATGGGCCACATTTGAGGTGTTTTCCACATCAGCGAGCACGCCCACTGACGATTACTTCAGTAGCTCTAAGGCAACCCTCCGTGAAAGCTTTGATAGATTACATGCATCATTTCTCAACCGGAACCTTGCACAAGGTAAGTTCCCTCCAGACCTTTTCTAAAATCATAGATAACACGCGACCATCTATTTACAATACCGTCTTTACTTTTTTTTTTCATTCGAAGGTCACTTCTGGTCTCAGCAGCGATCGCAAAGTCCCACTTGCAGATTTCGTTCAGTTATATGCCTTCCTAAAAATGGGGGACCTTTTAGGCAAGCCCACTGCAGCCTCAGTTCGTCTCAGCAAGGTCAGTACAATCATTATCAGAATTCCATTCACCTCCCTCCCCCCCCCCCTCTCTTCGGTAAAGCCTGGAGATGTTGAAAATCGCTCCTCTTCCAGTTATGGTCTCTTAGAGAAAGCTGAAAAATCCAATAATATGCTTCTCCAAAAAACTTGCAGCCTTTTAACATCGTGGTTTGTGAATGAAGAAGAGTACGGTCGCTAAAGGTGTGCAATATTGCTTTGTAGAGACATGTTCAAGCTACGGTGAAGTTGTTGCCTATTTCGTCTTCAAAGGTTTCGAGTCCATCAACGATGCACAACCCAAACGACTACATGGCATCGAACAAACCGCGTGCAGTGCTTATTGCACTCAAAACATTGTTCGTTGCTGTTCATCAAACTGCCCTTCTTTTGAGATAGGGAGAATTTATGATGAATTTCTAGATTTTAATGATGAAAGTGGAAGTTGATGAGAAGAAGTGTTTTATGTGCTTCATTTGCCTCACATTAGAAAGCAATGATGATATTTACACTGCAGTTGGCACCAACAACTACAACTGACTTCATTTAAAGGGAACTTTTAGCATATTTTTACCGGTTGTTTTAAATGATACATTCAAAATTTAACTTACTTTTGAATTGTTAATGACTGCCCAGAAATAAAAACACCAATTAAATGCTTGCAAAACGATGTATGTCTTGCTCTGTTGCGATTTACGCTTGGAACCGTTCAATGATGACTTTTGTCATTTCTTTTGGAAATTTAGTTGAAAATATCACTATTAACGAATCAGATGACTACAAATTATCTGGAAAACAATTCGCACTTCCATAAATCCGATTGTATTCCTTGTCGTGCAGATGCCTTGCTGAAATTGTTTTAACCAACACTTATATGCGCACAGTACATGCGAGCGTTTTTAGAGCTGAAACCGATACTGAAGCTTTTCCAGCAATACGTGATGAGTACTCGAGTTTTCCAGCAATACTCGAGTAAGTACTCATGATTTTCGAGTAGAAAAAATGACATTTGGCATATAATACTGAGATTAGCAATACTTTAAAGATTCACGATTCTGATTTCAGGAGGCAAGCGGTCTTCGAAGGCCATGCTATTCGATAGATTATAGCCCAGTTAGTGAAGAGTGCCGTTTGTACGGCGCCGACGGTAAAAGCGAGAATGGTGTCGTACATCTTCAGCAGAACGAAGAGATGGTTTATTTGGACAAATTTTGCATCTCAGGCAAGTTTTGATTATCGCAGCAATAATTCTTTAACATAGGCATACCTTATCACTCCGCAGCTTTCGATAATCATTAGATGAATGCAGACGCCTTTAGGACAGCTGCGCAGTGCGAAAGCCGAGTGTGGACGTAAGAGAAAATTAGTCGGACATCTTCGAGATGTCGAAAGCATTAAAAGGACTCGTTATTACATAGAACAAATTCACTTCTACTACGGTATTAAACTTAAATGTCGACAGAAATGTACTTCTAAAGCTACCGCTCACAAGGCATTGTTGAAAGTGTTTCTTCTATTCGATAGCCAATGGGACCAAAATCTCTTCTTAACGTCTAGAAATTGCAGCAGCCTCTCGATCAAGGAGTTTATGTGCAGAAGAGAGCTCTTTCATTGTTCATCCTCATCATCAGATTGTGGGGAACGTCATCGACCATTCCAGAAACACGGCCTCAGCCAGTCACTGCATTTCCATCTGTGTCAACAATCCGCACTGTTGGGTTGGTTTTCCGAGTATCTTCTATTTATTTTCATTCATTACTGCATTTTGCTATCTGCTTTGATCAACGGCGCACTCATCTGCGCCAAATTTCTCCCAGCGAAGTTAGTGAGATGCTAAATCTGTTGTTGATTCTTTAGTGGCAGCCATAACTTGTGGATAATGTAAACTGCTTATTGTACTAGTTCTATATACGCCTCAGTGCCAGCAGAGATTGCTTGTTGCAGGCGGTCACTTACAGCAGCGGTTTGTGTGTGCTGCATGACGTCAATCTCAACGACGATCTCAGCCTTCTTGCGCCGGTCGACAACGACACAGTGGTAATTGAAAACGGATGCGCTGGATTGAGCAGTCTAGGTAAGAATCACACGTGGCTTAGCAAGTTCGTTAACAGTGCAGCGTACTTGCTGCTTTCTTTCCTGAATGTGATCGATATGAAAGCAACAGTTCTGCACGGTCCTTACAGATTCCACACTTCAAAGCTCTACTAAAACTGCGTTGTTTCAAAAACAGCATCTTAGAACACGTTGCTAACTTGTATACAAACTTCGATCTCCTTCTCCATGAACTTCATCTAATGTACGTCCTTTATGAACGGCTGCGAAGACTATAAGCCTCCGCACCCATGAATTTAGGCCTTCCATCTTGGTCCCGCTCACTCTGACTTCGTTGCTTAGCTCGTTAGCACTGCGAATACAAAAAAAGCCAGTAGTTTTGAAAGGCAAGAATACGCTGACAATAGTGAAATACCGAATTCACCTAATATTTGAATATACAGGCCTTTTTTGGAAAGTTGTGGATGTCATGAGCTCAGAGGCTTGTGAGCAGAAAATGTGATATCAAATCACAGGTTGAGATGGTACTTGGAAGAATGAAACTTACGGGTCTGAACCTTAACTTACATGTGAAAGAACTGTCCCAACAGTAATGTGGCCTTCAATGCAACGAGAGGGATGAAACATGATACAAACTTAATTGTACAGCACTCTCACAATCGTATAATAGACCTCTTTTTTGAAAGATATAATGTAAGATTCAAAAAGTGCAAGACGATTTAACTTAGGAGGAAAAAAAAGGAAATTCATAAAAGAAGATGCTTCACATAACCGCTCAACCAGAGACCAGAAAAAGAGCAAGGTTTGGAGAGAATTTGTCTTATTTTCCAGTCGAGGAATGATTGTGATCCAAGGATGCGCCAGTAGTGATGTATGTAACTGGTGGGCAGTTGATGGGAACTAGTAATGCGCATTCCAGTTTTGGACGCTAGCGAAATTTCGCGTTTTTTTCCGGTCGAAAGAGAGCAGAAAAAAATTCAGCTTTGAACTGAAGACAGTTTATTTACAAAATTTCAGAAGCGATCAGATCGGATCGAATGCTGAGTGACTAATTAAAATATAATGGACGAACCATACATAACATTCCGAGAACAAAATCTATGGAGAGGTAAGGGTTGATGAGGAATTTCAACACACAAGTACATGGTGCTCCCATCATCTCCCTTCCATCCAGTCCTCATCACTGACTGGCCTCTACCTTAGCAGAAAGAACATTCTAAGTGGGCTTCCATCAAGAGGAGCTTCGAGTCCTTGTAGGTCTTAAGAAACCTACTCGTTAATACAATTGCAGTAAAAGTTGTGATTGCAGCACAGTCAACAGAAACAGGATGGAGTGAATGGGGTGAGTGTCAATTTGGAGTTGATGGCGACAAGGTTCGCGTCCGAAGTCGTGATTGCGGTAAACCTAGCTGCACCGACATGCAAATACAGACTTGCGAGGAGTAAACGCGTTCTACAGAAAAGTTGCACTACATTCCATCGCTCTTTTCCTCATGTGCCTTATTTTGAAAACGTTGAGATTCTATCGAAAATGACATATTTTAGATCATGAGCACGACCATATAGCATTCAGCCAGTGAATATCGCTGATCATTCCAGAAACAACGCAAGGTCTCAGTGAGGCATATAAACGAGGTGCGAATGGCCTAATCTATGCTGCATATAAAACTGTAATTTTGGAACGGTCAGAAGCTTCGGAAACCCTATGAATGCAAAGTTGCGTAGACGTCTAGATGAATATTGGGCAGTACTGACGACCTTGGACAGAACCCTACAGATACTCTCCTTTCTTTGACAACTTGACAACTTCCTTGACGACGCAAACTTGATAACATTTGCGGATCGGCCTCCACGGAAGCACAGATTTCTAATTCTCTGATTGCTCCATACTTCATACCTCTGTGCTATTTATTGTTTACAAAACCTACACATCAACTGCTATGAAGCTTCAACGTTCACAGAAAAGACTTTTATCGAAAATGGAAAAGTTACAGCGACATCTTCCACTCTACGGACAAAGGAATTTATTCATATTTTCTAGCATTAAATGAAATATGAAGCGAACTGCTAACTCCGAAAATTTGGATCTAAGCAAAGATTTTATATCAGCGCTGTTCTGCTGATGGTATGTTCTTCGAGCTTGACAAACAATTATCCACTGGGGGAAAACGTGAAAAGAATGTTAGCCATGACAGTTTATGTTTTAGAAAGTTTGAAAAACTTTTGTGAGAACGATTGAAGAATAAAAATTTCTTGCCTACGACTGCACAGCACGGCTTCAAAGCTACGAAGAAACTATTATTTCCTTCGTTGTAGGAATGCACTGCACCTCTCTTTCCTCATCTCTTCGCTGTTGCTTTCTAATGCATTTAAATACTTTGTAACGAAGAGAAATTTTCCAGGTAACTCAAGCGTATACATAGCAAAATAGGCTAAGAAGCTTTTGTAACTAGGTTTCGTATTTAACTGAGGGGAAACTGCGAATACAAACAATTCACATACTCAAAAGTTCGCAGAATCTCAGCTCTTGAAGTGGCATCAATACAAAAGTGCGCTTATTTCGAGACATTTAGTGTCAATAATACAGCATTACGATGAAGTTGGAATGGCTAATCGGCATCTATTAACATTTATAAAATACGCATCAGTAGATGAAATACAATCACATCGCATCTGCACTCACAGATATTTGTAGGAGACACGGCTAAGCAATTTTCGAAGTGTGTGTGTGAGATCGAGATCATCTTTGGTTGGGACCATTCTTTTATAGCTGATGAAATCGACCGGTCGGATTATAACTTCATGAAGTGAACGTTCCGATGGAGGCGGAAAAATGTTTTCATCATCTGCAATAAGCACAATAATTTCTGTCATTTTAAGTGGAATAGAGCTAGTTTTCGGTGGAGAATCTTTCAAAAAAGACGAGCAGGCGCAGTAAAAAACCCATTTTATGCACTTTTCAGTAGAACGCTGTTGTGACTTGCAGAACAACACATGCGAATAGGTGCAACAAGATGAAACGCTGCATTTAGAAATATCGACGATGAACTGCATGTGAAGAGAACATGAACAACACAAACGGGTCAGCACCTTAACTGAGAGATATTCCCTCATCTGCATGACTCTGATATGGTGATTCAGCAAATTGTTTGCTGCAAAATTCATTAACGTACCGCAGAAGGCGTTTCAAACAGATCAGCTTAACACACTCTGAGCCATGGCACGTACAATAAACACTTTCCAAAGATACGCTCTTGTGCTCTTTCGTTTGTAGCACAGTGATTTAGAGAAAATGGCTCTAGTCAACACCAATGCTGCGCTGAGCACGGATGAGGAAGAAATAGCTGCATAAAAAGTTGTAGATGCAGAGTCAAAAATGTTGTAACTTTTCATTTACTCAGGTGTGAGCTTTCTGCAAATTCGCCACAAATGGTTAAACTTCAAAGCTGGATGACTCTTGATTGTTCATGACAGACACCTTACCTGACTAAGCGCTTAAGCAGCAGACGAACACTTGAATCAGAGCAGTCTAAAATCGTTGCAAAAGAAAGGCGAAATAAAAGCGACAGAAAATAGGATAAAAACAACGAGAATATATATAGCAAAAACCAAATAACACCAGTAATGCATTAGATGAAATTTTCTTATAAAGAGAGAGGTGAAGATGCAAATAGTGACTTTTTCTCACCATGCAGACATTTGATTACTACGATAATTTTAAGTATGGTTTTAGCATATTGCTAGGTAGTGATCAAGAAAATAACAGTAACCGAAAGAATGATCTCAATGCACTATGAGACAATGATTAGGGAAATCTTTTTCAAGAAGGAAGTTTGGCCTTTAAAATAACCATTGAAATTAAGTGCTAGAGACATAAAGACAAATCGGTAGTCTCTGACAGACTTTTGTTGAAAACAAAGCATCCACAAGGTACTTCTGAGGTAAATTGGAAATCTTCTAGAGACCGAATAAAGCACTGGAAACGGCATACCGAAAAATCTTTTCACTCGCGGTCTAACATGACAACTGCTTCATTACCTCACGAGTTATGCATCAGGCTACATATACCTCACAATCATTAAGCAATGTAATTTCGACTACAAGTCAAATATCATGCGCCGTACACGCGCACGTAAACATACATATATGAGCCGGAAGTAGCACATATGCATCCCACGCAGAAGTATAAATGCATGCCCGCATAGACGTACCTGCTACCCATATAGCTCAAAAACGGGTGCTCTAAAACGCACAGGAACACCAGCGTACACGCAGTGATTGAATAAGAGAGAGCGACGCGAGTGGTGACCTCACTGAAGAAGAATAATGTGGAAGCTTTTGGAGTAAGAATAGTTGAATTTGACCTCAACAACACAGACTACGAAGATTTCCCTGTATTTCTGATTTGCAAGTTTTAATGCTTTTCTTGCAAAAGAATCACAAACGCCCAATCAAAACACTGAAATTTTGTCACTTACGGTATAGGATTCGATGGTACTCAGAAAACAGATTAAACTGCCGCTAGCCGACCTGACTTATGTGTTAGGTCGCGGGAAATGTTTTTTAGCAGCCAGGCGCTGATGCTTCAGCAGGAATGGGCCTGTTTTGACTGCCTTAATCTTCAGTGCACATGCCTCGACACATTATGCGAATAGTCTAGAAAGCGCCCATATAAGTTCGCTGTCGCGTTAACGCGAGGCAAACATTGATCATTCGAATTTGGTGCAGCGAACTCGCCGGAAATATGAATCGCTACAAAAAGGTTTTCGCTTCTTTCATAAGATATCTCCGCCAAGCATCTCACAGGCGTCCAAAGCTTTTAAAGGCTTCTGAAAGCATCGCAGTCTCCGCCAAAAATCACACCTTTGGCTGCCATCAGATGACGCCGGTGAAGCATCATGCAACTTTAAGTGGAACCAGGCAGCAAAGATGACGACGGTTGGAGGCCGGAAACAGAAGTGGCTATAAATAGCTGCTCTTCAACAAACCAGACACTTCTGACTTCTTCGACGGATTGCGCCATCGGGCCCTCTCTGCAAAAATCCGACAAGGCTCGACGACTCCGCCGTCGGGCTCTCTCTCCCAAATTCCGACAATTGAGCCCATTATTCAATAATCCGATTGGTGATGAATGAACTTGAAACGCGTTCATCTCACTAACACTGAGCAAACGTACTGTTAGCTTCTTACTAGTTGCTTCTCGCAATAACTCTTTCATTCATCCACCCCCGTTTTGCAAAGGAAACTTCGCTTTCGAATTGGATGCTTACGTAATCACTATTTTGGAAGTGAACAGACATCGGATGAAAAAGTTGTAACGCAAAGCTTCGGCGCAAAGCGGCTCACAGTCGAAGCATCTGTATGTGAAACCTCGGCCGTTAGAATGACGGCATATGAGCGCAGTATTTTACTCAGTTTTGCCTGAAGAGCCGTTTATTTCGACCGATAGGTTACAAAAGAGGTCAGACTGCACCGCTTTCATCATAAAGAGCGCTTCTCTTGTTTTTCATGGTGAGGCGACCGTCTGCTCATGCTCTTCAATATTGAATTTATTATTGATACGTAAAGCTTTGGGCTAGGATTGTTTATGGACTGGGATGCGCCTTTGAGAGTAAATAACACTTTGAGAAAATGAAAAATTCTATTCGATGAGCCTGACCGCAAATAGTACCGATTTTCATTTTTTGATGATTAACTGCTCTGACAGCCGACTGAGGCTTGTTAATGATTCTTAGTATATATCACTAGCAGTACGAAGTAAGTGAGACTAGTCTTCAGAATTTTTATTCGTATAATTTCATAAGAGTGCCGCAATTAGTACTAATAAACAAAATGTCTCTGATGTTTATTCAACATACCTTTTGCTCCTTTGTCGTTTCCTTGACAACATTTGGAGACATTAGCATTCCACGAACATTCATCGAGGCATTGTACGAATGGCGCACTTTGATGACCGTTTACTCCTAGCGATGCACATTCACTCGAGTCACTCATAAGTAACAGCATGGCGACAGCGGCCGATAAACCAACGGACATCATCTCGGCACCACCTCGAATGATATTTGCATTCCACCTTGAAGAATCAACCCTAAGCTAATTTGCCAGCTTAGGATCTCTATGAAATCTATGGAATTCCTTACCGACATCTCTTCTTTCATAATTTAAATGATGAGATACATGCCTGGAAGCGCTTCGATCTTTGTGCACCCAGTGTGATGCGCATCGCGAAACGAGCGGACGGATATACCAAGAACACTTGCACAGCATCACTTTAGCAATACTATTACTTTCCGTGACTTTTTCCTATGCCTTACCAAGGCGTTAGTGTATACACCTGGTTAGAAGATTTACTTTTTCAGCGAGCAAGACCAGGAAGCTAGGTGAATCACTAACTTCTATGAATGTAAGAACAGCTGTAGAGAATGGCCTCACAAGTTCACTTTGCTTCCAGCTGAACATTTCTCGTTACGTCTAAGGGACTTTTAGTCAGCCACAAAATTTGCATGCAACATTTTTATCCATCCAGTTAAAAACAGGCTGAAGGAAAATTTACGGCTGAAGGCTCGCACGACCGAATTGCATTGCAAGAGAACATGGTGCTGTTTGCTTTTGAATTCTGAACGCCTAACGCTATCCTCATAACTGCGCTGATTGCTCGGTAATGTTGGCTGAAACAAAGCTCGCGTAAGTTTTCAGAAGGTAGTAAAACAACGCCCACTAACTAATTCTTTATGAAACGAGTGAAATATAATTCTCATCAAAAAATTTTTTCCCACAGTTCACTCTGTTATACAATATTAAACTTTTCCATGTAAAGTTCATGACATGTTTGAGCGTTCATAACTCACGCTCAACGAGCTGTGCTTATTGGAAGTGAGTAGAAAAACGGCACTGCCACTAGGGAAACTAAGAACGTCACTGTAGTGACCAAGAAAATGCGAACGAAATTTCTGCTACAAAGAACTGTGAGATTATTTTAAAATGCTTAAAGTGTAAGGAATAAGTCAGGGAATGATGGCGGATTCGAAACGTTATTCCACATGATAGCAGAGTTGATTTTCAGCACCATCTGAGCTGCTGTAAAGCAGCTTTTGAATTCGTAAATAAATAGAACACGAAAGTTTTCGTCTTCCATGCCGACATAATCACCTAGCATCTGCCGCAATTTTTCTTCCTGGTACGAAATCTGAATCCCAAATGATTTGTGCCTGTACTAGGAAGCAGATGACAATTGCTAAAAAATCGACGGTGTAAATACCGCCACATGATATAGATATAGTATTATTAGTTGCGTTATTTACCTACCATTGCTCATTCGAGCATATTTTTGCACAGTACTCTACCTCTTGAAACAAAAGCCACCATAAACAGAGAAGAGGGGTTGTATATTACAGCACGTCAAAATGCTGGAACGCTCAAATTGCATCAAAGAGTATCCCTCACACAAGCAATGTATCAAACATTGATAACTTTGAAATGATCGGATTTGAGTCTCAGACACGCGTATATTGGATTTTTTTTTGTGCTCTAAATGCGTCTATAGAGGCAATCCTCAAGCAAATCTTGGACGATTACATTCGAAGGCTTCCAATATAACAGCGAGTTGCACGAATTCAGCACTCGTCATTTAAAGGCAAAACACAGTAGAACGTTGGTTAGATTCACTCAATAGCACGGACGAATTATTTTTTCTTCTTATTGAATTATGTATTAGGGGTTAAGCGCTTTAACATGCTAAATGCGATAATCGTTGACGACGATCTGCATTCGCTGGCATGGATTAACGACACAAACTTATGCTTGTTTGTGCATTATCACGGTGATTTTCCACAGAGTCACACATTGTCGCCCTTTGAACTGCTTCTTGAACACGTCGTTGTTGAGACGCAAAGAAACGTAAACGGGAAAGCAGTGGCCACTCGTTTTCTCAAATATAATCAACATTCGCGAATCTCACTAAAACCGAGGAAGCAGAACGCACCTGCAGAAGCGCTGAGTGACTGTAGTATGGAACAGAATATGATTTGATATTTTGCGTTTTTTGCGCCTATAATTGGAAGCTAGGCAAAGCAAGTCAACATTTCACATGGTTGATGGTCCAAAATTGCGCCACTTGTCAGACATAGCGCTAAGCGCATCCCTAAACTATAGTCGGCATTCAAAAATAGGAAACAGAAAGGAGGGCGGACCAATCGTACCTGCTGTGCTTCACAAAGCGCGAATCCGATGGATGCAGGCATCTCTCAACTTCAGCTATGACTACAGTGAATAAAGCAGCTATTTATTCAACTACGTGTTTCATATATCGCTGTGAAAATTGAATGAAAGTGTAATGACCATTTTTGCTGCAGAGATATTGTTGTAATGAGTGGATCATTCGTTATCTGCGGTAGCGGTGCATGAATTAGTATTGGATTGAGTTGTACTCACGCATTCCCACTGGAGAAGATCTGACAAATCTAGTGTTCGGAATAGTAACAAACCTATTATAATATATTTTCTCCTCTACTTCCATTGAGATGAAAGATCTCCTCTTGCAGTTGGTCGACTGTTTAAAAAATTTTGCATTGCTGTTGTACATTTATGTAAATTCGTCGTTGTTGCGAAATTCTCTTCGCAGAGATTATCTGTACCTAATTGTGTTAATTAAAAGTAATTTTTGAAATGATGACGTATGACCACTTAAATATCACAGGAATGTTCACACTGCAATACAACAAAGTTTTATTCATTCTCTGCGATTATTTTCTTACAAGAAGTTACTCTTACACGACAAACTTCAAACTGCTTTTGTAAATTATGTCAACGGTCAGTATGACTCCTCCAAAAAGCTCTGAAATTTGAGCTTAAAAGAAGATATGGTCTTTTCGCGTAATATTATGAGGAAGTGCAAGCAAGCCGCTTTTCAACACTTACAGCAGGCTGGCACAAATATCTGACCAGAAGCAACGATTGACATGATGAGGAAGCACTTCCTGAGATCCATTTGTGGGAGTTGCGCTAAATGGCGAGCTTAAGCAGAAATGCTCGGCATTTCCTTAATCAAGCATTATTCCCCAATTTCGCAACAGCGCACCTCGAACCATAGCGGAAGCAAGCCGTGCTCTTCTCACAGCCGGCTCGCTTAGAACTTCTCGTGCTTCCTATAGCATTAAACTAGAATCAGCACCTACGAACCACAATTAACTGCGACTTTTTCACCTTTTATGGTGAATGGGACTATTCCTCATTTTTACCACCTCAGTTTGCATGCCCATGGTTCACGTCACAAAAGGTCATCCCCTCGAGCATCTCCCGACTTTCGGAAAATTTTATAGGTCACTGTTTCTGATCAAATTTTGCTGGCTTTCATTTCTGAGCGAAATTTGAGATCCACTATTTTTGAGTTGTGGCTGCTAAGTAGAAAGCTGGCACAGTCCACTCTTTTGCATTGCAGAGTTGGGATTTTGGATTTAAATGGGTTGAAATGGCCTCATTTGAGTGATTCGGAAATGATGAACTTTTATTTTGACTGGAATGAGTACCAAGGGTGCATAAGTTTTGCCCTTTGAGGAGATTCTTCTTCTGAATTCCTAAAACTTCCGTTGTTTTCGTGTTTTTCATTTAAATGCTACTCATAAAGTCCACGTTTAAAAAGGCGTTCCCACCAAAAAGGTTAGAAGGGTTCTGATAGGTTGTCTCCCACGTACAGGAAGCGATCATGAACGGCTTATTTTATCTAAGTGGAAACGTGGAAAGTGCGCAATAGTGCGTTGTGTAGGAATTAAGGTTCGCACTAGATGAACCACAAAGTGAATCATCATCGTGTCACAACAATATGACAAATAACGAACGTCAGCAGCCGAATTAAAGCTTTTCCACAAGAGGATCATAATATTCGGAAGCAGATTCGTCAACACAGCGAACCCTTTGCATTAAGTTCTCTGCGATAATCAGCGATGGTCATTATGTGAAATCGACTACGAAATATGCCAGTCGATGCGATTTGAGCTAACCATAATGCTTCAACTGTACTGTGACTTCTAAGTGCAGAATTTTTTAGATCTCGATGTTACGAGTGCCTAATTTGCTGTATATGGTCAAAAATTCATTTTCCTCTTTTTTTCAGCACGGAATTTCCCTCTCATGGAGCAAGAAAAAGGTAATTGTTATGCTTGGCGTAAGATGGACACAGTTTCTCAAACGCTGGAGAACAGAACAAAAATTCTGATGCTGCACCTAACCTAGCCAATTTTTTTCTCTTATGGATAGACCGAGTCCGCACACCTCTGAAAACGATGTAAGAAAATGCCTCGATGTAGTGAAATGTTCAAAGTGCATATAAGGGAAAAAAACGATGACAGGCGGAAGAATAAATAACAGAAATAACAATAAAGGAAAAATGTGAAAACGCCCGTAAAAAATCCGAACATACAAACATCAGACATCTCGAGATTCAAAACGCATGAACGGTGAAAACCGAAATAGTGGAACCGAAGTCTATTCGATGATTGACGATATCGGCAAGAAGCAAGTTACAGCTTCTTAGATTATGGGGCGGGAAACTATGCAGAGTGCAACATTTTTTCGTGAGCTTGCACTGAAGTCGAAATAGGAGCTAAGTGAAACATTTTTAAGAATGAAACATCGTAAGAAAGACACAAAATTTTTTAACCGATATTCAAAGCAGACATCACTAGACCCTTGTGAAGCAAAATTGAAACAGATACTAAATTTGTCGAGTTTTGAGGAGTGAGTATAGGAGGGAACATCTTCTTTTCTCTCATTGCTGATGTTCACTTTCCCTAGAAATCATATGAAAAGCTATCGAAAACGAAAACACTATATCACTTAGTGTAGGTCAGAGGATTTTGATGAATAATAATAATTAGCAAAGGATTATTTCTGTACCTAATAGAAGAGAATTCGTGCTGCTCCAGAAAAAACTGCAATATTTGCAAATTTTCAAACTTCGGTAGTTGGTGTTTTCAAAAAAAAAGCTTTCCTTCCTTTCTTCTCCACGGACTGGCAGGAGATTTTCATAGAAATTTCTGAAAACCATAAGCGCTTTGGAAGTATGGGCTTACTGATGAATTCATTGGAAGCTGCTGTAGTCATAAATCTGCAATTATGAGACATCTGTCGCCTCTATTTTCAATAATCTGCGAAAAGCTTCATTATTTCAGCATTCTGCATAAGATCTTCGCATTATATATATATATATATATATATATATATATATATATATATATATATATATATATATATATATATATATATATATATATATATATATATATATATATATATATATATATATATATATATATATATATATATATATATATATATATATATATATACTGACGATGAGCGCTCACTCGTCATCAGAGTCCATCGCACATAAAAAGTCAGAATCTTTTCGATTCACACCCAGTATATTTTCTTTTTTTTGGATTACATATTTCACAACAGGCAAACCTCAGCATAACTTTTTATCACGTCTTCTACTTTGCAGAAGAAACTAAGTGAAATTATCAAAGGTTGATTTCTAGTGGAAAAATATCAAAATTTGCAAGGTGATTGCATCAGTTTAGCACCATTTGTTTAGAAAAAGTCAACTTCAGAAAGCTGCAGTCACATTCCGACAACAGTAATTGCAGTGAAAAAGAACTGCAGTCAAAGTAACAAAGCTTGACGCCTCTACTGAAGTACATTCTTAATTAGGCGCTAGAATTATAGCCTCTAAGCAAAGTCAGTTATGTTCTTATTTTTGCTCAGTTTCATGCTTTAGTAAGTGACCAAAAACTATATGTTAATATACTGAGGGCACTTTTTACTGCTGACAGTGCTATTCTTGTGGAAAAATGTAACATGATTTGGCTCAAGATGGAAACTTATAGGAGCGAAAATATATTAACTGAGGAGTTCTAGGAACGTGTGATGTGTTCAGATCGATGAAAAATGGATTTTTTAAGCAGTAGTCATTGTGCAGTTCAAATGGCAAATATCACAGGTATGCACTCTGACTAAGGGCAGTTATGTGCGCTTTTCGGTATCCCAGTGTCAAGTGTACTGCTACGTTCCTTGCAAACGAAGGGTAGTTTTCCGTCATTTGTTCTCGTCTGCTGAGCAACAAAACACGTCGAAAGATACATCTATGTTGTGATCTTTTTCCTTTCCTCTGAGAATCGCACACCTTTCCATTTAAGTTTGGCTAAATTGTTTCGGGCCTTTGCTCAGAGGCCTCATCAAAACTATGTTCTTAATTCCAGTTCTATATTATTTTTAATGACATCATTTCATGCAAAGGAGAGCAATTTCACTATTGCATCGGTTTCTGAGAGCCAGTATAAGGTACCCTTCACATAACAGCACCTGTCGTTTACCTTCAGCACAGAATACAGCGTTTTCCCTCATTTTCTGTTTGAAATTCTCTTGTGATCATAACTCAGTAACGATGCATTTACAAATATGTGATCAGTATACAATTCAGTTATAATTGCTGTAACCAGTATTTTTCATTTCTCATGTTCAGGAGGAAGCTAAGCCCTTGCGATTGCCTTGGTGCACATGTTCCGTTGCCTGACGCGAACTTCACTTATGAGTAAGATGGTCCGACCCAATCGGCCTGGTATCGCATAGTTCGGTTCCGCTGCGTTTGAAGCTTACTAGATGTCTATACAATTCTGTGGCCATTTCCATAACCACGTTTGTTTATTTGGCAACCAGTGAAGGAAACTACATTGTTTTCGCTAGCCAAAAAAAAGCCGTCAGTGATGCGGGTTGAGGCTTCGCGGTTGTAGCAACCCTTCAGTGATTACGATCTTTTTATACTGCTGACTTCAGCACTGTTTGAGATTTTAAACGGTTGTAGGATGATAGTTAAGGTGATGTTATGATCACTTGTTCTTTCATTGCTGGTATTATGTCGTGGACATGGGAAATGAGGAATCGATATCAAGTTTTTATCTCACTTTGTGTTACGAAGCTTCTAGTTTCACTAACCATATAAATCTGCATATTTATTCTTAACCGTTACTGAACAAATAGACTGAAACTAGAAATACTGCTAAAAATTTTCCAAACACCCTTCTTCCTGGTGACTATTTTTATGGGGTCCAGCCAAACGTCTGAATTCACTTGTTGCAGCTGCCCTGTTTCTTTCTTTTCTATACCGCTCAGCCACAGAGAAGCAAGTTAATCCCCCATAGCCTTCAAGAATGTGCTAAGCATTATGCACGATGGTGTATTTGGGAATCATGGCTGGTCTTTTCCTGCCGTGTTTAATTCTTGCACAAACACGTCTTGGCAACGTTATTCAACACCACCTTATTTGCACTGAAAGTTGATAATAATTGCACTACAACTGCAACACCTTATCAAAAACCATGCTGAATGGTGACTTGGCTAGGCAGCATGATTCGATCTTCAGGTATAACAGAGTTTGTGATTCATTTTTTCCAATAAACGGCACCAAGCTGAATACTTTAGCCAACGAACAATACAGGATCCATATTTTTAAAGCATTTCACAGAGGCTTCTCTGATTATCGCATCTTCTCTTTGAAACGGAAATGTTATATCAACATGATAAAATGTGATATATAATCTGTTACCGTTATTCTCTGCACGCACAACAATTTTTTTGCGAGAAATTATCTAAAATAAGAATATTACTCTGAATAAATCGCTGTCATGGAATCAACTAAGCATGAAGGCTGTTCTCTCTGAACTGAGGGCGGACAACGTTTCGTGCATAATCCTATAGAAACATGCATGTAACAAAGATCCTACCCTGGTAGACGTGTGGGATTCGAGCCTCAAAGATACGACTATCTGGGTGTTCTAAAACCACTCACGTAGTTGCTTAATGATTACTTAATGCAACCTGCCCCGTTCAACTGTCTGACTTCGATCTATGCATTTCAAACGCTGATGGTGAAAGGTGTAAGTTTATAATGTTTTGGGTCTTGGCCATCAAATCCTACGCATTGGAGTGGAATAAGCCAAAAAAATTATGCCAGCGGCATTGTTTAGGGCATCGGTCGGTTAGAGCATGTGACGCGGTCGAACGGTGTAGGTGTAGGCTATTGGCATTTCTGAGCAGAACATAGGTAGAGGATTATTGGGTGTGCTGAACCTTAGGCATTGCAGTCCAAAGAGAAGCTGTTGAATCGAATCTCTGGCAGACGTCAAAGGAATTGGAACTTTTTTGTCGACTTCACAAAAACTACTTTTATTGTTGGTCCAGGAAAATAATTTCGCGAACCGTGAAGCTCACTGAGTTTTTTGAAAGTAGAAAAAGCATTTTGAGGCGCTTTTTGTTTGCATATTACAAAAGGAACGTAATTGCGATCACTGAAACATCCGTTCGTTTCCCGACAAGCCTGTTCATCTTGTGGAACATCACTCCAGCAATGAACGAGGAAGTTCTCATTGTTAACGAGGAAGTATGAAATTTTTCGCCAAAAAATGTTAACCGCAGCACAAAAGTTCTCGGCAAAGAATTCTCGGAAACCTTCAACTTATAACACGTTGCATATCTGTCTGTCATCTCGTTTTGCAGTAGTGAAGAATCACTGGAACATTGTGAAACTCATACAAATTAATCACTGCTATTAGCAAACTAAAACACCAGAACACTGCCACTTGAAATCACTGACTGAGCGCAATACACTCCAAGTTCTGAACTTAAATTTTTTATTTTATAGCATGGTAATATTGAGGAACGCATGAGTACCTTGCATACATAAACGATGTATACGGTGAATGAAACAAGTTCCATTGAAGGGATACAATTCAAAAAAACGCCTCAACAACTGCTGCCGGCCAGCCGGTTTGATAAGCAACCTTTTCAAATAATTACCGCAAAGACTGACTGGCATGCAAAGAGACAGCTTTTTGATGTTTCCCACAACGCTCCGATGCTTTCTTTTCACCTTCTCCTCTTTAAAAAAATGTTGATGAGGTAATCATTCCATTATTGCACGGCATGTTGACGCTATTTACACGCTTTCATCATTATTGTACCCACCCTAAGTACTCATCGTTCTTGTCTTCGAATGACTGGCAATGCAATTATTGAATACAAAGGCGAATAGGATTTCCTTCAAGTATAGAAATTCAATTATGTATGGAAAACTTTCTTTGTATTTTTAGTGTGGAATAATCCCGATTAAATTTGAGGCTTTACTAGTCAACTCTTTGCGCAGCGCTCTGAATTGTAATGAACATGAAAATACTCTCCACGATATTTAAAGTCTCTATAACTTAACTTCAACTCGGCAACAGTTAACTGAAATATTTCAAGTCTGCTATATGCTCCTTTCTTGAACGATGTGAAGAATGGAATACAAAAAGACGAGAGCGGCACAAAAATATATTCCTTCGAATGGACCGTACAGTAATGCTGTTTCAGTATGTTAACAATGTTATGAATTGCGCCTTTGAAATATACGAATCTTATTCAAACTCCGTAAAAAATTTCTATGGTGGCACGGCTATTAAAACCAGCTTTTCATCGACCAATGTATCAAAAAACTTTGAACCGATTCGAAAAATGAAGGGGATAAGAATTATTTCTCGAGAAAATTATTTATCTCTATGAACCCCCACATTATTCCTCTGTCCACTTAAATATTTTAGGAGATTCACTGAGAGCGTAATAATATATTCCCTTCTTAATAAGGTGAATAATACCAGCGGATATGATTTTTTGCACTGGATGCTTGAAATGTTCGAAAAAAAAACATTTGCAACAATGGTGTTGTACGAGTTTTGCCATGAATTCGGAACTGATCGAATCGATGTCAGTTCAGTCAACCTTAGGTGTAGAATTGATATACTCTGCATAGGCAGAAACCAATTTGTCGATATCGGTCTTTCCAACACCGTTATTGAGCACAATTCGAATCCGTTTCTCGTCGATCGGCATCACCAATATTCCTCTCTCCTAAAATACACCCTTTAGTGGCTGACGTACAATTAGTCGATTGCCCAATTTGTCTACATACAATTTCAATAGCTAGTAACTATTCAGAAAAGCATTAAATAAGTGTGTTTGCTCAAATATGCACGATTCTGCCGAAATCGCCTTCTCAATGACATACCCAAGCATAAAATGTTAATATGCAAGTTTCCTGTAAAATCCTGCTGCGAAACCCATCACACACGTTATTACAGACTATAGTGCAATTTCAGCACACCGAAACGGCTGATGGCACTTTCGACAGAAACGAGTGTCATTGGAGCACGTTCTGCTAGATTTGGGTCCACCCCCTCCCCCCCCTCTTCGCCAAAAATAGAGCAAGGTTTTTAGGGAGGTGCATAAATCGCTTATTAGTGGTCACATCCAGTAAGAATCACTTCGTCTTCTGCCCGTATCACCAGCAGTATTAGCTGTGCGTGTAAAGTGAAATGATCAGCGAACATTAACTCACCTTGAGCATTTTTGCCATATCACCTGGACAAAACGGTGGCAGCACGGTCAGAAGAACCATATTTGTAGCCGACTTTGCAAAGAGAATATCGCTTTTGTCCCGAGGAGTAACTTCATTTAAAACTGCAATGTTAGAAACATTTGAAAAGAACGAATATAGTGAAGTGATGTCATTAACAAAATCATCTATAAGACGTCATCGATTTCAGTGCTGCTGAAAGCAAGATGCCCTCAAATAGGTTCCTCTTGCCTAAAAATAGACATGCTTAGGTGCTCCCTATACGTTCACTTCTTTCATAAAATAGGACTTACTATTAGTCAGAATAGAACGTTAAAGAGGAGGATGCGGTTGGAAAGATGAAGTCTTTGAACTGCATCTAGGTCAGCACCAACATCTCTCAACTCTCCCACATCGACTTCTGTCCCCTGCTTCACGTACCTCACACTGTCCCTCCTTCCATACACACATTCGAATGGTCCGCAATCAGGCTGCTTCTCTAGGCATCAGCCACTTTCGTAAAGTTGCTTAAATGTCCATTTCATCCTTTTCTGCAATCAAAAGTAGTAAGTCAAATCCTCCAAAAGAACAACTGCGAACAGATCCGCCTTACATTTGCACAAATATTGCGCATTGTGGTGATCGTTGCTCACCGTCGTAGAAGCATGTTCGAGTGCATAAATAGCCGCTGCAGCAAGAATACCCGCTTGACGCCAGCCTCCTCCTACCGACTTCCTATGCCGCCGACACCTCAACACCTCAGACTTCTAATAGTAACATCAATATTCTTACAGTTATTATATGCGAACATTAAATCGACCCTCTTCTATGCGAAAAGACACTTAAATCGTTAACTCCTTCACGCACATTTGATAAACTTGGCGATACTGCAACTAGTCAAAAGCCATAATGATAAGAGATGAGTCGCTTTCATCAATAGTTCAAACAATGGTACCGTAGCTAAAGCATTCGTCTTAGTCTATCGATCTGCAAAAACTATACTTGAAATGAATAATTCCATACAATGAGTCAGTTTTTAGCGATCATTTCTTTCGAATCAGTCTAAAGGCGGAAGTGTTACGTCTATCTGCACTGTATGTAAGTAGCCTCTAGCTACAGCGACTAAAATGATTATGAGTGCGCATAGTGACGTTTATTTATAAGTTTACTGGGTGATACCTGTGGATGAAATCGGCGTTGCCAACTATAATTGAGCCAATAGGTGCTCCAAGTCCCTGCAGTGCGTTTTTAATGCTTAGCGAAGACCAAAGTACTCTTCAATTTTTAAAGATGTTCGAGGGTGGTTTACTGAAAGGAGTCTATGAAACGGCAATCCTCAATGAAACATTCGGAAGCATAATTGCAACATTTTCCTTGCAAAATTGCAACAAAATTTTCTCACCGAAATGAATAAAGCTGGTCGTAGCACAGCGATACTCATAAGAAACAGCACTTCTAGATTAGTCCGCAAAATGCAGCTAAGTGCCAATAACATGAAGAAGAAACACTCGTATTAAAAAAAATGAGCCTAAAAGATTACATTCGAAACAATCTCTGAGAACGTGTTCCACAAATCTGGCCTTTTGCTCACGATGCAAACTTAGCTCCTTCCCAAGTTACCCCATAAGGCCAAATTTCATGGTCATTGCCTCATTGCAACAAAAGTTTAAAAGGTTTGAAAGGTGACAAAATGCCGATGCCCATGAACAAAAGTACTTCCAGATTTATCTCATATTAACATGCTTCGTAAGAATTAATATACTGCAGCGAAATTTAAGTGGGGGTGACATTTTTTGTAGTGTTCAAGATTGGAACTTCAATAACTTTCCCTAATTAGAGTTCTGGATCAAGGGGCCTGACCTCTACCCCCATCAGACTTTATGCAATAGATTAAGAGTAATAGTGCTATCACAATACTCGTGAAAGCTAAGATTTCAGCAAAATTTTCCGAAGGGTTTGCATTTTGTCTTCAGAAAGTCACGAGAGGAAAAGTTTTCCCGTTGAAGTTGAAATGTTCTTGAAGTTTCGCTACTGAGTGAAGACAATAGACGTTATCATGAAAGTTCTCAGAAACCAGTAGAGCAATCGGTCCTCTCTCCCCCAACGCGTTACAGAAAAATTGTCAAATGTGAGATTTAAATCTCAGAGCTTTAGAAAAGAGAGAACCGAAGAGGTCACGAAGCAACGGGTTGGAGAGCTGGAGGGAAGGACTTGATTTATTCGAAATGAGAGTGGATGCTTGCGTAAGCTTTATCTTAGTCGCCGCAGAAAAACATGAGTATAAATATGCGGATAGATGGGGAGAGAAATTTTCTTTGAATTTTTGCTTTTAATCTTTGAATTGCTTACTGCATTCACAAATACACTGTGTCTAGAATACGCATACAAGCTACTTATATGATGCGGAGTTTTTTGCGCTCATTATTTGTGCTCGTTAATGAGCAACTTTCACCGGTGGTGAGCATCATCATCTCATGAAAACACGAGGTCAAAAACCGAGGTAGTTCGATCGAGTCAGCGATCCGCATATTCACGTGAGCGATTGACAGTTTTTCCACTATATTTTGTCAGAGGTAAGAAAAGCATCGACAGCTCCTTGCAACCAACGAAAAAGAAAAGGGGAAATTTGAGGTCTTGTGTTAAGCACTTTGCGTAAAACAAAAAATTTGTTTTATAAAGGGTGCTAAGTTGTGCTCGTCTTTAATGTTATTATTTGTTTATCATTCACTACTTTTTGTTCTTTCTAGTAATTCTCTGTGATAAAGAAATCTTTCTGCCTTGTGGGCGAAGCGACTCCAATATCCTTTTGGTGCCGATTGTAAGGGAAGGAAACCTTTGAAAAGCACATTGTGACGCTGTCAGCCGGTTGAGCCAGTTCCGCGATGCTAACACCCAAGTCCACTGCCGCATTGTAAAATCGCGCACCATCGACATGAACCAACAAATTGTGCACATCAGCCAATTTTCGGATCTATAGAGCAGAAATTGAATAGTTTACATCGCACAGCCTCTATGAAAAGAAATGACGAGCTTGTGCAGTTGTTACATACCTTAAAAGTTTTCAGCATAGTTAACAAGCAGACTTCGCTACTGCACATTTCGACAAGCGTGAAACATGCCCCGAAGGGCTTTGCTCGAGACGCTTTATACATTAATAGAAATTTGTTCGAGAGATAGTGTTCTCATGGAGGCTCCCAAAGGGAAACTAATCCAGGAGCGCAATGAGCACTGATTAGACCTTACAATAACTACCCACGACTTAAGAGATGAAATTTTGCAATGAGGAATTCAAATAATTCCGCATGTTCATGTTTACGCATGTTTATATATATATATATATATATATATATATATATATATATATATATATATATATATATATATATATATATATATATATATATATATATATATATATATATATATATATATATATATATATATATATATATATATATATATATATATATATATATATATATATATATATATATATATATACGCAAGAAGATTTTATTCTGCTATTTTAAACGCATTCTTAGTGCATCCTACAATGAAATCCTAGACTGCTATGCATCACTTGAGCGATGCATTTTATTTATGATTTATGAATGACGTCACCTCTTTGAGGTATTCTAATGGTATGCTCTTTCCACCTGCGTAATTATGCGTGTTCTCTATGCAAATCACTCTTGTTCGTGGCATATGTATGTCATCGACACGTATCGCGAGCTCAATTTCGTCCAACGGAAGTGTGCCATCTGAAACAGTTAGGATTAGCTAGCAATTCTGAGGATATTTCATTCGAGCAACAACAATTCAGCCTATTGCTCACTGGCAACAAAGTGGTTATCCTCGCATTATGTTCGTTTATATATGTGTAAATCCACAGAATGACTCTATCGTAAGAAATGACATCTCTTCCGAGGATGATAACTTCAATTCTGACTGAGTCTGAGTTTCCACATGTGTTCTCTATGCAAACCACTCTTGTTCGTACTCAATCATAATTCCTTTCTTGCAAACGCTATCATTTCATTTTTTTTTTCCTTACGTCAAAGAAAAGCTCTCAAAAATCTACCATCTAGAACTGGGACGGTCGTTGCGGATACTCCTGCAAGTCGTGCGTAGTTGCCTTGCTCCCAGCGATGCAAATGAGACTAAAATAAGTTGCTTGTTACGCCATCGCTATGTTCGACTAGACTAGAAGAGTGCAGCATTCAGTATAAGCATGCTCTACAAAAACCATGCAAATGCAGCTAGAAAAAGTAACGATTTGTCGAAGCAATGAGCTCTTCCGGTCGAATTACCTCTTGCAGCAATTTGTAAATTTCCAAACAAGCAGATAGATATTCATTTTCAGCGTCATAAAATGCATTTGGAATGGCAAAATGTGTTTCACAACAACGTCACTTACTGTTCGTCCGACGATGATTTCGTCTCCGCGCTCAGTATGTGACATTATGGAAAGCAGATTACCCATAGTACCACTGGCGACGAACAAAGCGCTCTCTTTTCCAAAGAGCTCCGCGCATTTCCGCTCCAGTTCTGAAATTTTACAAGATAGGAGAGCTTCAAACAGCTCGAACAAACATGACACCACTTAAAAAATGCAAGAGAGCATTTAAATTAAGAGGCAATAATCTATTAAAATTTTGCACTCTTAGAGAACTTACCATTAACGGTTGGATCTTCTTCATAAACGTCATCTCCAACTAGAGCATCGAACATCGCTTGACGCATACCAGAACATGGCCTAAAATTTGAAGGAAATAAATGCAAAGTCATAGGAAGTACATAGATGGGGAAGCTACAGTAAAAAAAATGTAAAAGAAGTATCGAGTTCGACTGTGAAGATAAAACGATAAAAATTTAACAGCAGATTTTACGAGCTTTCGTGTCACTTCGCAATGTTATTTTCACAGGATATGATTTAAATTTTCTCAATCGAAGATAGTGAGTGACAGCTTTTCCGAAACGATCGATTTACTCACTCCAACTGATATGGGTGCAGCACGAAGCAGCAGGGATAGGGTTGCAGGTTAGTAATGTTGTCGGCATTTTTCGGAATACTCCTCACGCTATCGAAATGAATGCCCTCAGCGAATTTTTTACTTTATAATTTCAATGTCACTGATTATAGTTTATCAGTGAAGTGTAAGGCAGTCGTCGACTGCCTTTTTTATGCCATAATTATATGTATCAACTAAGTATTGCAGGTGAAGAATAACAACAAAAGCATATTCCCGTGAAAAAGTTTGCGTAATTTGCAGACTTCAAATATTGTATGAACTTTGAAATAAATCCTCCTTTCCAATAATCTCTTGCTCGAAAAAGGATTTGGAGAGGAGGAAATCACCACCGCTGCTTTCACTTCCCTACCCCTTCGCCCACTCCGCCCGTTCATTCTCGCACAACTCGGTATATGAGACGCACAGGAGAATATTTAGGGAGCCCGTACGCAACCGATAACTGATCACAATCGCAGCACTACACAGATTCATTGAAAATATCATCTTCAGAAGTTATTAAAATCTATTGCCGCCAAGTTAAACGGGAAATCGTCAGGTGATTTTCAGTAACGTATTAAAACAGTATCACTTACTTTGTAACCGTATCACTACGAAAATCAGCAAGTTTATCAGAGTTGAGGCTTTGCAGACAAGTCGAATACATGAGTAGGGAATTTCGAAGAAACAGATGCGAGCAACCGGAACGTGATGCTACGCGTAGAATGCACGCCAATCGCATCGAACTACAATTGCGTGCAAATATAGAACGCGCTGTAAAAATCGAATACGTGAGAACGGCAATAAGAACCGGGAAAGCGTCTTATCTATTTACTGAATAGCAGCAAACTTCCATTGAATAAGCACAAATTCCCATTTTATGGAATTTTATTTCTACCCGATAATCTAGTGCTATTCTGCCGCAATTCTTTTGCTTAGGTCAATACGTAAATATGAGATAGTTATTTTTTAACGTCGAAATCATCATGCAGAAAAACAGTGCAAGTTTCTACTGAAGTGAATTCTCATAGACAGATTCGAATAGCTTGCAGCTTATTCGTCTATGAGTTCTAGATATGTAAGAAATGCAGAGCTTCTAAGAAATCCTCTCTCTAGGAAGTGCGGAATTGTTTGCAAAGAACAACGACATCAGAAGTACGTTACTTTTAACTCTTTCAAGATATGATGAGGCCATCTTTGCGCCATATCGGGCAATACAATTTCTAACAAAAATATTTTCTCCAAGGCGAATACCGCTGACAAATGATGCCCTCACAACAACGAGTTCATGAAGTATCGACCACTACGATGCACCGATGAAAGTTTACCAAAAACGATTATAAAATGCTGTTCCGTGAATTATTATCTCTATTTATTGAGATCAAACCACCGATAATAAGGCATTTCGTCGCATAGCACTTTAGATCAGTAGTGATAAGATTTCAGCAGGAATACTAATGAACATAGCAGTGTATGATCTATTTGCACTCTTGTGAAGATCGGAGGCGTTCTTTTTTTGGAAATTTGTTTTTTAATGTGATTAGGAACTGTTTGTAAGAGTTGCTTCGCGTATTGCTTTATATAGTTATATTCATGACAACAAACTTCATATTATTATGGCCAGCATATCCGTCAATCGGCTGGCAAATCACTACCACCGCATTCTGACAGTTGCAGGGTTAGCTGACCGCTGGCTGTGCTTTGCAGCACAGCCTTCATATAGCAACTACCAGGGAGCGAATTCAGTCATCGCTGGCAAGTAAAAGCCGAAAGGCTTACACTAGCTGTGAAGAATCGTTTGTGGCCACCGTTAACGTCGTTTTATTAATATTATGACCGTTATTCTTTCTACCACTATTATTATTACTATTGTTAATTTTAACATATAAATTGAATTTAATGCTTTTATTGACGTTGTTACTAATAATTACTCTTCGTACTATTTTTATAATTATTGTAATTAGAATTGTTTGGTTGTTTACATCGGCAGCAATAGTATTATTGTGTCGTTTCGTTGTCCTCATTGTTATCATTGCTATACTCAGAGTGACTGCTAACATCATCATTTCTGTTTGAGCAACACAAAACTAGCTGACTGTAGCATAAAACATAACCAGTTTTTATCACCGCCGTTACCTTTACTGCTATTATTTTTTTGAACATTTGCACGCTTTTGACTGTAGCTAATATCCGAGAGACAACATCTCACACAAAAAATGAACTTCCTCTGATCGGAAACTGCATTCCTTTATGATAACAGCGTTGCGGCATGAGGAAATCATACTGTTGTCAAATTTGTGAACTCGCTGAACACATTTATTTATGACAGAATATTGCTGCATTAAACGAAAATTTTGAAGGTATTTCCCTGCAATACGTTTGCATCTTTTTTCAGCTCGCTCATTATATCACTGTTTCTGTTCTCATCATAATGGCTTCAATGCATCGACGTATGTTGAAATACCTGTGAGAACCTGGAAGCGGCCCGGAAATTATGACTACTATCAATAAAATTTATAAATTTGAAAATCAGCACGATACCCTTCCAGTGAAGCCGTAAAATATCAAAGTAAAAATTTTTGTGCTCCTCCTAACTTCCCACAAATTTACCTTACAATGGAATGTTATAGGAGCGATATATTTTATAAACGATCGGCCGAGTTGAAGTTGTTTTAAGGAAAGTTAGCGAATATGATAAGTGACTCGCTAAGAGTTCGAATTTCACTTCTATTTATCATCTCGTGAATAAACTGCAGATGAGGTTCCTTTATGAAATCGACATCTCCGTACATTTCAATGCACGTTTGAACGCTTTGCAATATTTCAAACCGTTCGGTCGATTTACCATGAATGGAGAAGTTTTTGAAAAGCTTTTTTTTTTCTTTTTTGCGTCAAGCGAGAAGTTCTGCGAAAGCGTGTGTCACGTCAGCTGATTGGCCACAGATTTTAACCATAATTTCACATATATTTTCTTGCGCTTCCGCATTTGTATTTGCATTTTCATCTCATTTACATTTGTAGAACACATCATGCCCGGCACCCTGCCTGCTGTCGCTACATCTTATCTAGTTGTTTATGTGAATGACTCACTACAGTTCAACTCAGGATCATTGAACCTAACCTACAAACATTCGCAGTTAAAACGTATCCCATGTCGTGACTTATACCACTTATGAAGATCTTTAAACACCTTCGAAGAGTATTAGAGATATTCAAAAATTTGCACGAGTTTTGCGCTTGGCTGCTTCATAGAAAGCAGTTCTTTTGTAAATGATATGTGCGAGTTGTCAGTTTGAATGTTTTATTCCAAAAATACGTTACTTGTCACTAATTTATGACAGCGGTGATTTACACCGGTCGGGTCCTCAGGCAAGTGAAAAATGTGCCAAAGGAGCACGCATCATATAATATGGAACAATAAATACTTGCAAAAATACAGCTACGCTCACTAGACCAACCACTCTCATAAAACATCAACAAAGAACGAAAACATTTCAATCATAACCGATTTATTGGCCTGTGTAAATCTTTCATAAACTATTCTTTTCTTCGATTAGTGGAAAAGAAAACACAAGCAGTCACAAAATTCGTTCAAACATTTTTAGTACCTGCAAATGGTTACAACGCTTTCGAGATTGATGGATCAGTTAGGAAGTTAGTATGGAAATCCATCATATGCTGCGCAGTATATCCGCTGCTCTCATCTCAGCGGTTCTTTGGTTGAAACAACTGGGAACACGGACACATACGCATATACATAAGTGGACGTGGGTTTGTATTTCGTGTTTTTTGAATGGGGAATGGCGAGAGCGTGAATCTCTCGTTTGAAAAAATTAATGTGTGCAATCGGACAGTTAAAAATTTGGGCACATTATCATGCTTGCTTTGTTACTTGTTGACAATGCAAGGAAATAGTTGGGCAGTGGGAAGATTTGCAGCATAAAACTCTCTGCCTCATTTCTCCGCTTGTTTCATTTCTTCTTTTGCAGTTTGGCTGGTAATGTGCATCCTCCTTGCAAATGACGCCAAAACAGTTCAGAAGGAAGACGAGCGATGCAGTTCTTTAGTGTTTTAAGTGAGAAAATGTTGCCCAATTCACCGTTCTTTCCAACCGTTTGCACTGTATCTTAGTGCATCAAAACAATATACGACCACTGTGCGCTGCAGTCTCGAACATTCTCAGTCAATGCGTCAACAGTTTTTATTAGATGTTGGCTGGAAATGTGGAATAAATCTTGCTGCGAATGCTCTTTTCTCCTTCGTGTTTTTCAAAGGCACGAAATTTTGCCTTAATTCGAAGAATACAGGTGAAGAAATTCTAATATATGCTGGTTTATGGGTAATAGGAGTAAGTACGCCATTAAGATGGTGCGTTTTTGTCTAGTATATATAGGCAAAGTATATGCAAGCATTTCGTGTAGCAATCCATCATGAAGACTATTTGAAGTTGAGTAATCAGTTGCGATGAAGGATAATAAAATCTGACATTTAAAGGATCAAGTGAAAGAAGACTAGAGCGATTGCGCATTCGTTGCAAACGTCCCGTGTGGCCGTTTGCTGCAATATCTGTTATCTTTTGCGTCAGTTAAAGGTGCAATAATAGTTGGAGCAGGATCGCCTGCAAATTTTCCTTTCTGGAAGGAGGGCGGGTAATGAGGGCGAGGCCTAGAATCCCTGTGTCATTACTGTGAAGGCGCATAAAACATTTCGAAGCTTTGATTCGTTCACTCTAGATAAAACACTCGAAGTCACATGCATATCAGTAGTTCGACAACATTCTCTGAAGGTTTGCTATTCGTTTTCATTGGTTATTAAAGGAAATCAAAGGAATCTGAACGAGGCTATCGAATCATCAAATCCATCCCGCCATATTTCAAATCTTGCATCAACTTTTTCTGTGCCAATCACCCCTATGCTTTGAACCGACTACTTTCATATTTTTTGCCTTTTCAATATATTCATAACTTTATGGGGGAATTTCTTATCGAATTTCAAACCTTACGATGTCAGGGTCGTGTTAAGCGAGAGAGCATCAGACGAGGAGAGCGCGAGAGGGAGAAACACTGGCGGCTTTCGTTGGACAAACGACGACGGTGGCAGAGTCAGACGACTAGAGCACGGGTCCAATTTCAGTTCAAAAAAGAGCCTCTCGATTTATTTAAATGCGAATTTTTTATGAAGTTTTCCAAGATGGGAAAGCAACTCACTCATATTAACACAATAGAGTGAAAGCTGACTGAAAAAAGACGCAAAAAAGGGATGTAGAATGATTGGAAATGGCTCATAAGTCATAGAACGCAGAGGACACGGCGTTTCTCTTATAGAAGGGAATAGTTGGCATCAACACACAGAGGTCTCCACACTCGCTGTGCTCAGCGAAATATATTGAACATTCGAAGTTCGCATATTCGTTGTGAATTTTCGCTGTGTTCCTCTCGTTCGATTTCAACCGAAATTCCATCGAATGGCTAAGCAAGTTGGTCTCTTCATTTACATCAATTTCCATTTTTCATTTCAATTTTCTTTAGTGATTTTTCAATGTCTTTTGGGTATTAAGTTTTGTTTGATTTCCACTGCGAGAAATATTATTTCCCTATGTGTTCACTGCTGAAGAATTTCATATTGGCATCGCTTTGATGCCATAAAATTATAATCTTTTCACCTGCGCGATTCAAGTAATGTATTTCCCTTATTTTCCCGAAAACAGTAGCATTCGATGTGGAAGTCCATTTGGAACTCCATAAAGCTGTTTTCAGTGAAGCATTTCAGTGTTGCGTATAACTGTACAACTCCCCTTATAAAAGTGATCACAGAGTTCATCACATTTGATAAACATTCGTAAACATTACAATAGCAACTTCTTGTATTGTTACATTTTGCGCCGCTTACATAGGAAAGCCCTTAGAACTCTTACGCAGTGTTTATGCATTCCCATTGGGCTCACTGTCGACTCATCTCTGAACGACATCACAGCACTCTCGTGCAAAATTCGTTATTCTTTTGGACAAGAATAAGTTTGTGAAATGCGATTTTTAAGAGCAAAGCAGAAATAAGAAGCTTTGAACGACTATCAGCGCCCGTGTTATTGTAACAAACGCTCATTATCACCTTTGCCAAAGCTTTCTTCGTACCTGTTGGCACTCCAAATTATCACTGCTCGGAGCATTTCTCAGAAAAAAACGCGATGCCAAATAACGCTTTTTCTTCTTCTTTTTTTGTTCTCCTATGTGAAATTGTTCTCTGTAGTCATCCAATGTCTAAACACCAGTGTAGTCTTCGAAAAAAAGGATTTTCATAGTTCCTCATCTCGGGCCGTGAAATCTACGATTGCTAAAACTTTCCCGAATACTTCCTATATATATATATATATATATATATATATATATATATATATATATATATATATATATATATATATATATATATATATATATATATATATATATATATATATATATATATATATATATATATATATATATATATATATATATATATATATATATATATATATATATATATATATATATATATATATATATATATATATATATATATATATATATATATATATATATATATATATATATATATATATATATATATATATAAATACAAACTATTTAAGCATACTGGAAGCTTTCAAATAAGAGCAGTGTTAGAACGAGAAGCTTCGTGCACGCAATATTATAAAAAACAAAAGTTTATTGCCGACAAACCCAGTCAAAAGCAGTACGGGAGTTTAGTCGACATAACATCATCGCGAAAGAGTGATAGAAATGTATTGGAAGTTTTTAGTGATCATAAATGACCACTGAAGGTTGTATTTAGGTAATGGAGTTATACGTTGATGGTGGAACTAAGATGAACTTCTGTGTCATTTACTAACTGCCTTCATTCCACCTTTTCACTTTTTAATGCTTACACACTAGACTAAAGCAAACGTATCTTGCATGCAATTGCAGAACTCTCTTCATTTGCTGTTAGCGCATCAGTCACCTGTGAAAACGAATTAAATTCGTTGAACTGATTCGGTTCTTTTCAGATGTAAATGCTGTAGAATCCATTAAATCGCTTTCTTTCAATTCCTATTTGCAATTGTCGGTAATGACGATAATCTCGTTTTCCTCTTCAAATTCACCGTTTTACTTCGGAGCTTTATTAGTTAGTGTTCTACTCGCAGGTGTTAATTTTTTTACTGCTGATATGGTAAGTCAATAAAGCAATGGATTATCAAACGTACAGACGAAACTTTCAGTTCTTTTTTGCATGTTTAAATTGCTCAAATTATTAGTGCACGTTGAAGAACGTGTTCATGAGTGCGTTTTGATCGTTCTATTCGGTGGTTATAACTATATCAGTTGCGTGACTAGTGCACTTTGCAGCTCACAAATGCCTACTTTTGTTTATGCATTACCATTTGCACTTTTTCGCTCAGAGTGCAAGTTTAAATGCTCAAGGATATTCAACAAAGGATCCATTTAAAGTGGTGATTTTCTAATAAAAGTAATGCTTCATAGAAGCAGCATGAGTGTGCCAAGCTTCGAAGTAATAGGCTGATAGGGCGGTGTGTGTGTGTTGCGACAAGGGCGCATCACAAAGCGTCGCGGTGAGGCGATGCTGGCGAATGTGTTGATGCTGTGCGTTGAGTGCCATGTGTGCGCAACGCAGCGACCACTAGGCCCGCATCGCGTCTGCGATCGTTGTGTGCGTTGCGTTCCACTCTATTCCTCTTGTCGTCAAGCGATCGCATCGAAACGAGTGTCGGGTAGCGACTGGGGATAGCGAAGAGATGAGCGACTGCGTTCGCGCGTTTATTTCGATGCGTTGCTGCGGCCTGCCACTCTCTTGCTCCAATTTCACCTAACCCCTCCAAAACGACCACCCACAACGTTGATTTGCACTCCGAGGAGTCTAACTTCCGTAGCGTTACAAGCCTAGCTTCGACACTTGCATCCTTTGCTTCTCAAAGCAATACAAGTAAACCTCGAGCAATTTCCCGAGAAAGGGCATAAGTGGTAATTGATAGTTTTGTTATGTCGCCAACGAAAGTGCACTGCAGACATTCGCTTCCCCTCCCCTCACCAGTCCACATTCAAGAGGTAAAGGTGCCAGGGCATGATAACTTTAGGTTCTGTGATATTATTTCTTCTGCTGAAACGAGGAACTTTAACAGAAGGGAGAAGACGATGGAACGAAACATGATTTGAACCACAGGAAAAGCTGACACATACGAAAACAGAAAGTGCAATAAAGCAGCATTCATGGAGGAATCTTGGAAAACAAATATAAAAGTAGCATGGATAAACAGGGTTCCGTAAAAGAGAAGAACTACACTGTATCCTGAAGTCTTTGTTGCAAAACAGGTGTCGAAGATCGTCAAAAGTTCTGACACAATATGCATTCCTGCATTCCGCTTGTGGCCGACCAGTTTCAGAAGTTGCTAACAAAAAATAAAACGTGTGGTGCAATGATGTTGTTTGGCCACTCGTATAAATCTTCTGCTAAAATTCTTTTGATTTCAAACATAAAATGAAAATCTGATTGGCATAAAATGTGGTCAGATTTTATTGCCCGCATTTGGGTTCCTTTAGTTGCCTGCAACTGTTCCCAAATTTGATGCGTTAGCGTGAAATATAATAAAGAAGGTCATCCTGTAGTGTACTTAACATCCACAGATTTTCGGGGTCCAGCTTCAGTTCTTTACGAATGGAAATTGCCGGAAAAAACGGACTTCCCGACACATGTCTATGTGCAGCCATCGTGTTGACATACTGTTCTCCCACAAGGTTAACTTGCATAAAAGCGCGCAAAAACAGTTTTATGAGCAGTTTTATGCTTAAATGTCTTGAAATATGAAGGATGTAGGCCTTCGGCTTTAAAGGTGGTTCATTTCGATAGCCATAAACTGAAAGAAGCGATGTCGAGAAAACGAATCCAGGAGCTGCATCCACACCGTTTGGATTATTAATCCGCTCAAGTAACGACATGTTTCTCCTCCCAACCACGAGCATTTGAGTGGCATCGTTTAGTGAGTGCATGTATGATTGTTTTGAATTTAGTCAACCCTTTTGAAAATAAGCATTAGCAGTATCAGCGATTTACAGATTTTTTTTACAGAGCGAAAAAGGAAAATCAGTAGAAAGTGCGGTGAAGTTTCACAGTAACCTCCTTCATTGATGATGTCATCAGCTTTGTGAATGCGGAATTTCTATGCCCGGAAACGAATACAGCGTAGAACGGCAATCTGGTTATTGCACGTAGGTGCCGCTGCATTTGCATCTGCCGCGAATGTCACGGCGAACGAAGAATGAAAAGAGGTTTCACCACGCTAATACAGCACTCTAATATACTGCTATAGTTCCATCCTTCTAAATCCCTTTCTACTTTGCTTAGTCGTAGGAAAAGTTCGCGGTGCAACTATCTTTACCCTCACTCACTAAGATGGCAAAATAAGTTAATTACTACTGAGGCCACAGTTATAGTCTGTAAGGCTACAATAAAATGACTTCAGTCCAAAATCGCATAAAAAGCATATTTAGTTCTACGGTATGACGTGTGCTATATTTTCTTAGCGTTTTGATGAATGTTTTCATGTTCTTTATTGGTGAGCATTCAGAGTGCTAAAAAAGGCATCAGCAAGAAAGCAAAGGACCCTAATGCACCAAAACGTGCCATGTCCGCATTCTTCTTTTGGATGCAAGAAAATCGCGATCGTCTCAAGAAGCCAGGAATGGGTGTAGCTGATGTCGCAAAAGCTGCTGGCGCCGAATGGGCGAAACTATCCGACAAGTCGGTAGGCGTCTAAATTTCTATACCGTTCCTTATTGATCACTCGAAATAACTGAAACTGGGCATCATACAATTATTTTACAGCATGGTTTTAAACTATGCTTTTATTTTCTCGGGAACTTATCATTCCTTTTAAGCGTTTTATTCCTGTCAATAATGATCGCAGAGAAAGCTTTTCTAATATACTTGAACGATTGGCCATCAACATGGCTTTAAAACTTTGTTTCGCAATTAATAAATTCTGTCAAATTTTTGTTGACTGCTTTTTGATTCAGTTGCCGAATCTTATAGAAATGGGAGAAGAAGGCAGAAGAGGATAAGAAACGATACGAAAGGGATCTCGTCGCGTATAAAGAAGGCCTAAAGAACGCTGACTAAACGGCGCTGATTTTCACGATGTTCCATTTACATGTCGTTGGTGTTCAATCATTGTACATAGGGAATATGCACTAGCTGATTTGCTTATATTTTTCCATGGAATTTCCTTCTCTTTTCGTGGACGTTTTTGGAAGGTGATGCGGTCAGTTGCGAATTTACAAGGAGTACCGAAATCTTCATTTCTCGTTTAAACTGGTCGATCATCGTTTTTCACTTCTTTCTTATTATTTTTTCATCTTTCAGTGTCTAATAATGCAGCTCAAAATTGAAGATTCATTTGCCTAACAAATCTGTTCATGAGGAGGTTTCATCTTTTGCGCCATCAAAGTTTTACCTTCCCGTGGAATTGTGCGTAGATTCTCTAGAAAACGGAAAATGTTTTTGATGTTGCTATCCTCTCACATCACAGTGATGATCTCAATAAACACCGGCAGGTTATGGAAGCGGGACAAGCCTAAATTTGCTTTGGTGGGTTCCTTCGTCGTCTTCTGGTCTGCGATCTATGGCCGTTTTCACTGTCGCCTACATTTTTGTCTCCCCTAAGCTCTGCGGTGTGTCGAATCGAAACCTCTTACACTTGCATAATTCTCAGAGATGCCACCAGCCTGAGCGAAGGCCTTTCATTTTATGCTTCTTCTTACTTAACTGTTTTTGAAGTATCAGGGAATAGCAAACCACATTCAGAATAGAAATCCACTTTTTCTTATTATGGCAACGCAACTGTTGTCGTCTACTTTAAAGGTGCAGAAAGTAGCGGACAGTAAACATTGGACACTGATCTAATTTTGAGATTCGTTTTCATCATTGCATAACTCTTTGTATCTCGCTGCATTTTGAGAATCCTCTCCGATATTGAACTACAGTGAGATGCGATAACATACAATTCGGCTTTTCCATCTGCAGTAATGATACTCGTATGAATAATTTGGTGTTGTTTTGTGCGTCATAGTAATCAATAAACATTAATCGAAATGGTTGTCATTTATGCAAATAATATTCTCAGTGTTTAACAACAGCTTTAGGCTGGTGAAGTGGATTTTTTTCTTTTGGAAATTGAAGAATAGGCCATGAAACAACAGGTGATTGCATTTGTTTCGAATGGTGAAAGGTAGATATCGGTGGCAAGTGCTGCTTCGGAGACGAAAGGAAAGGACTGAGGGCGACCGTGGAGGCGAGGCTGTTGTCAACAACACTTGGAATTGTTGTTTATATTTCTTTGAATTTGGTTGGAAGATCTGCGAGAAATGAGTAAAACGAAACTTCGAAATCGTTTACGCTCTATAATAAATGAAGGTAATTTCGTGACGAAAAGTATGATTCGGCGAGGAAGTATGCGAAAAAGTATGAGACATATAAATGAATGTTGTGGATTGTGAGGCAGATGTGGAACTTTAGTTTGCAAAAAAAGCGCTCCAAATAATTTGGAGACGTTGCGCAAACCCAGAAAAAAAAACATGTCAGTTTCTCTATGCATTTAGTGACAGATCTTAGCGCTAAAACTAAATTTCGGTAAAATTTTATGCCAATATGGTAATCAAAAAGATTTCTTTCGATGCTGGAAATGAATCCAAGCTAAATGGGCCGTCCTCATATCCGTCTCTTCATTAGCACTCTACCCCACACCCTCCCCCCTCCATATCTTCACGGTCGATTTTGCATCCTTTTCAGAAAGCTGCGAAAACGAAAACTTAAAACTTTGCACTCAAAAACTCTTCATTAGCACAAAAGTTAAGCACCATTGGAGTATGAGCCTCGATCTCTAGTATCTCTCCCCCTACGCCTTGAATTGATGTACAGTGAGTCAATTGTTCGATGCTTTGGCGCACCGACTTTACAATATTAGCAAAAAATTTGGTGTCGGAGAACTAATTAGCAGCATCAAAGTGAACGTTTTTCCGAAGTGTCCCGCTTCATTGCTTTGCGATGTGAGGCCGTCCTCTCAACCCATTTTCGCCTCCAATATACAGCACGTTCTTTCAAGCGAACTGCATTAGCTTTTGTTGAATACTTGACTGTTACGAGTGTTTTTGAATGTTACGCGTGCTATATTATGAACAAGGGATATGGTGAATCTAATCAGTGAGAATATGGGTAAACTGTTCAAATCTTTTCATAGACGAGCTGCAAATGATAGACAGGCACCGGCAGTTACGCTGAACCTTAGAGGTACCCAACAAATATTTCGCATACGCGGAAATTCGAATGGCACTCAAAAACGACAATTATTGGTAGCACTGAACTCAGAAGACGTTGTCCTAAAGCTTAGGAATTTGGCGCTTACAATTTCCTATATGGACGACAAATGCTTTCACATTGTGTTTCGTACGTTATAGGCGCTTGCAGCTGAGCCCGCAGAAGGAGATCGCTATACGAATGCCATTATGAACTCACCTTTTTTTTTGCTGCGCTGCTACAAGCATGTTGCCTTTGGTTTATCAGTCAGGCTTAGGGCACTTTTCTTATTATACCAAAAGTAATATCCTGCTTTAGGGGACGCGACGTGCCCGAGTGGTTTCAGCAATTATTTTATCAGTAGCAGTGACCTTCACAGCTTTTGCTGTGGTGTTAGCATGACCATTACAGTTTTCATTTCGATAATTGTAATCCCACTGTGGTATAAGAGATGACAATTTTCTGAAGAAATGGAAACCATGCGGGCTGGATCACCTTACTCTTCACACATCAGGAAGGTTGCCAAATGATGATAGCTGCGGTAAGATTTAAAAAAAAAAAAACTCAAGGCTGGCGGTGTTTGGTGCCTCGCCCACTGATGTCAGTTTCATGAGCCACATTTCATTTAGCCCTTCGTGCATCTAATTTTGTGTGCTTCCCCATCATATCTAAGAAGCGCATATGTGCGTTTGATTCATCACCGCATAGCAGTGCCCTGCATCGCGTAGCAGCTGCCATCGCATATTCACATGTTTTTTCTTTGGCATTGTGCCTGCAACTTATATACCATTTTCGTTTCGCCGTTTCCTGTAATTTGCTTATTTAGGAAGCACGTCTACTGGTTTCAAGATATCCTATGGGGGCTTTGTTCTCCTTTATTCTATGCCAGCAATATAGTCAGCTGCACTTCCCTCATTCGATCGTATAGCAGTTTGGGCAGGTGAAGTGCTCAGGTCACTTTCTTTCTCATGCTTAGCCAACTCTCCTCTATATTCATTCATCACTTAGTGCTATCCGCGTTCGGTTGGAAGGAAATATGGGAAAAAAGAATGACCTTTCTTTATTGACACATTAAAATCTTTTAACAAATATAACTTGCTGTTTTGCGCTAATCAAGGGAAGCTTTCACCGAAGAACTCCTTTGAAAATGAGGGAAATAAATTGATGCTTAGTTAATTAAATTCCTAAATGCGTGTATTAGGTGCCGCAGTTTTCCACGGTAAAGAAACAAGCTCCTAACATTTGCAACTCGCTATTTTAAAATACAACTGCGAAGAAAAGTTTCTGGGAAGCAAAGCAACGTTGGCAAACTCCTAGGAGTCGCATATTTCGGTTTCAAATTCTCCAAAAATGCGGCCGCCTTGTTACAACACAAATGCATACAGCTTTCTAGTGTGGAGCCCCGTGAAGAACTAAAAATAAGAAAACCAGCAGCCATCCCGGAATTGATGCGGGGTGCCCAACTTTCAATCTTTCCGGTTTTTCTTGGAAACTTTAGAAAAGGAGCTTCCACACTTAGAATTCGCTCTCACACTCCACATTTGCACTCGCTTTGCTATAGCGCTGTATTGCGTCGTTTATTAAAAGTATACTGTGTGCGAAGGTGCGATTCTCATCATCGATTTTTTAAGCGGGTACTTCAAGCAGATCCTCACCTGGAATGAAAGCGGTTTTTACCTCGTAAATATGTTGAAGAATTAGCCGTATTAGAAGAAGATGTCTTCTCTTTGTTGACAATTTAATTGTGTGCTCCGTCTTCTCGGACTAATCAAATTCCATCCATGCGTTGCAGAACGCATAGAAGGAAAGAAGGGCACAACAAAACTGCAGGTTGTTGTCGCATCACTCTGCAATAACATCGGTGAAATCGAAGCGAGAGTGTTGTTTGATGTTAGCGATGTGGAATTTGCTAATGTTGTGTCGGAAAGCGCAACGAGCACACGCCTTGTTGCGTAGCTCGCCCGTCCCGATAAGTGCTGTTTGCAAACATTGCAATAAAATTTGATTGCAACTTTCCTCATTTCGTAACTGTTCGTCTTTTCGTTATAAGCGTAAGTTCGATTAAAGAATGATGCATGCCAAGCGCTCATTTTTGGCATTTCTTTGCATCAAGGACCTCTCATACTCGAAAATCGAGTATGTTTAAGGAGCTTCTTTCTGATTGTTTCGTCTGTTATTACGCAGAAAATTCTTTCGAAATTTAGTTATTTCCTTCGGAATAAAGGTATGTTAAAGATGTGAAAACATGAGCCACTCTCAGGTGATGCTAACTCTTTGCACTCCTCGCAGACGCTTTTAAGTGCGAGAAGTCTTTGGATTCTTCTAGCGCTTGAAAACCTAATTCTGATAGTCGCTGAAAAATAATTACGTTTTTTTAGCTTTTGGCAAATAAGAACTCGAGAAAACTTGCATCTTCTGCAAAAAAAAGCGATAACTCCTCCTCCTTTCCTAATTCGGCGATGAAATGTGAGGAGCGAAAAAGGTGGAAAGCAGCACATACGGACGGTACCCGTAAGAAATCAAATGGGTTTATTGATCGGTTCTCTAATGGTGTTTGCAGATCGCCGGTGCATATCATATGCGCCTTGCTGCTTCTACGAATTCTCTGTCATGGTACACAATACACAACACATGGGCGTTGCTGAGCATCCGCCGTCGAAATGTTGCACGAGACGAATGCCTAATATGTTTCTTTCTTTGTTTCTCCTCCAGAAAGAGATCTTTCCTTGCCAGTACAGCGTCCCGATGTTTCTAAACGACGGATCTATCTTTATCGATGTTCAACTAACCTAATTCCCAATGTTCATTTGTTTATGAGGAAATGAAACACATTGTTTCATGGCAATAAAATAGCCGATGTTGATCATAACCTGATGGTATTCTTACCCTGAGGAAATGTTGATAAGAATCGCGCAGATAAGCTCATATCGGTGGTCATATTTTACCTAGGAAATAAGGACCTTTTCACTTTTTCCTTTAGTACTGAAACATAACGTGAAATTCGTACTTCGCACTGCCTACTACTTGCCCTTTTCTTTGATAAGAACGACTCACTCCTCCCACATTGCTTCCTCATCCCCCGAAAACTATGAGAAGTTTAGAAAACTTGCATCTGCAAGAGTTATATTTGCGGTCATAGAACTGCTGCCTTGCAGCTAGTGCACAATCCCCAACCTATCCCCTCTTCCACCCTCCCCCTTTTTTTTCAAAACTGTGTGGTGGGGAGAATCGTCTATGGGCAGAGAGATCCCTATTTCTGGTTGGGAAACTTGAGGTCCGCATTTATTTCAGAAGTCTCTAAAATAGATGGAGGAAAACAGCAGTCGACGTTGGCCGTCTCTCTTAATTTCAACTCTTTTTAGTTTTAAAACAGTGACTTCTGATTTGCTGTTCGTTACTAAGTGTTGCACCCGGCCACCATACAAAAATTTCTCGCGATCAACCTTTCCTCTCCGATTTGAAGTTATAAACTTTTTGCGCAAGTATAACGTGCAAGACATAAACGTTCATGATTCAATTAGAATTAGATAGTGAGTGTAGGTGCAGCCGTCTGCTTCAAATATTTACTCTCAACTGTGAGCACAGCGCTTTTCAACTAATGACACCCACTGCTCATGCTAATCAAATAGCACGTACGACATCTGCTGGCTTCTTGTCATCGCAGTATCCATGCGAGCTATTCTAGGCTATATTATACCGGAGAAAGCTGATTCTGTCTTGCATCAAATCCACTGAACTCTGTTCATGTGTGGAACGGCCCTTGGCGAAGCAATTTGCCAAAGTGCTACTACAGTGGCAAATGAGCGTATGGATGGTCAGGTTGCTAGCTAGGAACTTAACATTCCTCATATCGTTCGCGATTCAACGTATACATCATTTCCACAGCAGTTGTTTGACACTAGCTGATCTGCGGGAGATGTTTTTTTCCAGCTTTTCCACAGCAGTTTACCGATCAAGTCGGGGAAGGGGAATATGGAAAGAGTCGATTTCGCGATCGCGGGAGGCGAGAAAGGCGAAGGGCAGTTTTAAGTGCCGATCTGCAGTCAGACGATGACCATCTACTGATCCCGCACACTCTCTCATCTTTCAAGCCGCGACTGCACCAAAGCATCGAGATTTACCGCTTTTTCAGGCAGAAGATTTTTTCCATTCTTTTGTTTATATTCGATCGCTGAAACATAGATACGGGGGCGTGAAAAATAACTGATGTGAACAACTTTGAAACAAGTACAGTCTCTGTATCGCCTGTGTAAATGTTATTCTGTTGCGTTAATTTGATTGTGGTTGTGCTGTTGAGTGGGCTGTTGAAAAAGGTTTACCGCGGAAGTGTTCCGTCGCTAAGTTGCTGAACAAAAAGAAATAACCTTGTGCTGAAGCTGCTCATTGAAAAGTGTAGCTAATGCGAACGAGACTCACTTGTGCACTGGCTGCTCTGATGGGGAAATGCTCTTTGCATAGCAGAGAGGTGAATATGCTCCAAGGACCGGATGCACCCAGCATCGCTAATTTTTTGTTCACCTTTCATTTCGGCTGTTCTCTGTTAGCGAACTCATATAAATGCGGCTATCGTTGAGCATCACTCAGCTTCTTCGCTTTTTGAAGCGCAATCTCTGCTGGTCGTTTATGCTTTTTAAAGTGCTGAAACTATATTAGTAGCTGGACGATAACATCAATACTCATATCTCATAATTTTTCAGCAAGCCGTTGCATTGATTTGGCTAGCTAACCTTACACGGCCTTTCTGCTTTTCTGAACTCTTTAATCGCCTTATGTGAATATGTAGATTTGCTGGTTATATGAGCTACAGCGTTCAGCGCACTTTGCGTATGAATCTTTTCTTCCCGATTAGAAATGTGTACTTGACTGGGGCAGCCTATCGCATCTCTATCGGGGAGTTCCGGCAGCTATAATCTATGATATAGCAGTTTTTTATCAATTGATATTTCTTGCATTATATGATATACTTGTATTGCAAAGGCATGTTTTCTTTCTTTTCACAGGTGCATAATACAATAATATAATCTTTTTCGTGTTCATTGGTTTCTTGAAACGTTCTTCGCGAATACAATTAAACTCAAACATTTTTCCCCTTCTTTTGCATTCCGCCTCGATTCATACTGGCTTTTCGTCTTTTTGAGCACTCGTTGTATGACAGAAATTTCCTGACTTTTTTTGCTACAATTTGCTATAAAATTACAGCAGACCTACTCTTTGTTTAGCTACCAGCAAAGGACGCTAAATGTCCTCTTGTTCCTAATGAAATGTTAGAAATGATAAGGCATCCAAAGCATCAATCGATATTTCTTCCACCGTTTCCGCCGAAAAAGGTCATGACTATCCAGTCTCCCTCCCCCTCTCCCACTCCCATTAGGGTGTTAGAACCCTGAACCCTGTGCGCCTCATTGAAAATAGCAGTAATGGCACAGTTAAAATTGGCAACACTTTTGCTAGTGAGAATATATATTAGCTTTGTGCTTTTATACCTTGTTTGTGTCAAGCCAGCAACAATTTCGCTACTAGATGTTGCATCCATATGGGCAACGCACTTCGTCTTGGTTCAATTAAAAAGCGATAGAGGGGATCACCTGAAATGTTCGCGAAGTTAGCTGAATCATGTGCTAGACGAGCATTGGAAATAATTGAAAACTTCAGAGGTTTTGACGACGATTCCTCTAAAAATTGCAAAAATTTCGACTCATTCGGCCCATTTTCTGACCAAGCTTATAGATCGCCAAAACTTGGTTCACAGGTGACTGAAAACAAGCCGTTTCTTGCATTATTAGCGTTTCATTGAATTAAAAATTAGTACTGACCAAGTTCCCTAATTAGTAAACCGCAATTTTCAGGCAAAAATGGTCTACCTTAGATTTCGAGCAGAAACTGTGGGTTGCGAAACTTGCCGAAAACTGGAAAAGGCACGCTCACATGTGATCCAGATGTATTGGACATTTGCATACGGGTACCGGGAAACACTGGTAAAAGTGACTGTCATGATTTAAATAGAAAGAAGAATTTTTTTGATTTAGTCAAGGCAAGCAATTCATGATCTTGGTTCAGTACATATTTATTCAACTTTTTTAAAATCTTTCGGTTGAAGAGTTTCTAGGTGGATTGGAGTGTTGGAGAGGATTCCGGTAAATTTAGCTTCGACCAAACTAAGTGCATGTTACTCGAGGCAAGCAATTTAGATGTATCAGCCGTTTTGATATTACAAACAGTTGAGTATGAACAGTAAGAGTTGGGCTTTTTTCTCGCCTAGTGCAGCCAGCTGCACAACGACGATCGTCCTTCGCCCCATCGTTTTGTTGTTGCGAAGCACTAACACTCTCTCTGAGACACCTCCCCGTTATGTGTTTGCTGTTAGCAGCAGAGCAGCTTAACATGTTATAACGGCTTGATATAATGTGCTTGCGAGCTGACAACGTTCACTGATTCATTTTTATAAAGTTTAAGGTCGGCTCACTCTTCAGATGTATATTTTCGAAGGCGTTTCTTTCATGGCAAGGATTTTCGTCTTATGTGTTGTATATCCATATATTTCCATTCGTTAAACCCAGCGCTTCTAACCCCTTCTATCCTCTGAGAAGTCGGCCCGTCTTACTATTCGGTAATGATTACATCGAAAACTTTTTAGCCATGCTTCTCACCTAATATTGTTCACTCTATAGTGAGTATACCACTATTGAATTTATAACAAAGCCTGAACTTATTTTCGTTGATTGCAAAGGAATTTCCCTCTTATCCAAATTTATTATGACACCTATGTCGTGATTTCCATCCAGAGTGAATTAACGAATTCTTGAGCATGAGCATTTCGCATTAAAACACCCCCTAATTAACTACGAACGAAAGCCATCATTTCCGCTTTCTAAAGGAATCTTTCTGTGTCGATTAAAATAAGAATACACAATAAAAATGAAACAGATCCTTTGCATTGCACTCCTCTTAGACGCCATTTGTGGCCTCTCCTTAATCGAATTCTTGAGCAATCACATATTACTAAGTACTGAAACGGTGAAGAGGACATACGAGAGAATCGTTCATTTGAAGCGATTCTCTCGTATGTCCTCTTCACCGTTTCAGTACTTAGTAAAAAAATATTTGGCTGGCTGAAGTACTTCTATATGTGCATTTTACTGAGAGAATTTAAAGTTGAAATAATTGAAGGTATTTGCTTTCGATTTTTGCTCGCCTGTAAAACTATTATTTTCCTAATTTTATGTCCACATCGCTTAAATAATTTCATCTTCTATACATCTTAAGTAAGTGAGACTATATGCGTACCGATTTATCGCCTGCGTATTTGGATATGCGTTACGCACGTGAAAAGTCGTTGCGGGTATAACTGCACCGTTTAACACTCTCAGAAGTGATCATTTGGTTATTAAACAAAATTTTATAAAGACTTCTGGAGCCAATTGCCCGAAATATGTGAGATCTTTCGCGGGATAAGCTTTCCTATAGATTGCTTTCCTAGACGAGAAAATACTATTTTGAAGTTGCTAAGCGGTGATCTCAAACCAGTCATGTTCCTTTCTATCGTTTTCGCTGTTATTTTCGTTCTCACCGCTCGTGTTTGTTCACTTTTTCTCGGCATTAACACAGCGACATAACGTTGTGTCTCAAATTCATTTTTGCCACATCAGCATAAGTGACGAGAAACACATCAACTCCTCGAAATTATCTCATTACGCTATGTTTTCCTAGCAAATCATTCTACATTAATAGGTGCCCCTTTTTACTCAACAATTCTTGAATTTTTAGCCCAACGAACAAGCAAGACGCGTATTTTTGCAATATGCATTCTATTGTATAGTGCCGATTTTTCGCAGTACTGCACACATTTTCTACTGCAGTTTTTGTGCAGTGCACTTTTTCATGGCAGAACATCAAACACCAATCAGTTTCGTGCATCCCCAACGTAATAAAATGGTGATCGTAGTGTACTGATATTTTCACTGATTTCACCACCGGTACCTATCTTCTATAACACATTCGGTTCTTTTCATCCGACCGATGTAAAATGAAAACGTGGTCGCTCATTAAAATGCGTGTGAGTTTTTAGACATCAAATGGCTGCAATTTTTTTTCGAAACTTGAATATCTATGGAGGAGATCATCCTGTGGTGCACTTGACACGACCAAATTTCTTAGCTCGAGCTTCAACGTTTTGAACAGGCACCAGCGCACACATCTACGACCACAGTGTTGTTGAAATGCGTTTCTCACATGGGAATTTGCATAAGTGCCTTAAAAGCGTGAAATTTATAACAATTTATGGTATAAATGAAAAGAAATAATGGGAGTTATGCAACAGTTTGGCCAACTATTAGAACTCCGGTTTTTGCTGCGTTTGAACCTCAAAGACAACGCTAGGTTGAGCTACCAAATTGGGGTCTTGAAGGTAAAGAAATCGATCGATAACGGACGCTGAACACATGAGAACGCGTGGTGGCATTCATGACTACGATGATGGTTGCGTTGCAAAGGTGAATGCAGTTCTCGTGAGCATACGGAGATCATCCATCCAACAACGTGCAACCGCCTTTCCTAAGCTTTACCGCTCGTCGATCTGTTGTTTGACCGTTTTGCATCTACCTTATTTGCATACGGTAGTGCATTTATTCACTATGATCCCCCACTAAGTGTTAGGTTTGGACCACCCACGTGTTGTCAAAACTGAAACGAACCATTACTTCACTGAGGCTCAAACACTCTAGGCAAAGGGAAGGCTCATCGTATTATCCCAACTTATATTATCCCAACTTATTAATCTCGTACCTTCACTTACATTAATGTCCTACCTGGAGCTTCTCGGTTTTTTTACTTGCAAAGTCGCATACTGTCGATGTTTTTTCCATTGTGTGCTGCTATATCGAAGCGCAGAACGCGCAAGGCTGCTGGCAGTGTTTCCGCAATAGGCAGCATTCGATACCTGCAAAGACGTTACTGGAAGGTATCTAACTGGCAGTCGTAATCGTGCAATGCCACAGCACATGCTGACCCCATGACAAGCACATATGTGCTCGTCTGATGTCTTATTTAAAAGAAGATTTTTGCTTACAAAGGCGCATCCTGTCGACATCTTGCTTTCAATGTTTGTCCGTCTGTCAGTCTGTTTGTTTGGCAAACCCAACTTTGAAGAGCCCGAGCTTGAGGTTATGAAGTATAGTGGCTACAACGTACACTCTTTGCTCACTTTGATCTATCAACATAGAAAAAACGTTGTAGCTATTTAAGGGAATCAAAAATTTGCATGTAATTTGCACCGGTCTGGTGACACAATTCTGCTAGAGCTTTGCATTAGCGGTCGTATCAACTGATATTTGAAGGCATTGGCTTTGTATAGTTATTTTTTGTCGGTAATTTACGAAGCCGGTTGGTTTGGTAAGCGGATTGTAAAAGCGCGTATCATGCAGTTTCGCTCTAGCGCGATTTTCTATTCAGTTGATGTGGCTTCAGCAGAACGTCGGTGAAGAAAAATTTATGAATAAATCTTAAAGGCACCGCCTGTGGCTTTTGAACTCTTTAGCACATTCTCGGGTAGCGAATATGGTGCTTTAGCCAGACAAAATTCTTGATCATCTTTGCTTTCTGCGCACTTTCGAAGCTATGCTTGCCTTTTTATTGCTCATTTTCTCTGCACGCTGAAATATAGGCGTCCTTGTGGATCTTGAAATGAATCACGAAAGGATATTGCAACTGCAAGAATTCAAGAAATTCTGCTTTATTGAGTAGTGAGAAATAAGTAAAATTATTCTAGAGTAATGTGCTATTAAAATTGCATCCTTGAAGCCGACCGGTTTGACAAATAATAAAAACTGCGCAGTGACGCGTTCATACTTCGATGGAATTCAATGCCCATAAGAATCCTCTGCAACAATTTCGCTTACTTTTCCTCTTGGCTTTCCATCCAATAATTTCATATGTGAATTCTCAGATATTTGCAACTGTTAATAACACCTCTCAAGTTCGATGGAATGACTTGAACATGGATATAGGAGATCGTTATCTGTGTAGATTCGCATTTCGTTACTTTATCGCGATTATTTGCGCTGCTGCATTTAGCACACGAAATAGACTCGAAATGCACTCGGAATAAAACCATACTGTGTCTTGAAAATTTAAGGTTAGTAAGGGAAGGAAGGAAATTTGTCACATAATGTGCATAAACACCACCGGAACTCAGGTACACGGTCGGGATTATTTCATCAGACACCTAGAATTGAAGGAGAGCGCAACATCACACCAGGAGAGGGGATTGCTCAACATCGAAATTTTTTCCCACATCTCTTTAACAATTTTTTTTGCGTTAATACAATAAGATGGCTGGCTGCCTGGCTGAGCGGCTGGCTGTTTGCGTGAATCGACGCCTTCGCTCCGCACCAACGGACTTGTGATGCTCGACGGCCGTATCGATTCGTTGCTGCTGCTGCAGGCGTGCTTTGCACTTCCGCACATTTTCTTGTGTTCACTCGTGCGATTTCAACTGCCTCTGCACTCAAACATTTTCGATCCGATTTTCACGGTGGTGTCGAAACTGTTTTGTTGCTTCTTCATCTTTCAATACATTTCGCATGGGAAATCGGAACTCGCCGGCTACATGCGTCCGCCCTACTGTGCACTTTATTCTTTCGCAACTCACCATATACAGTCGTTCGCTTTGCAGTCCACTTGAAAAAACGTTCGGCAGGAGGCTTCGTCCGCTGTTCTTACGACGTATTTTTGCGGAAAAACAAAAAGTTAAGGATTTTGCCGAATCGAGCTGCCTCAGTGGAACACCTAGGAATATTCTAAGTTTCTGTGAATAAAAAAGATTTTGTTGAGATGGGACATCGAAATAAAGTATCTCATAAAATAAAGGTACCTTACTGTTTCGTTACAAGCCTTCCAAACAATGATTCGCGGTTGTATTCGTTTCACTGTTTGTTTTGTTCGTGTTTCCCATTGGCTGGAAAGACCGACGATATTTGCAGTATCAGCGGCGCAAAAAAACGGCCCTCTATTCGAGTGAAAATTAATCCAAAAACGAGTGATTGACAACTTTAAATGCAGTTTCACCAGAAATCAAACATGTGCATACTCATTACACTAATCCCGTTGTAAGACAGTAGTTTGCATTTTTATAAGTTTTTTCCAATGTGAACAGTGCGTATTAATATATGGTGCATAAAAGCGAGTCTTCCCGTCATGCACGACTATGCCTTTCCATTGATCGTCATTGTATATTACATGCGTATGAAAAAAAAGCAGTTTTCCCAGAAATGCCTCATTTGCTATTTTCGAACCGAAGCAGACGCATTTACATGGTATCGCATTGCCGATCAGTCATTTGAATTGTTTGCAATTGTTTTTTCTTGATGACGTAGCAGACAAAGTGAAAGCACATTGCGTTATCGCTTCCGGCAGTAATATTGTCTGATGCTCGACCGTTTAGGTTTGTTTCAAGCTCTTTTGAAAATAACACTTTGTTGAAATAGTTCATGCGAATTCGAGTGGACAAAAAACGTGGCTATCCCGTTGGTCTTAAAGCCCTATGACGTCATTTCGAATGTGCTTGAAGCTTTCGTGCCCAAGTTTTTGCCCCTCCCCTACATCTCCAGTTTTGTGATAAGAAGCTAATTTTCGGTTGCAAATGATGTCTAAAGGAGCAAGTATATCGAGTGAGTCCTCTTCGTTCCATTTTTCTCAAACCTGCGAGGTTTTCACTTGAGGGTAATCTCCTTCGCAGTTGCCAACATACTTCGGTCGTTTATGGAATATTTGCAGCTTTCTGGGGTGTTGGTCTACTCTAGTTTGCCGAAACATGAAACAAAGAAAGTGTCCCGTGAAATACTTTTTTCTTTATCACCATCATCAGGATCGTTAAATTTCGTTAGCTTTTTAATCATCTTAATGAGTCTTTGTTAACGAACAATAACAATTCCAAAGGAATCGATTTGAGGGCGTTCCCGCAGAATTTTTCCTCTCGGCACCCAAAATAGGTAGGCGTTCCGCGCAAATTTAAGTGCAGCCTAGTGAAAATAACTTCCATTTTTGATGCGAAATTCTTGCGATGTTTATAGTGTTGGTGCAAAAGAAAACACTTGTTTGCAGTTGCTTACGAGCTAGCATTATGGCTGAGCGTTCGGCTGTTTTATTTGCAGCCGGCAGATGCTCAAATAGTGTTCCTCGACCGCAAACACGTGATCACCAAAATGGCCTTCAATATGCGCGTGCAGCCATCTTGCACAGTGATGAGCATCTTTGTCGAATGACTGTTTTCAAGTCATCATCGGTTTGCAAATTGACGCTTCTTTCATTTCCTAATAGGTTTACGGTGTTCGTGTTTTACCGACGAGAATCACTGTATATGTGAATGCGTTTTCGCATTACTTCGAGTGCACTTTTTCGTATATTTCGTCGTTATTCACGCTTCATCCACGTTGTGATTCGGAATTCGGCTTAATTTATGAATTTGATGCATTCATTTTTTTATAGTAACGCAGTCGTTTCTCCGACCACTGACTTTACGATTTACTCGAAAGGATTTCCGATAAATTTCCATTTTTCGACTTGAAAAGTCAATGCACACGATTTCATTTTTATCTGAATGCGAACTTCTGGAGTTCTTTTTACTCAATACTGTTACTGTTATTAACAACTTGGTGACAGTGGAGTTTTGTTATAGTGTCTAATTTTGTTTGGCTGTTTATTGGTGACATTACGGGAAAGCGTAGAGATAGTTTTAGAGTCTACGTGTAATGGAGAGGATGTGAGTTGTCAGCTGTAAGCATCGATCCTCTGCGGTGCACAGCCGTTCTGTCGACAACTGATCTGATGACGTCGAGTGCACGTATAACATTAGTTGTTTGTACAGTTGAAGGTCGTTGTCGATTGATGAGCTGTTCTTTTTTTCGAATCGCTTTCAGTTAGCGTTTCAAATCCGTTACCTTCAGATGTCCTACGACCGTCGTCGACCCCATTTGTTGTGTATTATTTGCCATAAAGTTGTAAACGAGCTTTGAGCGACTTTCATACTTTTTCAATTTAGATTTGATGCTAAGCTGTATATTATGTATGCAGATTGCAGCAGCTTTTTTGTTGTTTCCAAGTTGGAAATGGCAAAACGATATCGGAGTACACAGTAATGAGATGTTGGAGGATGGAGAGATTCATGCGATCAGGCCGCCTTTGAATAGGAAGAAGAAGAACAGTTATTAGATTTCAGCGAAATCTTCAGAAGTTTTCGCGTTCTGCCCTTATGCTACCTTCGTTAATGCAATTTCCACCTGCGCTTCCTTATAATTCGGATGATTTTCTCTTCACATCCACCCTGTCTCATCCGCAGCATCCCCACTCAGGGCATTTCAAGACTTTCAAGTTTAGTAATCTCGCCAGTCAGCTAGCATGCCTATTGCCATTGATTTTTACGGCATAGCTTTTTATCTTCCTCGGTCAGTCTCTTTCACAAATTCAGCCTTACTTGATCAACTGCTTCCTCCCTCCGCCCCCTCTTCCTCGCCCCCCCCCCCCCTCCCCTCTCATCTCCTCTCCGCATCCCCTTGCTGCGCAAAAAGCTAATAGTTTCATGGCGTTTCTTCACCAAATCTTTTTGCACGATTTCTGTTTCAGTATTAATTTGTCTACTCGTTCCGTCGAAATCTTCAGCCACTAAGTATTGTGCTATTAGTGCAAGTTGCTGAGCGATTCGCTGTTGCAATGCTCGAAGCGACTTTCACGTTCCTTTGTCGATTTTTTTCTTTGCACAACCAACCTTATTGATTTACTGCCGCCTTACATCTTTTTGTAAGTATCAGAGCAACTGCTGAGCATTTTTTTCTGGTAGGAAGTCACGTTGACAAAAATGTTGCGGAGGCCGCCTCCATGTGCTCTATGAAATTGAATTTCTCTGCTTACTTTGCTTATGCGGTAATCAATCCTAGATAACCTTTTGAATCGATGGAATTGTTTCAGCTGTAAATGATAGGTGGCTGATCATCATATGTGAGCCTAAAGTGAGTATTTTTTACAGGCTGGAGCTTTAAAAGGTTTGGCTCAAATCTAAGCGGTGATTTCGTTGGCTCATTGCATTTCATCTTTGTTGAACTGCATAAGAGCGAACTGTTTTGAGAAGTTTGACATATTTTATGAGGCTGTGAAAGCGTACCAATTTCTGAAATTCTTCCAAAAAATAGAACGTTACATCTGGTTTCTTTCTTGCAAGGTTGTCGAGATCCGCTATCCTTGGCCAATCCACTCGTTTGGGGCACAGCATAGTGGTATCGCTGAAGCACGTCAAAGTCTTTTTGTCTCCTGCGGTTTTAGACTTTCCCTTAAAAAGGTGTTTTGATGAGATCGATAACAATCCATTGATTCAATTACAGTTTTATTACTAATTGGTCGTTGAGTTCATTAGTGTTTTATTGATTTGCTAATTGATGAACGTCCCCTCATTCGTTTAAATTGATGAGAATAAGAGATGTTAATTTCAGTTGACTGGAAACGATTAGTTTCGTCTGAACGAAATTCGCTATCAAAACAAAACGAAGCAAATCGAAAGCAAAGAAGACGTCTGTCAGTAGTAACAGTCGGTGAAGGGCAGCAATGCGTTCAGTGAAGCAAGTAAAGAGGGCACATCGCATTCGTTCGCTCAAGAATGCAGCCGCATGCAAGCGCAATGCCTACCGTCGAAAGATGCAAGCCAAGCATAACTGGTGAGTGGAAATCACTGCAACAGCCTCAGGATCTCATGCAATAAAATGTGAAGACCGTAATGTCTGAAAGTTGCTTCATTTCGATGATACAAAATTGAACGCCCCAACTGCTGGCTGGATGTAGGATCGAGGCGTTTTCTTTTTTTCAACCGTCGCTATTGTTGCTGATGGCGACGAAGTGGCGCCTCTCTCTTAATAAAAACTTGATTTATGAAGTTGGTTGCAGTAATCATGCTCCAGAGTTGGCCTAATTTCAGCATTTGAAGTAATGCTTACGAATCATTTCTATTTTGTATGTATCCAGTACCCTCTTTTTTCGTTTTTTAAAGTGCACTTTTGGTTGATAGATTGAGGACTTCTTTGAAGAGGATTTTCCATACGCTTTCGAAGTTGTGGATGAATTTCGCCGAACATACAACATTGACGATTTTTTGTTCCCATAGGTGGCACGAATTAAGGGGATAAGCAAGGATCGGAAAATGACTAATACTAGATCGACAGATCAGCAACACGCATCACTCTTTTTGCTTTCGCCTAGATCGGATTATTCAAAAAACAAAAACAAAACAAAACAAAGCAAAAAAATAAAAATAGCTAAATGATGCCCGAACGTTTCAAACTAACTCATTTTTCCATTTTTTCATGGTGATTTTTTTTTCAGGCAAACTAACACAGTTTTTACTGGGTTTCGCCTACCGACGTAAGTACTTCCAATAATATGGTTTATCTTGGCATTTTTATTATCCCTGTGGTTATTGTTTCATAAAGTTTTCACGTTTTTGTGAAGACATAGTATTTGACTACTTCGGCAATCCTATGATTAAACGATCGTCGTTTTTGTAATTTCTCTGAAGCGACAAAAAAATGAACTGCTGTTTATTTTCATTTATTGCTATCATCTTTGTGTGCACAAATATGTCTCAAATTTCGGGCATCTGCTTAGGCTCAAGTGTGCCTAGAACCGCTCTTGTGAAATGTTATGAAGTGAGGTGAAGCCCAATTCGCTGATTCTAATAATAAATATTAAAAGGTATAATTGCAGACTTAATGCTCCGACGCCAGCGCCTCGCAAGACGAAGGAACCGAAGCAGGTATGTTGCCTCTTTGCGAAATATTTTTATCGGATGATTGTGAAATAGTGAATAACGAGCGGATTTTTGCAGCGAACTGCGGAAGAAATCGCCGAACGTCAACGAGCAAGAGAGCAAAAGCGGCTCGAGAAAGAGTTGGCCAAGCAAAAAGCATCGACATCTGCACTGCCGAAACCGAAAAAGATCAAGGTGCATTAATTTCGAATTGCCAATCGATGAGACTGGCAGCCACCTTTGTTTTTTGCGATGCATTCGCTTCGAAATCTTTCTCGTTCGCTGTTGTTTTAACTAGAACATCGAGCAGGGGCGGATTCTTCGTTTACTTCGTCTTATTGAGACGTCTGGGTGCTAGGTGGAAGCTGTCCGCGTTGCAACGTTTTGGCATTCCTGCTGGTGGATCTGGAGCAGAAGGGTTTCGGTTTTATACAGATTAATCTGGGTCTTTGCTACAACATCTGCCCATTTGTTTCCCTCCCCATCATCTTTTCTATCCCCCCAATCCTTCCCCGCGCTGCTAGGCCATACGTTTTTACTTCCGTCATTCATGTTGGGTGACTTATAAATCATCTCAACAGTTTATTATCAAGTGCTCGAAAATACGTCAAAGTGCTCAGTTTACAATTTTTAAAGTGCCATTTTGAATCGCATTGCATTTAACGAATCGAATCGCGTGTCGAGATGTTGATATTAGTAGCTTAGTTAGGGGCTCATTGTTACGTGTAATGAATGAATTGTGCATTATCCACTATTCAAAATCTCTTCCTCCCTCTTTGAGTTTCCAATCGTCCGCAACAGTTTCTCGCGCAATTTACTGCATTAAAAGCAGCCCGCTGAAAGATGACATTCTTGTGGGCTGCGTCGTTGTGTCCTCTATCAGTCCCACATTTAGAGATCTCTGCTATCAAATTCAAATAAGCCGTTTTCTAGCCCGTAAGCGGCTCAACTGATTCGGTCATTTTCTCATAAATTTTTGCGGAATATTCACCTTGGCTGTTGATTCATGAAAAAACTTTTAGACACTATCCGGCCTTGAGCATATTAATTGTTGAATGCTTTCAGAAAGAGAAGAGACTAATTGAAGAGTCTGTGGAGAAGAAGGCAGTGCAGCCGAAGCAACAAACGTCTAAAAAAGAAAAGATTAAGATCGAAGCCGAAGAAGTAGACGAGAAACGCCCACGGGTTGAGGTTTCTAGTGTACTTCACTCTTCTTATTTAAAGAAATTTGAAAATCAAATCTAACTGCTATTTCCCTTTCATTGATATCTTCAAAGGATTCCGCGTGTGGCTTCTGATTCGCATTTTTGCTTCTTGCATACATAATTAGAACATTCGGAGAACATTAAAGCAGCATCGATGAAAGCGATTGCTTTGACCTTAACCCCCAGTAGATAGAAGCCAGCAGTGATTTGAAGGGCAAAAAGTGGCTGTCGAACTATCAGAAAATATCACTAGCGTGAAAACTGGGCAAGAAGTTCTCACTACTTGCTGCGAGGACACTAAAAGCTTTTAGCGCATGTGACTTTTGCATCAGAATAATAAAAAATTTTTTATAGTTTTTGCCATTTCGCCTAGAAGACTCTCCGCCTGGTTTCCGTGAATGTCTTTCCTAAAAACTTGAATTTTAGCCAGAAAAGCGAAAAGGAACTGACAAAGAATCGAAGAACGATACAAAAGAGATCAGCGTGAAGATTGCAAAAGCCGAAAAGAAGGAGCCGAAAATTCCTACCAAGGAGTTGGAAGCGGAGAAGAGGGAGCCGAACGCTGAGATCAAAGAGAGGAAAGCTAAACAGCCGGCACCACCGGAATCTGAAGCTGACAGCAAGGAGAAAAAAAGTAAACAGCGTGCACCACGTGAGTCTGACGCTGACACCAAAGAGAAAAAAGCTAAACAGCGTGCACCGCCTGAACCTGACGCTGACACCAAGGAGAGAACTAAACAGCGTGCGCCGCCTGAACCTGAAACTGACACCAAAGAGAAAAAAGCTAAACAGCGTGCACCGCCTGAACTTGACGCTGACACCAAGGAGAGAACTAAACAGCGTGCGCCGCCTGAACCTGAAGCTGACACCAAAGAGAAAAAAGCTAAACAGCGTGCACCGCCTGAACCTGACGCTGACACCAAAGAGAAAAAAGCTAAACAGCGTGCACCGCCTGAACCTGACGCTGACACCAAGGAGAGAACTAAACAGCGTGCGCCGCCTGAACCTGACGCTGACACCAAAGAGAAAAAAGCTAAACAGCGTGCACCGCCTGAACCTGACGCTGACACCAAAGAGAAAAAAGCTAAACAGCGTGCGCCGCCTGAACCTGACGCTGACACCAAGGAGAGGACTAAACAGCGTGCGCCGCCTGAACCTGACGCTGACACCAAAGAGAAGGAAACTAAACATTCAGCACCACCTGAGTCTGGCGCTGACACCAAAGAGAGGAAAGCTAAACAGTCGGCACCACCTGAGTCTGTACCCATTAAGACAAAGAAGAAGGGTAAGAAAGGAGCAGAAATACCGATGGCCCAGCAACATCCCGTTATTGAAGAAGTGCAGCTAAAGGTAATCTCACTCATTTTACAATGCCTTCTGCCCTACTATATATTTGCTCGCGTTTACACACCTTTGAAAAACAGCAGATGTTGGTCGGTCAATGTTGCATGCACATCTACATGTCTCTGTATATTTACGCCTCTCAGATGCCTAAATGCGAGTTTCAGAAAATGAACGGCCACGAAGTTCATAGTCCGCTTAAATTTACCTTGCAAAAAAAATTGTGACAGCGTCAGTCACGATTCCGCGTTCATATGGGTGTTGTTGTGTGTCTGTCTGCATGTCTCTCTCTGCAGTGATTCAACCCGAGGAATCACCGAAGCTAGAGCTGAGGGATTTGATGAGTGTAATGTGCACTATATGTTAACTTCCTACACCCAATTTGAGCTTCAAGAGGAACTATAAACGTTTAGAGGTACCAGAAAACTTTTTTACCAGCAGGATTTTTATCCTCCACTGGTCAAAAGAAAAAGGAATATTTTGTGAAAGTTTTTTGCGAGGGTTCGATTCAGTCAAAATATAGAAATATCCTAACCCTCCTGGAACTTGTTGTTAGGGTAAGCAATGTGCAAAGGCGCAAATCGTGGCAGCTTCCACATCGCGGTCCCACCCGCTGCGTTTGCTACGTGGGATGTTGTGGACACTTGGCTTTAGTGTACGTATTCGCGTTTAGTTATCTAGGTTCAGAAGAAGTACGCACTGCCGTATGAGGTGCGCCAGAGATCTTGCTGGGGAGCGGATGCAAACATGTTGAGAGCCGTATGGTTTTGGCATTACATCATCATCTTGACATTTTCTTTCAATCCTGTCATTTATTCACTGCAGTGCTGAACTAGCATAAATTTTTTTCTGTAGGTCCGCACTTGAAATGCTCTTGGAATACTTATAGCTTGCACACTTTAGATAAAGCATTAAGTTAGTGAAGCATCCGCAGAGATAAAGTTGTTTACTAATGAGATGGCTGCGGAAATGGGACCACCACTTGTTCAAATTGAGCCTACTCTGGTGTGATCCTTAGTTTGCTCTCCACCGCACATTGTACGATCTGAGATGTGTTTCACGACGCGAATGAAATGCATTTGTTGCTTCGTATGTGCAATTAAGAATTTTCTGCATTTTGCTGCAGAGCTGGTTTTTGTTTTTGCAATGTCTTATACATTAATGCACATCAACTTCGTGCATGCTGGGATTCACCTCCATTTTTTCGTAATCAGTGGTTCATTTCAATTCCGCCTTTAACCCCGAAACTGCCAGTATAAAACACAAAGCCACAAAAATTTTCTCCTTCAGGCCGTCTGAGGAGATCGTGCATCTCGATTTTAAACTTAAACAACGGTTCGTTTACCGTCGTTACCGACGACCTTAAGAGGCACTAAGGTTTGAAAGGACTCACTCTTTTTCTTCCGCTTTCAGTCATTGTGTTTTCCACCAGAATCTGCTCAAATATGAGATCGGCTTGATGACATGCCACACGCAGTGTGACGACACGAAGTTTTCGCATCTTTTTGAAGTAGACGAAGTGTTTAGGCTGACTTTTACGTTGTTAGCAGATCTGAAGCATTAGCCGTAATATTGTAAAAGCACTTCCCAAGTGCAGAATTCATGCGCAGGCCCAATTCCGAGCACGCGTTTTAGAAAGCGGAGGATGCAGCACCATTTTCCTCAGCGCCTTCTGAGCACCAGCACGTCGATGAACATATGATGAAGGGTGTGCATGATGACGAAAAAGGCATCGAAGCACCTACAGCACTTGAATCCACCGAAGTCGCTGAACATCCGAAGGAGAATGTGGTGGACGAGAAAAAAGGCGATGAAGTGGCCGATGGCTCTGTAGTTGTCGATGCTGCGGTCAGTTTCACAGTCACGTTGCGTACCTTTTAAGCCAGCTGTCTGAACTACTCATTTGAAACGCATCAACCGTGCTACATGCCGCAGTAGCAGATTTCATTGTTGTCTAGAAACAAAAGTGTTACGTTGAGTTTGCGCATTCTGCAATCAATCATTTATTATTTGATGTATTCAGGCATCTTGACACGACACGTCATGATGAGGGAATCACAATTTTACTCTATGACGTTGGTATTTTCGCATGCATCTGTATTTTGAATGCTTCCACCACTCTGACGTTAAAACTCTCTCTTTCCTACTGCTTGAAAATGCACAGTTCGTAGAATTAGAAGCGGGATTACTAGCAGAAATTTCGAATCCAGACGATATTACTGCTAAAATTTTCCAAGCACCAATCCTTTATGTTGAAATAATTCTCATGTCCAGGATTATTTCAGAAAAAGGGGACAATATCAGATGGGTCGAGCCCAATAGCAGAAGAGGATGGCTTACCGCTGAATGATGCACCTGCTGCTCGCGATGATTTTAAGCCAGCCGAGGTGAGCATCAACCAATTACATTAAACCTTTGGAAGGAAACCTAGTCCAAATCAGTCACTGCAGTTGTTGTTTTGTTCGTGTGTTTCGCCCTTTGCCAATTTCTCTTATGCAGTTCCCATTGTATTTTTTCTAATATCGAACCACAACCGTTGCCAATTCAATTTCATTGAGCGAATTTTTGGCTTCTGCAGCGAGCCATTTGATACATTATCTGTTTCACTTTTTTGAGGAATATTCATTAGATAATTTGTTCATTATAGCGTTCTTGTGTGCTTTTGCATCAAAGTATTCTTTCTTTTCAGGAAATCAGATTTTTGGAGCTGTAGGAGGTGCGTAAGAAAGTGAAAAATCAGGGCCGTGGTCGCTTCTATTTGTTAATCTTCAGTTACTAAAGAGATCAGAGATTAAAAACAGTATATAGGTTGCGGCAATATTTCCGCTGAGCATCCTTTAGGTCTACGTGTTAATTTTTTAGTAATCTTGGGAGGTATGCTAACAAGAGGATGTTAAAGCAAAAGCTTTCAAGGAGATGCCGAGCTTCATCCATGATTCGAGCAAACATGGGCAAATCGTAAGCGAAGAAATGCCAGCGGTCGAAGAACCCACATTGGAGGAACAGCATCAGACGTTGGCAGCAGAAATCAATGTATGCTAAATGTTTGGAAATCGCCAGACAAATTAATCATCGATAACCGCCTTTCCAAAGAGTAGCAGCACTTTTTTGTGGTTAAAAAGATAAAAACTTATTGCATCAAAGGTTTTCATTTCTTAGAGGAGATTACTGAAAGTTTCTTAAAAATGGGTGCACTTGTTATATTAGTTTGATAACTGTTTAAAAAGTGACAGTTTGAAATGTTTCCAGCGTGCCTCATTGGATGAAAAACGTGAAGACGAACAGCATAATGAGCCACTCGAGTATGACGAACACATCGGTGATTCAAAAAGCAAGAAGCAGCGAAAGCACAAGGGACATCATCCGGAATCTGAAAGGCATGACGAGTTTCAACAACGAGATGAGGTAACTACCCTCTGCACCATAATATTAAAACTCATATATCGCTGAACTCCCTAAGCTTTCCCATCTGCTCCTGATTCGTTGCGTTTACACTGGTAATTATTCGCATTGTGGAAGCACTTCTTCCGAATCCGTTGTTCCGCTGCTTGTTTCAGTGGACTCTTTAAGAGCAAAGAAAATAAAGCTTTGTTTCTATGCATTTTGAGCTTGGAGTTTACTTTTGCTGCATTTATGATTGTCGTAGGTGAAGCATCTGATTGTTTTCTCTACTCAGCATGCACAAGCAGTCGATGAGGCAACAAAAGAAGTGGCAGGTGACACTTCAAAGAAGCACAAGAAGAAGAGAAATCGTAAGTCGGAAACGGAGCATCATATGCCTTCTCCCGATGAGGTTCAGTTTGTTGAGGTAAGAAAAATTGCAACGCTGCTTCGTCGCGTTTATAATATGCATACCAAGTTGAAGTTACTGTTACTTAACTTTGTGTTGCCTCCTTTTATGGCTTGCAGCTTCTTGCCTCGTTTCAAGATTGCGACCATGTTGAAATCGATGACTCATCCTTTGCCACGCAACACGTCGGTGGAATAAACATGAACAATGCTGTTGCAACATTGCTCGCTGGGTATATTTACGTGGATGTTTTCGAGAACTGAACCTGAAGGAAAACGTGAAGAATAGGAAGCACCAAAGGTTCACTAATCATACAACTTTATCTTCACTTGTTGCGCGGGAACTGTTAACAACTTTTCTATAAACGCAGTGATTTGGAAAGCTGCAGGGGGAATCGATTGAAAACGACGCAGACCAGGTAGAGGGAGGTGAATTCACAGCTGTGATCAGTCGTCGACACAAGAAAAAGGGTCGCTCACCCGAACTCGAAAACGCACATGAAGAGACGCATACCACCGAGGTCAGTCATCTCCTTGCCCTTCTCTTTCCCCTTGTCTGGTTTACCTTTCACTAAGGTCATTTGTCCCGGGACGAAACAACCGAAAATTCATCTTTTAAAATAACACCTATCAGTCACTAAGTCAAAGATATATGTGAATCAGTAAGCTGCATGGATGTTTGATATTTGCAGCACAGCCATGTTCATTGGGCTCGCATGTTTACTCCGTTGAATCAAAGAGTATGATTTGCTCGCATTTGCAACAATAAACAGGCATTGCAGAACTCTATACATTTACCATATATTTATGCAGCTTGCGAAAACACATGAACAATGTTGCATAATAACATTAGAAGAGAACAATAGATAACAATGCAATAGAGAAGTTATTTTTCTTAAATTGATTAGCGAAAAGTTGTTCTTTTCATAGGAAAAAAACGGTGTGCAATGCGTGGAAATGGTTTCGTCATAATGAGCGAGTAATGGGATTTGTAATAAGTTTCCCACAAAAATTGGTTGACTAGGAAAATACCACCGAAGCGAAACCTATTCGATGAATCTGGTGCATCTTAAATTTCCAGTATCTATTGTATCTATTGAGAAATCTGGATTTGAGAAGTTTCTTAAATTTCATTGAATCTGAAATTTCGATAGAGGCAGTATCTATTGAGAAAAACAATCTGGATTTGAGAAAACTTGGAATTCTTATCATGCTAGGATCTCAAGTGCATTCTTGATTACAGCCGCTGAGAGAGCTTTATGAAAATGTTGAGGAAATGCGCGGAGAAAATGGCAAATCAGTGGATGCGGTAAGTGTCTTCGTAAATCGTCGCATTCACCATAGCATGTAATCGCACCTTCACCTGCACTTTCGTTACCTTGCATGAACGAGACCACATTATGCACCGTCATATTGGCACCGAATTCGCTCCACTTTAAAAAACATAAATTATAGACGGCATTCGATGATGAACTTTTAGATTTGAGTCCATTTGTGATCCCGTTTACTTAGAAGTTCTGTTGACAGAACCTTAGCCTTAGGATTTCTATTATTCCATCTTGAAAAGTTGGTAATCTCAGTTTAGCTATTGTAATGGTCGTTTTAATCAAACAGATTGAGCAGCTGTCGGTGATTGTCGCAGAAGGAGAGCATATTCACGAAAACGAGGAACCATCGGGAGAGAACTTTCAGCGAAATAGTGACAGTGACGACAAACAGGACCACCAGAGAGTGGGTGTGGAAAGTGCTTACGATAGTCAGCAGAAGACAGGAGAATTAACGTCGCAGGAACGCGATGACACATATGAACAAGAATGTGTTGTTGAGCAAAAACAACCTCTTGAGGAATTTTTAACCCAGCAGCCTGTCCAAATTGTATCGCAGGAGAGAGGAAAAGAAACTAAAGAAACATCGCTAAAGGAACAAGCTATACAGCAACCGCTGCCAGAAGGACCAGATGTTGAAGCAGTGGAGCATGTGGGGCAGCAAAAGGTCGAGCAAACTGAGCAGCATTTCGAGATTGTCAAAACTCAAGCTGAGAAAGGGGAAGAACAACAACAACACGAATTGAATGAGCCATCCGAAGATCGCCCAGAGGGACACGAGCTACTCAAACATGAAGAAGATCATGGGGAACTATGCAACGAGAATGCTGAACAGTTTTCTGAGAAGGTCCCAGAAATAGAGCCAAATGAACGATTACAAGAACTAAAAGAACAACTAACGGGCCAAAGTGTTTTTGAGAAATCGCAAGAACCAGCTCTCTCAGCAGAACACATGCAGCGAGAACCACCACAACAACCTTTAACACCACAGTCTTACGATTTGTTCCCATATGAAGATGCAGCTGGGAAAAAACATGCGGTAAAAGAATTGACGCAGCATGAGCAAGGGTCGGAATATGCACATGCGGACATGGAACAAGAATTCCTAGAGCAGCTCTCAACAAAACAGTCAGATGAATCGAGACCAGAAGAGGGAGCAGAAGACCAGCAATACGAATCGGAACAATCAAAAGCGGAAGAACATGCCGTTCAGCAACCAGGAGAAGAATTGCACCTCGGAACAGAATTGCTAGGACAGGTCTCCAGAGAGGAGTCTTCTAAACTGATGGCGCAGAAAGAGGTAGAGCACGCGAGGCATATGCTACAAGAGCACACAGCAAGGGAGCATGCTACACAGAAAATACATGAAGGACAACCATATGCAGAACAGCTTTTTAATTTCGGACCAAAAGAGGGAAAAGGGGCGCAGCAGCACGAGCAGGAAAACCTGACTGCAGATAAACATACTGCGCAGCAACCATATGAAGAGCGGCCCATTTCTATGGAACACGTAGAACATGAACCGCCCGTAGATTTTGAATCCAATCCACAACAAGAAAAGCACGAGGAGCAACAAAAGCGGGAGAATCTGGCTGCCGAACAAAATATTACCGAAACGTCATGCGGAGAGCCGGAGCTTGTTCTCAGAGAACATGTGGAACATGAACTGCTTGAACAGCCATCTGCGGAGCACCCTTCTGAGTCCATTTCACGGGAAGGAAAAGAGGAGGAGCAACATAAGCTGGATGATTTGACTAACTATCAACACGTTACCGAAATACAAAATGAACGACCGGATCCCATTATCAAAGAACATGTTGAACATGAACTGCGCGAACAGCCATCTGCAGAACAGTCTTCCGGGCCAATGTCACAAGAAAAAGTGCAGGACAAGAAACGCGTGCCGGAGAAACTGACCGCAGATCAACATTATACTGAGAAACCATTTGAAGGGCCCGAGTATGTTCCAACAGAACATGTGAAATATGAGCTGTTGGAACAGCCATCCGCCAAAGAGCCTTCTGAATCCAAGCCAGAAAAAAGAGAACAGAGAGAGAGACAAGGGGATGAGGGATTGACGACTGATCAACACACTACCGAAAAGCCATATGAAAAGCCAGAGTCCGTTGCCATAGAACGTAAATTTTTTGAGCAGCCATCTTCAGAATCTTTTTCTGAATCCAAGCCAAAAGAGAGGAAATATAGGGAGCAGCACGAGTCGGAGAAATTGATGGCGGACGAGGAGATCGCCGAAATACAGTATAGAAAGTCCGAGCTCATTCCCACGGAACGTATGGAACATGAAATGTTTCAACAACCATCTTCGGAAGGATTTTTGCAGTTCAGGGAAGAAGAGAGGATACAGGAGGAACAGCAGTTGCCAGAGAAGTCGATCGCGGACCAATATATTGCCGGTGAGGCATATCGCGATCATGAGTACGTTGCAGCAGGACATGTGGAACGTGGTATGTTTGAACAGCCTTCTACCGAACAGCCTACTGAGCCTATAATACAAGGTGAGCAGAAGAAAGAGCAATATGGGGCAGACGAATTAACTGCGGATCAACATGTTGGCGAACGGGCATATGCAGAGCCCGAATACTTACCCACAGAAGATGTAAGACATGAAATGCTCGAAAAATGTTCTGTGTGGAAGTCAGAAGGGGGACAACAAGAGAAGCAACACGAGCCAGCGAAATCAGTTAGCGATCAACATATTGGCGAGAAGCCGTATGGAGAGCCAGAGCACGTTCCAACAAAATATGTGGAAAATGAACTGATCGAACGACCACATGCGGAACAGCATTCTGAATCCATACCGCAAGAGGAGAAGCAGGAACAGCAACACAGGCCAGAAGAGCTGGCCGCCGATCAAGATATTACAGAGAAGCCACGTGGAGAGTTAGAGTTAGAGTCTGTTCCTACAGAAAGTATAGAACGCAGTCCACTCGAACAGTCATCTGCAGAAGTTGCTGAGGATGTGATGCAAGAAGAACCGAAGGAGTTGCAACGCGCACCGGAAGAAATAATTGCACATCAGCGTGTCGCCGAAAGGCCATATGGAGAGCTGGAGTCTGTTCCTGCAGAACAAGTGGAACACGAAGAGCTCGAGCCATCTTCAGAACGGTCTCTTGAATCGAAACTGCAAAAGGGAGAGCAGACGGAGCAGTTAGGCCCAAACGAACTAGCGCCAGAGGAAATTATGGCTGAAAGACCACACGGAGAGCCGGCAGTTGTTCCCTCAGACAATGGAGAACATGAACTGCTTGAACCTCCTCCTGACTCCAAGCCAAAGGAGGAAATACAGGAAGAGCAGCATAGCCCGGTGGAATTGACTGCAGATCAGCACGTTGTCAAAGAGGCATATCCTGAGCCCGAGTCCATTCCCACAGAATATGTGGAGCATGAACTACTTGGACAATCATCTGCTGAGCAACCATCTGAGCCGAGCATAAAAGATGAACCGAAAGGGGAGCAACAGAGGCCGGTAGAATTGAGTGCAGATCAGCAATCTGTAGAGGAGCCATGTGAAAAGCCCGAATACTTTCCCACTGAAAATCTTGAACATGAGGTGGTTGAACAACCATCTGCAGAACAACCTTCTGAATCCATTCCACAGGGGAAAGAACAGGAGGAGCAATACAGGCCAGAGAAATTGGAGGCAGATCAAAACATTCCTCAGAAATCATATGGAGAGCTATTTGCTCCTGCAGAAGATGCAAAACACGAGCTCCCCGAGCAAATGATTCCGGAACAGCCTTGTGAGGCCTTGGTGCAAAAAAAACTGGAGGAGGAGCAATACAGGCTAGAGAAATCCACTACAGATCTTGGACAAACGTTTGCTGAACAACCTTCCGAGCCGATCATACAAGATGAACCGAAAGAGGAAGAGCAGGTGCCGATGGAATTGACTGCAGACCAACAATTTGCCGAGAGGCCACACGGAAAGCCCGAGTACGTTCCGACTGAAAGTCTGGAGCAGCCGTCTGCAGAACAGCTTTCTGATTCCAAATCACAGATGGAAGAACAGGAGGAGCAATATCAGCCAGAGGATGTAACCGGTTATGAACGTATTTCCGAAAAGCCGCATGAAGTGTCTCACTCTTTTCCTGCGGAAAGTACTGAAGAGGAGCTGCGTGAGCAGCATTCTCAGGAAAAAAATTCTTGGCCGACACCGGAGGGAGGTGTAGAGGAACGTGTTTCCGACAATGCACGTGTTCAGTCGGATTCAGTTCCCATGGAACATATGGAGCAGAATCCGCTGGAACAGCTCTCTTCGGATCAATCTGCTGAGATAAAGCCGCAGGAGGAAGAACAGAGGAAAGAGCAGGGGCCGGAGGAGTTGGCCGTAGATGAACATATTGCTGCGAAGCCGTATCAAGAGCAAGAGCTGTCCCCTGCAAAACAGATTGAAGAAGGACGACTCGAACGATCCGTTGCAATTGGGGAATCGGGTTTTGCTCCAGGAAGCCATTTGGAAGGGGTCCACGCACAACAGTTGTCTGATGAGCAATTTTCTGAGCCAGTTTCGCAGGAGAGAATAGAAGAAAGAGGGGAGAAGACTGAGGAAGTTGTGGAACCATCAGGTGGGATCATGGACGCTAAGGAAACCATATCCGACGGCGTTGCTGGTGTGGTCCTTGATGGAAAGTTGGATGACACGGCGGCGATTGAAGCTCGAGGCGGTGTACATGCAGTTGAAGAGTTAAAGGTATATTTAATCGTTCTTATCTAGGAATCTTTGATCTGTTATTGACTCTTCGCACTTTAGGTGGTGTGGAAAATGTTTTTTTTTTAATGTAACACGCATTGCGCTAGCTGAAAGACAGCGCTAGACGCATTTCGATATCAAACTATGGGCTCCTCATTGAAATTGCCCACCAAATTATAGTTTTGGCTTATTACTATACAAGAGCAGAACAAAATCTCGTAGTACTTGTGTTAAAGAGCTTGGGAAGGTTTTGTTCTTTGTTCTTCCGGTAATAAAAGAAAGTGGCTTATTTTGAATGGAGATGACTTGCAGTTTTATTGCGGCTGTTCAGTTTTGCACTTACGACAAAAAATCTGAAGAGGAATACGAACATCATCCCATCATATACATTTTATTGTGAGCTCTAAGAATTTGAAAACGATTTTCGGCGTTGCGCAGCGTTTGCAGTGGAAAGCAGTGTATAGGCGGCAAGAAGAAGGTACAATTCAGCAAAAGCTGACAGCTATGGATTTCTGCAGCGGTTTGGTCAGATGGCTGTTCTTATGAACGACTAACTGGTCGACTGGGGTTTTTCATGACTGATAGCAGTTCTGTTTTAACAGATCTTCGTGAATAAAGTTGGACATTTCGGTACTCGAGATGACATTAGAAACTATATGTCCTTTCCAAATTGAGCTGACAGGCCCACGTTTTAAAGAAATCACCGCTTCCCGATGTAGCAGTTCCCTTCTTGCGCTACCCCCTCTTTAGTTACATGCTACAGCATTTTTTCGAATTTTTTTTCCTTATCGCATGCCGATTGAACTAACTGGGGAGCAGAATTAACCCCCTGATTAGGATTTACTTAAGCTGTATGATGTTTAACTGAACGTGGTTTTTTTTTGAGTTGTGTAGGTCACTGTCAGGCTCTCACACTCGTTTTTTTTGGTTACTTTTGATGAGCTTTGGAATAATATAACCTTTATTCCAAATCAAGCATATGTAAGAAATTGTGATTTTGTTTACCAGAAAAGGAAGAGAATCAATGCTTTCAACGGCAGTGAAAGTATGATCGGGTAAACCGGGAATGCTTCGTAGCGTTATGTCGTTCGTTAGGACGTTCCATTGGAGCGAAACCATTTATCATCTTTGAAACACCTGTAATAATCTTCATTCGTGAGTCTTCTACTCGAGATCAATTAGTACGTCCTATATGCTGGCTTTCCGTAGTCAGCACACCAGTGTGCAACCGACAGTAGAAGGGAAGCGTAGAACTGAGTTGGAATTTAGCAAATATTAACTAAAGTAAAGCATCACCATTGTTGAATCCGCCCTTTCTTGTTGAAAATTGATAAATGCTATAGAGATTTATTTCGAACGGCTGCCGTTCGTATCAATGTGGAGCATTTAAGTTCGCAATATTTTATCACCAGTTCCATTTTGCCAGGCACAGTCGCACTTATTAATGCATCACTGTTCATTTTACTTTGCACATACCGCTTTTTTTCTTCAAATTGCTCTTTATTTTATGAATAAAGCATGACGCTAACACTTGCGAATTAAACGACCAGCACGCACTAGCCATCATATTCACCGGATGTGTTTTTCGTCATTTTGTTCTTCGGCTCTTTCAGTGTCTGACTAGTAATATGCTGCTTCCTAATTTCAGCTTTATTGGTTTAGATTGTTTCGAGAAATTTTATGGCTTCTTGAATTTGATAATTTTGTAAGAAGGGAGAGGAAGCACTATTTGAAGTATACGCTGCAGTCGAAGGACACATCCTTTTCTGACTTCAGTTTTTTTGTCTATTTGCTTTCGTTACTCCATCGGTGAAATCCAAGAAAGTTTCTTCTGTTTAAAAATATTTCCTTGCATACGATGGAGGTACATCCCGACTAACCTGTCGTTCTGTGGAATATGTGTTGGCAAATTTTACTAACCGAACATCTCAGCTTAGCCTTGACTGCTACTCTAGACGTGCTCGAAGTACTTGCCTCATCCTGCAGTTATCGTTTTTGCACTGCTGTAAAGTAGAAAAATCTTGGTCGAGCTATCGAAATCGGAAAGCCCGGAACTGTAGAACTGGATGCCTTCGTCCACTAAAAAATACCAGTAGAATATTTCCTGTCATTTGTTATGTATTAGGTGCTTTTAGACGGTCATCATAGATTGTTTGAAAAGGAGTTTTATTGTTTTTTGCAAGTTTTCGTTGAGTTTTGTTTGCATTTGAGTTGCAAAGGGTGAATGCAAATTTGAGTTATGTGTCACAGAAGGATGCACTAAAAACGCACTTGTAGAGTTCTGTTGAAGCATGAGAAAAACCGCCGAAATATTACGACTTCGCCTTCTCTTGTTCAAATTCCTATGTAAATTTAGCGGCATGTAGAGTAGGTGCATTTTCAAATCATGCTTCCCTATAAATTATACCCACGATTCAAATTATTAACTGCACAAAAACAACTAGCTGTTAGCTGCTTTATGTTAGTCAGTTAGTTTCTTAATGCTGCCCGACATCGATAATCTGAGGGATATTGTTCCCTGGTTTGCCAGTGAGATTGTAGAGTGTAAGGATACTTTTCTTCTATGGAAAAAGATCAATATAAAGAAGAATGATATGCACCAGTAGACGTTTGGTTAGCTGAGAGCGAAGTAATGACCGCTATGGTCTTTGCGATCAAAGTGGGAGGTTTTACTTTCACAGTCTCATTTTCCCATTCTCAGTGTTTTCGTATTTAGTTAAATTTTAACTGCTTTTTTGATAAAAACCTTCGAAAAAAATCTATTCTTAGTTGCTCTTCGGGGATGTTTTCGTTTTAAACCCATTTCAAACGTTTTATGCTATGATTCATCCGATCTGCTATTATGAAGTCAAACTTTTCGCTGTAAAAAACTTGGTAAAATCGCTCGGTATCCGGCATGGAAGGAACCAAGGTAAGAAACAGAGTGCCTCACACTATCGGTCGTGTAACAACTATGCCAGAGAAACCGAGCAATTCCTCTAAAGTACAAGAAGGTGCCTTCTCGAGGTTCACTTCTAAAAGCTTGTCTTTTTGATGAAATCATTCACAGTTCCGAGGCGAATTATGTCTGCCATACGAACCTTGCAAAAGAAATTGGCTGACCGCTTTGTGAAAGTGTAATTTTGTTGCAGAAATCAGTGTTTTCCTCACTTCAATCGAACTGATCTTATTTTCAGATTATAAAATCTTGTAAGTTGATTGATAATTTTGTTGCAAAGTTCTCACTCTATGATTCTAAAGGTATTTTCGTTTAGAAGACTATTCCGCCAGCAGCAACGATCGAAGCTTCTAAGGAAATAGTTGAAGAGGTACATAACATAGTTTGCACAATAGTGTTTATGGTTTTTATTTGCCTTCGTTCACCACCGAAGAATTTATGCTGACATTTGTTCTCTTCAAAAAGTGTAATTGAGTGCCATCGTGTGGTCACAAAACTTCGTGCTTATGTTCATTGGGGAAGTGTTTAGTGCTGATTTGTATTCATTGCTGTTTTCCACTAGCATCCTCTTTCACGTTGAGGCACTTTGTGTATTGTTTTCGCAGAACAAAATTTAGAACAACTTCCGGCCTCTAGTGCTAGAAACTTGCTCGATGAACGTTGCATTTCAAGCCGTCGACTGTTTAGGTTATACCACCACCGACTGTTCTGCAAAGATGCCCGTGTGAGGGGCCAAATAAGGAGCAACATACGCATAAAACAACTGAGGTAATTACAATTGGCGATGTACCTAGCGATGATCAGGGTATGGTTTTCTCGTCTCAATTTGGTTAAGTTTTCTAGAAGTTCATGAACGGAAAGTTATTTATTCCAATAGTATTTATTCTGTCCGTACCGAAAGTAATTCTTATAGTTTCATGTCTTCATTAACACCTCAGTTCTTTGGAAATCGCGACAGAAACTGCAGATTGCCTGATAATAGTGCCACATTTTAGAATCTCTGCCACTTCTTTGTCTTGATGAGAGCTTTATGATTTGAATAAACATAGCTTTATTCCTTTCATTGGCTTTACTTTTTTGGTTCACTGGATCAGTTAAATCGATTAGCAGCGTAGATTAATAACAATGGCAGCAAAAAATTTCTGAATTTCGTAGTTTCATAGGGGGCAGATTTAAGAGGTAATGGGCTTGCGCACTAAGTCGTCAGTCGCGGTTACATTCCTCGTCCTGATTAACCTACGAACGGGCAAACTACTCCTTTTTAATATTTCATTTTGCGATTCCTTCATTTCGCGATTTAATTCCTTCAAAGCACCACCACTTCCTGACGCATCACATCTTGACTGATTTTTTTCAATCGTTCTTGTTCACCTGTTTTCGGAATTTCTCAGAACAGTTGCATGCCAGAGGAGTTATTACGTAGTTGCAGCTGAGGTCTAAAGGATGAGGAGAAGGGGCTGATTTGTAGAACCTGGGAAGGAGTGAAATGTCTGCGTCATCGCGCACGCAGTAAAATAATAAAATGCCCGAAAAGTTGCTCCCAAGCAGCCTTAAATCAAAGCGTGGATCTCTTATGAAGCCGTCCAGCGCTAACAGACTTTCTCCTCGGAAAACTTCACATAACTTACAAAGACATTGCTACATCTTCCCGGAAATGCCAGCAAGCATTGTGAACGTTTTGTGTAGTTTCATGATGTCAGGAATGCGCAATTCACACAACAAGCCCATCTCTGTTTACCAGCTTTCAAGTCGGTCTGTCGTCTTTTGCTGTTGAAAAGCTTGTCCCTGAGAATGAAGCGAACGCTCGAATCGGAAAGTGCCCCTTTTACAGAAAACTTGTGGGAATAAATTATTGCTTGCCTTTAATATTTACTATTTCCGTTGTGCACGTATTGAGGAGACTGTTTGTCTTATTTCGTCGCAATTTTATTTCGTTGTTCCCAGAAAGAAATATTTTATATTTGATGATGAAGCGCACGCGCAAATACCGATGTGATTGACCTGTTTGGACTTGCTCTGACGTTACTGTAGCGCAATATCTTCACTCATTTTATGCAGTGGCCGCGTAATTTTCGAGGAATTGCGCCCCATCCGCACTCTTCTAGTCTTTCTTTCGGTCTGTTGAGATAATCTAGCTAGATTTTTCGATTTATCGTTGCTGAGTCCTGTATTAGTAGAAGACAGGTGTGTTTTTAAGATAGCTTGAAATAAGCAAAGCGTATAGCTGTTGCAGTAGAATACTGAAATGTGCGGTAACCAAAAGGCAAAACTGTGATCAATAGAGCAAAAACAGAAATATAATAAATCGCGAGCCAGAAGTAATGGCCTTGAGATGAACAAACCGACCCCACAGAGGCCGGAAGCGAGAGCTATGGAGGATTATGCAAGTCTCTGCTTGAATGTATTAAGTTTGAAGTTTTTCCGGCAGAAATTTTTTGTTGTGTGCTCAGATCATGTTTGTATACTCAGATACCGGAAATCCATGAAGTAATCATTTGGAATGCCTTCAGTGGTTGTCGATAAGACTGTTACCACTCTCGATGCGGCCGGATCACCTAACCAGTTTGCCCAGAATGTAGGTAAACTGGCAGAAGAGCATCCTGAACTGATGAAGAATGCCAATATCGAGCTTGGAGAACACGTCACTGGGGTGTGTCTGAACTTGCAGTAAAATTTTTTATCCATTCTCAAGAAATGATTGGTATCGCCTTTTTACGTGTTTAGTAGAGAATGAGTTCTATTCTTATCAGGCGCTAATGACCTCACCAGGCCGGTCGTATTGTGCACTCAGGAGACCTGGTGGAACCCAGGGAGGAAATAATGGCAGGTGGGTCCGGTCACTGCAGAATCAGTTGGTGAGGTTAAGGGTTGCGAGGTCAGATTTCATCGAGGAACAGGTTTTCACTCGCCATCAAACAGTGACCATCGTTCATCTCTAGGCTAGACTGAAATTGACTTTATCGTGAGACAACCAAGTGAAAAAAGTTTATTATTGCAAAATGATGGTGACATTGAATGTAGAAAAGAGGCCCACGTAAACCTGGCGTAAGTTTATGCTCGTCATGCCGTTTCGTTGATTGCTTACAGACAAGGATATAAGCATTTCCAGAATGTGACAATCACAACATTTACAACAAAAACGGCAGTAACACAAGAGCCGGTGAAAGTTGCTAAGCGTGATCCGATCGTGCTGGCGCTTGAGAGAGATAAACGAGCTGATCTCCGACAGAGGCGTGAGCGTGTCTACAAGTTGTTGCCTCGAGATGTCGAGTTTTGTACGCGCATGATCGAAGCCCATGGAAATGATTATGAGGTTGGAGCATTTTTTCCCATATGACTTCTGAATTTCTATTCCAAGCATTATTTGACGTCAAAATTAACGCCACGGGCAAAATTCCCTCAAAATTAGCAAGAAGTTGAGTGATTCTATAGTCGTGCGCTCTTTTCTTCAATCCCCATATTTGAAGACCAAAGTGGTCAAAATTCTGAAATTATGTTTTATTTACTGGTTCATTTTTCTTATGACAAAAAGACCTTGACAGCTGACTAAGAATATACGACTGACTAGAAGTTACAGGCTATGGCAAAGGATCCGACAAATGTGCATCAAGAAACGGCGAAATCCATTCAACGCAAGATTAGAATTTTCCGTGAAAGCCCTCAATACGAGACGTATGTGAGATCAAAGAATAGTTCACCTGTTCCTCCACCAGTAAAAGGCTGAAGGATGCGCACGTCTATGCTGGGTGGAAGAATACTGACAAATGAACGCTAGCATTATGTAAACCAACCGGCAGCAGTTCGGCTATTCGAAGCAACTTTTCTAACTGTTTGCATAAAACATAGAGATAAAAGAAAATTTTGGCTTTCTTATTTTTCATATTCTGCCATGGAAATCAACGCAGATGTATGCAGAAGCGATTGCAATGAAAAAAAAAATGAGAGAAAGAAGATTGTCGCCTTTGAAAGAAAAGAAAGGATTGTCTCGTCCTTGAAGTAAAAAGCGATTTTTTTTTCGCCGGCTGATGCTGGTTGGGATTTTCTATTCATTTAACTTTCCACTACATTGCTCTTTGTTTTGTTTTTTAGTCACTGTTTCTTTCCTTTCATATATTTCCCTGCTTAACAAGTAATGAAAAAGAGTGGATTTTCAATTTTAAACCATGAATTCTTTCTCTCCGAAGCCTAAAGACCATTTTTCATTGTTTTTTCTTTAACACAGCGCTGAGGATTGCTAGAACCAACTGGCCATGCTTTCAAATGGTTTACTGAGTCCTTAAATAGGCGTTCGTTTTGTTCAATTGTTACAAGTCTTTTCATCCGGTGATTTCATTGCAGTCGTTGTAATCTGATAGTGACCTATGTTGAAAATTCCTTGGCATTCTTGTGCGTGAATCGGTAAATCGAGTGACTCATCTTCATGAATTTTTAGGCTGAGTGACTTTTCTTCGTGAATTCGTAGGTTGATTGCACTCATAGCGTCCTTTGTTGCACAAGCTGGTGAGCTGCAGACTTCCCTGTTATCAAAGCACGCTGGTCATCGAGCATCCTGTGAAATCCGACGCGTCGAACCGGTACAAATGCTGCACTTCCAGCTGACTGGTTGACCCAGCCGGCAGGATGCCAGCGGCTGACAGTAAAAAAGTGAAAGTTTGGAGTAGAGCTTAACCTTGGCACGAACGAAGACTGATAGTGGGAAAGGCAGCGGTTAATCGGTTAGACCTGTCGAATTTTGAAAACTGCCCGATGAGTGAATATTCAGACTGGTTTTCACCACGGTCTTCTAGGTGAGCTTCTTAAAACTCTGTTGCACTAGTGGCCTTTTGTCTTGCTTTTTATCAGATCGTCATATCCCATACGCACTTTTGCAGCCTATGTGATGAAAACGTTCTGTGCAGGGGTTATAGTTTTGCTGGCTTTCATGAATGCTTTTGTTTTTGTGGAAAGTCTTGGGTAACTGGGTTTATAAGTGGTGTGGTGATTTTTGCTTGTCAGGATAAGTTGCCCAGTAGTGGCAGCTTGGTGGCTGACTGGCTGTAGCTTGCATCTTCCTACAACATAAACTTTGGCTAAGTAAAGCAGGTTGTTTTATCGGAGTGGTCGCGTCCGATCCCCCATGCGAATTCCCCTCATCGGTGTTCGTAGCGTTGGAATCCTATCATGCACAGGAGGCCTGAACTCAACTGTTCCGAAAGGATGCCCAGGTCCGAGGTGGTTTTACAGTAGACAGTTCACTTTTCGTTTGATGGTAAGGCTTCCAGCGGTGAAATAAAAGTTTAGGTATTGCAAATAGCGAATTGCGCTTAACGCGGTTATTACTTCCAGCAAACTGCAAATTCCCACCGATGTTTTTGTCCTTGTGGCTTTACATTATGTATCGTCAGCATTTCACATAGCACTCATTCCTCCTCATCCACAGCCACCAAGTTAGGCCGAGCAGGCACCTTGTTGCACTGTGAGCCTGCCTACTGCAGAATTCCCTTCATTTCAGTTCTTTGTTGTCGCTTTTCCCATTGGTACACACGCATTTCGCTTTTTGGTATACCGGTTGCTTTTCGCTTCATTAGTAAATCCGGTGAGAAGCGGCGCTCGCCTAAGATCCCAGAAAGATGCCGCCAGCTGATTTCTTTAAGAGGCATGTGCGGTCGCACGATGTGCTTTTCATAACTCTTTGTTGCGTTGCAATTATTGTAATTTTTGGGCGCCGCCATCTCTACCGACGTGCTTGCGCGTTATTGCGCTGCAACTGCGGCTGCTATGCGCGTCTAATAATCTTTCAGATAAAAACGAGATATTATGACTTCGTTTTTGCGTGTACATACCAAGTCGCATAGTTCTATCAATAGAAGCCATTTTTGTGACATTCAGAAACTAGTGAGTGGTCAGCGCACGGACTGCTTGCTGTTGTCGTCCAACTTCATGCTCTTCTTCAGTGCGCATTCCCTTCGACGGTTTCGCTTCGTTGGCCGGCGCAGGTGCTCTCTTTGCTGTTAATGCGTGCTGAGTAAAGAATTATACGCATCCTGTTTCACCGCAGCACAGCCTTTACTCTCCAGCGGTATAAATGTCGGTTGGAGGCTTTGCGCAGGTGGTCGGGCTGTAGACATCATAAGTTGATGTGAGTGGGACTGTTATAGATGGATTCGACACATGTAAGCGGCGAAAAACAAAACGATAAGGGCAACCACTTATATCCAATTTTGTTCTGAATAAGTGCGGTTATCATCCAAAAAGAAAAAAACGATGTCGCTCAGAATGCATATAGCGCTATGACAGAAACACCCAGAAAAGACACAAATGTAAACGGCACCTTGCAGAGTCAAGCGCAAAACAATGCCGGCGATAGACAAAAGTTTTTTCAATGCTACTAAATCATGGTAAGCAGGGCCCAAGAAATAAAGCTTTCTCCTCGGTGAAGCTTCGAATGCTTTACTTGATCCTAGCCTCCTCAAAAGAGCCGTAACGCTTGGATCCCATGTCACCTGAACGAACTCCCAACTAAGGTTCAAGTTAGAAACTACGGCTTTCGACGGCCTAATCTGCATGGGCAAGTTGCACATCCACCCAAGTTTCACGAAAATTGAAAAGTGCAGTAGGCGTTTTTATAAATCAAGTATAAAATGCTAATTAAAAGGTTGCATGTGAAACTGAGAAAACGTTGGTGGAAATAAAGAGCGATGAGAGAGTTAAGAAACTGGAGAAAAATTTTGTTCAAAGAGACATAAAAGGTTTGCAGTTGAACAATTGCAAGAAAATAATCGCTTCTTGCATCCATCCACCCGCACGCTACTCCACATGTAATCCTTGCGTGACACCTCCCAACATCACGGACTATTTCAGCACAGCACTATATGCAAAATCGATGGAAAACAACGACGACCGCATATAACGTACATTACGGCTAGTAATGAAATGCACCGAATTATCAAATTAGAAATTCTTCCTCGGTTTCGAGTTAAAGCTTTGCCACTCTTCTGCACCGTCGCTTAGCATAGGATTGAGAACTGTGGCCCCCTCTAGAAGAAAGTCCATATCGATCGTACCAAAGAAGATCCGCCTTTCCGGGTCCGCGTAAAATGAACACGTTTTCGGCAATTTCTTCTCCCGGCAAACCTGCAATTTGAAATATAGAGGATGCAATATGAGTCATCACCGATCGTATTATAAAACAGGCGCATCTCTCGAAGACAAGAGGATATATTTACAACTTGATTTCATGGTGGATTGCTCCCCATCTCGTTTTTACAATCATCTGGCAAAACTTTTTGCATTTTATAGATAAATCTGCCAATTCTGGAAGTCAGACTCAAATCATTAGATCAGTTATGAAAAAGACCAATATGAGGAAATATCAGCTTGGCAACACAAACATAACCGAAGACACTGAAAAGGCATAAAACTCAAGCATTAGACAACGAAACGGAACGACACTAGACTTCGCAGCAATAACCCATTCATCCTTTCATTGAACGTTTTTGTTTCATCAAGGACTCTTGTTAATGTTTCAGCAATAGTCCACTCGCGAGGAAAGAAGACACGTCATCAAGGTGACTCTTTGAAAGTAGATGGAAGAACAAAGCCCGAACTAGGCCGCCCAACGCAGTAGCCTAATGCTTCAGTGTTACATCGTACTTATTTGTTTATTTATCTTTTTAAATAAAATGGTTCAATAAAGAAGCGCCGACTAACATTGTTTGTCCAAGTACTGCCCAATTTAAGAATCGGAAATATCTCTCTACGGAGTCGACTTAGCTCTTAGCTCTGAGTTCCAGAGTTAATAACTACGATTTTATCGAAGTCGAAACTCGTTCCAGCAAGTTGATAAATTATCACTTCATAAACTATGAATTCACCCATAATCCTTTTAAACGTGGAAAAAGGTAGGTTGGGTGAAGAGCGTCACTCTGTTTAAACATGGCTAAAAGTTAAACGCGTTTTGAAATGCAAACAAAACACAAATCTCTGAACGCACTGCAGCCGCATGTCGATCGTCAATGAAAGTTTCTTCGAAAATCCACTGATTCTGCGGTTTACCATCGAGTGAGACCGTTGTTGATGTGATGAAACATCTCGGTCGATAGCGCTCCGATGGATCAACGCGGAAATCCAATCGCCGCAAATCCGATAACAAGCCTTCTCCCGTCGCCTGGAACTCAAAAGTGGGATCCACTAACCGTAGATTGTTGGTCCTTTTTTGCCTACAATGGAACGTTTATTGTAAGTTTAGAACATTTCCTCTCACTCACTCTGCTGTAGGGTAAAGAATGACAGTGATCCAGTCAGCGCCTCTTTTTTCAGGACGTAGGACACTGTTCGTTTACTTCAAAGGAAACACTTTTTAATTAATTCTTTCTTTTAGAGATTGACGAATAGCAAACGTACCTTGAGGACTGCTTCTTTGAGGCACCAGTATCGATAGAAATAGGTCATCTTCATTTGTTCGGTTGCTTGCGAGCGCATCATTCGAAGTTCTTCAACGCTTGCCGACTTTGCCATCGAATTTATATACTCGTCTGCCGATTTGTTGTTGCGATCTTTGTCCAAGCGCATACAGTCTACACCAATCTAAAATAGCTGCTAATTCATTGTTTGAGAGAAATGATGACCACCATGCCGTAAAGTTCGCGAAGTGGAAAACCAATATTGCCCCCGCTGATTACATATCTACTTACCACCATCTGGAATATAAGTGTTTTTGTATTTTTGAAGTTTACGTACCTTGTTACCTTTCTTCTTCTCAGTGAATTTTTATGCTAAAATAAACTTTAGAAACTGCGCCAATAACGATGCGTTAGCAGATTTCAAATATGAGCAGAACATCATCAGTCAACCTTACAGCACTGAAGCAACACCTCCGCATAACAACTTACTCATAGGTCAAAAAAAGCACAAACAACCTTATCAGTGCAACTGCTTGCGAAGGCGACGTAATCACCTTGATGCGAAACGTTTATGCCGAAAGTAATGCCTGCTGGTTTCGCCAGAAATGGTTTGCCTTTCTCAGTGCGTCCAAATTCAATTTCACTCCAATTGACACCGGCCAATCGCCGAGTCGCCTACAAAAATGAATCGTTCGATGCGAGACATTTCAAACTGTGCCACAATCAAAACTCGCAGATTCTAATAACAAGCACTCATTGTTGCACGATACTTATTGCAAAAGGCCGACCACCCCGCTAATCCTGATCATTTCCGCGTCCTCCTCGCTCATCAAATTTAAAAAACGCTTTTCATACAATGCTTCTGTTATCCGATGCATAAGTGTACTCATTATCCGGTCACGCCTCAATTAGCATACTGCATTTTAGAGTTTATATTCTCCGAGATAAATAGCGTCCTGAAATTTTTGAAGTGGACACGTGTTCGATCTGGGTAGTGGAAGGTTGGAAAGGAGACTAGTGCCCCTTGCAGATCCCAAAATGAAACGATGAAAAAAATGGCTGGCAGTAGGAGTATTTTCCGCGAAAATATTGATACATGTATTCGGGAGCAGCAGAGGAGACCCCATCTTTTAGTAATTTTCAAATTCTCTATTTCAGCAGGCCAGACGATGGGCTCAATTATGTGAGAGCTCGAGAAGAGGCATATATTTGATGTGGAAGGACTCACATTCAAGTGAGATCTTACAGCGATCACAAGTGGTCTCAAGCAGGTGTAGTGGGAAGGAGCAGAGCTTAAAGAGCAGAGAGTCTTTAAACGAAAATTGCTAAACGTGCGACTGCAGCTATCATAAATCCCAGGCGCATGGGACTTTTGCATCGATGGAGCAATTAGATCAGCCAATGCAACGAAACTGCGTAAATAAATTACTCGAAAAAGCCGGGAAATGAAAAGAAGCAAAAGAAACCTGTCGCAGAAAAAGACGGCCAAGCAGGGAGGCAAGAGCATCGTCTTTGTATCTGAATCTTGCCACTTTTTCGTATTCCTCCTATAATGCAGCAAGCATGAGAATATCCACATTAAATCACATCTAAAACATCCAACAAAAGGGAAAATATATGTTGGAAGAAGTAATAAGAGATCCGAAACAAATAAAAACGAAAAAAGAAATGACAGGGTATTTTAAACGAAACACTGAGGAGAAAGCGTTGATCAATTTTGAACACCATCTAAGATTTGAAAAAAAAAAATGAAATGAACGTTTTATGTGCATCGTTCGCTCTTAATTTCGGTTCACTTTATGAAAGTTACGCCGTAGAGGTGATCGAGTGATCAGAATTCCCATCAAAAACACTCATGGAAGCATCATCCTCTCCAATACCACAGAATAGTTCAGCACTAATAAAAGTAGGTTGTTGCTGCTGTAAACGAAAGCATATGGATACTGAGTAACTAGATCACATCGATATTTTGCCTGCTGAGCCGCTTCCACTAAAAACTCGCAATCTCAGGAAAAGTTCGTCAATGGTAATTGCAAAAAACGTTATAAGACTACTATCTGATCAATAAAAAGCAATAAAAATAATGAAAGACTTGAAGAAAAAAAAGATGAAAGCAAACAGTGGTGATCGATAAGATCGCTTTGCGGAACTGAGCTTCGATATGATCATTTTCAAGCGTCTTACTGAGGCTTACAGCTAGCCGGTGGCATTTGCATTCAGTTCCGTTATTCATCCACTGAAAACAACTCATTTACCCAAATCACGATCTGTCAGAAAAAGAACAAGCAAACAAAATAACTCGAAAAATCATAGATGAGAGTCTATTATTTTAAAAATTCAAACGAAATCAATAGTGGCAACAACTGGTTCAGTGCCCATTCTCACCTTATTTCTCACAGTACACCCACAGTTTAACTTCAAGACCAGAAAAGTGTGACACATTTTACGGTAAGTCCGACCATAAAATCGAACTCAGCTTACGGCCGCAGCCGATTACACGGCAGTTACTTTTGAGGTGTTCAATTTTCAGACTATTGAAAACATCACCAAAAAGCTTCATGTCAAGAAAGCGTTCCATACAACGGTATCAACCAAGCCAGGTAGTTGAGACTTGGCAAATTGCTTCAGATATTTATAGAACGGAATATCCCTTTTCTCTCGAGAACTCAACGAAAGAAAAACAAAGATGGGACGTCGAAAAAAGCGTCAACAATCCAATAGGTCAAATTCCTCGGAAGTGCAAGTGAATGTAGTGCACAGTGCATTCGGCACTATGTGCACGCCGTGAACACATTCCCATAACAACGTCATAAGGAAATAAAATTGCTGCGAGTTTGTTCCGAGTGCTGCCTGATTTTTGGGATCGGCTGCAACTCGGACCGAAGTCAACCAGTCAGCTGGAGCTGTATATAAACACCCCCCGCCGGCTATTCGGCATACGGGAAGATCGCATTTGATGATCGTCTTTTCGGGGTCAGCCCCCTCCATCATCAGAATCGTCCTATCGCTTCATTAACAATACCATCTCCGTAGACCAGCGAGTTTCCAAACCTTTTCTCACTCCCTATCCTCCCCTTTATGCTATAAGATGCTATTGCTTCACACTGGCAAAACATTTTTGATTATAATGCCTCTTATTTCGCTAGATGACGGTTATTTTTGAGGTTGATCTGAGATTTGACCCTTGAAGGCAAAACCAGTGTACACTTTTTGGTTGGCCTGATTTATTTTAAACGAAAGGAACAAGATGCAACTGTCATGGATGTCGGTCCGAACAAGCTTTAACTATTACCTATACTCGACCCAACTCAATCCTTATATACGCACCGATAAGCATTAGAAATTTGTGTGGCAATTTAAATATGAAACGCTCCGAGCGTTAAATATGCAGATATCAACAAATCTCTTTATACCTATTCAGCGTATCGAAAACAGGTCTCTTGTTAATGAACATCTCACTTCTGTAAACTCGAACTGACTGAATTTATTGCGAAACGAGATGAGAACTCTGGCCAAATGGCCTACGTAGAGAGTTGCGGCCTGTGTGATATAAAGGTAAATACAGCCCCCTTACTTCTGTAGAAAAAACAACATCAAACGTTGATTGCTGTGAATAACCATCATTTTATTCGATCAAAATTTGTTTAACGTGTGAGTGAAGAATACTGAAATTTCCGCTTAACAGTAAATCCCAATGTCAATGCAAGGTGCATTTTGCAAAGCTTTATTGATAGGCGAAATGAACTAGCTAATATTGGTTAAGAAATTAATTAGTACTGCGATAATTAGGGATGTTTCAAAGTTCAAAGCAGCTTTAAAAAGACGGAAAATTACAAGCACGGGCGATACACATGACAGCATAACTGCACATCTCAAAATTCAACGTTGTTGCGCGAGTTAATAAAGAGAACGGCTTCATCAACGAAAAACGATGCAATGTGGAATATTGAGAGTGTAAAACGAATACGAAATGAGGAACGATTCACGCGATGGTGCCCTCAAGCGTACGACAACACGCTTACCGATGACAAGAGAGGACGACTTTGTCGAATGGAGGTGTGCTCACGCGCAAGATGGTCGCCCATGATAGCCAAACTGCGCCAATATTTCCGTCCAACTAGGCGCATCGAATGCACAGTGAAAATCGCCACGCCCCTCGTTGATCGTCTCCAACTCGTTTCTCACAACGGTGGCCGTCATTCAGCCGAAGACCGTCTCATTAGCGGCGATTATTTAGTGCAGTGCAACTCGCTTCGTTCCCTAAAAGGGACACATGCACTCAGTATGTTTTTGTGATCGTGTACTTTCAGTATCGCTTATGGCTTTTATAATCACCTTCCCAAATAACACTTGTTTTTAGACTCGCAAAGGAACAGAACACAAATATACCGAATGTACCTCAAACTTACCTCCCGAAAATTCTTTCAGTTATCTCTAATGCAGTATGTTTCTCTAACATGAGCCCACACCTTCCCGTTCATAAGCGTCACTTCATTCAGGATGGTATTTGGTCACAACGCACTCCCTCTATTCAATCTTCGTCAACAACGATCAATTAGAAACTCAAAGATGCTTATCTCAATGAGTCTTTGAGCATTCTTTGGACTACTCGTCACACGGAACTCAGCCGCCTTCAGATAGCGAGAACCGATACAATCATAAACGAACGCTAGACCTACCGGACGCTTTCAAACCCACATTTCAGGATGAATAACACAACACGACCACTCTTTCCTTTAGCTTCAGAATCTGTTTTTATTTGTATTTTATTGCGGAAACACTACTTCACCTCAATACCTTATAAGATTTTCGCTAAGCACTTTTACAACCGGAACTAAACTTCCGGCGAACTAAGTGAAAAGTGCTCGCCTATACGACCATATTTATCATAAAGCCATACCTCCCTTCGCAACACCTAGAAGCCAACAAGTCTGTACGCCCCATTTGAGTAAGAGTTCATAAAGCACCCGTCCTCGACCTCCAATACAGTTAAGTAAAGCAGTAATTTTGAGGGTCGGATAAAACAGTTGCACTATATAGACCCGGTTCGAAATAAACCATCCCTTTTACCACATATTTCAAATCCTTCCAAAATAATCTTGTTCTACTCCAAAGCCATGGCACATAATTTTGCCAAGAACTTTGCAACAATTTAGTTAAATAAGAGTTACGAGAGGAGTAATTTAGTAGACGACGGGAAGTTTTATCACCATTGAAGTTTATCTACCAGAGGAACTGTTCTACCCGATGCATAAAATCACCGCCTTTAGGTAAACAAACTACCCGAAGGTTACTTAATGGGTTGAAAACAACGTCACGCGAAGCACCAACAGCTATAAACTTGTGAATGTTTATTGAAATGTGAACAGACAACAGTTAAATCAACTTGATGCAATGGTACTCTGAAAAATGCTAGATTCCGCAGCATTTCCACAGTTACGCAACGAAAAAATCGTGCGACCAACAATCCAACATCGACCTCAACATTCTCAACATCAACACCACAGACAGTAAGAGGGCAACACCCCAAAAACATTCACATGAAGCAGAACACTCCACAGCTCAAACAACAGTCAACGGAACGTAATAAACCTTAAAACTGAAATAAAATCAACAGTGCATCAGTCAACAACGTATACTCTAAAAGTTATCGGAGCAACTCAGTGGCCGCCTCTAGCAGAGGGCTCAAATGAGAGGAAGCATCTTCAGCGGTGTGCTAAAGCATTCTGCCTTGATGGGATTTGGAGGAATGTCATTGCTACTTCTGTACGAATCTCTCATATCGTCTATAACGAAGTACTTCTGTATATCTCTCATATCTATTGGCACTTCTGTACACCGAACCTCATCTAGGAGGCACTACTTTAAGTAACACTCTGACCGCTGTACAACTTTCGCCACATTTACAAAAGCATAAGTGCCTTCGCAATTAAACTCCTCGAGATTTAATACGATATTATTGGGAGACCACGGAGTTGCGATAACATATTCCTCTAATAGGCGATTTAAGAAATAGGCGTTACTGGAACAAGAAGCACTTGTGCCTCAGTGAACACCATTCATAGTAGTGAAATAATCAGCTCGGCTAATAGGGCAGCTGATGAAATTCATTGCAGAAAATCTGACGAATTTGCAGAACGCCACACTCGGTCGACTGAACAAATTCTCCTTGACAACGCCAAATAAATTTCAGTTATACGATAATAGCTGGTACTGAGTGTAATACAACCTTAAGCTGAACGAAGCACTACACCCACACATCGACCATTTATTCAGTGGATTGTGCATGGAACTATGAAAATACAATGCATTCATTATAAAGACGATTTCAGGATGAAAAAGAAAACGAAATGGAATTGCCGGGAAGGTAATAAGTGGGGATGCACATTAATAGGAGACAACCCTGCCCTGTGCTACATAAAACAATCCGCTGAGGTGATCAGTCGCTACATTAAATCACAACGGGCTGTTGCTGTCGTACTAACCAACCATAAAATGAAAATGGCAAGTGTTGAGCATCCTTATCTCTAGTCACTTTCCTCCTCTTCGTCGTCTTCATCCAGCTCCTCATCCTCCATCTCGTCTTCCTCATCTTCCTCATCATTTTTGTTCTGCCAGTTTTTCGATGCTCCCTTACCGGCTGTGTTATTAGCCTTCTTACTAGGCGTCATCTGCAAGTTTAAGTTGCGTCGAACTTAATTACTGAAGCGGCATTTCCCGATTTCCTAAAGTATATTACCCTCATCCACTTTACGTACTTTATTACCCCAAAGGTGAGCTAATACGAGCATGACACAAGTGCGTATAAGAATTTACGTCTTCATGGCGATAAGGCAAAACTTCAAAACCATCGTGTTGCCGAAGGTGGAGTATGAAAAGAGATTAACTGGAGGCTAAGAAGGGGAGAAAGCAGGGAGAAATTACGTTCAAAAAACGCAGTGGAAATTTTGTAGAGGCAGGCCGGGTTTCTTTTAAATTATTAACTCGAATGCTCGTTTTTCCCACTGTGCTAACTTTCAGCGCATGACCATTAGGAATGCTTAATTCTCTCAATTAAAGGAAAATTTGAATTTCCGTCCATACAAACCATATAAACGCACTTCGTTTTCAAGCCTATAAGTTGAATAAATCACAAGACAATCTACTACTGAAACATTTCATAAGTGACAAGCCCACTTGCTGATCATTCCTGAATGTTGAAAAAAGGATAGAAATTGTGCCTCTTGACTCATGAACAACTATCTCCTCTCCCGACATCTCAACTACATCAACACAGCATCACCACGAAACAGATGCAAAGAAGGGGGTAAGGGCTGAGAGGGAAGGAGATTGGTCTGGAAAAGCAAATTGGGATAAAAACAGTGGAATTACTCGCCTTACATGCATTAAATATTTTGAATAAACGCTTTCACCTTCACCTTCCTCCACCCCGCCTTATCACTTTATAACATCAACCAAAGGAAAACGAACTACTTCTTCGATTCCTTCATCCGATGACTCAATCTCCTCCTCATCTTCACTATCGTCCTCGTCTGACTCGTCCTCTTCTACCACTTTCTTCGGCACCTCCATCACCGGTTTAATTTCCGTCTTGGCGGCTGGCTTTACCGTTTCTTTCTTCGCATCCTTCTTCTCCTCCGTCTTCTGCCCTTCCTTCATCGCCTTGTCATCTCAAATGCAAGTCCCATGAACAGCAAACGCGCACAATGGAATATGCTAGACAAAATCTGCTCAAGACCCTCGTGGGAATTCTTTTAAGCAGTTGTTCTTTGCTGATTTAGTATTGCACAATAAATTCATTCACACGTGAGGTGTGGGTAACCTCCCCTAGGAACCTGACTGAATTACACAACTCGATTATATGGCACTATCTTCCCTACATTACTATGTTAGGCGACAGACATGAGGCCTTTGAAAAGCTGAATAAACAGAATACAATCTGATCTATATGAAGTCAAAATGAGCGATTCAAGAATCAATTTATAAGTTAGAAGCTGACCGCTTCACACCCTACAGCAACTCTCTCTCTCTCTCATAACCCCCTCCCCCTTACCCTCAATTTGAGACCACACAAGTTAAGTACTTCCAATGGTCTCACTGTGTTCAGAAAAGAACATGCCCTGGCTCGAAAACTCGCTTTCTCACCTTCTGCACGACTATATGCGACATGCAGATTCTTTGTTAAATCCCACATAAAATTTCGCCGAACTCAGACTCACAGCCCTGCTTTACCGTCTATAAGAAATTTTCCTTCACAGAAAATTTCTGTTCCACTTTAACACATCGCTAGAAAAACACTGAAACTGCACTGAACGAAAACACGCACCTTTCTTCAAACGTGCGTACAGCACATCCACAGGTGCACCACCAATTTTTAGCGTTCTTCCTTTTTCGAAGGCAGCTCTTGCGTCCTTTGCATTGTCGAATTTCACGAAGCAGAATCTAGAAAACATATCGCAAGTTTTTGTCAAAAGTGAAAACTCGGGAAAATTTAAAGAAATCGAAACCGCAAGCACTTTAAATGTGCCAACGCTATTCATCAACGCTTGAATAGCTAGAAGTCTACAGAAAACTTTTTTCACAGAAAATCCTTCAACACTTATCAACAAAGCTTCTTCTTGTAATACTTTCTGATATTACATCAGTGATCCTTCTGCATTATACAACATAGTCAGCTTTAGTGCAATTTCCAGCTACGTCAGCCAACTGCCCAAAGTCGGCAAAAGCTCACAACTTATTCTTCGCCTTTGCCGCGGGCGGGAACGTGATACTCGTCGCAGTGCGGAACAGAACTTTTATTTGGTCTTTGGATGTTGAAGCGGGGAAACCGCTGATATACAGCTCCAGTGGGTTGATCGGCTGCTGATTTTTATCAGCCTGCTTCGGGGGATTTTTCGATTTAATGCCACAGAAGTCGACCGTAAGCCGTTTGCCGTTCACGCTCTGCTTTGAGATTGTCTCAAACGCCTTATCGCAGTGGTTCTCGCTCGCAAAAATGAGCCATGCGAAACTGCAAAAACAAAGTTGATATAAGAAACAGAATTTGAGACGAAGAACAGTCTACAACTTCATCAAGAAGGAATACTTCTATATGCTGTACTGTTCAACATTACCATATTCAGCATTCCTTTACAGTTCTACTAGAACTCCTTGATTACTACTTCTGCTTATTTAATACTACCATCTCAAAGAATTCGCAGCAAACAATGACGTTAAAAACCCTTTTATGACAACCAACGTGACTGCGGCTTGATGAAAGACAGCCGAAACTATTTTACACATGAAGGCAACAAATTTACTTCCGCATCGAAACGTTTACTGAACATAAAAGCATTCACGGAAGTGGCAGAAAAGCAAAAAAAAATGGGCCGTGTGTTGATCATATCTGAAAGCAGTATTCTTTAATTCTGCTTCACGGTTTCGCTGCCCGGTGAAACGCAAGTTGGCTTATTACTGCTTATGTGTGATAACAAAGTCAGTCCTTATTGTGCTTACGTGCGATTCGGCATATGACGCACAGAGATGATGTCCGGATGAAGTGCTTTCAGCTGTGGCAACGTTGTGTTTTTACTGAAACCACGAATAAACAGCGACTTTCGATCTCTCTCGTTCCTTCGGCGTTCCTCCTCACTCAGAACGTCCTTCGAGTTTTCGAGCTTGAAAACAGTTACACTTTTAACATATTTCGAAATAAAGACCCAAAAAATTGGCTGTCAAATGTAAAGAGGGCCGAGGAACTGAACAATTTCATAGCCGGGCAAAAGTTGTATGCGTAACGTGGGAACTGACGAAAAGCCTCAAACGTTGCGCATGACATTGTGTGTGGTCTGACCGTTTCACACCATTGGCTAATCGGGAAAGACTGGAGCTCTTTCGTTTTCGCGCCCCTATAAGCAAAATTCTTTTTAATTACACAAATAAAAACGGGCTCCTCAGTGTCATCTTTGTGCAATGCTATATCGTCTGGTGCTTTATTAGCGTGTGCATTCGACAATGACCCCTGCTACTAGTTTCGTCCTTGGGACACATAAACGCGCCACTGGAACAAAGATCAACATGCAAACGGATCTAAATGCACGCCCATCACCACACCCATGCGCTGTAATGAGTGTTTGGAGTATAAAATTAAGGGACTTCTGCGCTGTGGATACTCCGGCCAGGAACGATTCCCCTAGGGATACTTGCATCTGTGCAACGAGATAAACTTTCCCCGTATATCTAAATGCCTACCGATAAAGCATGATTCTAATCTAAGAGCACCACTAAAGCAATAAAATTTGAATAACTGCTGTTGTTCGAATGATGGAAGTAGGTTATGCGAGCAGAAATCCACCCACTGTCTTCGCAAAGCAATTTTTCTGACTTAAGAAGGTCAAAGAAAACAGGGTGGAGGTAGACCGAGGAAGCTACTTCCTCATCAAGGCGATAAAAATCTTTCGAATAATCCATGAAAGCTCTTTTAAAGAATGAACTTTTAACAATGATCACCCATAATACTTCTCTTCCTAGTGGGCCGATGATCACAAATATTGCCCTCAACCCAACTCCATTTTGGAGGGGAAATAAAGAAGCGAAATAAAGGATACTTTAATGAACTTGCTCGACGTGGGGGACGCGGCGTCCACCGATTCGCCTGCCTTTCGCTTCAGATTTTTGTTATCAGTAGCGCTGACGACTTTCTCCTTGACTTTTCCTATCGTGGGGATTGCTTCCTTCTTTTCAACTTTTTTCTGAGCATCAGCGCCACCGGCCACCGCCTTGACAACTTGCTTCACCTTCAAGTTGAATTGCTTCCGCCTTTGATCAGTAGTACACTGCTCTCAACTAGATCACATGTACAACGTAAATCTCTCACTCACAGATACTGCTATTCTCTAAAAACTTTTAAAGGATCATGACCGAAAACCACTTGTCTTCTAACTGTTTAGGACAGCAGAGTACCATAAGTGGAAATGCTTACCAGAAATAAGAGTGAAATGGACAGGAGTTAAGAGGCCGGTGAAAGACTTTGCCGAAAGGGTGATCAATTTGAAAAAGAATGTTTTTACAGAAATGTATGATATTCTTGGCGAGGCATTCCTGATAGATGCGAATGCTTCACTATGGACGCTAGCAAGCACACTTGCCAGCCGGCTTTCACTTTACCTATCAAACTGCTAGACAGTTTAAAATGTCGAACGTTGAGCCACTCTTAGAGCCGATTACATCAGTTGCCTCATAACATTTGCAAACACAAGATAATAAAATAATAATAATAATCCATTTGAAATGGCTATAAACGTACTTCCTCTTCCTCTTCTTCTTCTTCGTCCTCTTCTTCTTCTTCATCCTCATCCTCATCTTCACTTTCTTCTTGATCCTCATTCTCATCCTCGCTCTCTTCTTCTTCGTCTTCATCTTCTTCATCCTCGTCGCTATCGTCGTCGAATTTCAGCTTCTGCTCGACTGGCTTAGCTGCAAAGCCCGGCTTCTTGCCTGGATAAGGAGTTACTGGCGTCTTGCTCTGAAATCGCTAAACGCGTACATATAATACGACCAAACATGCAAATGAAGGACTACCCTTATTATACAGAATTCCTATAATTCGAAGAAACAATAATTAACGTGTTGACATTAAAAACCAATGAGACAGTGGAAATAAATGCTTCACAACATGAAGTAAAAACATCGTCCATGATCACTTACAACGTGTCCGACTGGGTGATTACTTATTTTGTGACAATTCAGCAATACGTCTTAAAACCTGTGACTACTCCTATCATGTGAAAATTCAATGGGACCATGAAGGAAACGTGCATGAGTTGACATGATGGATCCAGTCGACAAGCACACTAAGCCCTTAGGACCGCTTGCCGTGATGTGCTTATCAATCGCCTTATTCACCCTAGTGCACTCACATTATGAGACTTCAGCGACTGACAGTGCGCAAAAATTCCTTGCACCTTTCGAAGATTTCTACTCCGACCATCCCTGCAAGTTCTATGCCGATTATCCCTACAGATGTTGTCCTTTCGACGACTACTTTTCTAAGATCGCTTAAACAGTATTACCTTCGACGACGCCGTGTTCGGGTTGCCACGACTGGATCCGTTATGCTCACTTTCTTGTTGGACTTCGTCGCACCCGGCGATTTCATAGCACTCTTCACCGTCGTACTCGGTGTCTTGACCGTACTTTTCACCGTCGTAGTCGGTGTCTTTACCGCACTTTTCACCGTCGTACTCGGTGTCTTCACCGCACCTTTCACCGTCGTACTCGATGCCTTTACCGCACTTTTCACTACAGGTGTCTTCGTAGTGGATTTCGGAGCCAGCTTCTCTAAACAAGCATCATCCCCGTATTTCACAAATTTTTTAATTTACGACAAAACAACTAACCACGAGTCTAAATACGTATTCCAACATTACTAACAAATCTGAAGGCGAACTCATAAAAGTCATGCTTTCAAAGCAAAAAAGAGGTGAATGGGCACGTGCTTTTTATTTTTTTCCCCTTCATCTAGGCACAATATTTTCTACTCGCATATTGAAGCCCCACACTGAAAAAGTTTCTACTGAGAACACGATAAAAATGTTATAAGCAAAAATATACTACATTTTCGAGAATTCTATCCGAGATTATACGGCAATTTAGCTTTTCTATGCTTTCTCCTACTGACAACGACAACGACCGTAGCAAAATGTTCGATGTTTTCTTACCGGGTTCAGCTTCCTCCTCATCGTCTTCATCTTCAAGACTCTCCTCCTCACTCTCATCGCCCTCCTCCTCCTCGTCTTCCTCATCCTCTTCCTCCTCTTCGTCTGACTGCCCCTCTGCAGACGACATTTTTTTTCCCACCTTTTCTGGGATATCTGCAAAATTCTCATTTTCTGCATTGCTGTGCAATCGACAACTGCCTCTCTATGCAATCGACCAGCAACTAAATGAGAGGTGTTTGCAAATAAGGCTAATCTGAAAACTCAAGCTGCATACCACAAACGATGATATAAGTCTGAAAGAAGATGAGTAACGAATCGACATCAACCAGACGGAGAAGAAAGAGGATGCACGACATCTGTTAATGAAAAAAAGAACAAATGAAAAATGAGTCAAATAAGTTTTGAAAAAATCACACTGCAAATCACATCATTGCTGGCTCTCTGTATCTTTCCATCTGACCTAATTCTGGTGCATTCGGGTTGTCGCATCAATTGGCGAAATGGTCAAAATAAAATTCCAGCGAAATGAACAGAAAGATTTCGCTGGAAATTTGGTGGGCAAGGAAACAGAGAATCCCCACATTGTTGTGAGAGGATTCTATTTCTCCTTCCGTTGTTGTCATTCTTTCTAAATGTACTTGAGTTTGCATGTCATGTCTTAGGCGTCTCATCTGTATTGTTGCAAAGCCCGCGACCCCCCTCGCTGCCGCCTAATACACTTGTCGCGCTTCGACGCGACACGGCTGTTAAAGAACCAACTCTTCAAGGTTGCGCGGCCGCTGCTAAACTTCGTATGGGTATCGTTTCATGGTTAGAGGCTCCAACAACATTTCTGAAAAAAGCGAAAACTTAAGGTTAGAAATTTATTGATTCAAAGTTTGCCGAGTTGAGGGTTGGCAGCAACCTTCTAACTTTAATCCTGCCTCATCTTTCAAAGTTTTTGCCACACATTGTGTGTGGGAAACTATCGATTCAGCAGTGAAAAGGAAGATTACGCTGTTTGCCTTAGTGATGCGAAATCCTTTTGCACTAAACAAATCTAGCGAGAGTGCACAAAAAACATTTACCCGAAAGAAATATGAAAGCCGCTACGAGGCATTAAGCATAAAATTTTTGGCGAATTGCTTCAAAAAGTCGAAAATTTCGCCAACGCAACCATTTTTATTTTGTGCTGCATTGAAAGGCCTGAGGACCTTTTTATTTTTTTTTCTTAATACATTTGGCTCATCAGTTATAAGATACTGGATTTTCCAGCATATGCAGTCGAAGGCTGACAATCTAGATGAAAAAGATCCTCATGTATGGGTGCCACAAGGACGTAGTTTTGTCCGCACACGAGAACAGCAATTGGCTTTGAACTAAATCCTGGTCAGGTTGCCACCTTAAAGGCACTTGGGTAGTGCATAACTTCGGTCAACACTGTCACCGGCTAAACACAGATGCCGACTACAGCACAACCAAACTTCTCATTCTCCCTCTCCTGTCTCATTTTATGGCAGATAACGCAGCTGATCCATGTTCCGACGATGAGTTAAGATCTGTGAGCCCGTTTCACTGAACGAAATCGATCGATCTGATCAGCAGGAAAGAAATCACAGCAAAATACAAAATTAACGCCGAAAACAAGGAAGGTATAGCGAAATATAAAACCAACAAATATGCAATACACAGAGATCTCAAAAAGCTACTGCAATCAAACACTTGCAGTATCAATTAGAAGAAAACAACTTATGCAGTCTAATGAAAAATAATCAATCCGCTTCCGACATCTATCTCTCAACGGAGTTACTGAGAAAGAAAAACTCATCACGTGAATTAAAACAGATCTCTTCGGCTGACTTCTTCCGTATCGATTTCCCCGAAGATGATACTTCAATTGTGCAAAAAGGAAATAAAGGCTGGGTATCAGGTTTGAAATGCGTGCTGGTCAGTGAAATTGAGTAAAGTCGCAATCTTCAGTTGCGGTAATCGAAACTTTGGAAGAGTAGTAGATAGCAAGAGTGCGGTCACATTCAAAGACAAAATTCCTTGGATCGGACTGCCTCTTCTTTTTTTCTTGATGTTCTCAGGAGCTGGCGCGGTATTTACAAGTAATTGTCTTTTTTATTCCTAAACAGTCGGTCAAAAAGATACTCCTCCTGTCTCAAAAAACTGACCTCACAACTTTCCCAAGTGTTAACTTTAAGTGAGGTCTGACCTTCTTCAAAGAGCCAGTATGCCTCCGTTCCCTGCAGATCTCTTCTGATTTCGGATCCCAGTAATGAATTAAGGACCCATCACTGACTACAAACCTACCAAGAAAACCTGTCTTCTTAGAAAACCTGTAACGTCTCTTGGAAAAGAACCACTTGATCTTGCTTCTCAAGTGACGAAAGGTCGAAACCAGCTCTCTGGCTATTATACTAAGATGAAGACGGTAGTGAGGAACAATACTGGCATAATATCTTGATAGTCTTGCTTGTTTTATTCCTCGATAAGAAATTTCGCGATTGTGAGTCACCATTTCTTCCATACGAGCAATCGTCTTAGCAGCCCTTCGAAAACTTCACGCAGCTTGCACAGAACTTCAGCAATGAAAACGATGAAATGTGATCAAAGAGTGTGACAAGTTCAGAAGCGTTAGTGCGCAAACACATAAGACCTTAGAATGTTACACAGAAAGTTCGACTCATTGTGTCACAGCTTAAAAATGAGCCAACTGGGAATCTATCCCTTCCTCTGAAAAAACTAGAACCGACCATTTTCTTCGTCGTCCATGCTGTCATAATCACTTTCTTCCTCGTCCTCATCCTCCTGTAAAAGACAAATTATCGCACTACATTCTGTGAAAATTAAGTCTCATCGGTTGCTACTACCCCACCCCCTCTCCCACAAGTATACATGCACACATTTCTTGCATGACAATCATTTTCGTATACCATAAAGCAATTGCATAGGAACGAGATGGCACAGTTGCACGCTATGCAACGAAGATAAACGGTTAACTGAATACATTTGATACATCTGTCGAAATTATCAATTCATTATAGACCAGCAACAGCGGGAAAGACGTGCGGCGAGAAGTTCTGTACTACTAATTTTGTACGGATTTGCTCTGCTGTGTTAATTTTATAATACCTAAGCACTCCCTTTTGTGCGGTCTTCGACTCTCAACCAATTGTAATAAAAAATTCTCATCCCTCCAAATGAAGAATTCATGGCACCCAATATCAATAAATTGCTACACACTACACAAAGACTGAAGGCAGGGATAAAACCGCTGATGTCTTTGTTGCAGAAGCAGTATGCAAAAAATGATGGCAAATCAAGAATCCAGCAGCATAAGTATCGTGCAATGGGAAGTACTGATTTTATAGAAACCATGCATGAGCGACCATTCCTGATTCTCGAGCTTTCCACCGTCACAGTTGCATACACCCTGCATGCGATGATTTAAGTTCATTATATGCAACAAAGGTTTAAAGGTGAAAAGAAGAGGATAGGTGGGGTTAAGGAGAAGGAGAGAGAGACTGCCCACGCATGTTTAAAATCAAAATCTACTCTGCTAGCTAGTGAAATCTTTGATCCGAGCTCAGCTAACAGCCCTAATCGCTAACCCATAAATCTCCAAAACAGCTCATGCATAAACTACAAGAAAATTTAGTCAGCAGTAAAATTTGATCTAAAGGATAACGATGAAGCCGTGAGGTTTCATAACTTTAAGGAAGAGAAAAGGAAAAGGACTGCCGAAAGACGACCCCAGAAATGATGCCCCTTAGATGAGCAGTGCTTCAAATTTATACTTAGAATCACGTGGCCACCAACAACACCCTCGACCAGTCGCTCAGCAGCCATCGTAACCGCTAATTGAAGTGAATCATGCCGGCTCAGTATTGTTTTCACCACACAGACCATTCGGCTAAAAGTGAAGAATTCATACATCATCGCCAGCATCTAAAAATGGCTTTCGAAAATAAAACCAGCGTTTCTACCATCGACCATTATTCAACCAACTAGGTAACCTTACCTCACGTCCACCCTTTCTGTCACAACTACCAACTACCCCTGCTAGCCAATTAATTCCAAGTCGGCCTAACATTTTGACTGGTCAACTAGTACCGCTGCTGGTACATTGAAGCTCGCAGACTTTGAATGGTTCTTGGGGAACCGCAAGCTGTCTTTTCAGAGGCCAACATCACTCACACTCTTCTGAAAATCGGGGCACACATTAGTAAGGACTTGTATCAATAACAATAAGCTTGTGTCGCAGCAGCACAATTATTCGTTTCAAGGCGTATACTCACTACGACATTGCGATGCACACATATACACCGTGAGCAGGACATCACTCCTGCGCTTTCACCATTAACATTCACTTCTCACGTATTATCACCAATTAACTCTCATTACGTGTTTAGATAAATCGGGAAGAAATCAAAAGCGATACTGTTACCAATCTGTTTGAGAATATTACCTCCTCTTCATCGTCATCTTCTACAACTTTCGGCTTCTTCGCCGTCACTCCGTTGACGACTGCTTTCTTGCCTTTTTTCTTCGCTGGTAAGGTGCCTTCTGAAAATTAGCCTAATTAGTGCTAAATATTCCAATGCGCTTGAAGAAGGAAAAATAGGAACAACAAACTCCGTGGGGTTATTAGTTAAATGAAACAGCACCTCATCCACAGCATTATAAATATATATTTTGCGAAAACGCCTAAAGGCAATCTTTCTTGAAGAAACATAAGGGGCGAAAAAGGGCACCCACGAAGTTCGCGAATCACGAGGACTCTTAAAATACCATAAACTGAAGCATTTTCTCCACACCAACATCAGCGACTTCAAATTTTGACGCAAATTTCAGCATTCGATCCCTATGAAGAAGCAAACGAGCATTCAAAATATACAACTCCAACAAAATGATGAAAAAAGCAAAAGTCCCACCGTCTTCTTTGCTTTCTTCCACACGCGTCTCGTCATTTACCTCCTGCAACAATCGATCGAGTCAATAACTCATCACATATCTCGTAAAATTCCTATCAACCAATTCAGAAAAAAATTTGAAATTCTAGGCACCATCTCATAACTCTATCATCTATCTATTAATGCTTCGCTAGCATCATCTATTAACATTACAGCAAATATTTGCCGGGTCGTAAAGAACGAATGATGCGCAGTAGAAGTGAAGATTTAAGTGCAAGAATCAAGTTGTTTTCAGCCGCATCTCTACTCATCTTTAAGATTTGCATGAAAAAAATTCCATCATAATTTATTTCAAGAGAACCCTATATTCCATTTATCGCACTCACTGTTTTCAGTACGTCCAGTTAGTTCAACTAACACAAAAAGAACAAGAACTCTATCGGAAAACACAGTCGCTTCGTCAACAATATGGCACATTCGCTGGAAATGCGCTACTCCGACACACATTTCGGCTTTTCATTATACTTTTTATAAGCCAACCTACGTGCACTTGACCGTAACATCATAATCACTTTCGGTTCCAGCATCAACAAAGGGAAACAACAAAAACAATTGGGAACTCACCCCACTGTCTTCTCCAATTTCATCGTCTTCTTTCTGGAACTTTTTCTTCAGAGTACTGACTGGAGTCGTCGGTGCCGAATGAGCCTTCCTTTTTATGCCTTTCACAGACTTCTTCCCGAATTCGAGTGATGCATCAGCTGAGAAAGAGCTATTTTATCATTCCCTAATGGGTCTCTTGAATGAAGAAGTGCAAAAAGAATGCCTATAGATCAGACTTTTTAACAGAAGTAAAATAATATGTATAAGGGCGAATATATCCCAGTACGATACAAAAATATGAAATTCCTTTTGCTCATAACAAATATTATCAAAATGTGTGCTCAATGCTTATCTCCTTTACCTTATAGACCTAACTTTAGAAGTGTAGATGATCGAGATTGGATATGGGCACACACCTTCTGAGGATAATTCGCAAAGTTTCTTTTCTTCTAATAGGGAGAAACTGATATGCCAGTACTTGGCGAATTTGGAGCATCTCAGCTGTGGAAGCCGCAACTCGTAACCCCATCGCTCCTCCCGCCCCTGATTTCTGCCACATCATCGTTACATATTTTTGTTGCCTAGAACCGGTACTTCATAAATAAAATCACTTGCTACCCAACATAAAAATTGCCCTATGAATGCAATACAGAAGATGAAAAACTGAAACCATGCAAAGATGGACATCCACCTCTATCATCTTCTCCATCAAAATTCATTTTTTTTCCGTTTTTCGTCCATTTCGTTGCTGTTGAAATAACGTCTTCGTTCACTGAACGAATGCCCACGTCCTCCTCTATCGCCGCCGCCTCGACCGCGAAAGCCATGCTGTCCTCCACGTTCCCCTGAAATCATATATGTGTGCATTCACACTAAAATATTTGCACATACAGACATGATAGATTACGTGAACAGCGCCATCTTCAACCTCTTCTCAACATGCGCTTAAATCAAAACGTTCTCTAATCAGCGCAGTAATTTTGAAGCCGCTTGATCGAAATAACTTTATTCAGCTTTCATGCAGAGAAAATAATGGTTAAAACATCGAATCGATTTCAAGCCATTTCGTCGGTCAAAACAAAATCTGGTGTAAAATGCGCGAAAGTGAGGAGCACCAAAGACGACGAATACTATTCCGGTGCCAAAAATTCTTCCTAAACACAGTAACGCAAGTTTTTTCATTACATCTGGGACGGTTGAATCCACCACCTCGTCCTCCTTTAGCACTGTGAGAAAATCGGCCGCCATCATGCCCGCGTGGAGACAATCCTCCGCCACGTCCACGTGGAGAAAAACCACCACCACGTCCACGTACCGACAACTCTCCACCCCCACTGCGCCCCTCACGAAACCCTCTTCCTGGTGATCTCCCATGATCAGCTCCGAAACCTCTTCCTGAAAGTTTCATCAATTAAACAAAACGGGGTTGCAGAACTACCATTACTAAACTATCTGGTCCAAAGAAGTGCACAATTTGCATGTACAGCTCGATTTGATTCGGCATCTAAGCTTTCTTTCCCACGTACTTCCAGTGTGACATAGTGTCGGTTGCCTTCTCTCATTAAAAAAAAAAAAAAAAAAAAAGAAAAAGAAAAAAAACTACGACAGAAAGATTAACGGGTAACAGTGCTCTACAAAATAGAAAACCTGGATATACACATTCGAATTCTGCCGCTGATAAAATACAGTGCATTTTCCATGACAATGAAAAACGGTGGATAAAATCAGCAAAACTACACGTAAGATCGGCCTGGGCTGAACCGGTCTCGGTCTCATTCACAACCGAGACTCGTTCCACCAGACCGACCCACTTTAAATGAAATAAATGAAGGAGTGCGTCAAAGGAGGCTGGCACTGTATGCGAACTCGTGTTCGATTCAAATTGCCAATCAATTCTCATGAGTTGCTGAAAAATAAAACAGGCAGGGTAAACGCCTTGCATTTTTACTCGTCCTATTGCCCATACAAATTTTTGGTGAAGGATTCACTGTTCTGTCATTAGCAGCTGCGAAAAGAAAGCCTGACCACAGTAAAATGTCTGCAATCTTTTTAGTACCTTCCGATGTCCATAACTATTTCCGAACTACAGGTTGTGAGGTTACCCGCTAGTGCATACCATGCCCACCAACTTTCTTACGTCTAGCCTTAACGGCTCACAGGCAGAAAGCACCAGGCAGACAGACACACACGTAGAAGTATATGCATATAAGCAAGGTCGTCATGATGCACTATTACAATGTAAATCTGCAAAAGCGCATGAAAGAAGAGCTTGCAACAGCAAGCGGTACGTACCTCCACGAAAGCCTCTACCAGCGCCTTGCCCGCCCGATCCTTTGCCTCCACGAAATGATACGTCGTCCGAGCCCATCGCAACTACAAGAGACTGCTTTGTATAGCAACAAGGACTAAATGGAAAAAGATGGAAAACGCAAGAACTCTAGTGCGGTGTAAACGAACGCAAACGTTGTCGAAAAGTCGAACACCACCAAAATGAAGCACGGTAAATCGAACAGGCACGGACACCAAAAGTAAAACAAATAAAATCGGATACCAAAAAACAAGAAAGCGAAACAACAGCGGAAAATAAACTGCAGCATAAACGAGTTCATAGATTGCCGGAAAAGGCTGAACTGCAGCAATGTGTGCAAACCCCGAAGCATTCCCAAAGGAGGGCGCAAATGCTGCGAGAACGATGCAGATGAGACAAAATGAAAACAAAGGAATGAAGAGACCAGCGAGAAACTGCAGAAGAAAGCTTCAGCGCCGCTGTAAATGCCGAAAGGAAATGTAGCGTTAAACAGAATAGGGGAAACCGTGGCCCAGCCACGAGCGAGAGAATCCGTGGTTCTGTCACGCAAGACGGCGACTCGTTGTCCCTTCTCGGTGGCTCCGTGTAAACAGCCATAGCGAGGGCAAGTGCGCCACGAATCTTTTCCCTCTCAATAAGCAGAAATTTTATACTTTATCGTGCGGACAAGTTTGCCATGGGTGGGTGACTTGCACGTTCGTAAATAAAGACTTGAAATAATCTCCCAAGGGCGAGTCGCGGCTGTTATTACCTATGCACCTCTATGTCATCGAAAGAGAGCTTGAAGCGAGGATCAGGCGCTCCCAACTTTCACCGTGATACTTCGTCCGCACAAAAAAAAATCAGCCAGGCTAAGACAGCGCCGCCTCTCCCACAGGCCTCCACTTCAGCAGCAGTTTCGGATATGTCATCGAGTCAAAAGCTTTGGCAGAGTGAATGCAAATCACATCTGATTGTAAAACGTTATTAAGAGCGTACTATATGTCACGAACATGAAAAAAAGGCTATCTGGACGTGAGAGGAAGAGGGGCGGTCAGAAAAAGAAGCCTTTAATAAAGTTGTGCGAGTGCAAAAAAAAATGCAATAAGGGTGGAATAAATACATCGCAGCACAAAAAAAAAAACGCAAAACAGTGGTGTAAACGAATACAGCAGCAATGTAATTCAATCACTGAGTTGGGAAGAATAACATTTACTGACTCCGTACGGCAATAAGATAAGAGAATGATGTAAGCGAACTAACAAAAAATGAAATATGAAGGGAAACGAGAGACCACAACGGTATCCAAATGGAGGTATGACGGACTGAGTAAGGTAGGTAAATGGTTGTTCTTAGCTCGACTGATTCGAGACGGTTTATGAACAAAAAAAAAGTTCCGTGCTTCTGCGAGAACCCTGAACCGGTGCCTGTAAAGGATGCTTTTCTCAGGCACTCACGCTGGTCGCGAACTGGCTTTCTAAATATGCATCAGAAAAATCCTTGACGACTTTGACACATGAAATCAGATCGAACTTCGGTCGAAACGAGATAAAATGCTCTTAACCGAGCCTCATGATTGGGGTGTATAAGGCTCGTTTCCAACAATTTTTATATTGATCAACGCTCATAACGTATGGCGATTTCACCTGTGTTAACATTCCATAAAAGATGGCAGTACACGGTGTACGCTAAACGATAGTGTTCAATGCATTTGTGATGCAAAACTCGCGTTCAGACCTAGCCGTAGAAAGCAGTCGCGACGATGATTAGCACGAAGTACCCAGTAAAACGTCTGGCTGCCGAGATTTGATCATTCACGAAGGCAGCAAGGTCACTTTGCACGATATTAAAATCGACAGCGGCGTCATACAGAAGCCCACATACTTAGAGATCGTCTACGAGCAAAACACAAACACCTGATGAGTTATCGGAAACATCATTTATGCGCAAAACAAGCAGCAACGGATGAAGCACACTCTTGATGGACACCGCCAATTTTGATGGGAATCAACCTGCAGTTTTAAATCGAAGCAACGATTCAACTGAAAGCATCTCAATCACTTCGACAACGAACTGCAAACGTCATAAACTGAAACCGTGCAAAAGCTTGGTGCGGCAAACAACGTCGAAAGCCTTTGCACAGTCAATGTACAATTGAGTTCATTAAAACTGGATATACATGGGAATAGGGCATGAAGTTAGAAACATTTTGGGGCCACACACTTATCTCGCGCTACGAGCACTTCGTCTCATCACACGAAAAAGCTCACCTACAGTATTGCGGGGGAATGGCTAGCAGACGTAATGCAGCAAAGGCAGAAAATGGGTTTAATGGAGGGACCGCAAACTTCAGAAAAACATCACTTTGAGACACCGCATAGTGTCTATTAAACGTTTCTTTCCTGGAATACAAAAATCATCAATCAATTGTCAACGGTGGACCTGCCCACCTCTCCATAATGTTTACCATTTCCATTCTGGTGATTAACCTCCCCTATGCATCAACATCAAATCGTTAACGATCGCGTTCGATTTTTCGAACAAGTCAGGGCGTCGTCTCTTGTTGCAATAACGATAGCACAAATGCTCACTTTGAGACCGATTCGAGAAGCTTAACAGCTAAGCTGCCTAAATTGTTTTGAGATGTGCAATGTTTCAGATGCCTGTTAACGCGATTGATATGAAACAGTTTATTTCAATTAAGGGAGTGCTCAAATGCATTTAAAAAAAGATTTCAACGGCGAAAGGCTCCTCACAATAACGCTTACTCTTCACTTCACTATGGACTATTTCAGGAAAGTAATACCGGGACAGTATAACGAACTGGGTAGGGAGTGAAGTGGCTATTCCCAATTCTATCTTGGAGGCTTCGACCACAAAAAAATCCTCTGATTCATTTCAGTAAAGAGCCAATGAGATTACACTTTTCCAGTCTTGAAAGTAGATTTTCGCTGCACTCCGCAACAAAGGCATAGACAATGCCGGCTTGAAACTTCATATTGAATGTAGACACGCAGCTGACAATCGTCTTTGCATGATTCGAGAAGTTTTCAGTCTTACGGGCAAATTAGGGAGAGATCATCTCTGCGCATACATGTCCATGTCTGTCTGTTATGCCTGCAAAGACTGACGCTGAAAAGACAGAGCGATGGTATTTGGTTGATATGAATCAGCCTAAAGAGAACTCCCTACCACAACTTTAGTTTCAACTTTTGCTAAATTAGGTAAAAACTTGTAAGTATCATATGGACGTCGAATCCAAAATCAGCGAAACTGTAAACGAGCTCACTCCCACCCCTCTCCACCCTTTCCGCCACTCCTTCCCTTTGCAGGAATGGTCAACAAATCGTAGATCAACTCCTTCTATGCAGAGAAAACAAGTAATGGTCATGGAAGGGGTCGATGCCTATAAAAGGACAGCGTGTCTGATTACAGGACATCAGTGTGCTTCCAGCTTTTCGAGTGATACGTCGTCATTGCGAGGATATGTTCGGACCGTAGCGGTGCGCAGTCGGGCCGTGAACTGGCTTGGGCATAAGGAGTGCAGGTGCTCGTTGGCATGGACGTGGTACAATTCGCGCCAAGGTTCTGCCGGAGCGACCTACCCCTTCGTCTTGTTATCCCCTCCACCTTATTCTTGTTGATTTGTTTAAAGGCTTAATAAATGCCTTAACCTCTCGTCTTGATGCCAGATTGCCTAGCATCTGGTCGAGTCTCGAAAGAGAAGGAACTTGCGAATTCTTCGGGGACAACTCAAGAGTAGAAGGGGAAAAAAGAGGCCAGCACCCTTACATGGGGGCTCAACAGGTTCGAGGTAGAGTGATCAGCTACTGGGTGTTTGGGACTACGAGCTCAGAATGTTGATTAGTGGGCTTTAAGCTTACTGTGGGTTGCCTACCAGCTGATTATTTAGTGGTTGCATACCACTACAGTGGGTCGCGTGCCGAACGCTTTTACAGGTGGGCCTAATCTCTAAAAGACAGTGCGCAGTTGATTGAAATATGTTATTCAGACCTCACATCGCGTTACTTGTGTTCTCCTGAAATTTATGATGCTCCGGCTCAGTGGGTCATCATCATGCAACCGCGGAAGCAAAAGTAGTGTCTAACATAAAAACATTGCGTTCACTGCGATACAGGATGGCACAATCGACGATAAGTAAAGACAACGCAACGAGAAATTACAGAAAGGTAGTAATAATTCATGTGGAAAAATGAGAGGACAAGCTTGAAGCGAGGACAAGCGAGGACCTCAACGACATGTTGGTTTATGCCTTATGGCAATTGTACACTTGAACATTGTGCTTATTTAGCAAATTATTGATGTGCGAAGATATTAGAAGGTTTTCATGGCGAGTACTTACAAATGAATGCAGGCATATGTGACGCATTGCAAGGTTTAATCAACATATCTTGATCAACGCTTTCGATTATGCTCGATCTGTGCATGAAAAAGGCGATTAACCGACTAGTGGAAGGTGTCAGAAAAAGAACCGCAATGTAAAATGGAATTGAAGGAAGAAATGGAAAAATGAGCAGAAGATGCAAGATAAAACCTGCTCTTTATAAATGAAATGTGGAAAGCGAATGGCGTTTCAGCATAGAAAGCGGATGGCATAGCGCTCTTCCAGTACCTAACATTTTAACGCTTTTCTTCATAAATGCGCAAATTTTGCAGAGACGCATTTGTCGCAAAAGCGATTTTAGCTATGTGAAGCAAATCGACGATGCGATCAGTGAAAAGGTTTCACGATCCACGTCTAAATTACTCTGAGCGGCACAAAATTGACGCTCAGGTGGCTTGTTCGACTGTTTTAAAACAAACCTTCCGAGAAACTGTCTCTCTTTTCGACTATTACTGCACTTTCAGCGTTCTTTGCTACCTTTGGAATAGTGCTAGAGTCTGCCTTGTTGGATGGTGTTTTCATATGAGTTTTTGTTTTTTTTAGGATGAAGGGTCATAGAATATCCAACACATTATCAGATAGCACTGCAACAGTTACACATATGCAGATCTGTTTGAACCTAAATTTGCGCATAAGTTAAGTTGGCTGAATTAAGCTGGTGAAGTTTGCAACTGTGATGCACAGTGCTTCAGTTAGAATGTTGGTTAGAATGCCGAATGCATTCGATGATAAGTTGTCTCTCTTTCGCAGTGCATCATTATTGCGGTCACCATTCAGTTCTCATTTGGACTTGGAGGCTGTCAAGTGTCATTGACAGGCGTATTTGCCATGTTAGAAAAGCCTTTATTGCGTTGTCTAAACGCCAATAAAAAGCTTGCCGGGCACAAGCTATGCAAAAGAAAATGCGTTCAACACGAGCGTGAAAAGTCCTCCTGAAATTTGGCAACGGTGCAGAGCAGTTATATGATATAGGTTTTAGCATTTCAAAGAATGCCAGACCGACCGATTGCGTCAATGTTACAAAATAAAACGTGAATGAATATTCAAATACTGAGGAGTTTTTCCTTCTGATCAACAATTATCGAGGGAACTATTTTAATGCTCACCTACAACGGCGGTTAACTAAATGATCAAAAAACTCAAGTCACTTTTAAAGGTAAAGTTAGTCGAGAAAAGTGAGCGCTTATATCGGGAACGCACCACGTCGAGTTGAGTGTTTTACTTTCAATCGGCAAGTGAGGATGCTTTTACAACAGAGCGAGAAGAATGGTACGGTATATGCACAGTAAAAATAATTGATTCACTCGTGATCTGATCAGGTAAACAACGCCCATCATACACAACCAATTCATTAGCACCACTGTTAATTGAAATTCATTTCTCTCCAATTCATTTTAAACATCCCCAGTTGAAGTAACCAATAGTCGACATTAAGTTCACATATTAAAACTACATGATTGAAAGAATTTCGAGTTATAAGTGTGGGTTATATTGGTCAACGCAATAATCGGGTTTCATTAAATTGGCCGACCTTCCAATTTCTCTGCCACTCCCTCCAGCATGTGCTATTCGGTGATGAAAATTCCCTCCAAATGGAATGGGAATTTTGCAGATTAGCGCGTTCAGTTTTTGAATTTCTTTTTTATTTAAAAAAATAGTTGGCCTTGATGGGAGGTTTATTACCTCCACTTTTGTATTTGCTCTGACCTGTACTCAATTCGTAGTGGTATCCTTTAAGGGAGTGTATTGGGTCGCATTTTATTCATTGTATGCATTAACAGTGCTTCCGATAATATTCTAAGTAATATCAGGACGTTCGCTGAGCTGATAACCCTAAAATTTATGATACATTGTATGATCCTACTCACGATTTCTACATACTGTGAAAAGATGTTGATCCATTGGCCAACGAGCCGAATTTGTGGTTACTAAATAGGTCTCATAAAAATGCCAGGTAGCATCGGAGAATGTTTCCAGCACAAATTTTTGCTGAAGTGGGAAGGAGTGTTGAAGCAAGTTCCTTTCTTCCGGAGGTAGGGTTTGCATATATCCTGTTGTAACTGATCCTCATCGTCATTGGAGATAGAGTGCTCACTCTTGCTGTAAACTCATCGAAATTACAGCCTGTATTCTCCGCGTTTTGCTGCATAGGTTTACTTAGCATTGTCGAAAAAGCCTTCATTATTCAATATTAACCTATTGTTGCCATGAATAATCGCCTGATTTGCTTTCCGATATCACACTGTCAGACAGTGTTTGAAAGACTTCACCAGTATTGCCTTTCGCAAAGGTTTACGGTGTTCTGTATCAAGGAGCCACAAAGTGCTAGCTCAAATTTGTTTAGATTCTTTGCTACAGAGTCGTGCGTGGCTGTTCCTGCATTCCGTCTCAGAAATGTTCCATTTACCCTGCCCTCTTAATCAAGGGGATGTCACTTCTAGCTAGAGCAGCCAGACAATTTTCTACGAAGTTTGCAGTTTCGTATGTTGAGAACCTGGAACCTGCTTCTTGCCAGTATCCTTAATGCATCCCCTATGTATCTTTCAAACTACGCTTAAGTCATCTTCGTCTTCAGATTATGGCTGCTGTTGCTCGTTGACCTTGGGATTTTTTACTTCTGTTCGTTCGAAAACCTTGCCGATTTTATTTTTTCCTTTCTTTATTGTTTTCGCTGCCTTATCTACTACCTATCTTTATGCTTGTATTCACGTACCTTTTTTGCATGTCCCCATTTCAATAACTGAAAATAAATCATAGATATGTGCCATTCAGGTTTTGGTAAATCTTGAACACCTCACGTCGAAGATTTCCGCCGACAACACTTGTACAGCCGTTCAAGTTTGATAGATCTAAAAAACTTGAGTTGCTTCTAGCTAGAACCATTGCTTCGAGGCTTATGCAGCTGTAAGCCTCAGAGGGTTTTTATGCTGCGTGCATGCGTAGCAATAAATAGAGCGTGAAATTAAACGACTGATAGATATATACGTAAATGAATAATTAAATGGAATAATTATGTGACCAAGCGAATTACGATGGAAAAAAAATTCATGCCTAAATTATCGCTGGTGATAGAAAATAACCGATCATAACGATGGGAAAAGATGCAACCAACGATAAGTGATATACTACGATGCCAAGTAAAATCCCCGTTTAAAATTCCGAATTTTTTCGTTTCGCAAATATATATAGACGTTTCAAATATACTTGATAGCCTTGTAGAGAAGTGTTGCGCAGTGCTTAATTCGCCTTCAGCTATTACACGCAGAAAGTGCTTATCTTTGATGATGATGAATCGCTTAATGTCATCAGCTGTACATTTTTCTCTCATAATAAGACAGATGGGAATCTACGAAGCTGATTTATAATTATTCGTTTATTAATGACATAACAATAGCACCGAAGAGTGTGAGACTGCGTTATTTCACATTAGATTAAGCAATGGCTTTTTTCTGTGCGATGTCGCCAAATAAGTTAAAATACATCCGACGTAATCACAGCGGCAAGCAGTGTGGCCTTATCCACCGTTCTTCTTGGAAAATACCTCGCCGATTCGTGCAATACAAAATTTTATGAAAAATATTTCGTAGCTAACCGAGCGGTCAGTTGCATCGACTCTTTTTCGATATGATTTTAACTGAGCGTTGGAGAGATGCATACGCACAATAATAACTGCAAGCATTATTCTTGCCATGTTGCCCGTTTTATTTGAGTTTGCAAGATCAGTGTTCATTTTGATGGGATGCAACGTTTCGTGAATACAGCTTCTTGTCACATAGAGCTTCATTTGAATGCCCATTCGAGCTAGTGAAGCAAAAGTGGATTTGTTTTTGAGTTGTTTTTTTTTTTCTGAATTGGAACGATTCGAAAATAATCAGCGTATACTGTTGCATTATTACGCTATATAACATCCAGCGAGCTGAAAAACATCAAAGCAGAGAACTATCCGACTGTCAGCGATTTAGTGAGCACATGGATTTATAAGAATAATGTGGGAACCTTCAACTGTGTTAAATAAAATCGAGGTTAAGTTTGTTCGGAGAAGAAACTCAGCTATAGAGAAAAAGTTCATCACTCGCTTTACTTTGGGGATTTGGAGCGCGGTTGTGGTAAATTATTTTTGGCATTCCGAAGCATTTGCCAACAGCTTATTTACTTCTACTGTTAAGAAAAAAAAAACGATACCTCTTATGTCTGATGTTTAGCGACCTGAGAAGTTAGTTGTTTGAGTGTGTAGAAAGGCTAAGTCCTATTGAAGATGTTTGCGCCTTGCGATGCCGGGCGTCTACTTCCCCAACCCCCTCCCCCTCCTCATCGCTCAAAATTTAGGCGGTGTGCCGAAGTTCTCAATACCTTTGTACCATATTTCCCTCTCCTCAAATCCTTCGGAAGCGAATCAGGTTTGGATGCATCACAGAATTAGAGAATTCTATAACCTTGGAAACTGACGGCTTATTAATGCAGCATGAGGGTGACTACTGCTGCGAATTTTAAGGAGTACGTATATATGGAGGCAGATCGTACGAAGCAGACAGGTCACACCAGCTGCTTGTTTGAGTGAGTAGTTGACTGAGAAATCCTGAAAGGCGCTTGTTGGATCAAACTAATAGCATTTAAGCACCTGGTTTAGAAATCTTTCCACACCTTCATTTGGTGGGCATGCTCACTTAAGTCTTACTGCCTGTGATACATCGTTAATGAGGACTTTTAAGCTCGTCAAGCCCATAACTCATAGCTGTGCTGACTGAATTGAAATGATATTCGATCGGACGCCCTTTTTGCAGAGAAACTTTGGTGCACGACATGAATGTTTGATTAGAATTGAGTTGCAACCTGCATTTCCATCCTAGTTAGGAGCACCCATCGAGAGGCTATAAAGCAACGGGATCAGCGGCTCTAGCAGTTGATTTTCGGTTGATTTGTGCAGGCAACCACAGAAACTTTCCCAACAATTGATTAACCGTCCGCTGCTTATCGTGAAACTTGTATTTGCGGCTGAATGCAACGTGCTAGTAGTAGCTGGTGTCAATTCGACAAGTTCTCTTTTAAGCGTTTGCAATGCTATAGTGTTCGAGAGGAGATGGAGCGGAAGGTTGGAAGAATAGAAAATTTCATATAATAAATTTGAAAGGGCATAGAATTTCGCAAAGCCAAAAATTGCAATGATTTCAAGAGGTGGCCGAGCTTGTGAGGGAAGTTCCCAACGTTGGTTGGCACTGCAGCACGTTGAGAAAACGAAGAATTGCAGCATGTGTTGTGATAACTGAGAAAAGTGTCTTCGTTGCAAAATGAGGATACTTCCTCAATGAATAATCCAAAATCAGCTTTCATATATGATCTCCAGTTCGGTGTCGGTCAGCCGTTTAACTCTCTTATCATTCCGTTGAGTCGCATCTTCTTCCACTTCTGCGATCCCCTCACTGGCTCCGTCTTAAGTGAGGTGCTTCATTCCTTCCTTCACCTTGCCTCTCTCATTCCAACAGTACAGATGACTGATCTCCAGTCTCTAATAATTCATTTTCCGTGTTCTCCATTCCAATAAAACTTCCCCTCATCTTGCTCCCTTAAAACCATTATCGTTTAAGACTCCACGGCATCTCTATTCAAGCGACATACTGCATATTTACTTAGTAGCAGCATCGCATTTAGGCAAAAGCGCGCAGCAGAACCGATCGAATGCCATACATTGCGCCTTGGATGGTCGATAACAGCTGGCACCATTTATTGCCTAGGTGAGGCAATTTCCTCTACTCTGATCAGCCACCTAGCTTTCGTATGAAAAAATTACCTCTTTTGTACTACTCACCTAGCAATTTTCCTTCTTTTCTTTACGTGATATTGCTGTGAAGTATTGGATAAGAGAGCGAATAATCATCCGCCTTTATCTGTATGCGGTCTGCGGCGGCACTTTGTTCTCCTGCATGGAAGTGCTTGCAGCAGGACGTGATGACTTCGATGGTCTAAAAACTGTTTATTGAATAGGTGAGATGAAGATTTAGACGATAGCATTACGATATAACAAGCAATCCGAGGACAACCCATATACCAAAGGCGCTGAGGAGTATAATTGCGAGTGATTATATCTTTTCTTCCATTCCTTTGGGATTTGTTTGTCTAGTCGTGTTGTTTTTATGTGGATTCTTAATTGCTGACGTCGACCAGGCTTTCAACCGTTTCTTAGCTATGCAGCTGCAAGCATCATTCACTTATCTCATGCCCGAACAAGAGAAAGTCGAACTCGCTCCTTCTACTAGTTGTCTTGAAATGTTGCATCTCACATCTTCCCAGCCATCAAAATAATTTCCCTTTGTGTTTTTAGTGAGAGCTCTTTGAAATATTGAAAAGCAAGCCTACTCAGTGGAAAGTTCGAGTGAATCGAAAAAATTCGCCTTCCTTCAGTGGGCGAAATTTTTGTTTTGCCGAGCAATAAAATTTCCACGAACTTTTAACGGGGATGAATGAAAGTTGCGCTGCTCTTTGAGGACTATCATCTTATCGGTTATTCATGTATTCTGCTTCATAATGCAAAAACACATCGCTACATTTTCTCATCTCTCTTTATATTCATGTACCAATTCTATCCCCTAGGGAAATTCAACATAAATTCATAATATTGTCGCCAAGAAAACTCAAAATTCTAATCAACGATGTAGTTCGGGCGCAAGCATCAAAATTACATTCAATTTCATCGTAAATCATCTCGTTCAGTACTTTTGGATGAGCTGTGAATCACGCGCGATCAATGCGTTCCTCCACCCTCCCTTCTCCACAGTTACGTAGAGGAAACTAGCCTAAAATTTTGGGATTTCATGGAAATGCGCCTGTATCATGCAATAAGCGAACATTGGAAAAAAATTGAAGTTTTGGAGACAACAAAAGAAAGAAAGAATCGAAAGTTGCAGAAATTCCGGACAGAAATCGTCCGAAACGAAGGATTTTATACTCTTTGAAGCTCACCATAAGCGTTTTACTGAGATAACATCTTTCCTAGGAATATTGCCACTCACATTTCAACTTCACTCCTAAAAAAGCGTTCTCTGCAAGCATGCCAATCAGTGAACTGTGAACTCACAAACTGTGGGCCGCAGATTTCTGTAAAAAGGACTGAACTGCGATATTCCTATAAAATTAAGGGCAGGGTGTGAGGATCTGTGGTATGTACTGAATTGCAATTTTTTCAAAAAACCCACAGAAGGAAAGAATGGGCTTCTGTTATTAAGCACATTTCCTCGTCACCTTTCAGTGGATTCTTCAAAAAGAGAAAAAACTTGCGATTAAAATCGCATCAAAAACTGTTTGTCCAAAATTTCTTAACAACTTCTAATAACTCAATTTTTTGAGACATTTTTTTTTTGCTTTTTCGGCGAGTGCAATTTTAAAGGGAAATGCATTTGTGCATTGCGATTTCATAGAATGTAGCGCTTCCGGCACTTTGCCAGTCTTCAAGGATTTCAGACGTAGTACGAATCACCGCGGCTCGTTCTTCGAAAGTGATTTTTTTGCCCCTTGTTTGCGCCCTAATGATGCTACAGATCTGCCGCTGAACTGAAACAAATCACACTTGCTGCAACTATCACCTTGTGGTCATTACGACATTTCAGAAGAAAAACAGTGTCATCAGTTGATGTTTGTGGGAAATCATTTCATGTGTTTGTTGTGATGTTTTTGTCGAATTATTGATTCATTCAAGTGCTTGAATGCGAATGATGATAGGAAGTGTTTTTGCTGGTCGCCGATCAGCTACATGTGGTAGATTTCGTAGACAAGTAGATGGCTTGCTTTTTCCGCGGTAGCTCACATATCTATTGCGATCATCATATAATGGGGTCTCATAATTCATCAGAAAAATGCTTCAATGGTTGTTGGTATTATCGTTATTGAACGAGTGACTAGAGCGAGTGGTGTGGGTGCCACGGAATTGCTGCACAAGAGAGGAAAGGGGAAGATAGGCAGGGAGAAATAGCGTAAAATATAGACTGCAGTGGTGCTTATTCCGGCTTGGTGCGTTCAATAGGACAGGAAGAGGTGGTGAGATCTGTTGTCCTACTTGTTGCCTGTTTTTCATGTTTGCTAATAAGAGCTTCAAAAGAGGGTCAAGATTCATGCCGCGTAATTGAGATCGGCTTTCGTTTCTAATCATCACTGCAAACAACGCATATGGCATCCTCTCATTACCACTTGCGAGGGCAGCTCGCCTATCGAGGACATCACACGTTTCAGGCGTAGGTGCCTTAGCCAAGAGAAGTACTTAGCTGCAAAAACTTCAAGATGGCTGCGCTATATATAACCCACAATTATTTACGTCGTTTTATATTGCTCATCTTGAGTTAGTGCACTTTTCTCATGGAGACAACATCAGTAATACCTTTACTTGTGGCACAGTTTCATAAAAGATCGCGTATGAACTGCCCGATGAGGGGATTTATCAAGTTCTTATATCTTGAAATGCTTGCAGTGCTCTGACGATTTAAAATAGCCCGGTATAAAATAACACTAGCAGTTTTTTCTCGCTTTGCTAAAAGCACAAATACTCTTGCACAAAGCTATCTTCTTCTGAACCTACCTGGTGGCTTTGGAGCATTGTTTGTAGGCATAGATAAGTTCACAATAAATGAACAACCAAGCGATATGGCATATTTCGTTTTGATTTGTTTTTGCTAGGAATTTAGTGGCGCACGTTCGTTTTTTTTCTTTATTATTTAAATAATTGAACAGTGAATTCAACTTATATTTTGCGTCTATGGTTCGTTTACAAACTTATTTCCTGAAAATTGTTTTTGAAGCGAAATTTTCATTTTGAGCAGATCTGATATTTAAACACCAGATGATTTTCCTATCGTATTTTAGACAAGGACAGAAGCGTCCCAAAGAGCATGGTATGATGTGCGCTCCTGTATGGCTGATTCCACTGCCCCTACAAATTTTTGATAAAGAATTAGTTTTTCTAGGATCCGCAGGACGTAAACCAAAGAGTCACCTGACACAAATTGTGCACTTATTTTTCACAACTTCAGATGTATGTAGCTCCATTCTTAAAATGAACCGGATAGGAGATTATTCCACAATGTGGATGGCACTCATCAAATTTCTTTACTCGATCTGCAATGGTCTCGGAATCGCAACTATCGCACAGACAAACGGATAGACACGCACACACACAAATGCAATAACATGACGCAGTCGCAATGCGCTTATAGAAAGCAAACCTGGAAAAAGCGCACAAACACCTTATTGAGACAGCGCATGTTAGGAGTAGCTTTGTCTCTCATATCGCGTCACATATACATTTTAGGCTCCTGTGTAAGAAGCATTGTTTTACGTATATACCTTTTTCAAATATACGATGCGAGTAATGCAGTCGCAAAGCCGTACGATTATATGGCTGATAAATTTTCTGTTTGTGATGGAAATCAAACTCCTTTTTTAACGATTCGACAAGCGTGAGTATTTCCGGTAAGTGAAATATATAAATGGCTGTAACCCTATAAAATCTTCTTCTGCTCTCTCTTTCATTGGTAGCATTTTTTTCTGTGTTACGTAGTTACTCGAAAAGTTCTCCGATTTTCTCAAAAGTGCTCCCAGCGAGCTTGATTTTAAGTCACATAAGCTCAAACACGCGCTCCGTCAACAATTCGTTCCATAAAAGTCTGAGGCCTGTGCCACATGTGATATCCTCTGAAGCAATTTCGCTACTCTCCGGAATCAATTCAGCAATTTCCTCTACATTCTCATATATATCTTCCAGCACAGCACCATGGTCTGCCATTGACCGTCCTTGTCGTAATCGCACTGCGCAATTTGATGACCATTACGCCAAGATCAAGCATTGATCACAATTGGCCTGTCATGTGTATTCTATTATAGTGAACAAGCAAGACGACGAGAAATTGCGTTGTCCCCTCAAATTTGGAGTGCTTTGAAAACAGTTCGGAATAGCCTGGATTTCGACGTAAATAATTGCTTGTCTGCAATCTTTTAATACAGAGGCGATTTGCTAATTTTCTTTCCAGCTTTTTATTTATTTTCATTTCATTATTCCTATTTCCTACTCTGAAATATGTTGAAGTTGGCAGAATTTTAACGGTCTTTGAGGGAACGAGTTTCTTTGTTTTTGCCAAATCACTGACAGATGTGCTCAGGTCCTTGTTTGCAGTAGGTGCAGAATTCTTTTTGCACAATTCAGGCGTTTGTCCAATTGAATCATTGCTGCATAATTTCTAATTCATTTTCAGTGTTCAATAGACTGAGGTTTATCTTCATACGCTTCCAATTGGAAACGAAGAAATATGATGATATTATCGTTGTTTGTTCGATTAATTCTTTTATTCTCGTTCGAGATTTCACGATTTCATTATTTACAATCACAATTTTTCATGGATTTTCGTCTTTTCGTCTTATTAGCAAGGCTGCTTGTCCGAAGTTTCGTTCATAAATGTTGTCATATCTACATTATCCCGTTGCGTTCTCACCAGAAACGGACCGAGTGCACTTGGTTAAGTAGTTCGGATAGAGATACTGAACTGGCGAAGCGTAGCAACCGCATCTATCCAACTGGATGCTTAGGGGATACGGTGTTGCAAGTGTTCATGGTTTACAAACTGGTCATAACTGCGCGGATTTCGAACTGTTCATTTGATAACACGATTTGCGTCAGATTTTGGATGAACTTATCCATGAAAAATTTCACGAATTGTTGCATAATCTGGCGTTTAGGTATTTATTTGGAGATATGTGAACGCCGTATGATGCATTCGCCTCGTCACGTTGATCGTCACGTAGCGGAGCATGGTGCAGAAGAAACTCCAAAAACTCGTCGCCTCGAAAATAAGATTACTTTTTGGCATCGAAGTTTTTTAAATTTTGAAATCAACGGCTTAAGCTGCATTTTTAAAAGTAAAATCCACGAATGAAAATAACTAATCAGTTCAGAATTTTTCTAAAATGATTGCGCTTAGTGCTTCTTGAAAACAACTCTTTAAATACGATTCTTGGAAATCGTATACGCCCCTGAGTCATTTCTCAAATTTCGTTGGAAGCGTTATGACTGATTTGAAAGTTGAAATACGGAAGATGCAGATGGACGGAAGATACATTTGACCTCCTTAATATGTACTGTTGAGGAAGGAACTAGAGTTGCTAAGTGAGGACGACAGAGAACGTTCATAAAAATGCTCGTGCAGAAATTTTCGCCTTTCGGCGACAACGCAATTTGATAATGTGACGGATTTACCGGCAGTATGGTATGGCCTGCGTTTTTTCATCCACACGTTGGTTTCGTTTTTCTCAGTTCTCACGTTTCGCTGCAAGCAATCGAAACTCAGTACGAAGAATGGCGCCTTTGCAATTAAGAGGTTTCCAGCAGCGGATGTCAGCAATAAATGATCGCGACGACGAAGATGAGATGGCGACAGTGTGACATTAAACAAATTCAGGTTGCAAAATGTCTCCGACTTTTTACTATCGGTTCCATTCTCTTCTTCTTTTCTTCCTCATTTTTCTTGCTCCATTCTTACGTTTTCAAAGGTTTCTAAAATTTTCCTCATAAAGCGCACTGCACTTTTGACTCCAATAGAGCTATGCTCTTGCTCTTATGCCTCGGTGCATTAATGTGCACTCTTAGCAATAATGTAGACTTTTAATAATGGTGAATTCTAATGAAAGATTTTCAATGAAAGGAAATTTTCATTCGTAAGAAATTCATTCAAAAACAGCTCCCTTTCAAAAATCTTTAAAAAAAGGTTTTCTACCTTCCACATCTTTTCACTCTTCCCCACCATTTTTATTGGCGACTTTGGCGTCAAAAGGCTGCAACGAACAAACGAGACAAAAGTTGGGTGAGTGGCAAAAATGAGGATAGCCTTACTAAGCAAAAATATTCTGTCAGCCAACATTCGTGTTTTTGTATTATTTGTATAGGTTATTGAGAGTACGGTTATCCAAGAGCGAATAAATAAAGTGTGTCTAAATGAGAGAACGAGGAATTAGTTTATTCCGTAGGAACGTTAAAAATGAAAAAATAGGAGCTGACTTCTCTTGAGTCCAACTGAGTTACAGACCAAGGATATTTTCATATGAGCACATCTAGTCGATACCTACTTTCGTGGCAGTTGCAAGGTCGGAATGAAATCGTTGACGAGCTGAGTGTACCCGTGCTTTGATCGCTTTCCATCGTTACTGTTTTTATAGTTTGTGCTGGGCTGTACGCTGTGAACTTTTTGACCTGTTCGGTTAAGCAACAATGTGCTGTAATATGATTTGCTTTCCTGTTTCCTAGAAAACTAATGTTGCCGATGAAAATCTTTAGCATTTCAAAGCCGACACTATTGAACAGATGCTACTGTAGAATTTCTGCGACAAAATTATTCATTTTACGGATTGCTGTTGCTGCTGTCCTTCTCTGTGATTTTACCAAGGAAAAGCGAAATATGCGTGACCATTTAACATGAGAAAACGAGCTCTACTCTGTGCAGACGCAGAGAGTGTGTTTATATCGTATGCGAGACTTTTCAGGTAAAGTGACCATGAAAGATTGCTTTTTTTTTAATCAGGTGGGGTCAGCTGACAGCCTAATTCAGTTCCTTCGTCTACTGTATGCAGAAGAAAACCAGATTTTAAGTTCTCAACAGGGGAAGAATTCTGAAAAAAGTTTTCGACCAAGCATTACAGTTTTCAGCTTAGCGCATACCAGTCATTCAACCGCTTTAAGAAAAGACAGGAACCGAATGGAGAACCTCAGCTCACGTTGCCCATTCCCCATCATGCCTCAGAGCACACAACTCCTAACATGAGTTGAAAACTGGGTGCGAAAAAGCTTTCAAAAATCAATAACTTGCTTTTTGTGAGTAGCTATTTCCCTGTAATAAAGTTCGACTTTTGATGTAAGCTGTCTTAATTTTCCACTTCTTGAGGATATATTTCGTTAAGAACGAGAGATCTGTCTTAAAATGCGTCTTCTGGTTTCTAAAGCGTTTTTCACCATCTTCTATTCATATATGAGAAATACGAGATGGTTTAAAGAACAATTTTCGAAAGATCTCATTAATCTCGGTTCGTTTGAGTGTCTACCGTAAATCCAACTGACTACTTCCTACACCTTCAATAAATTGAAGAAATTTGTCATCAAAGATCCATAGTGAAATTTCCACAGAACGTTTTCAGCGTCCTTGCAGTGCAGCTTAGAATTGATCCCTGACTAGTGCTGCGCTTCTTTCTAAGGAATTCGCTCATAGAATCTGTGCGACAGCTTAGAGAGGCGGAGGATGAAACAGCAATAGCGCTCATTCTGCTCGTTTGATGATTTTCTGAGCCAAACACTCACATTCGACGAACAAGCAGCAGAAAGAAAACGCTGCATAACAGTTCAGCCTTTAAGTATCTTCTCTAACACAAATATCATTACCATTGTTTGAAAATTATGTTCATCGAGACTCAACGTTGAGACCCTCTTTTCATTGAGAACTTTCGTTTGGAAATTATGTTCTGTCATTTGTGAATTTCTGTGCGAGTAACGTAAGCATCATATTTATGTTTTGTTTATCTTTAGTTAAAGTCAGCTTCGCGAGAGGTGTGAGTTAATGCTCTGGGGAAGTTGAAACACGAGGAACTTTCGAAGCCGAAGAATTTAGAGACGTTAAAGTCTTTTGAGAAAATTTTGATCGAAATTTTTCTGGACTTCAAAACAGAAGAACTCGAGCACTAGATTTTCTCTTATTTTTTAAAAGTTCTAGCCAGATTCAAGAAATGCTTTTCTCAAAGAAACGATTGCAGGATTTAAAAAAAAAACTCAAACAATTGACGTCGTTTATGGTGCAGAAGAGACGTTGTGCTCTGTTGTTATATTGGACCACTGAACTATATCGCTGCAGTGTACCGTTGTACCATATCGTTGTAATATACTGTTATATTCGTTTTGATTGTAGCATATGGAGAAGTTGGAAGTTGATTTTTTTCGCTAAGGAAATGCTTTTTTGAGGACAAATGCTTCATTAGGCTTCTTACGAAATGATCAGTGAATCGCGTTATCGCGCTTTCAGGTGACGTGCACTTCAGTATGCGTCATGCTTCACTAAATTAAACTATCATAAGTTAAGCTTCACTAAATTAAACTATCGTTTGGCATTATAACGTAGAACTTTTCGGTTTTCGCAAGAATCGCTGTATTTATAAGGCACTTTCAAGTGAGGCTTCATTCACGCTTCATCGTCAACAAAGTGCACCCTCGGAAGTGCGTTCATTCGCAGTTGCTATTATTTACAAAATATCAACCCTTCGTCGTTTTCAACGTTTCCAATGAATTATTCGCTCTTGCGCCCTTTTATCTTTGTGAGCTTCTTACACTGCCCTCAGTTCACTCACTGAAGGTGCTCAATTGGCGTATCCCTTCACTCATCGTTGGCCATTTTTTTAGATGCCGCGTTCTCTTCACGTGCCATCGCCGATTATTTCAGATAATCCCATTTGTAGCACTGTTTGCATTACTTGTATTATGAGAGGTGACGCAAGTTGGTTATTTCAGCAAATATTGAACCTGCCAATGGGCACCGATCTTAGTGAGGAAAGGGCTGTCGTTGATAATCAAAGTCTGTTAAGGTGTACTGCAAACGATTCTTTTTTAGTTAATCATATAATAGTCTTCAAGTGAGCGCTAGGAAACAGAGTTCTTGTGAAAACATTTTTAGCTAAACTAGGATCGAACTGATTTTTTGTTCCGCAATGCTTTTCACCATCTGCAGCATTGGGGAGAACGGAGAGGGCAAAAGAAAGAGAAAGAAAGAGAGAGAAAACGGAGGAAAGAGGGAGAAAACAGAGAGAGCAAGGGGAGAGCGTTTTGAAACTTTTTTCACCGATCTCTTTTCTGTAGTAATCTAAGACCATCGCGAAACAAGGCAGTCTAACTGAAGTATATGGCCTGGTACTTGTAGAGTAGAAGATATCACTGATAATCTAAAATGTGTGCAAGACATCATTCGACCATTACGGCTCCTTCTAAGTTCTAATAGCTAACTTTGCGCTTATAAAATTCGTTTCATAAACATTTTTCCATCGATATCACATGCGCAATATGGGCTTCATTGCTTACCTTCATATCGATAATTTATCGAGAAAATTTCAACAGCGTACGAATAAGACATTCGAAATTAAGTTGATTGCTATTGTTGTAATGAATAAACGACTGAAGGCGAATAGAATTCGCATCTGAAGCACATTTCTCATTCGAGTTTTCGTTCTTTATGATCGTAATGTCTCGAAATTTGTTTTATTGGTTTTCCACAAAGCACGTCACTGTTGAAGGTTTCGTCAATGTCTCAACAGTCATAATTCCCAATCATCTTTTTACATCAGTGCTTTTCTACAATTACTGCGATGGGCAAATGTGTATGCATATAGCCGAAATGGTGACTAGTCTCTGAACACAACGTAATGAATGGCTAAATGTGATTGCTGCAAATAATTTGCCCTGTTCACGTATTTGCCCTAATGCTCTTATATTTGAACGTCTATCATCTAGTGATATAGCAGTTACCTATTATGGCCCACTAATAGCAGCAGCTATCAGTTAGTTTAGATATATTCTGCACAAAATTAGCTTGGCTATCATCGCAATTACACTGTAGTTTATTGCTTTTGTTCACAAAAGTATAACGTGTTAATTATATGCATTTTTTTCATAACGAGGTAATCAAATGTGCGCTAATCACTCACCGTAAGGATGTCTAATTTTCACTAATCGCGCATAGAGCTTGTTTTGTGCTCAGTCATCAATTTCATCGCTCATTTGAACAGTCAAAAAGGGTTTTTGGCAAACTGCTTTTTGATGCTGACTTCCAGAATAATAAACACGTTAACCCGAAGGTCAGTTCATTAAATTTTCATTGAACAGAAGCGCGCTAAAAGAGCGAACTTTAGCGGAATGAACCAAATTCCGCAAACTCAATTTGCTTTATTGCTCCAAACAATATCTGTCGGCATAGGGACGTACTCATAAAGACGGAGAGGCTAAATAATTGCTGATAATATCAGCGATATAGTTAAAACACAGCAAAATGCAAAAGTGATGCGTTTTCGTCTCGTTCTATGTGAAACAATGACGTAATCGAACAATTTTATACTGTTTGCGCATTTCGAAGTTTTCCGCTCGTACGCAGCCAAAAGTAAATTTATATCGTCCTTAAAGATGCCTTATCCTCAGCTATGCATTTATGCGCTTGCAGATTTTCATTTGCAGCACATGTCTATGTAACTCGTTTGTCTGCCCGGAAGTTCCAATTCGAGAACAAGTGAAGCCAAACTCACTAACTTGTTTGAGTACAATGAATATATGGGATGATCGCCTATAACAGTTCCCAAATTCCTCTTTTATTCTTGATAGAAGTTTAAGGCAGTTCATTATCTCTATAATATTGCGCAGCTAGTGGAATTGCATTTTATATTGGTCTAACACAGTCTAGTGGAAAGGCGCGCAAAAGGAACCAGCAAGATATGCGCTTTTGCATTGATTCTGAATGAATCGACCTGTCTAATAAATCATCGGCAAATAATAAGACATGCTCATTAACGTATTCATATTTTGAACAAAACGATTGCTTATACAGTTCCAATACGATGATCTGTTTTTTGATCGCATCGGCTGTGTAACTACACTCCGACAGGTGCAAAATGCCACTAGACTCATATCAGAATGGCAACCCACTTAAACTGTAAACGTTTGCTTAGGTGTCTACGACTTTTTAGACGTCGGTGGATCAACCTGACCCACATTAAAGTCATTGCAAATACAAATACAGAACTGCAAAAGCGCATTAAACGAATCACCTGCAGAATATTTGTATGAATGGCCAGGTGCATGAATGCATCTTGCAGCAGCTCCTATGCAATCACAGCTTTATTGCTTTCTGATTCATGCAAATCCCTGAAAATGGTTTTGCATCTTAATATTATGACCAGATGAGCCAAATGAGTTATCTGCTTTGAAATGATTTCTATGCTATTAAGAAATTGTTAGAATTCTAGAGAAAGAATTTCTCATGTGATAAATGGTGAAAGAACGAAAAGAAACAAAACATCGCTTGCACTACAATATTAACGAAGCAGAAATGTTGCTTGAACGGACGCAAATATAAATGATTGGCTATGGCTATGGCTTGTTTTTCGCTTTCGCCATTCAAGAGACACGCATTACTTGTTTGGGATCCAGCTGTCGCTTGCTGGTAAGCGGAAGGAAACTGCATTTTGCACAGTCGTTTTTCTATTTTTAATGTGGGAGAGTATTATTGCCTGTCCATCTTTCATCTCTAAATTTATTTCATTCTTCTTGTCCTCTGTTGCATCTGCTTGTATATTTTCAACAGTCTGAGAATCTTTCTTTTCGGAATTCCATATGTCGCCATATAGGTTTGTTGCTCACATTATTACTTCCTCTTGAAATGTGCCATTCGTTACAATGGACGGTGCTTATGTCTAAATGAATTCCATCTGCCACTTGGTATAATGAAGGCAATCATTCAATTGGAGTAGAAGCTGTTTTTCCAAAAATAATGGACTTTTTCGAGAGAGAGAGGGACGAGCCGATGGCTCGCACTGTATCTGTGAGTTCGGGCTGTTTTTCTTAAAGCATAGTAAGCACTTTTGAAACCAGAACATTGAAATTCTTGTCTGCTCTTGAAACTGAATACAAATGATATAAATACATAGTGTGGGAAAAGGTACTCTTCGTAAACTTCAATTTAAATTCCATAAAAACTTTAATTATGCGAATCGGAAAAACTATGCAGTAAATTTTGATTGATTGGTGCAGCTTACAATGGACAACCGACTCAAATTTCAGTTTCATTTTCTGCACAAGGCCTGCTGCAGCACTGATGAACATTGGAGTGAGAACGATGGCTAAGAAGAATCCTCCACGTCACATGCTGATACTGGTGCATTTCTCGACTGGTAAGATGAACACTCAACTTTAAGCGATGATGTTAACTCAGCCTTAATTGAGTTCTCTTTTTGATTGATTCGTCATTGATCGAAAAACTACCAATAGAGTCTAAGCAGTAAATGATGTAGTATTTAGCTGACAAAGACAGTAAATGATTCTATGCAGTCATATGTGTGGAGCATTGCAAGTGTAGGTTTCTCTCCTCGTTCTCCTTTCAGTGTATACAGCCAACTGCTTTCAAATCTTGCTTTAGCATGCGATTTACTTTTTTGCACACCAGTTGCTTCAAGGTTCCATTCTATGACTGCAAACCTTAGCAGCCATGAATCCCAGTGCGAAGTTGAAAGGTGCCATCCGATCACGAACCGTTGCGTCCAAAAGTGCGAAAATGTAGTTCTCTAGTAACGTAAACGCCATTATTTCGAGCCCTTTGCGAAGCAGTACTTAGCTGGCAGCTTCAACATTCCATCACTCCGTTACTAGGGTCATAATCATAATTTTGGTGTCATGTATGTGCATATATGAGTATGTGCGCATGGATCATATATGAGTATGTGCGCATGGATCATATATGAGTATATGCGCATGGATCTGTTTTTTGTCTCCACTGTGCTGTAAAGGGTTAAAAAGATCTCTGGAGCGATAAACTTCATCGATTTGTTTTCAGTCTCAGCACGGCAATGATGAAAGCTAGGATGTGAAATGTCGCCACTTTTACCCATATCATAAGTGATATTCATATTCTACATCTACTTTCAAATCGAGCCGTTAATCTTCTACAAAACTTTAGATACTAAAAATGCTCAAATAGTCATGCATTTTGGGGCAGCTCTGGCTACATTTTATTGTAGTCATTGGCAAAAAATTTACAGTTTTGGCGAATTTTGCATGTGATCGTATCATTTAAAATGTTATTGATCTGATCCGTCAGATCACTGACAACATGAATGCATTGTTATGCGCGTTTTATTAATGCTTGCCAGTTTATGAGGCCAATCGGTCTGTTAGGCAGGAGTGCAAGCAAATGTCATATCATTTTCTTTGGCAAGCTTTCCCACTTTTCTAAACGGAGTTCTCATTTCTTTCTTCTCATGAGTTCTTGTGCACTGAAGATGAAAACTGCACTTTACCCGCTTTTGCACGGGTGACCGACTTTCGTTTGGAAAGGGCGCGTGCCGAGTTTATATCCGTGTTCCACATGTATTTGTGTTTATCTGTCTACCTCCTTGGAATGTTCAAATAGGAAGTCAGTGTATCTATTTGGTTAGTGTAACGTATGCGATAGGGCAACTCCAAATAATAAATTTCACACTTCTAAAGAGGTCATCGATATCTAAGTGGAGCTAAAAGACTCCCGGCAGTTTCCGGCCAGTTAGTTCGCTGAGCACGGCTAGGTTTTAAAAGCGAATCTTTTGTAGGAGGGGGGGGGGGGGGGAGGGGGAAGGAAGATGGAAGGAGGGAGAAAAAGGAGTTTACAAAGGTCATCTACTCGGCTGAAATATGAATATATTATTGTTTTTTTTTGTCGTTAGCAAATCAAGAAACCCCTTGGTCCGATAAGCAAACCATAAAACGCAGATCATTATAAAATTTTTCGCACATTTTTGCAAGTGATTGCTTTAACCACATTATTTTTTTTAGTATCATTTCTATAACGTTGCCATGCTATCAGCCTTGTAAAATACAACTGCTACTTTTGCTTTAAACTGCACTATTTTGTGGTAATCAAAGCAAACATTAGACGACGATCTTGTACAGGTCCACAAATTTGTGCTACTCTGCAGAAGGCGCTTCATGCCAAACGCTTGTATGCAAGAACAAGAGGAAAACTGTGCCAGAAGAGCTGATATGGTATATGGTTTAGCATTACGCTTGCCATGTCAGCCACTTTCAAAGGTTATCAGGAAATAAAGCGGATCGGATAATGCGTTCACAAATTTAATTATTCGACAGCTTGTACTTAATCATCCATTAAAAAACTGTTTTTTTTTTTTTGAAATTCGACTAGATGCAAAATCCGTAAACTTTTCTGGACCTTTCATTGTCCACAACTCTTCAAAACTGATAGATAAAGAAGTTGATATCGAGGTCAGTCATAATTTGCATTAAACAAGTGAACTTTTATACCGTTAGCTGAAAACAACTGGCACTCAGAGAGACACGCATGGATACGACGTCATCATGTAATTTGCAAATGGAGACTAGATACAGCTTTTTCGTAATGCCGTTGCAATTGCAAATATGAACGGAAATTGAAAGTGCGGGACACACTTTTGACCAGGGAAGCTTTCTCGAAATCCTCTAGCGTTTCTTTATTTCTGAAGGTCTGTATTTCATTGTGCGCACTTGAGGATGCTTTAGTTGAAGCCAATACATCGTAAGTGAAAGCTCTCTTCTGATAGCAATTTGCTGATTCTGGAACGTCCCAAAAAAAACTCCAAATTGGAACCTTCGTAGGTTCCGCTCTATTTTCTCGTGCTTTGAACTGCTCTTATCTCAAAAATTTCTCTATGTGAAATCAAATGAAAATAATCGGAAACGGGCATTGGTTTCTTTCATATTTTTTAGCAGAATTGCTTAAACAAGTTCGATATTTCTTGCAAATTTCTTAATTTTTTATTATTTTTCAATGCTGAAATAAAGTTGGGATGGTTTTTTTGGCAGTTATTGCAGAACTGCACCCCAACAGATTTTGCTCTTGAGAGAACCTTGCGAACAGAAAATATACAGATAACACTATTCCTTTCGCGGAATCGATTCATTATCTCACGAACGTTGTATAAAACTTTAAAGCGTTATCGCTCAGTATCCCCAGTTGTCTTCATTCGCAGCTGGACATTTATTTCTCTCTCCTGTCTAACTTGAGACAGAAAAAATGAAAATTAGCGCCCTGTTAAACATTTGCAAACTAGCTGCTTGGAAGAATTAAAAATGAATCAGCCTAAATGATGTACACAGAATGCTATTGTCTCAAATTCCACTAGGGTAAAAAAATTTGCCGTCTTTCATCGAGCGTCGTCCAATATGGGTGTATTTATATGCATCGTAAAGGTTGATGCAAATTTTGCCGTCGCCTGTCTCCATGAGCAAATGCCATCGGCTAGGATGTACGATTCATTTTAAGTGCCGTTTTATCCTCGCCTCTTTCATTTGCGATCTGTTAGAGTCTTTTGAGCTCACTTTATTCTTACTGGGTTTTACTCTGCACTTTCGTGATAGGCCTGCAACTTATTGCTTTGACTCTAAACTTTAAAGCTGCTTTCAGTGAATTATAGTTTGGATGATTTCTTCGCACGTCTGTCGGATATATTCGACACGTCGAATTCTTATAGGAGCGCCAACTACCCATATAGGTTTGTGGGATGCACTATCTCTGCATACTTGACAAAACTGGTAAACGTACTATTTTACTTTGTTTATAACACAGGTGAAAATTTCACGTTGATCCGAGTGGTTTCCACTGTGATCAAATCGCGCTGTTATCTTTAGTATAATATACACTTGTTTAGAGAATAACTCATTGCCCTTAAGAGGGTTGTCTTTGCGTATATGCTCGCAGGCCCGTTCGAGTCGTGTTTCCTTCAAAAGGAACGCCCAGCTAATGTTGTCTCTTTCAGCAGTACGGTGATGATATGGTAAAATTGATACTTTGGCTTATATGGAGTCGACTTTATTGCTTGCGTGCAACAACATTTCGCTTGTGGACAGTTGTCATGTACTCAACTTGTCGAACTCTCAACCGTTATGGTTAGCAAGGCCCATCTATGGATTAGCCGCTCCGATTATCATACTCGTAACACTGATCACAAATTCTCTCGTTGTGCTCGTTCTTTCCCATCGCAATCTTCGTACTCCCACCAACCATATTCTACTCGCAATGGCCGTTGCTGAACTCATGACTGGTGGGTGTCCTTGATCTTACTATATTGTCTCATAGTTGCCATATCATTAGGTGCGTCAAGAATGGATTAAGGATGTTCCTGAGTTGGCTAGATTGCCTCGGTCATTTCATAAAGTGATACTTAAAGCAAATTCACAGGACTTCCTCCTAATCAGTTGCTCACATAATTGCTCGCAGATAAATAAATGCCACTTCAAGCACAACTACATGGAGTTATCAGGAGCAACCGCATATTCTACATCAACACAAGCTTTGCTAAAAGAATATCGGAGACATACTTCAATGTCCGTTGGGGAGAGATTTCCAAATATTATCCGATTTAATGACAGCTGTTTCGGGCTATCTTCGACTTCGTTTTCATTCGTTTTGCGTGTCACCTTTGTATGAAGACATACATCTTTGAGGCGTCCTTTCCATGAAGATTTTTTCTTCTAAAAGTCCGTTGTTTATAATCTCTAGTCGACCAGTATAAAATCACTCCCCCAATCACAGATGTTCGTTTAAAGCACCTACTCAGTGCATATTGTTGCATGTGTACCAATTATAAATGATGGCTCCCCATCTAACCATACAGTGAACAGTGCAATATCGCTGCACCATCTACAAGGCTCTAATAGGCTGAGAAACAGGTAAACAATAAAACTGATAAAAATTAGACGTTATGAAACCGAATTGTTATAGGACTATCGTCATGTCCGTGGTTCATCTATTATTACACACTGGGTGGTTTTCTCACCGACCAACACGAAGGCCTCAACGAATTTTGGTGTCGTTTTCACTCCTACTTCGCTGTTCACTTTCCTACGATGTTCGTTGCTTGTATATACGATCGTTCAACATCTCAGTTCCAGAATGACTGAGCTACTACAACATTCACGGGGCTTCCCTTCCATTTAAGACTCGATAGAGGAAAAAAATTTGCATGTGGAGTTTTTCCACAATTTGCTTTTTTGATCAAAGGAATAATTTTCCGCTGAAACCCGATCTGTTCACTTTGCGAGCGACACTGAGAGGGAAGTGGTGACGAATCCATCGAACACTTCTCCCTATCTTTTATAGGTGGTATCGTTTCATACCAGTCCATTCTCTGAAAGAAGTCAGTTGTTATTAGAAGCTTCGTATTACCATCTCGTCTGTCCTAGCGCATCGATAGCAAACGCCATAAAAATGGTACGTTTGCTAAGAAGTAGATCGTCGTACCGAACAGGACAAGCAAAATCATCACCTTCCAATTTAACGTTGCATTAATAAATGCCCAACGTTAAACATTAGATAACGGTTTATAATGCATATTTTGTAGCTATAAGCTCATTTTAGTGCGTTATACGGGACCATCTCACCATTTCAGCTGAGTCCATTCTCTTATGAAAGACCAGAATTTCCGATCAGCACCAAAAGCCTGTGTCTGTCAAAAGTTTTCGAACACATTCAGAACTATAAATGGACAAAAATGTTCGATGCACTTATCTGTTGCTTTTACTGTTTATAGTCATTATTCCTCCGGTTCTCTAAACAAGCCTTTAGCTTACTTTTCCCGCCATCCTCCGCCTTCACTTCAACACATACTTTTACTACTATGAAATATTTCTAGAAATAAGTATGAACGAGGTAATAATTGTTATCACTATGCAAAACATGCGCTGGAATTATAGGACTCCGTGAATGGCTATTATAGCTATAAGATGTATTAAGGAAATAATCAGACACGCAGTATAAGGCAGGCGGATTCAATAAAAGTCGGATAGCTTCGTAATCGCCACCTTAGTCTTGCGCAGCTGCATTCGGACATTTTTGAGGTGGACAGAAAGAGTTGATACTGCCATACCATACTGAACGTAACTATTGCTCAGTCCATCTTTGCATTTCTCAACCTCTCTGCCCATTACAACATATGCGCAATGCATGTTTGTTTTCCCTGACGATTTCTCATTGTGCAGATTTCATACAACAGCGATTTGGTTGACCGTATTCCTGGCAATTCAACGATACGTGTACGTGTGTGTGCCTTCGATTGTGTGCAAGTATTGCAATCCGGTACGAACGCGTCAGATGATTGCTATCATCGTACTGGCAGCACTAGTGAACGAGGTGCCTCTGATGCTCTTCCAGTCGTCCGTTTCATTAAAACTCAGCCAACAGTCACGTCTCTGCATCCGCCTCTATGCGCCGCTTATCGAACAGGTACCTTTTGGATCTGAACTAATGAAAGTTAAGTTTGAACAACTCATTTCTTGTTCAGTTCCTTTTCCTTACCTCAGTGTTATAAAAATGTACCCAATGATCTTTTGTATCTGAGGCTACTTCCAGTTCAGTTTCACTTGGCTGTATAGGAATTACGGATGACAGTTGAGCTTCAAATACCTTTACGTCATAACCGGAAATTCCAACATTTACAGCATAAAAATTTCTGGTATGAACCGGTTGCGTTGATGAAAGCAGATCTCACTGTGCTAACCAAAGGTTTTCGACCTTTTCCGCGACCATCTTATTGGATTTCGTTTTCGTCAGTTTGCGAAATTTCTAGAAATCTTTCAAGAAACGCTCGTCATCATAATGCTCTGAACAAAAACGCTTTCAGTCGTTTCTTGGCGCTTTGTGGGCATAGTTTTTTACTTATAGGGAAAACGCTACATATGTGATTCTTACATTCGTACTGGGCTATCGACACAAACCATTATACCAGCACCTTTGTGTTCCTAGCCAGTGGAAATTGAGCTGGCTGCACTTCAGAAAAACTAATCGCATCAATTGTTTCAGAAGAGGGAGAAGCACAAAAGCAGAGCATCTTTTCCTGCACATTTTTTGTCATGTCTGCACTCCAACCTTTGAGGCTTTTTCGCAGAATCTGAGGAGAAAGAAGTCTTTGCTTTGCAAAAAAAGCTTGCTAGCAATACGTTAGATATTAAAGTGCACCATCAATAAACTTGGAATATACTATAAAGGCGCATGTCATTTTGTCACTCAGTCGACGTAACTAACATAGTGAACACTATACTGGATGCCAACGAAAAAATTCGGTCTTAGAAAATTGCTGCACGGAATTTGCGCGTGTCATCACGAATGAAAAATTTTGCTTACATGCCTCGTGGAATTTCGTTTTTTTAATAACCCGCAAGCTTCTTCTTTGTCGTTTTCTTCATTCGTCAAACAGACTTTGAAAGCTCCATGTGTCGCCACTTGCGAATAGAATCATAGCGCCTTGCTGGAGCCGTTGCATGGCGAAAAGAGAATAGCCGCCTCAGCGGCACCGGCGAGCCGCGGAAATAGAGGTGCATCAAGCGGAAATTGCAACGTAAAAATGAGATGCCACAGTAGAAGTAAGATGGCGTCACATGCAACAGAAGAAATGGAAAGCGGAGTTGGGCAGGGCAACGGAAGTTGCCCGAACACAACTCCGTCATTCGCCGGAGAAGCCCCTGGTCCGATCGTTGAAAATCAGTTTATTATTTCAAGCCTTCATTTAGGCAAGTTTCGTTAGCATTTTCAAGCGAGCAAACGGTGAACTGCATCAGTACGGTAACTAATAAACACATCCACTTCTTCACTTAAATTGTTTTTCTTCATGAGAAATGGCATTCATGTAATCTGCCAATATAAAATGAGCGATCATTTCCTGATGAGGCTGTTGGGAAAATTACTTGTGGTGGCAAACCTCGAGAAATTTTCAAGGTGTAATTAAAGTATAGGTCTAACTGAGGTATAAAAAAGTGAAGGTATAAGTAAATCGTTCTCTGAATTTCCCTTCTTCTGTGTTGAAAACACCACAAGAGCCTTCTCCCTTTCAATAAGTTTGATTAAATCCATTGGTAATCTGTCAACTGAACATGTTACGGACAGATTCGCACTTGTGTCAAAAACAATACGTATCTCATTCACTGAGATTCAGCTCTAGGTATCAAGCGGATTTTCTATTGCTGTCGTTTCGCTACGAAGCTTTTTTTGCTCGGGGGCGTTTCGAAATGTCTTTAAGAAACTTTCCTTAGGAAATATGTTTTTTGTAGACGATTGGTGCGAACGCGTTCTATTCGATAATGCTTTGTTATCGGGCCGTATTCATTCATAGCGTCCCTTGCGCACTCCTCATCGTCTTTACCGGAAAGCTGTTTCGTACGATAAACGAGGCCGATCGAAAACGCAGTTTCCAGTCATTTCCGTCCAGAAAAACGGTAATTGTGGATTTCATTTACGCCATAACTGAGCGGCGATTCGTTTTAAGAGATATAAAGAAGTTTGTTTCTTTCAATGACATAATTTAATAAATGAAGTCATGGGACGAAGCTGCTGATCATTTCGATCATTTTTGATTTCCAGAAAAGCGAAAGTGTTGCTTGTGGAATCAATGAACCTGGTAATATGTTTGACAATTATCGACATTTTTAAATGCAGCTAACATAGAGACAGATGAGAAGTCAAAAACTTACGAGATTGGATACGCTTCATTCTCAACGTGTGCAACGAAGCCCTGTTGAATTCGAGAAGGAAAGCTTGGCCACAGGTTTCTGAAAAAAGGTTTCTGAGATTCACAAACTAGATGAATACTGTAAGATAGTGAGGAACTGAGGGAATGCAGTCATTAATGACGTGAGAACCTGCAGAGGTTTAGGGAGATGTTGGAAAAAGTAACAACCGGGGATCTTGCAACTGGATTGCACCTTTCCAAGCATTCCAAGCTGACGTTGTTAACTGAAAAAGAACGGCAATGGAAGCAAGACAGGGAGGCATGTGCGACAAGTTAAAGCGATATTGTCGAGAAGGGTCTCTAAAGCGGGCGAATAGTGATACCTGGATGAAAAAGAGGAAAAAAGTGTTCGATAGAATAACAATATTGCATGGTGCAGTATATTGCTGTGATTCTAAGCAACCGACCGAACCCCTGTTAGAAACTGAAGTTTCGATCCGTTATTGCAGAAGAAGGTTCAGTTTTTACATTTCATGGCATCTGTGTTGGTGCAGAATGAAACCTGAGATTTGGGCGATTGATCTGTTTTGCGTCGATGAATCCGATATGCCTTTAAGAGTCGATGCACGCTCGAGGCTACAGTTTGCTGATGTTTAGTCAATCAAGTAACAATTGAGCGAAATTCGGTAAATACATGATCGCGTGATGATGTTAAGTTTGCATAGGAGAATCTTCGGCAATGCTTTCAATTTAAGCAAACGCTTTATTAAGGAACTATATTTTCCATTTCACATCTCCTCCTTTTTTGTCCCTAGAATTTTTCGTTCGACTCGATTTTTGAGGGGATTTCCCAATCCACTTTCCCAATTCCCGATCTCGCATTCTCGCAATTCAGCTAAGCACTTGCGAATTTCCTGTTTCGCCGCGGTCTGCAATTTTGTTGTATTTTTATGCCCTTTGCAAATTTGCTCAGCAAAATGCATTAGCACGATGTTCGTGTCTGCGCGCATGCATGTGTCTATTCACCTTTATGTCCATCAGGTAGTTTTAACTCTAAGGACACTGAAGGTGTGAACCATACCAACAAAGTGTAAACCATAAGTTGTCCTCGCATACCGTGATAAATAAATAAATAAATATATAAATATATATATATATATATATATATATATATATATATATATATATATATATATATATATATATATATATATATATATATATATATATATATATATATATATATATATATATATATATACACTCCATCTGCCTGTATTTTGCCGGATATTCCCGTTTCTTGAACTAGGGAATCTAGCCAAGAAATTCAGTGTATATAAGAAACAGCATAGAATGGCATCCTATAGCATTATTCCTAATGTTTTTTCTTGATGCGCGTGCAAGCTGTCGGGTCGCTTGAAATGTATAGATGTAATTCTTCCTTTCTAACTTATGAAACTTCTTGGTCAAATGGCCGAAATGCCAAAACGTATAAACAGTGAATCATCTCAAATTAATTCGTCACTTGTTATTTATTACAAATCAATTTCCTCTTTTGCACCGATCGTTTACTAACTGAATGAAAGTTCCTTCAAACTGTCTAATACACAGTTTCGGTCACATTATACCATTGATAGTTTGTACTCGATGATGGTAGTTACTTGCCTATCATAGACGAACGGAAAACGTTGGAATGCAGTTGCGATGAACAGATGGAGAGACGGAGGAGGAGAAGAACCTGGCATTGTTCACATGAGAAAAGCGGGAGCATTTGTTAAACAGTTGTTGGTTTCCTAACGAATTTAAGCTACTCTTATCCAGACAATTAGAACTAATACTGCTAGAACATTCGTCTTGAATTTCTTTTTTTTTTCAAATACACAGTTAATCATTTCAAAATATAATGGCTCAGATTTGTTTTCAAGAACAATAAGACTACGTTTAGTAACGAATCGTTTATTTGCAGGCGTCTGCAACGCGACTTTCGTTGCACTCACCAGCACGTTTAATGCACGCCACAACAAAAATGCTCATTGTCGTAATCGCAATCTTCCTTCTTATCGAGATCCCTGTAGCGCTCATCTTCCTTCTTCATTTTGTTGTTGTTGTCTATGGGCTTATGCCTCTTTCCATGTATCAGCCGATCAATAATCTCATCATTATAAGGTATGTGCGTTTCATATGTTCTTTATAGATGCAGTAAATTAATAGTAGTAGTGGTGTTACTAGCACTATTACTAGTTGAATCGTATTTAGAAAAAATGCTGGTTTAAAGTGCGTGAAGAGAACTCTGAAACAATGAATATGCGGTTTTGATCGCTGCATCTATATTGGAACTCCGTGGCAAATTATCAAAACTTATTTGATATCAGTAGCACAGAGCTGGTTAATTAGCGCTACTGCTATGCTGTTTAAACGAAGCTTATTCTTATGCATTCTTTGAGTTTTACCAATCTTAATTAAATGACTGAAATGTATTCCACTTACTTTGTCTAGTCCTACACCAGTGCAATATGTCAAAATATGTAACGTAGAGTGAGAGTTTTTTTCGAAAACGTTTCGTTAAAGCATTAATGGGAGGCGAACTATATAAAGAAAAAAACGATTGAAAACATGGAATTATTTTTAATGATACAAAATTAACTGCGAAATCGCAAATTTTCGCTTGGCGAGCGACAATTTTTTATTCCTCACCAGACGTTCAATTTCAGAAACTTCTTAATTATTCTCACATATCCGCTCAATTTTGCTATTTATTTTGGAATGAGCTCCTCATTTCAACTACAATTTCGACAATTATTTACAAAAAAAATCTTATATGTGGCCGCTCCACAATCTCAAACGTCACGCCCACCCCGATTCAGTGTGCAACTTATTGATATCCATAGGATTCGAAGTCCATCTGCAATTGTAAGTTTCTCACGTTTTTCGCATCTCTCATCTCAGCAAGACACTTTCACGTATCCAAAAAACTGCAAACAATGCGCGGCACTTTATTGCAGGACTACAAGCATTATCTTCTTTTACAATTCAGAAATAGGGGAAACGTAATTTTGAGTAAAAGTAAGAAAGTGCAGTGCATTTGCCGTAAGATCAAACATTTTCGTGTACAGTTAACGCTAACGTTATACAATAATGCCACACCTTTTGGTGGCTCGTTGCTTGGCGTTGTCCCAATTCCTTGCTTTCGCCTCGCTCCGTTGCAAGAGCAGGGATCCCGCGAACTGTGCTAACCTTTTCTCTCCAGCGCAGAATGGTTTTTTCGTAGTTAGGTGCAGTTTCCCGAAAGCAAAGAAAGTGCTAAGTTGCATTTTTGAATCGGCTAGTCGGGGTGATCCCTCATCACTCAGACCGAAGAGCTGACATCATCCAATGTTTCGTCCACGTTTCACTTCAATGCAGAGTAAAGTGGAAGGGGAAGGAGGATTGACACGCTTGAGTGTCTCTAAACCACGAAGATATGCGTCCATTATATGCGCAGTCGTATGCCAATTATTTTGCTGTTGTTACCGATTGATTCACGCTGGACGATTTCGCTATTTGAATTCTGGTTCGAATTACGAGAATCTGAAAGCTTTAGAGGGAGGTGAATTGAGGGTTTGGTCCAAAAAGTGTTTCCTTCAATGCTGAAGCCACGTAAAGAAGCAATTTTAACATAAAAATCAAAAATAGTAATTAATGTTAAGGCAGTATTACTGAATATATTTAAAAGTAGTCGGAAGAATTCAAGCAGGATAGAATTTGTTTTTGTCTAAATTCTGTTGTAAGCGATGTGCCGCCATTTTGAATTTGCTTTATTAGACAGTACTTTATTGTTGAAGGCACTAGGTGAAATTTGAATTTTGCTACATTGAAAGCGACTAATTATTGCGACGAGCTTGAGGATAGCTATCCAAGTGAAGTAACAATTCATTGTCAAACAGCTCCAAAGTAGGAGGCGCTATGGACAGTTAATTTTCTGTGCAGAGCCTGCTGAAGCTGTGGGATCGTCGGAGTCGGCAACGCAACAGCGAGACATCAGCGAACGAACGTATATGCAATAACCAGCTGCATCCGAATGATACATTTCTTTAAAGAGCAGAGAAGCGCAGCTTAAACTGGTCGCATTCGAATGACCACTTTGCAGCCAGTCCCAGCTTAAGCCGTCCTCATTTCTCCCCTGTTTTTAACAATGACACAATGTATACGGGATGCATTTATGTGTTAGAGTACAACAGATAAATGCATTCCGTATACATTGTCTGTTAGAATACAACTGGTTTGCTGATCATATTGTATCTGGAGTTTTGCAATAATATAGAAATTTCGTTGCCTTACACGCTATGATCCACCACATAGGATCATGGATGCAATATCTACATTCCAAAAAAAAGTGTGCTGCTTTTCGGCAACGATTTTGAGGAGGTATACCATGAAGGTCTGATTGACTCGGAAACTTTTAAGGTTGGCCGATAGGACGGCTTGCTCATGTGAATCTTGCCTGCCTTCGTGCCCATGATCTGATCTGGCATGCCGTTTACTGAATAGAATCAGCAAATGAACTGAAACAAGTACAATCACACAGCCTTTAAACTTTGAAAAGAAATTTCTAAGTTGATAATTGAGTGTTTCATTTTGTAACAGTTCACAATAAAAGAGCGTTTTAATTACGATTAAAATCCGCCGTCATTGGAGTCAATTACCTTTCCAAAAACTACGAGTATGCTGACCTTTAAACCTTTAGCAAGTGTTGTGTGTAACAAAGAGTTCTATCACTGTTACACTGTTTTCTATTTGACAGAACATCTTAAATGAGCCATTGTCAGTCAAGTAAGCGAGTGCCAGTCATGCACTGAAATGAACCAGATTAACAACACTTCAGCAACCTTTTTTTCGCACGTTCACATTTGCTTCAGCTCGTTCGTTGAAAAACATTTTCGGCGCCATTTCAAATCGTTAGACTTATCGTGAAATTTTAATAGCTGAGAGTTTGCAGCATATACGAGAACTTTTTGGGATGAAGCCGCTAGGAATTGTGCTTTATATCCTTGGTGCTACTCTACTGTTATGTTCGGTCTCAACAGGAAGAATTAGCATGAGGAAGAAAGAGGAATTGCCCTTCTATTTGCAGTCATCAATACCCCCTTTTTAGTGAGTATCAGAGCTATAACAAATGCAGCAACTAACTGATGAGTTAAGACCATGGAGGTACAACAGCTCAGTTTGCGTGGCACACTCGCTTCCACAGTGGACACACTGCAGGAAAACAACCATCATTTTATAGTATGCACGAAGCAGCGATAATGAAAGTTTGAATCAAACGTACCTCGCAAGTGAAAATATCTGCACAGAGAAAACAATATGAAATTCAGTACCCATTACTGCAGTAGGAAAATGGGGATGTTCAATAAATCTTTTTTATTAAATTATATTTGAGGCTGAAGGAAGAACAGTGGAAGGGGCTTGCATTGTGGGTTTTTCCACAGTATAAGAAAGCTATGATTTGCATGGACACAATTCCGACAGCAAAAATGCAATACTCAAACGATTTCAGCTGCAAATCTTCCGAAACCATTGGAATGCAACTCTCAAACGGTTAAGATAAGTCATCCAAGAGATAGGAAAAACGATTAATTATTCATTTACAAGAAACAAATAAGAGAACTAAAAACTTGCCATTAATGATGAGTTCGGAGAAAAGAGTAATTTCTCTTTCGGTAGTTTCTGCTCATGCCACAAAATACGTCGCACATTATGGCAAAAAGAATTCTTCTGAAATGATCTACGACGAGATATCCGAGAAAAAAGTTTCAACCTCTTGAAACTTTTTCATCCACATTTTTTCAATGTCTTCTATTTTCTAGAGATGGAAAATCCTGAGCAATGCCTGCTCAACATCCCATGTTGATCACGACTCATCTCGACTAGATTTATAGGGGAAATTGAACCAACATATTTTCCTTTTCTTAAAACTCATTCTTTTCTCTCATAGAGCACCTTGACATAGAGCACGTCCTTACTTATGTGGCATCCCCCAAGGAAAGTCATGAGCACGCTGTTGCATCTACCCATAATGATAAGCACTTCGTTGCATACATGCAAATTCACAAAAAAAGTCGTTGCATTTATACTGCTTCATGTGGTCGGTGATCTCCTATGAGTTCCAAACAAAAGTATCATTTACAAAGTGAGGCCATTCACTTTTAGTTCATTGCAAGGAGTACAACGTTGCATACGATTTGCAAAAGTCCTTATTCCATACCCTTTCTGTCATTTGCCAAAGTTAATGAAAAATAAGCGCAGCAGTAAGTGATCTTACCTTTCTCCGCAATCAATTTTTTATGTGATCAGTATACGTGAGTGCAGATGAAATATGCTTTCCTTCACATTTTTTCGGGTATTTACCCATGTCTGATTTAAATGCTATAACACAGAAGTTGTTTCGAAAAAATTATTCGTGAACTTGGCGAAATATCGATCCATTTTGAGTGATTAGTGGTAATTAAATACCGTATGTTTTTAGCACTCGCTGAAAAATGTTCTAAATTTGTGAACTTGGAAATGTGGGATCTATCAGTGCACGTTCATTTTCTCAGCATCTGAAGCCGAATGCCATGAAAAATTTGCCATTGGGGCATTTTAAAACTGAAGAAAACAACGTTCTAATTTAAGTTTTCAATGACAAATTCTTTAAGAGCCCCCTGTGATAAATGGCCCAGCAAAACGCAGGTGTATCTTAATTGCTGAACGAAATGCACAACATTTCTTGACACAGGAATTCACTTTGTAAATAACTAGACGAAGCTAAAGACGACGGGCGATTTTCCTGCTCTTCGTGGTTTCTGTATCGGTCGGTACTTATGCTTGATGTATTTGTACAATTATCTGATTTGCTGCTGTTAAAGTAATAAGGTGCATACTTTCTCTTCTTCATGAACCACTTTTCCCTTTCTTTCAGAAATTCTTTTTGCAATTATCACGCTCATTTGTTGATTTTCCTTACTCGAGTACTCAATAAACAAGTTGTTAACTGTATTAACTGTACTAGTTGCTGCTCTAAGGAAAACCACTGTTCCCTAATATGCGTTCGTGAATCTCATTCAAGATCCCCCTTCATATTCCTGTAACCGCGGCGTATTATTGTGTAATCGGTTGCTGGAAATGAACCATTGAAGGTGAAGTTGTGGAATATTGTAAATAAACCTTTTTTAAGTTGCAAAAACATAAAGCTCTTCACCTTAATAAGTTCCTCAGCAATGTAATTAAAATGTAACTAATGAAAAGTGTGCCAGGGTCCACTGGCTGAAAACGGAACAGAAGAGATTTTGTATTGTGAGCACATGAAAAGAAAAAGCTGCACTATTATTTGCATTATGGTAGCAGAATGATAACATCGAATGCAGCCATCCAAGGAATTCTTCTCAGAAATATCACTTCTTGCGAAGCGAATCTGAAGTACAAGCGATCCTTTATGCTCACAGGAAACTTCTATCGAGTCAGCAATGAAAACAGCTTATGTACTTTTAGTGCTTAACCTTATACATTCGTCATTTGCTTTTACCCACTGCATCAGTGTCTCACTCCTTCTCCGTTACAGTATTTAGGACCCTCAGATACCTAGTAGTAAAACTGCCGAAAAATAAATACCCATTTCTCAAATAAGAGAAGTGAAAGGGAGTCTCTTCTACCGCCAGCACTCAAAATCTCGACTTTCAACTTATTATTCACTGTTTTCTGAGCTACGACTATCGCGAGCTGTCGTCACAGAGCGTTACCAAAACCTTTTAATAGTTAGTTCCTGTAAGTGCAACGTATAATTTGCGATCACAGTGTGAAATGACGGAACATATTTACAGCCACGTTGAATGACTATTTAGCATGGGGGTGGTAGCCTGAAATAGAGCTCTATTCCAGTTGTTATTATACGCATAAATGGATGCAAAAGGTGGCTTGTTTTCGCTGCGTTGCGCAGTGATTGTGTACTTAAAACGCACTTTGGAGCTTAAAAACTTTTTACTGCGCTAGGAATGATCTCGATAAACACTGGTGATTCAACGACTTCGAGCACTGCATGTGACTGATAGTAATATCGATATGTAATATCCTTATTTCTCGATTGCCTCTCCAAAACGAGCAGCTCCTAAGATTGGTACCATAGCCGCGGAACCTGAAACTTCCCGCTTTCTCCAGTTAAATAAGTTTGGCTCACAATACCACATCAGTTGGGAAGGAATTTACATTTAATTGTTGGGAAGGAATAAGAGCCGCATTTAAAAATTTACAAAGGAACAAGTGGATGCTCAATTTCCTAGAAATATTGAAGACACGCAGTCGGAAGCCATATATGCAAGGTATGTCACGCCATTTGCAGTAGTTGGTAAACCACACTTACTGGAATTACTGCATTCGTCATTTTCATATTCTGGTTAGGACGGGAATGAACAGAGCTATAAAGAAAAACGACAATCGCAAATCTTCTCAGGTACGCTTCATCAGCTGAAAACCTAGATCCTTGAGAAATGATGAGCAATTATCAAAATAACAATATTTTAAGTTATGAATTGCATCACTTTAGTTCTCGGTTCAAAAAAGACAACATTTTGAAGACTCATATGAGTTGAGATAAGAGTGAGGAAAATTTCCCACTCTGAATAAAAGCGAAAAGCTTTAAAACATCGTTCGCCATCGTAATCTTTCTAATTCTTCTCCAAATTGGGTGATATATATTTCATCACCTCTTCACTATCCATTTTTTCTGAAATGTGGCTGCAGAAATCTCTAACAAACAAAAGCAACAAATTACGCGCATATTTACATGTTCAGCAATGTAGTGCTTCGCGACAATTCAAAGGAAGTTACTTCGCAACAAGCGTCAATATAATAGAAAATAATATAGAAACCTGCACCACGCTTCCCGATAACAACTGCTTGAGTGTACTTTGTGCTGCACTCAGTTCCTCATCATTTCGAAGGGCACTGCAAACAAATTTTTCAGGAAATGAAAAAAAATGGAATAATTTTCCCATCGATTAAGTAATTAACAGACTTTTTCCTCTGCCATTTTACTCAGCTCACAAGATTTTTTCTAGCCGAATTTTTGTTGACTAGTCTCAAAAAAGTGACACCTGTCAATAATGCCCCTGCCGATAACAGTTTAACTTATTTGAATCATTCATTCCGAAATAACAGGAGAAAACAATCAGAAATAATGGGAGCGACGGGTTGAGGAAATTTCAAAAATGTGGTACTGTTAAGAACGTTACTTTTTAAAATACCTTGCAGAATGCACGATGTTGATAAACTGCATTTCCGATGTCCACGGATTTACAAACGGACGCCAAAGAGAGTCGATCATAAGGCAGTTTTCCGATTCACACCTCAATCTATAACTCGCTTCACGGGATTCGTTCGATTTCACAACTGGAAATTGGTTATCATTACCTCAGTCACTTTTTATCACTGATTTATTCAAAAGAAAAATGAAAACAGGTGGGAATTTTTGAAAAAATCCGAAGCCATCACAGAGAGTAATCAAATTCATAAGCAATTATAAGTGACTACAAAAGAAGAACTCGATTTAATTTTAGAAATTTGTACTCATTTAGTTGCACCTTGTGTCGATTCTGTCATTTTATTAAAAATCATCGGCTGTTTGAAAAAAAAAAAAAACTATTGGCTAGGTAATATTTGTTACTGAAAATCCACAACGTGTATGTGCTGTTGGTGAATTTAATTCTTCATCATTTATCGTTTTTTTTCTGAGATGTCCCATAAAATTCAGCACAACGCATATTTAATGGCTGTTGCAAGCTTAGAATTTTATTGCATTCATACTGATTAAGTGCAATGACACCTCTATGATACACTTCAAAATTTTGCTCGTCCGAGTGATCTCTGTGAAAGCCAGACTTTACCTTGTTTGTGATGATGAGAAACATCAAGCAAATCTCCCTCATACACAATATCGTAATAGCTAGTGCCAAGTAACCGATGTGGGAGGTAACCCAAAATAGCTGAAAGCCTGAAATTGCATTCAGTAAAAACGACGATATAATTATAGCCGAAGAATGAACTTACTTGTTAACGTGTGTGCAAGACTTTAAGTGTGCTTGAAGATTAAATTATATGTAGCTTACTCAGGATCGCAATGTGTAATCCTTCCGTTAACAGAGATCTTCATTTGAAACCTTTCTCCTGCATCTGAAAATTGCAAAGTCAAATTTAGAAGCAAGTGAGCAAAAAGGTGACGAAGGAAAGCAACTGAGCGTAACTGAAATAATCGACCTACAATTGAAATGTTGCCGACTGACAGACACATACAAAAGTCCATGAAGATCCCGCCGTTTCACTTAGATTTTTTCTTGAAACATCGTCGGGGCGTCTCAGAAATTGCGCCAATTACGACATCCACAACAACACTCGTTTGGTAGGCGAGAGTGAATGAAGTGAATCGATTTTTTTAGCTATCGCTAATATCTCTCAAAAAGTTTAATTACCAGGCTGCCATTGATCAGTTTCTTTCAATTTAGACAAACGCAATCAGCTAGACTTTCTGGAAACATTATGCTATACTGCAAAGTTTTCGACGATAGCAGTTGCATTCAGATCGGAAATATTTCTGCCAGGTTTTCCAAGCTTCCATTATTTTCATTTCGCGAAGCACTATCCTTACCCCATTTACAGCCGTGTGTATATGTCTGTCCAGCGATTTCAGCCCCCGAACTGTATTTTCTGGCTCACAGCTACAGCTGGATAAGTGGTCAGCGGCAACGTTCCCAGTTCTCGTTGTTAACTGTCTGCCTTTTATTCTTGAATTCTACACTGCACAGTTTACGTGAAAAGTGCCGCGTTCTATTTTATGGCGCAGTTAGTTGTCGTAAATACTCGTAGTTAATGCAAATACTTATAGTATGAACTTCTGTTTTTCCGCAACTAACTGAAGGAAAAATAGAGTGCAGGTAAAGCATTGTACAATTAATGCCTCAAAGAATAAACAAAATATAGAATTCTCTTCAAAGGGATCAAACATAATACGACGTAATATTGTTTCAGGCAGTGAAATGCAATGCATAGCATGCTTACGCCATATGCAACATTTATTTGCATTTCCAAAGTAGAGTTATGTACTTCAAGAAATTACTGCATAAAAACACTTCTGAATGGAATCAACCATTACAATCATGTACTCGCAAAGGTATATCTCTCGACAGTTTGCAAAGCATCACTTCTCAAGTGAATCTTTTCCTCGAAGTGATCGTTTAGTTTTCTGGGAAATTTCGTTTGAATGCTACTGAATTTATTATGCCTGAATCACCCGTTCAATTATTACGATCGAACGTTAGCTAAGCAAATGAGTTCGAGAATCTTACGGAACTCATCGCTGCTTTTCATTAGCAGAAGAACAGCAACCGGAGTGTTGCTTTTTCGCAAGAATCCGAAACATCGATACTTGCAGTATGGATTTGTTGTTGAGCTGCTCCTGAAGTTAAGATCTTCACCTATTAGCGTCAATACAGTCACGTGAAATTAAACTCCTTCAAGTGGACACCCGACTGCATAAACAACATGAGTCAACGGTTTTTTACCAATAATAAAATCTTAGTAAAAGTTCTTTTGTAATTTTCAGCACTCGGATGACTCACACATCAAAAATTTGCGTCACCAAAGGCGTTGGCTATGGAACGACCTTTATATTCAGCGGTTAATAGTCCTTTTCTTTATCACGAGGGAGAAAATTTTGTTAATGGTACAGACCGATTTGCATCGTTAATACTGTAGCAGTTACTCTGAAATGGTGAATACTTTTTGAGACAAAAGATGTATTCGATGCCCGTACCTGAGATAGAAAACCACTCTGGAGAAGTTGAAGTTCTAAATGGAACGCGTGAAGGTCACACAGTTGCTGGAAAATTACGCAGCTATCAATTTCTTTCATTAAACCGCTACTTAAAATATACAATAACTTTATGAAAGGCATTCACTTTTGAAGCTCCAAATATTTGGCATTCTTTTCAGCTTTGTTTGCTCACTAATAAATACACATAAGTAGAGAAAGAGAGAAAAGGATTTAGAGACAAGTCAGCATTTAGTAGGAGCGCAACTTACTGCTCTGAACTTAGTTTGATTCGACAGACAAACGAGCGTTTGAGGCCAGTATTGAAATCTGCTCGTTGTGAAAAATGACCTGTGCTCGAACTCACCGAATCGCTAACTGAAAGACGTTTTTTAGATTCGGCAAGCAGGATTTTTCATTCGATATCCTTCCGAAACGATGTTAGATGCAATGGAATGAGGGTTCACTTCTGTTCTGCACTTTTCGAGAACTGAAAGGAAGACGACTGAACGTTTGACGGAAATGAGAAGAGTTGCTGTCTTCTCTTCATTTTTGGACTTAATAGGTGGGAATATGGGAATCTGTGAAGAAGAAAGACGCGAATGGAATTTATGAACTGATAAGAATAGGCGAAATCAAACATCAGTACTCTTCTAAGTTTAATTTTCATTGGAAAATTCGATGAAGCTTTTTGGTGGAAGCAAATTTCTTTGGAGACGCAGGATGAGGAGGTGAGAGGAGCGATCATTCACTCTAGCATCCCGTTTGGATATGAGCCAAGCTGTGACACGCAGTAGAAGAAAATTCGAAGCATTAAGCAAAACTGCAGTCGAAACATACCTGTTTTCTCAGCTTCCTCCCTTACCTCCAATACTTTTTCCTCTAGGGATGATATAATTAACCTTATTGTGGGCATTTTTTGCAAAAAAAAAACGATACGACAAGATGGAAAAATCCCGCCGATTAAGGATACTAAATAGGAAGTTCTATTATCTCCTTCCCAAAAAATTTTGTGAAAATGAGTGAACACCGTTCTGACACCGGTCTCTAAAATCTTTTCGGTATCTTTATGCTGCTGAAGTAACCTGCGATTATTTAAGGTTTTTGGTTCGTGTGTATGAATGAGAAATGTGGGATCACCATGATTCTGAAAATTCCTAGCTCTAAATGCCTGTCGCTCAAGAATATATCAGTCGAGGTCAATTCGATTAATTAGCGAAAGGTTTCCTTTGATGAGAATTCGCCATACTTTCCTCTTTTAGACAGTTTCTGATTCCGTCCTCCTCATAAACTGAATGTTTTTACTCAGGTGGAATGTGAAATTGAGATATATTATGATCAATCACTTGTACTATATAGTTTTTAAAAAAAACTTGCAGTATGTGGCACCCGTATCAGCAGAGGTCCTGCTCTCAGCAAAAAACGTCATCATTTCGTTTTTAAATGCTTGCGTATCGTCTGGATGAAGAAGATCGAACCAATTCCTGAAGTTTTATTGATAATTGAGGAATTTCATTTCATTCAGTTTTCCTATACGAATGTCCTTCTTGCAGAACGCTAAAAGGTTTCTACCTATCGGGTATAAGCATGAAGTTCCGAAATTATTCATCAGTACGCCAGCTATAAGCAACCCATCGAATTCAATGCATCGTAACAACGAAGCACTTCGCTCTTTTTCAATCAGCAAATATTTTTGGCGTTTTCACAAAAAGGGTTTCCGTTTCCCGTCCAACAGAACCATAATTACCTTCACTCCGAATATAAGCGGTCTTAGTTGTTCTCTGTAGATGCATTCTCAGGTTTTCTTAAAAAGTGAAATTCTTGCTATTGCGTTTAATAATTTGTCTCAATAAGTGGCTTCTTAGCAATGTCTAAAATGCCGCAGCGACGCTTGCCAAATATTTTCAGCTGAAGTTGTAAATGAGGAAGTAAAAATAAATAAACCTAAAAGAGAGCATAAAATTGGAATTTGCTCTACCGATTAAATCTCAATTATCGATGACTGCCGTATCGGTGATGCAAGGTGCACTGCAATTCAAACTATAAGAACGCACCTTGAGATGACCTCATCGGCAGTCACTGATGTGCTTTCAGCAATACTCTCAGATGCATAGAGAATATTGCCCGAATCGAGATCCGTTACAACGATGAAACTATCGATACACTAAAAGCATTTCATAGAGCATTCGCTCAGAAATATAACGAGTCTCTTCATTGATTATATGCTAGTATCAGATACTTTTCTCATCAGAGTTACTTAATCAACTCGATGAAACTTTTGGCTAGAAACTATCCATCTGTGCTGATCGATAGTGACTAATGTGGATGTCTATTCGCCAGTTTTCTTGTTTTAGCTAACCTGAGTTCCCTCTTCGTCGGAATCATCAACATGAATCGGATTCAGCAGCCGAAAATTTTTGGAGGAAAGCAATGTTACAAAAACGTTAAAATCTCAGAAATAATGCACAGACCAACAACACAGACCAAGATACGCACTAGGTCTGCACTGGTGACGCAAATCTCTTCCCGGATAGAGGAAAAAATTCCATAATCGCAATGACGGTTGCAACTGTTCTCTGTGCTAGGTGTAAGCAGCTAATAATGGGCGCTCCTAAGGGGCCATTTGTTGCATCAGCATCGACGACGGCATAAAGAGACAAAAGAGTGCATTGACCCCAACTGTTTACTTTGCTGATTTAAGGCGCTGTTCTCATCGCTTACGCGAACATTTCTTTTTCCTCTTAGCGCTGGCACAGCAATACCACGTTGAAAGCGTTTTTCTGAACCCCCAAAAACTTACAGCATTATCCGTACGAAGTGAAATATTTCGCTACCGATACACTGTACGACCAACGAATAAGATTATCTACTTGTTGAAGAGTTTTTTCTGGATTTTACGAGCAAAACTTCTCGAGTATCGCATCCCTGAGCAACACTCTACGCTCATATAAGAAGTAAACCCAGAAGCACTTGATTTAAGTTACGCTGTAAGTCACTCAAACGTATCAAATATAACTGCTGCACAACAAAAGCATCAGCTTTTTTTATGCGTTTCGATGAAATTCTTTATATTTCTCTTGCTGATGAGATTTCTCCAGCCAGATAGTACGCATTACCTTCCAAAACTAGAACGATCCACAACCACCACAGCAGTTGTGGAAAATGGTTTGAAACCTAGATGGATCGAGACTCCCTCTCTTTTTCTGTCAGCTAGAATTCGGAAACTTGGTTTCTAACAAAATGTAAAGCACTATATTAGAACATTAAACGTTTTCGAACCTTCTCGAGTAGGAACAGAAGTTCATGTAGAGGTAAGTGTTTCGCACATCCACTGTAATCCAGCTCTCTATTGCCCGTTGAGCCTTAAAGTTAATTGCATCGCTTAATTTCGCATTACATAGTGACAACTACACTAATATTCCTCCTGTCTCCCGAATACCTTTCAGAAGATTCAGTAAAAACGTACGGATTGCATGGAAATCTTTTTTGAGAACCTGAAAGGGGTAGTAGCGTTGCAGTGTTTTATACGTGGAACTAAATGCAATGGAAATTACATTCTTCTTCAAGATTCTAGCGTATTTTCAAAATTATTTCAGAAGCGATGAATTTGTGGTTTTCTAAGGTATTGAATCATCGCATTTATCCATTTCTAAAAACTATTTTTAAGTGATTTCTTACTGCTTTTTTGATAAAACATATTGGAATAAGTTATTCGTTCATCGCATAAATGAGTGATAAATCTGAAAATTAGCATATGAGCTATCATTTAGCTATAAACCTCATCCAGCTATCGTTTTCAAACAAAGGTGGAGGAAAAACGTGAATGAACGAACTTATCGAGTTGATGTGCTGTAACGTGAGTCGCAACACGGATAATTTGTCGAGTTTACGCTTAAATGCAGCCGGCACAAGCGCACTCAGCTGGGAGATCAGCTCATTCATACGGTCTCTGCGTCGCTTCTCGATCTCTGAATGGTTACTAGTAGAAGCTCGTGATCGAGTTGGCGAACGACGACCCTCATCCTCCCATTCATCGTCGTCACTAAATTCACGGAAAGCTCACACCTCCTCTTTCTCGATCTTTTTAAAGAAAATTGTGATGACTGTTGAGAGAAAAAAAAGCGAGCAATAATAGAGTACTTTTCACTGGTGATGAAACATAAAGCAATTCCGTTTAATAATCAATTTTGCTGAGCAATCGATCGCGCTTCGGTAGTATTTATGGGCTTATCGGAACGCACACAATTACGAATACAATAAAATTCATCGATTGCGCCTTCTGATTCTAAGCCAAATCAGTGTGAGGATTGTAAAAGACACAAGCGTACACTCGCATACAAAAAAAAACGTAGAAATTGCATCGCATTGGTGAGCCGGATGATGTTTTCTGCCGATCATGGTCACGACAGTTTTCATGTGCAAAGATAGCTGAAAGACTCCGTCTTCCTCATATGAAAGAATAAAACCCCCCGTTTTTTTTTCGTTTCTTCGATGAATGAAAAGTACTGCAGACGCGCAGGTATTTCGTACGGTTCCATTCCAAGAACAAAGGTTAAAAATGACCCACAGATGGGTGGGGAGGGGGGGTGCTGTTTTAGGGTCGGTAGCAAAAGTTAAGTAATGCGACTAGGTAGAAACCAAAAGCAATATAGGCAATAACCTCGTCAAGATAGCAGCTGAAGGATTGTATTATAAAACAACTGATTTCACTTGATTAGGACCAAACAAATATTGCTCTTCGCTAACTGAACTTAACGAAACTGTTTCCCAGATAAGAAATTTTTACAGATATTTTAATTAAAAACATTCTCTTCTTTTGCTTCTGGTTGCCCTCCTCCTCGCCGACCTCCTACTCTTCCCCCTTCAATACAACTTCCCTTCCTTCATTTAACAGACGTCAGCAATTACTTTAAGTGTACTTTTTTGGAATGTGTTGCTGAGATTCGGGCATAAAACAGTATAAACTTCTCGGGACATTACAGTCGTTACATTACAAAAAGCTAGAGGGTGCCGCAAGATAGAAAATGTTGATTGTAGCAATGCGTAACAAACGCGCGTCACAATAGCACTCTCCACGCCGATAAAACCCGATAAAACCGGCAGGTAGTAACATAACGCAATTTACATGATCGCATTCTAGCTGCGAGCAAACGATCGGTGATGGAACGTTAGCTTCATCGACGTGTGCACGCTTATTCACACAAGCTTCTCTCTTCGGGTTCAGTCGAATTCGTCACCTTTAACGCTTGCCTTAACCCTAACGTACGTCGTACCTTCCTCACGTTATCATCACTTCTTCAATGCTATTACTTTTCCAGCTTATTTGCACTGCGCTCTTTTCCAGTGGGAAGTTTTCAGAGGTGATCGAACATACAAATTTGAAGGTGTCGTTGACAGCAAAATAACATTTGTCAAAAACTGCTACCGGACTTCAATCAATAAATTCGATGATTCTAAGAATGCGCTTCCGTCGGATGGAGCCCTCTCACCTTGCAAAATTTGAAGTGACCGTGACCAATAAGAAATCGTCTCAAATTATGGAAAGAGTTGAACTGCAAATTGGATAGAATCTTTCAAAAATCCACTTAGTTTCGAACACGCATTCGCTGTGAATCAAAGAATCGTTGTTCCATTACACTTATATAAGAATATCATAATTAGGAAGGAAATTTGTCTACATGAAAGGACTTTTTGGTCGAATCATTTTGGCGCGACAGTAGCTCAATTCGTTCTTCCATCAGATATCACAGGAGATGCTAAATTTATCTTTTATTGGTTAAAATATGGCAAAAACAAAAGCACCATTCTTCTTGGAAAATACTTCATCCTCAAGAAAGGAACAGCGAGCGTAAAAGACTTCATAACTTCGCCCCCACATGGCCACATGCATTTGGGGTATCTTAAGGTGCGAGTCACAAAATTTCTTACCATCACCTTCACTGGTGGTTAAATTTCGCAACCCCACACTGAGCAGTGCCGTATTTGAAATTACCAAACAGACGGAGACAGACGTGCAGACACAAACGCACATGAGCGCGCGCACACGATGCTGCCATAGTGTGCTTTGCAAGTGCGAATTTACGAAAGCGAACAAAGCGATGGCATCGTTGGGCGTATATTCAAAAAATCTTTCTTGACTTTTACTGCTGCTAATCGTAAGGATATAGCAACGGCGTTGTGTAGAAAAAAAAAGATCATACGGTGAAAGGCATAAACCTTTGGAGGCGAGAGCGATAAAACGGTAGAACTGAAAACCTAATTTTGCCTTAAAAATCAACCCGTACACTCTTTTGAGAATCTCCTTTCGAGAGTGTTTTTTCGTCCAAAAAGAGTTAAGCTTAACCAGTAAATCAAAAATTATTTTCTCCTATGCTAACAGTAATCTTAAGGAATCAATGAGTTCTTGCAGTAGTATTACAAATGAGTTCAGCATCTGTGAGTGATTATCGGCTAGTTGATCCTTCAACCGATGCATTACTGTCAGCAATGAGAGGGACTAGTAAAGCGCGAATCTCTTGAAAGCGCTCCAAAATTCGAGTTGAGAGGGTGTCAGCTGTGACACTCACTTGTTGATGGTGGTGTTGTATTTGTTAGTGTTTGCAAGCCGGCCGCTTTCGACAGCAGATTGCTTCAGTCAGTCATAGCCGCGCACCTCTGCTTTCTCAACTCGCGCACTCTACAGATCCTCGCCTCCCGCAACAAAACTCTGCTAACGTTGTTTCTGTGGCGACGTGTTGCGCTACTTCCTCCTCCAACTTTCTCAGACATTAGCTTACGATTTTGTTGTGTCAGTGTTAATTGTTCAAGCTTTTCCACTTCATACATACTTCCACTTACTTTGTTGCGTTATTCCTGTTGCATATTCTTTATGATATCCGCGCAATTCGTTTATAGCAAAATAAATCTTTGTTTTTTAAATGGTAATCCCAAAACTTGCAAAAATGAATACATGAAACGTCGGGAATATTAAAGAATTTGTTGAATTCCACATATTGCTGTAAGAGGGGTGATGAAGAGACATTGGCTGGTACAGACCTTTTGGCAACGTGAATGTGCTCTATGAAACGAGTGACACACAAGCAAAACCTCTGCATTTGTTTCATTCGTGAAATAAATGCAAATCACCACGCACAGTCTAATGCACACTTTCGACTCATCGATGAAGACAACGTGACAAACATTCTCGGCTTTCATGAATCAAGTTAAGCGTCTTAAACGTCGCCCCCCATTCCATTTCGTTTCTTTTTTTTCCATAAAAACCAAATCCAGGTTTTCTTTTTCAAAAAGTGATTGGTTAGACTCACCAACGGAAGGTGCGTAAAACTTTCAATGGTGGAGTGTCATCAGTAGGCAGTATCAAGGGCCAGGGTTTGCAGTTGCTCTGAATCATAAAAGTTTTGACAGGGGACGCTTTTTTGAATCGCATTTATGTTCAGTAGCGATCTCACAATCTAACAAATCCGTCTATTTTATAGCAAATGAAAATGAAAATGAAAATTGAAGGAAGTTATAGAAATTAAGGATCAGAAATAGGAATGGAATTTTGCATCCAGGAATGAAAGATTTTGCTGCATATGGGAATTACATAAATATATCTTCATAGGTTTTCAACAACCAAAATCAATGAGTCAGTGTTGCACCAACATGGCTCACTTTTTATTTTCGCACATTTTTAGCGCTTTATTCACCGGAGCTAGTTTCCTTTATCCCCTTTCATTCTGAGTGGATTGATTTTGCGTCCTTTCCTATGAGTGCCGTAGTGGAAATTCGTCTCGGTATTTTCAGAACTGCAGATTGTGATGTTGTTCTTAGCAGCTATTAAAGTTTGGTTGTCAACTCATTGTAATTTGAACTGCTCTTGTTTTGCAATTCGAAGACAGCCGAAACTCAACTCGTTATATGAAAATTAATTTTCGCTTATCTAAACAGCTACATGATGTGGTGATTGATGCTTCTCGTTTGCAGCATTATGGTTGCTGCTTACATCGACATATTTCTTTAAATTTCTCGCTGCATTAATTTTTTACTGATGTGGTCTAGTTAAGAGATGGAGCACACTGGTGTACTTTGTTAAATGTGAATATCCTTCTTTTTGGACGAAAGGCCCCGTCTAGACGGAAGACCACCTCGAAATGGTTTGCAAGAAGTGTTTTCAATAGAAAACTCGAGATGAAAACGACAGGCATCTGCTAGTGGTCAGGACAAATAAAAGATTCCGCTTTTCTATTCAAGAGAACGCCATATATTCACCAATGATGGGCGCGTAAAAGAAGATTGAGATGTTCGCAATGGTCACTCTCCTCAAATATTTTGGCCTGAAACTGATCTGATTTATTTTAAGCTGCGGAAGAAGAATGATGCAACTAAGGCGAAAGGGAAGCCTGGCTGTAAACCCATCAGCTCAAAGTATCTGAGGAGGTTGACCCCTTTGTCTGGGCGTGGTGAAGGGAGGTTTATGGATATCTTCCAGCATTTTGTGCCTTTTCACTTTGAAAGAAAGCTAAAAGTGCATGTTGTTTCGTACAAGTAGCAGGAGCCCTCCAAAATGATGAGCTTTATCGAAAGATCGAATATTCGCTCACCACTCAGCCGATCTTCTTAATGTTTAAAATAAAATTGAAATGCGAAAGAATTCCAGACAAGGCTGATACTCAACACTGCGCAAAACGGTAACTGCCACTACCTGTATTTTGCATATTTTAGTAGAATATCACTTCACCACTCGACGAATTTTTCTGTCTTTCGAACAGGGCTCAGTGGTCGCTTGCGATCCGCCTTCCTTTTCTAATATTTCGGTCTTGCGGCCACAACTGGAACTACTGATGTAAGAACTTTGAAGATGGTTGGAGTAGTTGGCAAAAGATGATTAACACTCGGGGTGTTGTTACAACGGAAGCTCCAAAGATGCGCGGAATGCCAATTATTAACGAAAGAAGAAAGACCAGAAGGCTGTCGTGTCCGGCTAGAACAAAAAAGGAGGTACTTCAAAGTATGAGGACGTCATATTCACACATTTTTATGTGTGTATCTTACCTGTCTATCCCGTAGTTCCAAATTGTGAACAAAAACAGTTATCATGAAGGAATTTCTATCCTGAAGTCCGCGTCTCATTAAATTCCGTTCAAGTTTTTGGAACCCAAGAGCGCTAGAAATCTCGCAATTTTTACTTACTGAAGGTGAAATTTTGGTTTAGGAATTATACAACCGCACGGTTTTCGTCGTTATTGCTGATGTTTAGGTTTGGTGGGCCCGAATGCTATAATCTGTAACCTCTGAGCCTCCCCTACAGACACGGTTCTCTGCGTGCCCATAAATTTGCACCACACGCCATCTCCTACCACATCCTGTGCTCCGTTCGAAATCTGTTCGTCAATGTCTGCGGTCGTCGCATGAGTACGGCCCGATAAAGGAAAGTCTGTATCGACGATGGGCTGCGCACGCGCTCGATAGGACACTAGCGTAAGCACGCTCGCTGACCTTTGCGTGCGTCGACCGCTAAGGGTCAACGCTCGCCTTGGAGTGGACAGTGCTCTCCCGTACTGACCGCCCTCTTGGCTAGTGGGCGTACACGAGTGGCCCCATCCATAGGCGTCGATTCTCTATGCAATTTTCTTCTCGCGCACTCATCATCTTGCATCCCATCCCTTCCTTCTAGTTCTAACTTACGAAGATGGTATGAAATCAGCAAACGTGTGGCATATATGAGTGGCAGTTTTTTTCGTGATTGGAGGTGGGGTTGTTTCTGCTGTGGAAAGAGGATCGAACACGAAGTACTTTTTAGGAGAATCTGGATTGTTTAGAGACGCTAATAGTCGTTATAACACCGTTGTTCATCAAAGTTGCGCCAAATGTGCCATTTCTGAAATTTTGACCGTCGCGTATGACCTCTCTTTACGATTTCTAGATGCGGTAATTTTATTTTACTTTTTTTGAAACGGATGGGTGGAAAAAGTTTGAGGCTGCCATGAGAGGAATGAGGGGGAGGTAATTAAGGGAGGGAAAATCGAACACGAACGGTGATCTTAACTTGAATTTCTTAGCACGTGTCTTTGGCCAATTTCAATTTTCCGCACCAATACATCCCGCCTTCACTCTGTTGTCGCATTGCTAGTGGATGGTCACCTTCGTTGGTGAAGTGCTTCTTTTATTTGTAGTTCTTGCCTTGAAATTTTGGTTGTTCTTTTCTTATGTTTGTTGGGTTTCGTCATCTCATTCGACGCTTCCGGGTTGGCAATGTTTGAAGATGTTGTTGCTTGTTGTTATCCACGTGGGCCGTATGGGGGGAAGGGGGATGGAAGAGGAGATGAATATTGCAATGGAAGATAGAGTTGCAGGGGCAATTCTGCGCTGTATTTTATTGTTTATGTCATGTTTACTTCCCGCCTAATAAACAGTGTGTGTTGCATATATTAAATTATTTATGGAAACGGTCGGTCGGACGAGTGGAATAACAAGGGTGCACATAATGCCATCCGGTCAGGCACAACCCCCAACTTATCAGTCTTTTTCGTATGTCCTTATAATATTTGCACCTTAAAATTTCACTGGGAGAGCGTTTCTAACTCTATTAATCTTGAGCTTACTCCGAAAAAAATTGAGTGTACTCCTCATCTCTTCGCGCACCTTCAAAGTACATTTCTGAGTAAATTTTTGTATAGATCCCTGAATCTTTAAGTTCTTATGCATTAGCTCAAAAGAAACGTGACGCATAAAACTCGGATTCATTCGAGAAATCCGAGTTTTAACACATCGATGGCGAATTAAATCCTGACACATTTTCGAAAGGAGATTAGCAAATCTGTTCATAGTGGAAGGAGTTATTAAATACATGGGTTAGAGAGACACCACCTTGCCGTGCACCAAACAGGAAAAAGGGTGCAACTAACCGATAATGAGGTCTAAGTGGTACTAATGGAGTCCCAAAAAGGGGAAGGCTGGCAGTGGAATGAACTAGAGAAAGAACGTAGACGCTGTAGAAGAGTGGAAATAATTGGAAAATTCCACGCATTCGTCATTGTTTGCAGACTAACCAGGTTACATGGTATTAATGTGAATGTTTCTCACTGCCTTATTAGACAACAATAGTGAGCATTTATTGTCGTCCAGAAAATTCGAAACGATTATTTCAATTCCCTTCAGTGAATACTTTAGGAAAAGACTCAAATTTAAGCAAATGAAGGGGGGAGGTGGAGAGAAAGATGGGGGAGAGTGGCAATTACTTGCCGGAATGCAAAAAGAACGTCTTAATTTCAAAATTATACCCAGCTACGTCTTCAGAAGTGATTTTGCTATTTTTATTCAAGTTCTCCAGGTTCTCGTCCGTTGCTTTGCGCTGTTTCCGTCTTTTCATGTTTCTTGCACCTAAATTTCTTCCATAAATCTCCCACGGCCATGCGTGAAATCCCCCTCGCACCCAATTTTAGGGGAAGGTTGGGAAGCAGGAGGAGATCGGAATGTTCTGACAGTTTTCGGCATTTACTGAAAAGCATATATGCAGAACATTAGTTTTCAACTTAGTCTCTTTTATGTATAATCATGCTTTCAACATTAGTTTTCAACTTACGTCTTTCGTCAAAATTCCTCCGATTGCACTGCTTCATCAACGTTGCGATCGGGAATTATGCATATATACCCAGCCTACAGTCTGAAGATGGCACTTACTATGATACAGCGATTTCGAGGGAAAAGTTTTGACGACGAAAATGTCATGGCATCGCTTTGAAGCACTGCTTTAGAGGCGAATTAGTTATAGTTTTCAACTTGCGTCAGTTTGAGGCGAATGTATAAAGAGACTAAATTATCTAAAGAGGCGAATTCCAGAGTTCTGCACAGATGCGTCATCCACATATGGGAAGGAACGCATTTCTATTACTCTGCGAGAGCCTACGCTTAGCATTTTCGGTATTTTTTATCCAGAAAATGCCCAAAAATTTTCTGCAAGAAATGAACTCTAAAGTTAAAAAGCACTCCAAGGTCAAGAAATTTTTGAACGTCTTGAGGACATATTGCTTGCTGAATGATTCTTGCGCGGTTAATATCATACCTTTGTGGTTATCGGAAACGTTAAAAGAAGCTTTTGAAAATGTCAGTTTGTTTGCCGAAAATTATTTTCAAATAGATGCTCCAAAACAATGTGAGATTGGGAGCGTTGCAACAAGATTCTGTTTGTTTGTTTATGATGTCTCTTTACTGCTTTGCTGCCAGCGGTGTCATCTGGCATGAAAGACGAGTAGGGGCGCTCCGTTTTATTGTGCTTTACGTTACTCTCGTTTACGGTAATTGGTCATTGTTTAGAATATGAATTGCTAAGCAGTTAGAGTTCTTAGGAAATTATTAAGGACAAATTGATAATAAAAAACAGAAGTATGGCAGGTTTTATTTTCCTACCCACCTAGCAAATTTACAGGACGTAAACATTTCTGAAGAGAAACGAATGAGGAAGCAATCGGAAAATTGTCTTAGCAAAGTACTTCATGTTTTCCTCTGAAAAGAACTACCTTTAACTGGTTGTCATAAGCCTGATCATTGACGTTATAGGTGCTTCACGACATCCTTTAGTCAGTCCTCCTCTCCCCTTCTATTTCCTTTAATTCGAGAAAATCAAATCAGCCAGTCACATTGCATTCTGTTCAGTTCATACAAGGTCAAACCACTGCATCTCCAATATGCGAATATTGTGACTCGTGCAAGACTCAACCGTAGGGACACAAGCTCTCTAACACTGAATATTATGTAACAAAGGCGTGGATATGGCTTCGTAAGATTTGAAATAATCTTCTAGCTGTATTGATGTTCAAAACAGTTTGTGTATTGTTTAATCACTTATATTCAGCTTATGTATTATGAATAAACGTGGGGGGTTAATATCTCGTCGCGCGTTTGTGAAAAGCTCCGGGAAGGGGTGTGTGTGTGGGGGGGGGGGGGATGGGGAGGGGAAGGGCAATGCAAGAAGAGGCTTCTGCTCCTTGTGGTCTTACTGACAAATTGCGCTCCACTTTGCCATCAACATTTTCAGGTCTGTGACAATGTGACATGTCTCTTAACACAATGCTGCCCTTATCCCACTATCCTAATGCATTCCTTATCGTGCGCTCTTGATATGCAGAAGAATAACTCGTTTCTTATGTTTTGATTAAGCACAAAATTCTGTAGTGTGTAGATAGATTGGTCACGATTTGCATATGTAAGTAGAAAGTGGAAACGCAACACATTTACACTTATGCCAAAAAAGAAATTTATGAGCTCGCAGATTGAATTCTGTGTTGAAAAAAATTTGTTCTGTCCAGTTCATTGTTCCGAAACGCTTAAATATGCGGCATCATGTTTTTATCAGTTGCTTTTTCTTCATTAACTAGATTTTCATCTCATAAAACGAAAAACAACTTCCACTCCATCCGCTCCCTTTCTTTCTCACCACCTTCCCTCCTCTTGTTTCTTCCCATAAGAATATCTAACTGTTCCACCAAATAGCTTTTCAAGGCACTAAAATGGAGACTGTTGTACTACTCGGCAAGTATTGAGAGTTATGGTAACGAAGGCAATTCACTGTTTACGGTATCGTGACTTCAGTTGCAAATATTGTTTATGTTTTCGAAGTTTCTATTTAATAGCTTGTTTTGAAGGCAGATGAGCGTATACTGTCTCGTCCAAAGCAATATCCTCCACTCTTCCCTGTTCGAATCTTATACGAACTCAACCGTTCCCACCCCCCCCCCTCCTCCCGGCCTCGCGGTCGTTAGATTGGATTCGTATTAGCCTGGATATTGGCTCAGATAGTCCCGATTTGCTTGTTGTAAGTAAATTTTGCTCAGGGAAGTACTGCAAGTGTTCAAGATGGTGATTTGAGCGTTGTGTCAATGTGATTTTGCAATACATTTGGTTGGTTGTTTACTGTTTGGGACGCAATCGGTTTGTTTATTGCAAGCTCGACGTAATGCATATGCACGTTAATTAAAGGTGATGTTGGGGATACCGTTTCTCGAGTCAGCCTTCCTGAGGCTTTTCTCACCGAGCACTTATGATGACCGTATTGATCGACTCAATTATTTCGTTACGAGTTCATTGCTAACATTTTTCGCCATTCTCGTCTCTGCTAAACAGTATGTGCTTTTTTGAATATTATCACATCCCTTTTCGTTGTTGTGCCTTTTGTTATTGCCTGTTATGCGCTACCCTATCATAAGATTTGTAAAGTTAGGAATGACCGGCAGTAAACAAGAGAAAAACCAATGGTACCATTTTAAAAATATTACTGCAAAGCACTTCCTGCGTCGTTGATTGTTAATTTTTATCTCGCGTAGACTGGTTTATAATTTTCTCGGTCTCTTAGAAGGGGCGAGCTGAAAAACGTTTCTCCAGAATTTCCCCAATTTATAGCAACAGTATGCAACATTTCAAAATTATATGGTGTGCCATTTTTTAAATTTAATAATAGAGGACATTGACTTCAACAGTACGAGAGCATTCAATTCAGAAGTGATCGTCTTAGACCGTTTGTTTACGCAGTGGATCTCTGCATTAACATTTTTTCTGTGTTGTCGCATTCCACAAATGTGTCAAAGTGTTCCTCCATTGTTATTGCAATATTTTCTGACCAAAGTGCCTATTGTTTCTTTTCTGAGTAATGCTGGTGGGGAAGGAGACAATCTTTCACTGAATTGTCAGCGAAGCAGAACTTATAGTGTAATGTAAAAACTATTTGATGGCCAATGTTGCGCAAGAATGTATATGAGCAGCGGATATATGAATAAATCCTGATAGCGATGAGATCATGCAGCATTTTCTCGCAATAGTCGGAGAGTGCAGTTAGGCCGGTTTCAATTCATTCAGCTTTGGCTCCAAAAAAATGCTCAACAGTAGACGCATGCAGGCTGTTTTGAGCGAAATATAAATTAATAGAATATATTTTGGTTCGCGAATGGGATTGAAGCAATTGTTAGAAGAAGAGAGGGAGGAATTATGTTTTACGAAGTTTCTGATAGCGGAAGTGAGTTCCCGAGTTAACTAATGAAGTGGGAAAGGGATGTGCTTATTATGGAGGGTTTTGAAGTATATGTGGCCGGGGATATTGGACCGCCTTCTACTTGACTAGTTGCATGATTGTCCTATGTATGTCGTGGATATTCACTAAAAACCACTTAACTGTCATAATATGCAGAAAAAGATCTATGTTCGAGTTCCCATTGTTATTCATTTTCAGTTTATGATTAGTCATCACCAAAAAAATTCAGCGATGTTTCGTCGACGCCGATTAAAATAAAGCGTTTGCTTGCCGCATACAATGCATCATCTCTCTTTTCCACTAAATTCCCGCTAATTTGTCTATTTTTCGGTTCGGAAGGCTTCTGTGGTCTTAATATGCGTTAATAAAGAGAACGAAAGACTGAATGCACATCCTACAGGAATATTATACGTTGTCTTATGATGAAACGGTTGAAGAAAATAGAAATACTGTATTCTCCACGCTAATAAAGCGATGCAATTTTTTCTGACGTAGTAGCTTAGTAGTTTACTTTCATATCAGCCAACACCTTTAGGGTTTTACTTAGAGGTAACAAGGTCCAATTTTTGAATTTTTCACGTATTTTCTGCAAGACGTGCTTTCTGCTGCGCAAAAAGAGCACATTACGTGGGCATATTGCTGTTTCGCGTACTGTTAAGCTATGTTTTATCAACCCTTTGCAAATCGCTCTTTAGGGCAAGAGTTGTGATGTTGTGGTGCCGTGGAAAGCGATTTAATTTATAGATATGTTGGTTCTCCAATACAGTGCTGGATGCCAATGGAATTCAAAGGTGGTTGGGAGCAATATGCTGAAGACTACTGTTTCATTCAGGTATCCACTTTTTAATACTTTCAAGCGAATTCCTTTCGTGCTATTGTCTACTGAAAATGAACTTATCAATTTAGTCGTCGATTTTTCCCTAACCCAAGTATTCATCGCGGCCTGAAACTGTCTGGGATAGTGACTGACCACTGAATGGACGCAAACCGCACATCATTACCTTTCAGAGGTATAGGATTTTTAGAGATGTGGCAAGTTCCATTGAGATAGGAAACTTGATTGCGATGAAGCAACTGGTTGCAGGAAGTTTGAGCCCTGCATGATAACTGCTTTTTTTGGAAAATAAGCTAATGCAGAGCTTTGGTAAATAATGGCCTTTCTGCTGAGCTCGACTATTCAATGAACCATATATAAGCTTTTCGATTGTTGATCTGAAGTGAGTTTTAAGTTACCATGTCTGAAATTCAGCTACAGTTGAAACTTATCAATTGAAGCCATCTGCTATTTAAGACACTAAGGTATTGCGGTGGCATTCTCATTGTAGAATACCTACTGGGTGCACTTTGACGATCCCGTACCTGAAGATGTTGGCGATAGGAGGAACGCAGAGATCGGCTACTACCAGTGGGTACCTATTGTTCTGGCACTACAGGCTCTTATGTTCTTCATCCCATCGTGGATTTGGAAGACACTTCACAAGCAGAGTGGTTAGTGTTCGCCTGCTTGTGCTTGAAACTTTTCCGTCGAAATGGGCGATGAAATGACTGAGTCCTAAATTGTTGTGGATGTGGTCCAGTTGATCATCAGAATGGTGTCCAGCCATCATGAGTGAATCTCATGCGGACTGCGCCGTAAGGCACAGTTCGTGTTTACAATGATTACCAGCACGGTGGAGCTGCAAATGCACCCGAGCGGTCTGGAAAGATGTGGCGTGGGCTGGATTTCCGGAGTTGTATAGAGGAGGCTGCCACCTGGATAATGAGCGATGAAGCACCGGAAATGTGCATTGAATGGATTTCGTTCGCTTAATACTCTAGATGAGTTTATTCAACGTTGCGTTTAGAGCTTTCCAAAATACCCTTCTTTGCTGCGGAAACTTGCTCTCATTTCCAAAATTTTATTGGAGTATTGCGGCCATTATTATTTTCTATGCGGCGAGTGTCTTCAATCTTGCTACCTGAAAAGATTTTGTCAAAGTGTTCTTGAATTTCTTGAGGGTTTTTTTTCCATTTATTATACCGTTGTAAAGATTTCCGTTCTTTGTTTTCCTAAATGTAACTCCAAATTTATTTCACTTCAGCAGTCTACGCGTTTATGTGTGAAAAGTTGCTACTTTTTTCGTCTATACCTAGCCGATTATTTAGCGATTTGGCTATTGACATATCTACTTGGCCGTCATTATTGATGTTGATGTTACTAAAATTGGTACAGCCGAAAGCTTAGTCTCCGTGATAAGAGACGGAGAACTTTTCTGGATACTGTTTTAAGGTATCGACTTGGATACAATAGTGAAAGAGGCGAAGAGTATTCGTTCTGCGCGCTCTGATGAACGCAAGGAAGAGGTGGGGAAGCTGGCGAATTTTGTCGAGGAAAGTCTTGAGATCGGTGCTCCACATGCGCACTATCATTTCCTCTGCCTCAACTTTGGTCGCTCCCTTGGATCCTATGTTTCCACACTCTACATCTTCGTTAAACTTCTCTACGTTGTCAATATTTTCACCCAGTTCGTCATTCTGAATAACTTTCTTGGTACCGACTACAATCTCTGGGGATTCCAGGTAAGTGCTTCCATCCGCTGTTAAAAAAGCATAATTTGATGCGCTTTTTCATGAACAAACTACCATCAGGTACTTCAAAAATCGATTGGAAATTAAATTACCAGGAGAGATTTCTGTGCAAACATTGCAGTTGATGATTTGCTGCGTTAATGCGCACGGAGATAGTTTTGATGTAGCCAATATACCACCAATGATAGTTGAGTGGGGTTACATTATCTAACGAACAGTTGTAGTGAAAGTGCCAACTGTAGAGTTCGTAAGTACTGCCTAACATCATGAGGTAATGGCACCTTTTCATAACAGTTAAAAAGAGCTGAGAAAACAGTCAGTTGACTTTCTTTTCGATTAGAACCATTGCTTTACTTTTTTTATGTTTTTGGCCATAAAGAGCAGTTTCTTCAAGAAGTTTTTGCAAATTTCCAGCCCACGCCTTGCCGAATATTATTTGTCATCTATGCATATGATTAACGAGGTTTGAAAAAATATCGGAACACTAAAAAAAATTTAATCGCAAATCGATTTCACTCAGCATTTTTTATTTCGGAAAACAATGCAACTGACACTTCGAAAATGAGACCAACTATATTGTCCATGTCAGCGCCACGCAGAGTGTGTGACCTAATAAATAGGTATAGGTGTTAAAGTGGCGGATTTCCAAAACCAGCTGTCCGTTTAATGCGATATCGTCCTAGACTCACGTTAACGTGCACTTGTGTAAATTATGGGAGGAATCGGGTTACATAATTGGTTAGTGGAAGATGAATCCACTGTTTCAGTAAGACATTCTAGGCACATTTACATGTGCAGATGCAAATTATTTCGAAAAATATTGTCAAATCGAGAAAAAATAATTGATTTTGCGTGAATTCTTGCCAGTTAAAGAATTGTAAAGGTGTCTGGAAAGTACTGTCACTGAATGGTTGCAGATGAGAAGAGCTGACTTTCAAATAAAGGAATTTCGGTCTCAGAGGGATGTGCTTAATAACCTACATTCACCAACCACCGTAGTAGAAGACATTAATGGCCTTCAGTAGTGACAGAAACCAAGACTTGTTAGATTATTGTTCCACCACAAAGTTTTACTAGAAGCAAGTATGAGATTAGTGCCGTTTATGATGCAAAAACTATTGGAGTTTGTGCACAAACATTGAACGACCTTCCGAAGACACGTTAGTGAGGTCATCGGGATTGCTTGGAAACGACTGAAGAGCAGAGGACCCATACTTGATCTAAAACGGCCATGATAGGTCCTTAAGAGAAGGCCTAGTGGAGGAATATATTATTGTAAGTGCTCAATAGCCAAAAACTTATCAAATGAAAAACCAAGCGGAAAATGCCGACAAGCAGCTTCAGCGAGAGGTCGTCCTTGTTGCTGCTTTGATTTCCAGCCGCTACCCTCATTTCCTTCCCTCATTGGTTGTTTATATTGCCAGAGATAATACACTTATTAAACGCTATACAACTAGTTCATCCTGCAAAAATCACTGCGCAGTTCTTTGCAAGGCTCTTATTGCGATAAGAGCGATTGCTTGTTGCAGACGCTGCGGGACTTATGGGAGGGGCGCGAATGGCTAGACTCAGGTGTGTTCCCACGAGTTACGATGTGCGACTTCAAGGTGCGTCGCCTTGCCAATATTCATCGTTATTCGGTACAGTGCGTCCTTATGATCAACATGTTCAACGAGAAAATCTATCTCTTTATTTGGTATGTCTGTTCTTCTCTCAACAGCTTGTTTCATTTTTTTTCTCTACAGCGAATGGTATGGGTTTTTTGTGCTACCAGGATGTCTATTCCTTATCTTACCTATCTACATTAGAGGTTCTTTATCACTTCGTTGTGTCTAATATATCTTATGAATACCCATAAATGGTAGCAGCAGACCTCACACACATTGGTTGAATCATAATGATGTTTAGTAGACTCTCTATTCGAACGAAGTAATTGTTCACGAAAACGGTTGGCCTGAAGAAAGCGCAACGTTTTCGTATTACAGAGATGACTAGTGACAAAGATTGGCAAGTGGCTTTTTTCCTTTCCTTCATATTGCATTTATGGTTCTCATTATCTGAAGAGGCTTGTAACTACCTTTTTGGTTTCCAAGCGGATGTCGACATAAAATTGAGCTTAAGTTTTCACTACCTGAAACAGATAAGTAAGTCAACCCGGTGTGATAATAAATAACATAAGTGGTGATAGTGAGGACCTTCTCCGACCGCAAGAATATCTGAAATCGTTGAACTTTCCGCAGGCATGTCTTCTAGCCATGTTGCATGATTTTGTTTATTGGACTACTGTTGTGTTTTAAGATCCGTTAAGTTTGTCTTGTCGAAGAACTTTCAAGTGCGAATGTTCCTCAACATCTTCCTCGACTGTACAGGAGTGACATAGCTCCTTCCTCTTCTCCCATGCCACTATTTGAACTGTTATATACGTATGCTTGAACAGTTATTGAAACAGCAAAAAAAGACGTCTTTATCATTCCGATTAGGTATTGTGAAGAGAATAATCCGCTCCTTGCGCGCCCTCCCTCACCTTTTCGCCACCCCCTCCTCCTCCCTCACTCTCCCATCCACACAACATAGAGAAGGCGTGAAGAATTACCAATATGGCCTCATTTACGAACCAAGTGGAACAAAGATCATACTGCAGAACTTCCATCACGATGCGAACATTTCTTTCTTTTTCCTTTTCGCCCAACCTGAGAAGAGGAGGTGCATATAAACCGCTGCCACATGTTTTATATGCAAGCGTAACTGAACCGAAGTCGAGAAATAATTTTGTCGTCATTTTTGGAACAGTTTGAGTCATATGCGGGATTTCAGTTCACAGTGATGGCGGAGTGAACAGAGCGCCATTTATTGGCGGGAATACTTATAATATTAATCTCATCAATGCGGAGCCCATAACTGATCAAAGACTCAGACAAAATTTTTTCATCTGCGTTAGCCAAGCGCGTTCTGTGGTTATCCTGTGACTTTGGAGTATGAAGTTTACTCCTTTCTGTGCCCCTGCTTTTCGCTTATTCGGTAGTAAAAGTTGGCGCAAATAGGAAAGGACATGCTCAAAGAAGCGTAACAAGCGGTCAATTCAAGGGCCTACGGCGATGCATCGATTTATTCAAAGACAAAAGAGGATTTAAAACGAAGTTGATAGCGCAGGTTCACGTAGCATTGAGTTTGCCGTCTGTTGGTTTATAAGCATGGAGTTGGGTTCTAAACAGAGCTGAGGCAGACGGTTCCGCTGAGAGAAACAAATTAAGCGATTCGTTTGAAAGTTGCTAATAGAAAGAAGTGCCATCAAAAAATGAGAAAATATTAAAACGGAGTGAATGGAAGTGAAGAGGGAACCAAGACGTCAAAAAGTCTCTGCGGTAATGCAATGCAGTTAGAACAAAAGACATTAAGTTGATTTTTTATACGTGAGTTGAAGAGAATACTGTATTTGATATTAAAGAGGAAATACCGATCGGGTTGCGCACTACGATGCTCAAAAACCCGATGGCAGAGACTAGATAAGGGCAACTATTTTAGGTTCTGGTTCCTATTTGTAGCTGTTTCTACTCTTCTGAACTTTTTATACTGCTTCGGCACCACCATATTTGCTTCATACCGCGAACGCACTGCTGCGATATTGCTGTCTACTTATAAACTGGATGAGGAAAGCCGCATGGATACCTCTATCGTACGTCGTTTTGTGCATAAGGGACTCAGACCAGGTAGGGGTTCTACTTTCTTAAATGTCCATGTTGTGCTTCGAAGTGCAAGTCTACCAGCATGTTATTGTTAAAATTCGGCTCCGAACTTTTGCATGGATGTATCATTTTCTGCGAGTGCAAACCCTGTGGTCACTATTTTTAATGGTACTTGAGATGGCGGCTTTAGTGATGAGGGAATTTTCCTCAGAAGGTGATGTTCTTCGGGAACCGCAGAACACTCGATTGGTTTTAATTTGTAATGAATTTGTTTAAGCAATTCAATACGCGTGTTTACCATGAACATGTGTGCTAATAATGGCGTTATTCGGCGCCTAATTATCGAGTGAGAGCACAAGTAAGAAATTAAGAGTACGGCACGCTGGATCCGAAAAAGTTTTTTGGCTGATAGAAACCTTGGATTCGCTTTTCTTGAAAGCCTCTGTTTAGGCTTGGTGTCCTATGGCGAATTTTCATGATTATATGTCGTCGAATTCATTTACACTAAAAACCGCTGAAGGTTTCCATTTTTGTCGTTTTCTTCACTCATTCGCGGAATATTCAGTACTAAAATCTTGCGTAAAAACTTATTAAGAAAAATAATTCGTCACAAAAACGCAGCTATGAGAAGTGATGTCGCCGTTAAACTGCAGACGAATATCAATTTTAAGATGGAATCCTTTTGCTGCGTTTCGTTGATATGCACGCAGGTGGAATGGCGGCACGAGATTTGTGCGCACAGCTTTTCGCTGATTTCTATGGCGGCCTGGAGTCACAATATCCGCGTGTTGGAGATGGTCATACCACCAAAAGCACTTCTCCGGGCATCGATGAAGGCTTCACGGAGGCCCCTTATAACCCCGATAAGGTACGAGCCTCTTATTTCATTGCTTAGTTTTCCGTAGGTTGTAATCTATTAGAGAACTGCTGGAAGAAAGAGGATGTTTAGTTGGCTTGGCCTTAATTAAGAAATGAGTCATCTGAAAGACAAGCTAAGCCCGTCTTAGCTTGTTTGAAGTGGATCTTTGCAAAAAAAAGTGTAATCAAAGGTTTCTGGAAAAAATTATTCGCAGCAAATCAGAACAGAACAGAAAAAATGTTTAAAGAACATTCAGTTGTTCTCATCATGCGTTTCGAAGGGCTCGCATTCGCTTCTGCGAAGACTGGTCATGTTCATGCTTATTGATTGGGTGAATATGATCGTAAAAGGGAACGTAAATTCGACATGAACGGTAGAAGATTAGGTCTCTGCAAGACGCTAAGTGAAAGTTGTGGTGGTTGATGTTTTTATCAGATAGGCAGTTTATGTGCCTTTGTGCCTTCCAGCGATGTTTCCATGTAGGGTGCTTCACAATCAGCTGCAGCTCTTTATTATGAGAGATAAAAGCTGAATTAATCCAGCAGCATAAGTTTTTAGTGAGATTGCTGATGGGCCCAGCAACTAGTTCACTTTTTTTTCTTGCAGCTGACTGCACCACTCATGCAGCCGGATTATGTGGGACCACCAAAATCGAAACAGGTTTGAGGCTAGCGACGATCTCTCCTGCGTATAGCGGAAACTACACATATCATTTGAACTCACCACTTGCCACACATTTCCTCAATATTCATCCATCTTGGATAGCTTTATCGAACTCCTCAAACACTGTAACTCTCATGATTCATCATCCGACTCGTATTTTTTAGTTGCCTTGCAAGCTAATCCATTATTTCTTTCTTTTGAGTGCGCTCGTTGTAAGAACATAATTTTGAGGCAAGATGCTAGTAGTATCCTCTTTTATTAATGGGTTTGACAGTTGCGAGCTTTCCCACATATTTTTTCGGTGCATTTTTTTGAGTGGGGTTATTGGCGAACTGCATTACTATGTCGATCGTTTTCTGACTTATTGAAAGGTATGCGTATTGGGAGTGATGGAGAGAAAAAGGCAAGACGAGGGTTTTCCTGTTCTTCTTTTAAAGTCTCTTACTTTATTTTTCCTTGCCGTTCTTCGTAATGGAATTTAGAACCATCATAAAAATATCATACGCACACTTCCTGTAGAATAGGTTGTCACACCGGTCAGCATAGGAGAATTTTTTTAAAAGAGTTGCTTACTATATAGTAAGCGATAAATTGTTGTTTGTTGTTTGTTGCAACAACAAAAAATTGTTGTTTTTTCTCACACTTCACCTTATTATGACTAGGGTTACTTTTAAACGCATTTGTGCTTCATCTTTAGTGAATGTAGTGCTCAGTTTGCCAAAGATTCAACAGTAGTGTCAACACATCATTTCACTTATTTGATTGCTGCGTTCGATAATCGTGCGAGGTAAAGACATGTCATTTGTGGAAAGGTTTCTGGATAAACTCGAAGACGGTTTCAAAGGACACCATGTTTAGCGATTCATTAGTCTTCCTCCGTTTTGTTGTAAATTCCCTGTTTCCACAAAGCAAAATGCCGTAATTCAGTAGTACGATCGAATCGAACAGTTAAGGCAGAAGAGCGAATAGCGCCTCTCAGTAGTTAATTTCATGCCTCTATGCAAGCCTTCTTCTTAGCACACTCTGTGGTATTGTTTTTAAAAGTGCACTTCAACCGTATATCCATAAGGAAAAGCGCCTGGAACACCGCTTTCATTATCCCCTCCATTTGTTTTATTATTGTCGTCTTTCTTAACTAAGTGCATTTCCGAAATCCTCTTTTTATTAGCCTCTTCGTTTCTAGTGTGCCGATTTTGCTCGTTATACTTTTTTTCTCATAGCGTGTATTGATTAAATGTTTTTGTGCATAGTGAGACTGACAACGTAAGCAATACATCGCCAAAACGCCAGATGATACGCAGTAGGGAAGTCCAGGGTCATATGAGAAGGAAGTGTCAAGGTCATCTTAAGGGAGGTGTCCAATAGTCGGGACCAGTATTTTGATTTGGGTCGTGGAGTGGGAACTCCGACTAATGAAGACGGAGTGACGTGCACAGGGAACTATTGCATTCTGGAAATCCTCAGCGTAGTATCAATCAAATTAGTAAATGAATGAATAAGAATTTGAAGGAAAAAGTGCTCGCGTGTGACAGCCAAAAGGAACTTCGTAAGTGATATGGTTCTGAAGAGTTCGAACAGTGAATTCCTCTTGTTTGACGATTGCTACCGGTGTCTCTGCAAAAACCTATTTTCGAGGTCTTACGATAGACTTGGGACGGAAATTTTCAAGGGGATCCCGGGCTTGAAAATATACTCCAAGGTACTCTAGGATATTATTGGAAGTTTTTTCTTGCGATACTGCGAAACACTTCAGGGTTGATGTCAAGAGAGGGAGGAACTGAAACAGCTTGTTTGGTAGTTACTGGTGTTAATTTTTGAAGTTCGAACTTGTTAAGCGTCCCTCAGCAAGTAGTTCCTGTGCGAGCAGGCTTGAAGTACAGTACATTTTCGAAATATCGCGTTTTAATTGTTCGATGTTGTCCAAGTATGGTGTGCGATACGCGACTGGTTTTTCCAAAGTACGGATCGCAAGAAGCGATAAGGCGCTCTTCGTTGCGATACGTTCTGTTTTAAAGATCTCCCAGATTTTTAAGGTGTACTCGCTGATGATGGCTCATGATGCGCTGACGAGAGAGCCATGTTAAGGGGATTGGAGGACGTCCGAAATGGAGACGCAATAGCAAACGCCGGTTCGCGCTTACCGGTTTTTAAGAGCGTGCAGAGTAACACTAAGGTTAGGGAACGGCGCGCTGCATTTCTCAAGGAGCTGACGTCACTATCGCAATGCGCATGTCAAATGAAGCAAGTTGCAATTACTCCACTGGCAGCAAAAAGTCCCCCTTGCAGGCAACGTAGCACATAAACTTGGGCACTAATCACAAAAACACCTCCACCACAAGAATTTAAGCAGAAGAAAATTAGCGTCTTTTTTGAAGAACCATGTAAAAACTTTTGAGGAAAAGCCTGTTTTGCTTATCGGAAATGCTTTGTAAAATAAAGGATTTGAACGAGTGTTTTACATGATAATATGCCGTAGTAGTTTTTTTTCTTCAACGACCACCTATTAAAGCATAAAAAACTTAGTTTGAAGGAAAAAAACCCTTCAATGAGAAAAGTTATGCAAAACGAGCCCTCAGATTTAAGTGAACCACTCGGGGTGCACATGCATAACTTCTTCAAGTGAGTTAACGTGCGCCGTGGCGACATGTTCTAATGAGATACCACCAAGCGAAATAGTCAGACCGTCAGCCCACATTACGATGTCTACAAAATTACACTGCGCTGTTGTCAACATAACACAAACGAATGGGTCCCAGATTGTATATGCTATTATAATCGGGACTGCCCCTGATTTAGCCTATGACGATATGTTGGTGGACTAAAACCAGTATCAGTGGTGTTCTTGACTGACTGGGTTTCATTCAGAAGTCTGGCTCACTACGTACAAAATATGGATGCACACTGAATATAAATTTCCAGAATCATAATGTAATAAGTCACATCAAGATGGTTCGCCTGAACATAGTCTGCCGATAAGGGGCACGGAATGGGGCGGAGAAGTGGGAGGGTGAGGATTGACGACGAGAAAAAAAACACTAAAACTTCAAAGCGCATCACGACAAACTGTTCAGTAAAAATATGTGGTACTTAACATATCTTGCCATGCTGTGTTCTGAGTTTTCGAATAATTGCCAGAAATTGGCTGTGATGAGAAACGAAACGTCTAAAAATACTGCTGAAGGAGCGAATGTAAGGATATTCTTTTATGCTTACAATTATTCTCTTGCTTATAGACAGAAATGAGTACCAAATAAAAGAAGAGTTAGTGCCAACATAATTGAACGACGAATCCGAGTATTTATTCTCGTTAACGCTGGACGGCTACCATTGTTTTTATGGATAGCACAGCTGATCAAGTATCGAGACAATAGTTTAAGACTCTCATATTCGGCTCAAAATTCGACAGCAAATAATGTGAATTTATTTGCGTTTGAAATGCTTAGCGTGCACATATTTCATAAACTCAGTTTATCTTTTACTAAATGAAGAAGCGGGATTTACGATTTTTTGCAAATGGCAACTGCATCATTACACGAAATAAAGCAAGAGGAAATAAGATCCAAGCCCGAAAAAAATTATTGCTTTGAGTGTCCAATTTTTGATGCGAACCGAAGTTCTATTTTTGATCTTATATGACTGATCGACTTATGCACCTCATATGTAAGATTCATATAATGGAGTACCATTATTAGTCAATGCATCAGTACCTTTTTTACAAACGCCGACATTACTGCGCTGTACTTCCTCATTTTAAAGGTGTCAGTTCATGCGAATGCATGATATTATTTGAAATCCACCGGGACATGGAATTTCTGGACACCTTCAACAAAACGCGCCTTCAGTAGGTGTCTTGGGAAATAAAACAGTTCAATGCAACGAATAAAAACATTCACGACGGTCAGCGAAAGTTTAAAATTCATTCAGAATTTGTCGAAACAACTATCACATTTATGAGGGCGCCTAGCGACAATACAATACATACGATAACATGGAAAGGCATGCGCATGGAACGCGATAGTAAAAGATAAGAAGAAGAGAAAAGCGTGGACTAGTTTCGATTCACTTCTTGATTGCATAAAGCGTCTGGATAGCGCTTTTTAAATTGCACATTTCTGGACTGGAGGAAACCACGCGAAACAGCATTCCACAATGAAGCGCATTGTTCAAAGTAGTAAATGTAGTGTTGCGAACAGAGACAAAAACAAAACCAATAAATCGTATTCAAAAAGCAAGCACTTACGGTAATGTGCTATCGATAGAAGTATCGGGGCACATCGTTGAGTCCATTTGCATCGTCCAGATGGCCGTACTTTTAACAAAAAGCCGGTCGACAAATGATCACTTGAGAAATCCACGTTAATCAATAACTAATGTCAGATCGAAGGAGCGAATTATTCAAAAGCCCTGAAACTTTGTCTAAGAAATGAAGTCGTCGTCTACACATAACGCAGAACTTCCACGCCAAAAACATGGTCCAAACACAACCCGTGTTGAGCGAGCGGAAAGTGCAGCAATAGCGAACACTGCTGAAGGATCGCACAAACCGATATCTATTGAAGGTTACTTTTTCCACCATTAATAATACCTCACCGAGGAACTTTTCGCTTTATACGGGAACAAAAATTTGTATAGAATTGTTTGAGATCCATCAAAAGCACTATACTTTCATTTCTCATAAGCTTGCATGTTTATCACTTTTCATGGTGACATCAATTTCGATATTTTTCTCTTCAAACTCGATTTCTCTGCAGTTGAACTCTACTAACCTCTCATAAACAATTATCTGTTGAATAGTCCTGGACGAAAAAAAAACTCGTTAAACTGTACCGAAATCAAGATGAAGTATATTTTAGCACGACGAAAATTCCTCACTAGATTTGTGACGCACTCTTTCATCGTGTTACGCATGTAGAAAACTCACTTGAATGTAGGACCTCACTGAATAAATCAAAACTCCTAACGCGGAAAAAGAAAAAAGAAGGATCGAACCGTCTATTTAAGACCAATGGAGATATAGTATGCGCGTATACTCTGTTGCCAGCTGTTAGTAGAGATGCGTTCTTGCATCCAATAGAGGGATCTCTCTCACAAGGGATAGTTTGACTGGTAAGTTAAATGCTGCTCAGTCAGCGAAAACGGGTTTGTTTTAGAGTGATTTAACTGGCTCAAAAAATTCGGTCCTTATTATTAGAATAACTACTGCTCAACCTAACGTTCTTCATGGTACTAGCAAAGGCAGCGGTTGCAGCAGATATGGCGAAAGATGAGACATTTGAAATCGGTTGGAAGGGAGAGCTTTGTTGAGCCATTGTGTGTTATGACGGACATTTTTTGAGATTAACGCATCAAATCTAATTGGAAACAACTCAACACGATCAACACCGGAACAAAATAAAAGCAAACATTGGAAAATGAAGAATAGACGAGCCAGTGCTGTGCCACCAGTGAGGGGCGGTTGTTCGAACAGCCAACCCATAAGTGGAGGAGAATCGCGTCGACGGAAGAAGGGACTAGAAGGTGCACACGCTGCCCGCCTCGAATACCGGTTATGAGCAACAGCATATAGCAGGGTGGTGCAGCACTCCACATGCCCTCAACAGCACAGCCATTGCATTTCGATAAAGCCGCCCAACAACGCTTGCGCAATTACTGCTGTGAGAAACTCGAACAGTATTCTTTCATTGATATTCGTTAATCGTCATTACGATCACTTCTATATTATAAAAAATGGCTAACTCAATTCCGGCGGGGGCATAAGTGTAAAACTTCAGTATTCCGATGCATTTTGGCCATTATTTGTCTGCTTTAGTCATTCTTCTGTATTACATAAAAATATAACATTAGTGCTAAAAGACTTTTTAAAAGTTGGTACTAAATCTCCTAAGATAAATACCACTTACTACAAAATTGCTGTAAAATTTGGCTAGAAAATCAGCTCCAAACCACAAGCCAGGAATAAAAGCTTCTAAAATAATGCCATAAAAACCCTACTAAGTGTATTATAGAATGACTTATAGGAATTCTTTTTGAAACAACCATAGAATCTTTCTTTTCTCGAATCTGTCGTGAAAGCCATCATAAATGCTGCCATCAGCAAGACACTTATGGATTCACCAACATTAATGCGTATGTACGAAGCCAACAAAGACGGAGTTCCAGCAGTCTAAAAACACTTTCAAGAAGTGCTGGGGAGGCTTTTCTTGGGCACTCACATTACGATCTTAGAAACACGAGAAGTCACAGAATGCAATCATTTTTGGATTTCAGAGCGCACGGTTCAACTGCCCCGATGGAACTGAAGTCGGATGAGCCAAAACGAATAAAATAGAGGCGATTAAAAGATGTTCAAAGGTGTCTATAAAGTGCCTAGCGAGTGCCATCAGCAATGGCAGCAGCAGAAATGTTGTTCGGTTGCCAATAACCTAAAGATGTTTCTATTATGAAAATAGGTTACTTAGCCATTAAGCGAAATTCCAAGCGGCTAGCAACCATCAGGTTCCTGCATCCTGCAATTTGCCGCCGAGCAATCAGCTGCCGAAAAGGGGTACAATCAATTTTCGGTAGCTACCGAGCGAACCCCAACACATTGCGCTGCAAGCTGTGGTCGCCAAATGGCACTGGCTTCTGTCAGTCCCTCCTGTTGAAAGAAGCCGTTCGCGCAGCCGCCGACCAATATTAAGTGGTTTATTAGTTCTCTTGTAAGGCATCTTAGATGTACCCTGCGCACACGCCTTCCCCGCCACAACGCGGCCGTTGCAGGAGCAACGCTACCGATTTTCGTTAGGGCACACTTCTTAATTGTTGAAAGTCGGCCTGACACTGAGCAGCGTAAATTTAAAGCAAACAATGCTCACATTTGAGAATGCCCCAATCTGTCGAAGATTTTTGTGATAGCAGTTTTTGGATAAATCATCCAAAGGCTGATTTTAGCGAAACACATCGCCTCGGTCAACCTCTTTTTGCTTGCGTGCTTGTGTAGGCCTATTTATCTCCAACGTTTTCTCAGGGTCTCGGAGGAAACCTAAAGACGTCAAATTTATTTGGCACAGTCAATCCTTCTATCTAAGAAGCCACACACATCAAAATTCAGCTTTACCAACTTGTCAATTGAACGGTTACGTCAGATAATCAGATGATAGGCCGAAAATAGGAACCTGAACGCGCGAAAAGCAATTTTGAATTTCTCGGAAACCCTCAGCATTACTGTGTCCTGCGACAACAGGTGGGATCGAACGGGAATTGCAGTAAATCGAAGTTCTACATCAAACAAAAAGCCTGCACAAAGTAACTCGTGATCAGCTTAGTCAGTTAAAGGTTCCTAGCTGAACGAAATTCAACTCGTTATTACAACCGCAGCGAAGGTAAATGGAACTACTGGGAGAGAGCGAATCTGTAAATTCGTCGGCGAGTCGAGTTTCTGGAATCATGTCAGTATCGGGTGGTACGATGCTCAACAAAGTTTCAAGTCATTTACTTGCCTTTTTGATAAAGTTGCGGCACATTTTAACAGGTGCATTTCAAATCTGGGATCTCGCAAAATCGGTGAAGAGAATTTTCACAAGCATTGCACGGGGGATCAAAATAGCTATTAGGCAACAGTCGGCCTCACCGCATCCGGTCCTCTTTTCCGGGCAACAATCCATCGGCGGCATCTTGGATCGGAAACCGCCAAGCCTCAGTGGCTTATCATCAACAGCAGTGCATCCACCATGCGGATTACACTTCTAGTATGTCATTAGAGCAGATGAGTAGATGGATGTTAATGACCTATGTATACGGAAAGGAACTCAAAAGAGGCCTTCAAAGCTGCGTAGTGAAGTAGGACACGTGGCGAGCAATAACGACTCGAAATTAATATCTTCAGTGGTTGGTGTTTGCTGGGTCCATATACTCCTATGTGAGACACATTTTTTGGCGGCGCATCAAACTTGAGTTCGTCCAGGGCTTTTTGTACAGTGCATGCAGTTGCTGCATTTCTTTCACGAGAAGGGGACCCAACATGATCAGTGACGGCAACATCAGTGCTACTACTTTGCGTTTGGACATGACTGTATCACAGAGGTGATTTGAAGCACGGCTGCAAAAGAATGCTGTTTCAATACAGACATTACTTTGTCGACCGCGGAAAAAAACATTTATCCGAACCGGACACAGTCAAAGGAGCATTACAACCAAACATAAACTGCTACAATTTTGTGAAATCTGTCTGCCAAAATATCCTAGTTTATGAAAAGATGAGTTGTGATCATTGTAATCAGCAAACGAAAGGATGAAGGAAACGACTGGACAACAGGAAAACAGAAAAGGCCTGTAAGGAAATGAAGGCGCAGCGGTCAGAGACCCTTTAAAGTGCAATACCATAAAATATCCACACTTTGCTGGACGCGCCCGTTGTGTGGAACTTGCATTTCTTCAGTTTCACCAGACGAATAGAAGGTAACCTGCTCCCTCTTTCAAGCAATTATTTTCGCTAACAATGAGGTCGGCAACAGCGATCATGCATAAGAAGAGTTTGAAGGATTTAAAGAGGGCGACGTGTCTGTGCAGGTTTGGAGAAGAGAGAAAGGTATGTCTGCCGCCATCCACGCTAAAGTTTCAGGAGAAGCTGTCGACAGCCGACCTATCCACGGACACTCCATGTAAGTGAGATTTTCCGATCATCGATGACAGTGGTTCAGCTGGAACTTCAATTTGGAGGAGCAATCTCTGAAGTAAAAACGGTGGACGTTTGCTGAAAAAAATCTAGCTTGCAGATAGCTCTTCTGTCACTGTTGTTGCGTCAAGGCACTTCATTATGCTAAGGAGAACAAGTCAGCGCAAAAGTGAGCTGTAGTGACGTTCTCTGCAAAAGCAAGCAAGGCTCAATAAAATAAGACTTTCATTCGCAACCGTAACCTATGACTCGTCATAAGCACAACGCAGCCTACCTGCTCTGCCCAAGACTTCCTGGACTATATCGCCAGTCACCGCCCTTAGCGTTAGCGAAGACAATTTGCATCGAAAACCGGGGCGATCGCGCTGTGCTCAGTCAGAGAAAGCGGAGAAATGCGAAAGTTCACGCAACATGCGTACTAGGCAATGTGAGCACTTTTCATGATGCCGATTTGTTCCCCCGGACTATGAACGTTGAGCATGTTGGAATTCTCGCTGTTCAACATTTCATATTAGACTGTTGACTTTTAGCTATACGTTGAGGAGTTTGTCTCTGCATATGCCGTTTTTAGTGTGCATCGCTCGGTCAATTGTGCTCAGTTAATTATTCAAATGCCTACCTTTCATGTCTGCTGATTTCTCGTTCTGTTGCCTCAAATGACTTATGCAACCTGGTTAGTAGAGCGGCAAACGCTGTGCGTTGAAAACAGCACTATTCGTTGGTGATGAGTTGGAGGGAGAGTAACATCGGTTCGTGGAGCGAACGCCGTAGAAAGCAGAATGGAATGTCCAGCGAGGACAACACCACCCTCTTACAGGTGGTTTTGGGGTAGGGGAAAAGGGGGGAGAGGGGAGGGGAAGGGCAGACACTCTCTTGACCTCAGCAGCTTCAATTAAATCAAACCCACGTTGCACATACAAGTGTTGCTAGCAGGCAGGTTGTCTCTGCGTTTGCAAGTTGCGTCCAAGCAGTGTGATAAAAACAATCGTGGCCCAGTGCGGCGCACCCGGCTGCGTTGTGGCGGTAGTAGCCCCCCCCCCCCTGGTCATTGTAAGGGGTGGTCAGTAAATCATAGATAAAATGCTTTCATGCAGAACAGAGAAGTGATGACCATAAGACAGAGCCTCTCCATAAGCGCCCTGAGGCAAGGCTCGGTGTCTATAAAAGAAGAGCGTATTTGCTTGCAGGACATCGATGTGCTTCTAGCTTTGCTGGCGGTGTCGTCGTGAGGATCGGTTCAGACAGAAGCGGTGCGCAGTCCGACGCGAAGTGTTTCAGACGTGAAGAGTTAGTTACTGACGCTCGTTGACGCTGAAGTGGCACTGTTTTTGCCAATACTGTGTCGGAGCGACGAAACCTCCCCTCCCCCCTCCCCCCGCACTCCATCCCCTGTCACCGTTTCATCCCCTCCGCCCTACTATTGATTTTATTTATTTTTTATTGATTTTATTGAGAGTTTCGAATGCCGTACTACCTTGCCCATTTTAGTCAGTGAACATCGGGAGTTTCGTCGGAACTTTTAGAACAATATCGTTAGGTGTGCTTATGTTCGCGGCTTTGAGCTTTTGCATCATTATATGTTCAGTAAATTTCCTGCAGTTGAAAAGCACCGTTATTGATTGAAAGCACCTTAATCAGATGATGGAGCTAATGAAGTTAATCTAAAATTGAGATGAAAGTGTTTCTCGAAAATCCTCATTTATGGTCTTTTGGTTGGTGAACCGTATACCCCTTGCATTAATTCTTGTGGCTACCTCAGCCCATTACTCTGCCGGACAGTTTTTGAAGCTTTCAAACGTTGCACTCAAGTGCGAACAATCATACAATGGTTTGTTGGGTATTACGTTGGCATAGCAACTTTTCTCACTCAGTATGTCGCCCCGCTATCTTAGGAGTTTTCGTTTGGCGAAGAATAAAATAAACGATGCTAATGTGCTTAAATAAGCACACTTTCTGTGCTCGTTGTTAATGGTTGGAAGAAATTTGCTTAACATCGTAATCTGTAGTTTTGTTGTTACGCTGATTCAAAACAGATGAACACATAGAGAAGGAAGGATGAAGTGGTGACTTACTTGGAGTATTAGCTGTTTACTGCAACAAATTGCTTCCTTCAGCCTTTTTCTTTCCTCCTGTAATGAAGTTCGTTGAATATCCATCTCCAATAACAAATGCCTTGGCTCGAATTTCCAGGAACTTCCCTTTAATTCCTTTCACTTTCCATATGCTCCAAAAGTCACCGTCGCATCTTCATATCTTCGACCTCTTAGTAACGGTTGGGGTCTTAACTAAGAAACTGTTGAGCAAACGTTTCTGAAACAGTTGAACACATCTAGGGTGCGAGCATTTGCTTTACCTGTCCGTTTAATCTGTGGCCAAAGACATGCCGGAAACATAGTAAAAACAGCTAAAAATGCGATAGAAAACTTCATCTTTTCAAGTTACGAATGCATTTATGCGTTCCCTAAGAAAGCTGTGACTATTATCAAATGATAGCCACGATCAAGTTCGAGAAATATCAGGCCAATTTCATTTAATGGTGTTCACTTGCGTATTAGTCCCTCCCCCCAATCAAATTTGAGAGTAGTGTCTGGCAACAAGTTTTGGTGTTCCACCAGAAATTAAATTCATCAATGAACCAATCGATCATAGCCGGCAGATGTCTTTTTATACTGCATTTGCAAAGAACTCTTCAAAATTATTCAGACAAATTATTAGATGCCGACAAATTTGCTGTTTTTTCAAGACTGTTTCGAAGTCTTAGAGATCTTGTGTCCAAGATTCTTCGAACTTTTTAGTAAGAACGCTTTGCAGTAAGATGAAACGGAATACAAGAAAATCACTGTTTTGAAGAACAGCGTTCATGGAATGGAGAATATGTTTGAAATAAACGAATGATGGAATTCGTCGAATGGAGTTGGAGGCTATGGATACACAGTTCTAATCTAATAATGGGCAGCATAGTACGCACATTTTTCTAAAAGAAACCGTCTCCCAAGGGGCTTCAGCTTGCTGAGGAGATGCCGACGTACTAAACGATGGGGAACTTTCTGCACTGTTCATGACGTTACACGCTTTCTGCAACGGGCTGCGCGTTTGAGAGATTCATTGCGTTCTGCGAACGTTTTGAGTCGCTCGTCCACCGTTTGAACCATTTGCTTGATCTGCCTGCTCAGAAAGGGGATTCAAAAACTGACGTAACTTGCGGGCGGCAGGTTGTTGATCGGTTTGTGCTGCCGAAGCAAAGGTACTTGGAGGGGAAGCCAGTGGAATCCACCTAGGAGAACATGCTCCACAAATCTCTAAACATCAGCCAACCGCTCCGTTGTAACTCTGGCGGTGGCGACGTGCCGAAGGAGGCCGAGTTGAACGTGAAGGGATTTTTTGCACCACAGCCACAAATCTCTAACATCAATTTTGATAGTCGAAGTGGTTTATTGGGGAGCACCACAGCTCCCAAGAACGAGTAGAAACGGCCACAGGCAAGATGTACCATGAAGGGCCGCCGATCGGGGAGCTGTCGAAGGGAAAAGACCGACTTATATAGGCCTCAGGTAAGCCAAAAGCCAATCAATGGCACTGCGCGAAGAACAATGGAGGAGAACCACCCATATGAGCAAAATGATCACTGTAATGTTAGATCACAAACAGATTTCGATCACAAGTACATATCTTCGGTTGGCTCTTCAGCGCCATACCCGACACGCTCGATGAGATCTTGCGGTAGATGCAGGTGGGTGTCGTAAGCATGCACCTCATTAAAACAAAAAGTTTGATGTAAGTATGGCAATCATATTCTTCGACTAGGGTTATCTCTCGGCAAATACCAACCACCTAGCTTAAGGTACGTAGAGCGCGGCACGATGAGCTCCTCCTCTTCATTTATTTCAGCGCACGCACCATATAACAAATTTCCGCGGCTAAAACAAGAGCAGATATTGCTGCTGTTCCGAAAATGCAACGGTCGCGTCCATCGTCTCATTCATTGCTCCCAATGGGCTTGCGTTACCAAATACCTCCCTGTGATCGCGCAAAGCTATGCATAGGAGGCGAAGTGGCTTAACAACCATGCCGCGGTTGAATCACTTTGACCGCTCACACAACTGCTGCCTTCACGCATTCAACTTTTTCTTCTGCCGTTGTTTCCGTCGTCCGTTTCGCCATCTCATCCCTGCGTCAGCACCCACATATCCTTTTGTACATGAAAGAGCGCAGCGTACCGGTTCTGGCGCTTTACCCTCAACTTGTCCATGGAGGACTCACAAATTCCTTCTCTTTCGAGGCCCGACCAGACACTATGTAATCTGGCAATAAGGCAAGAGGATGTTGCTTTTATTAAGCCTTTAAAAAATCAACAGCAATAAGGTGGAGGGGATGACAAGATGAGAGGGGGGACCGTCGCTCCAAAAGCACCTTGGAACGAATGCCACCTCCGTGCCAACGAGCATCTATTACTCCTTACGCTCGAGCCACTTCGCGATCCGATTGCGCACCATTAGGGTCAGAACCAACCCTCACGACAACACCGCTCACCAAAAGCTAGAAGCACATAGATTCATTTAAGCAAACACGCCGTCGTTTTATACACACCGATTCCTGCCCTAAGCTCTGCTCGGAATCTGTTGATCTACAATTAACTGACCGCCCCCCTTACATACATCCTTCGGCCTTGGAACATTAAAGTAGAAACTGGAAGCGCAAACTCCGACTCCGCGTCGGATGACGTAATCTAGACCACGGCAAGGTGAGCGGACAACGTATACCTTGCTTCCCGTCTAACGTCACGATCGTTTATGCATTCTGAAAACCCTACCAGAATATGATTTCCTTCTTTGTGAACATGGCACTACCAAAACACTGTCACGGTTCACAGCTAAACGTGAGCTTATAACGGTTTGATCGAGTGTCTGTCGGCCACTCATAAGTATACCGTCTACAAATTGAAGAGTTCCGACGTCACCGGAAATACAGCAGTCGTAAAAAAATGAACTACGGGAACTTAACTGATGACTTAAGCAAGAAAAATGTGAAATTAGTAGAACCCGCGAAACTTCCCCAAATATGGCAAGTGACTGAAGTAAGATCTCAGTCAGTAACATAAGCCAGCAAACTCGTCATCTCTCTTTCTCCAGTGGCCGCGTCACCGCCCGCGGATTGTAAAGGATAAGTCTGACCATCACAGCGGGCAAAAGAACATACTCGAACTGTCGTCGTCGTCGACATGACTCAGCGATGGCCCGGAACACCAATAAAGTGCGGCACGGAAACTGCAGGAAGAGCTCGGTCTTGGACGTGAATGAAGGCCACCTTTACCAAGCTGCCGCCAAACGCACATGAACCAACCCAGCACTTCGCTCATATCCCTCGCAGGATAGCCCTAGCTTAAAACACCTTTCACTCACCACTTGCCATACGCAACTCATCGTTTCCGCAAAGACCGCCTTTTACCTGCCTACCCCCTTAGTCGCCTAAGTTGGGCATGAGGATTGGCGAGGTGCGGGATTCCTGTTCCTCCGGGGAATAATTGCCCAACTCTTCGTTGGGCTACCCGCTCCCAGAAATGCTCTCGTCGACGCGACTCTCCCAACGGGAAATCCTCTTCACATACCACAGCAATGTGAACCCTCTCAAAAGACATCGACCTAAGCAACAGCGATGTACCAGTCAATACTGAAAAATATGTGGAGTACACGGCATGTGCAATAAATGGATACAAAGCCATAGCCTGAATGTTTACTTGGAACAAATTCTTTCATAACCCTCACAGTCATTCCTATCGCTTGTACGTCTAACAAAACAAAATAAAGTAATTGCTCCTATTAAAAAAAATAAATAAATCAAACTGGAAAGGGCTAAAAACGGCCATAAACCAATGGAGAGCAGTTTGGACGATAGTTCTTTTAAAAATGCACGGAATACAACAATTCGTTAACGACAACATAGCTCAATTACGGCAACATAACACAGCCGTGTTATAAAAAACGATCCGCCAAATAAACTTCAATAGTTTGAAGAGTAACCATCGACACGGCATAATTATGATGCACTGGCAACTAAGCAATCGAGACCAAATTGCTTTTTTCTTAATACATGAGAACAACCGGGAAACGCAACGCTCGTTTCAAGACAGTTGCTAAAAACGGAGGTCACAATGCGAACGCGTTTTCGATGGTTTTCGCCAAATATGTCGCGCGAAGAAACCTTTACTCGTATTAGTTCGATCATCTGAAATGAGATCATTTCGTTTCAATATGCATCAATCGAGGAGGTCAAAAAAGCAAGCGGCAGTCACAACAAATGCTCAGCAACCTGTCGGCCCTCATAAGCACTGTAGAGATTAAAAAACTGCGAAGACAACACATAAATGCAAAAATCAACCTTTGTAGACTTTGTCGTAGTTTTTCATGGCTCGCGCTAGAGAACAATATTACCACGTACTAAATAAAACGCACTGCGCAACTTCAGTATAACAAGCTGAACCGAATTGTTATTTAGAAATTGATAAAACCTTGTGGCAACAACTACACAAAACGAAATTAGAACACTGGACGGAAATTAACTTCGTCCTACGAACAAAATTACCGATAGATAATACTACATACATATTTCGCTATTGAACGGTCTCAGTGACTAACTCTATTCAGTAATTTGCTCATATCCAATGGTTTCCTCGTTACAGTCCTTCACTGCAAAATCTGCATTTGTATACTGCCTATATGACGATGGAACATAGGGCTCCTGGCCTGGATGCTGAACAACATTATTCAACAATTCACCACCGATATGCATGAAAAATTTCCCGGAAAAAGCAAGAAATATACTCTATTTGAACATCTCATGGAAACTTCAATTGGGTCAGGCGGCAATAAATTAGAAAAAAGGCCGCATGGAGCGAAATAAAGTTGACAGAAAACCATCCTGGGGCAGCACATAAGCTGCACTACTTTGTGCACGGTACTCGACCTCTTTTCAAGGAATATGATGCTACATGATAGAAGCTGAAATTGAAGAAATAGCGTGACATTAATTCTATTGAAGTCTACAGCAAAAACGGATACCACTGCAGTGAGCTCTCTTCTTATTAGTGAGCAGCACTCTGTCAGAAGCGTACGCACCCTGCCCAATCAGTCGCTCTGCTCCCTGCCTTTCTCGTTCCCTCATCATATCGGCTTGTGTCTGCAAATATTCACCACTCGTTCAAGCTTATTTCTTCAGGTATTAAACACTAAAGAAAAACTTCACTTCATACTTTATTAGTGCTTCTCAAAAGACATCCAAGGCTCCAGAGCTGCAGTACTTTTACATGATTCACCCCGACTTGGAACGTCCTCAGGCTTCACGAGTCCCAACCTCAAAACTACTCATAAGGAAACACGATCTTTGACTATTCAGCCGAAAAACTTATGGAAAGCCAGTAGCACTGTGCAGGAAGGAGGTGCAAGATTCCTATCCCAATTTGTCCTTCAAAGTTTTTGAACTTAACCTCCCTGGAATTCCGAACTGGAAGTTTTCTGTTCTCCGAGGACCAAAACCAATGAAATCGATATCTGTCACCAGCAAGAGCAGCCAGTAATTCCTGAGTATACCAAAAACCAACTACCCAACAAGCTGACACTCTGTCGCCGACATCACCAATGAAGCCTACAAATGCGCACAGAGCAATAACTCCTATGATAATTAGTACGAAGTTCAATGAGCTGTCATCCGCGGTGTTCAGTGCAAGCACGTGACTATAAGCAACGCAATTTGCCTTCATGGATGCGGAATTTGCTTCGGTCTCTGTCACTATGCCAACGAGAAGTACGATACCAGACAACAAGACGTGTTTCCACAATCACACCCTCAAGATACACCGACAATGAAAATAATCTCTGACCAGCTCATTCAGGCAGATAATCCCGTCCCGCACTCATGCTTCATTTTTTTCTCATTCCGAACAATTGTGGGACACTCTTCACGTTGTATTTTTTTTCCCCGTGGCAACTATACCAATTTTGAGCCATTATTTTGCGTTTGATGACATACAAAGAGCTTTGCGGCAATCAAAGTTTCGTCTTTTCCCCATCCTCCTTCTAGCTACTCATGCTGGAAGCGATTTGGTTTCTCCATCAAGAAAAATTCTGCTGAGTCAACCTCACACCGTACATGCTTCTTGTCGTGACAGTTAAGCATCGTGACTTAGAGAGGAGGAAAGGGAGGAGTAGAAATAAACGAAAGGCCGCCCTTTCCACATTCTAAACGCCATACCGGCCAACTGCTATTAATGGCTACGCGCATACTGCTTTGAAAGAAACAATCGAAGTACAACTGATCAATACAAGCGAAACAATCGCGACGAAAGTATTGCTCTAGACCAATCAAATTTGGATGGCTCATCCATACAGATAGCAATATCATAAAGTCCACGCCTTGCGCGCTACCCAAATTTTTGAGAGTAATGTCTGATTGAAGGATGACTTTCAAGTTTTCGGAAGCGATGCGTAATGGAGAAAAAACATTTTTTTCGGCCTGAAATGAATTAGTTCTCGAAATTGCACATACTTTTTGAAATCTCTGCTCATTCTCTAGCTGTCCACTTTGTTCATCACGGTAATTCTCAAAGTTCTGAGGACGCATAATACGACCGAGTTTTCCAACACAATCACAAGAGCCAAAAAATGTTGAAGAAAGACCTGCGTAGCAGCAACCGTTGCAACTGGATCGATCTGAGTGTAGACAGTATGCGCATCCTCATGCGACACCTTCCGTGGAGTACCGCATTCGCATGCATTCGATGCAACCACAGCACAGTAATTGCCTTGAAGGGGACGCTGCGCACTGCTACTCGACGACTGTACGCTTTCGCCGATCATTGGAAGACGTGACTCCTCCAACGCCTATAAGCGTTCTCACACTGCCCAGCAAACAACCCAAGACCACACGATACCACCCAAAGTAACATGCTAAACAAGCGGATAATAATGCCGGGGAAACTGCATGGTGGTGTTTCTGCTGTCCCATTCATCAGCTCTAACAGCGCTCAATATGCTGATCTATTTAACTGCTCAGATCAATTTCCAAGAAAACATTCGTTTTCCTGATCCAAGCGGCCGAAAAATGCAGACCGACCGCTCTGAAATCTGATCCAACTGACCTGAAGTGGTGACATAATCGGTTTCGATTGTCTTTGTGCATTTAGCCGGTTTACCGATTTAAATTGCATTTCGATGTCTACAAACCCTTTTAAAATTGATAAGCCACAAAATTATGTAACTCTAGCCTAGGACATTCTACTGCTGAAGCTATCGTGCAAACGAATATACAGGCGTACATACAGATGACCTTGCGGTGATGCTGCTGCAAAATGCAAATTTGCAGAAACGAAAAACAGCAACTGAGGGGGTCCGCAAGGCGGTGAGCACAAAATAAGTGATAGACTGCCCTAAGCCTCTGACAGAATTCGGCGAATTATGTAGAGGCGCGACATGAAGGACGATATTAGGAAAGGAAACGTATAAATGGCGCTTTGCCCCATGCGCACCTATCAAGAAACTACCTATTTTCAAAAATGTCCAGCACATATACAATCCGAACATTTCCGATCAAAAGCAATCATCAGGCAATAACAGACTACGGATGACGCAAAACCTCAATAAGCTTTGTTCAGTCGCTCCTCTGGAAAATTTAACTTCACGACAACATGAGATCTCTCAGCTACCACATTTCGTCTGTCAGTTTAACTCTTCACTACTCAACTGCGTCTTCATCCTAAGCGATCATTTGCTTCATTCAGCTCTTCTCGCGCTTCACCTTCCCTCACTTTACACTTATATTTAATCAATACCTTACTGTAATAGGTTGTCCACGACCTTTCTTCCTTGTTCTTTCTTTACTTTGATGAATCAAATCTTTGAAGCACTACGCGTATCGCTCTAATGATGGCCCACATATTCGTGTCGGTGACCAAGGGTCAAAGCATGATTGTGTCCAACTTCTATAGTTTCTTTCTATCATGAACTTACTGTCTGCACCTACGAACATTTTCACAGTATCGCAAAAAAACACTTTATAACCTGAAGATACTCCATCCCAATCCTCCAAAACGTAAGTCTGAACTGAAGACTAAACAAGAATTGCGCATAAGGCGACCTTCCCTTCAAGAAAACGTAACAACTTTGCATTCGTCACATTCGCGTTCGCATCGCAGGTCTCCTTCCCCTCCGTGATTGCAAATGAAAGAAAAAAGAAGCAGCGCAACGGCAGTACCTTTTTCTTCAAATAGGTTTTCGGCGGAAGCGGGGGCGCACCGCACGGCAAATTCTTATCACCGCTTACTTCGTTGGGACGTGATATAGAAGAGGAAACATTTGCGGCCGATGCGCCGACTGAAGAACTGCAATAAACGCAAATCATTACATACAACATACACAGAAATGAGCACAGTACACTTCAAAGAACCGCTGCTCAGAATCGCAACAGCACCTCCATAAAGTTGAAGAAGCAACTGCATGAGTTCTGACACAACTATTCATAATCGCGATCTCGTCTGCTCTTCTACGTCCTCGCCAGCAAAGCTGCCGCGACTACCACTACTGACGGCAAAACAGGCAGCCAGACTGGCATAACGGGCCTACACTAGTTTCAAGCGACGAAGGATGCAATTATTCCATACCTCCTTTGTTTCCCGTCCTCCCTTTCTTCAGCTCGACCGTATCTCCTTCTGCGACACCAGCTGTACGGAACTTACTCACAGTCGGGTACGGAGAGTCGTTTGGGGAGAACCATCGCAAAACCACAAAATTTGCGGGATACTAAGGTCCGGAATGCCAGAGGCTGAAGGAAGTTAAGGCATCTATCTAGTTCCTTGATTCTATCAATAACGCTTGCATCTCAAGGTAGAGACATCTCGAAACACTGCACTACTGAGATGTTTAGAACGCGAACAGTTCTGGGAAAGCATACTTGGAAAGCGTGCGAGAGTTGAAAGAGCCAGCATCCGACTCGCCGCCAGATTCCTTGGCACGTGCAGAAGCAGCCGATGGTTTCAACAAATCGCACGTTTCGACCGTCAATGTATAGCGGTGACGTAAGTGTGACGGCACATGCGATGATACACTTAAACTGAAAGGTCGGTAGCTTTGTGCACACTTTCGTATTAATATTGGATCGAATGTCACTAAGGGAACGAATTTAGGACGGCAGTGCTGAATACGACGCTCTTTCCTTGCCCTATCTATTTTAATTTGTTTACTCAGTTCGAGTCAATGAGCCCCATCGCCAAGTGCGATTCTCACTAACCAAAAATATTTATATTCCCACCTTTTCCAGAGCCCAGCAGTACGGGAAATTCGGCACTCCGGTCCCGCGCTAAACGCAGAGCTCTTGCCACAACATATCTTCTACAACGTAACAAATTGACTGACCCGAAAAATAAAATGTTCGTTGAGAGGCGCCTAGGTGTGCATCATGAGGTGGGGCGCAATGATATGTGCATATCTGTGTGGGACGGCTGAGAAGGAAAAAAGGAGGAAATGATTGATGTACAACTATCAAAGATACTGTTACCTTTTAGACTGCCTGCTCCACTTCCCCTCCCCTCCCCCCTCATTCATCGTCTCAACCAACCCATGGCGTTAGAGGAAGATTATTTTGCAGATTTATGTGCATAGTGGACCCTAAAGGGTGAACAAAGGCAAACTTCGTGGAATGGATCCCGTCAACGAAGCCCGAATTCCTTCTGTCGGCCTCGATTAGACGTGCACGCCCTTTATTGACCGCCGATTCAATGCAGTCAACAACCGGTGGAAGCTCCTTCGCATCCCCCGGGTTGTAGTGATGTGTGGCACGCTCACCATCGTATTTCTGAACAGCACGATTAGTTGAAAAAATGCTAACTTTTAAAATGATCAAAAACAGTGCATCAGCTCGTAAATTTGATCACAGAAAAGGCCGGTTCGTTCCTTAGCTACACATTCTTTTATGCACTAGCTCCTTCGAAAAGCAAAGGACCCAACCAATCCTTCTGTCCTCGAGCTACAAATATTGCCCTGGGAACCGATCATAATAACTGGAAAGAGATCGCTCGAAACTAATGGATCTGTGGGCACTGCTTCTCACGATATCTACGACTCAAAATCACATGCCATCAGGAAACCAATTCTCCGTTTCGACTGAAGAGCAGCAGCAGGGTCAATTTTCGCAAGGGGGGGGGGGGTTGGGAGAAGAAGGGGAGTCGGGAGGCTGTAGACGTTTTTGCGAAGGATATGGGCCGACGAAAGAATCGATGAGCTGACGATTGGCAGATGGAGGGGGAAAGTTACGCCAAGGAGTGATCTGGCCAGGGCAGAACACCGACGGGAAAATCGGGAAGCGACTTGCAGAGGAGCGGCCCGTGGAAAAGCGAATTTGGCCACATGGAAGCGGCATGAAAAAGCGAGAGAAAAGTTGGACTTTAGCGCAAAGTGCTCTGCGTTTGCTGACACGGTGCATTCAATGAATATTCAAAACGCTATTGCTGATTCCTCCATGGAGAAAGAAGAATAATTTGAGACCAATTTGCCGATGCAGCACGCGTTAGGGGGGGGGGGGGGGGGGGGAGGGGGAGGGTAGCATCATTAACTGCTAATTCTGCAAACTTTCTAATAGTGAGCATAAGCAAGACAAAAAATAACCGGCATGGAGAACTGGAAATTGCCGCAAACATATGTGAAGTTAGAAAATGATAAGAAACTTTTAGGTCATTTGACATTGCCTTCGCTGCTATTCGTCATTGAACACCACCCCATGCAATGCAATTAGTACTGATTTTGCGCATTGAAAGCGATTTTTGGTAGCACGTCAATTTCAAATTTTCACATCCAAAACCCACACAAAATTCACAAAATGTCAATCCTCAAAGGGCCAGCGTCTCGCAAAATAAAGATCCTCAAGTGGACGATCGGAAATTGAGTGAAAAAATAGTGACGGGCAAAATTTTCCGAAAATCGGGGATGATGTTCCTGTGTTCCCGAAAAGCGCTTCCTCCACTCTTCCGAAAATCACACAGTCGAATTTATTCAAACGAATGGAAGGACTTTTGCTCATTCAAAAGATATCGTTCCACTCTCAAAACTATCCATCAGATGCTTGTTTTTCTGTGTTCAAGTAAAGGAAAGCCTTGGAAAGAGTTTCATTTTTGGACTTTGAAATACTTCCGTCTGCCCAGTACTCCAGAGCCACAGATAGCCGGGGAAGATTGTAACTAGCACGGCTAAATAAAAATGAGGAAAACAACAAATATAGGAAAAGAAGCAAGTGACGTACCGAATAAGAGCCGGTAACCGATTTACGAAGGCTCTTTGTAAGGATATTCCCCATCCTCTTGAGTCCGAATCTCTCAGGTGGTAACTTTACGAGACCCGGGATCGGGCTCGGACCCTGGAGAGATGCCGACGTTGAAGCATCACCTAAATTACTTCATAAAAATGGCGATAATCACTGTACTAGCGCTGGCCCCATTTTTGGGTGCTCCCGAATTTTTGGGAATTTTATACCAAAATTACAAAGAAGTAGCATTGGCTTCCGAAGAATTTCGTTTAGGGTTCCTGAGATTTGTGCTCGATTTTCGAGTATCCCTAAGCCATATAAGCAGAACTGAAATTTCCGGGAGATCCGAATCGCAACAATAACTCACTATCTATAAAGGCTAGCTCACATGGACAGCAAAAACATATGCGCAGAAACTGTCATTTTATAGTGTGAACTTAAACTTTAACAGGTGCAGCAAGCTTAAATAAATCAAGAACCTCTTCCAACGAGTAGGAGAGTTGCAACCAGAAATAAAGACAAAAATGCAGGATTTCTGGAGTGGGAGGTTCCGTAAAGAGCAAAAAAGCTAATAAAACCTCTTCACAGACGAAACTACTATCAGACTATATTGACTGAAATCATCCCACTAGCTCCCACTGGTCCACTGTCCAATCTAGACTCAAATGCTTATGACTCGTCATCGTAAGTGAGTTATCAGCCTTTATTCAATTTTGAAAACACTTCTAATACGACAGAACTGACTTCCAAAAATTTGTCACACTGCATCAGCAAGACGGTGATGTATACCTGCAGAGATTTTCAAGGTGGGGAAATAATGAGGTGTAGAAACGAAAATTATTGCGTAAAAATAAGCACAGCAACAGATGAAATGAAAACCAATCACTTCATCTTACGTTAAAAATCTTCAGCTGCCACGGTTTAACCTTATAGCAACACTGCCAGACGAGGCAAAGCGAAATTTATTCGGATCACTGTTGCTAACTATCCTTCCCCCCACCCTCCCCCACCCACCCCCAAGAGGTTGACAAATCATAGTGAGCAAAGCGAGGGAAAAGTTTCATAAAAATCATTGCTTCTCTAGAAAACCCTACCCATCAGAAATACTTTAAAACCACACCTTTACTGATAAGTAAAGACGAAGGGAGCAAGTAGGAAATTCTCTGAATCAATATTTCTGCCCTTCAAAAATTTAGACTTAAATGAGTTCATTTACAGCATCATTCGCTGATAAGCTAAGGCAGAGACGGCAAACCCAAATCATCTGAAATACTGACGCTACGTCCCCGAAGTTCTGATTACCAAGACCCTACTATCTGCAGACGTTTCATGAGTTTTAGAATGAATGAAGCGAGTCGAAAACACTCGGCATCGCTAATCGAATCCCTAAGTCGGAATTCCCTACTTTTTCCAATTTTCACTTCGGAAGAAAGAACTTCCGTGTGGTTCCTGCCTCTCCCCTCCCTTGTTCCCTGCTATTTTAACTGAAGGTACTACTCTGGCTGAAGATATTGCCTCCTCGAGATACTCTTGCATAGGTATTAAAACTACGCAACAACAATGCAGCATGCTATGAAAACTCACTTTGAATTGTTTCGGCATTAACGAATACATCCAATCTTGGTATCTTCTCTGCGGCAGCCGGAGGACTGGGCGCTTCCAGCCGAAGCGTGGACTGAGGTAACTGCAAAAGAGGCACACATTTGCACATAGTACAGTGCCGTTAACATCACAGAAGCAAAGCAAACAACGAATGTATCGCTAACAAGGTGCCAGGCTCCAATGCAACAATCACTTGATGCCAGCCCCTTTGATTCGAAAATAATGATGAAGCCACATCAAATCGCCTTTAATAACGAAAGGCGTCCTAAATAAAACCTTATCCCACATTTCCACGATGCGAAAAGTAGGTTCTAATCAGTTTTGCATGACGCTGAAGCCACAAACCGCATAAATGATCTCAATGCGGTTACAAAACTTTAACGCCTTTTATCTTCAAATTAAAGAATATTTTCAAAACGTGAATTAGAGCGACACAGTGGATCCTCCATTACCACAAAATAATGGTATATGGGCAGAACTGGCAAAAAAGATGCAAGCATTAGTTTGGAAAAGCCGAACGTGCGTCTTGCGACTGAAGTGGACGGTGTGATGCACATCCCAAATATTTCTGGCAAAATGGAGCAATTTCACGAAAAAGAATTTTGCAAAACTGCAGCTACGCTTTTTGAGGGGTTCGATTGGGACTCATATTGTCACTGAAAGTGAGAAAAATATATTTCAGCAGAAAAAAAGAACCAAATTCAGCATTCTTGTGAACCGAAGCTAAAAATTCCCGAATAAATTCTCAACAAACTTCTTCAATCACCTGGGCAAAAGATGGGTTTCAGCACCTTCTCAACAATGTGCGAAGGACGTTAAAAGGTGTGAAGGTTTGGGTGATACTAATAAAAAGCATGGTCACTCTTTTTTAGCATGCCAACAGATGAAGCGAAGCATCCGCTGAAGACGCGTACTGTAGCAGCGGAAAAAACATGGAACATGTAAAAGGCAACAGTCTGCGGAAAGCAATAAAATTGTACCCCAGATCTTGACGAATTGTTCGGTGAAGAAATAAGCTTATCAAGAGAAGCCGACTGCTGAAAACCAAAGTGCTGATCGAACGATTTCACGGAAGGAAAATTTTAGCATTCTTCGTGGTTTAAATACCTGTGCCTATGTAGCATATGATCGTAACCAAGCTAGCACATATTCTTTATATAAACAATAAACATTGAAAAAAGCAGAAGAGTTCTAGGGGACCCATGCAATATATTTTTCACAAATAGCACACAAATAGGTAGGAACCGAAACTCACCTTCATTGAAAGACGTAACATTTGCATCCATAACATAGCGCCTGTACAATATAAAGTGTCACATTCAATAAATCCCTGTTCGTATCTGCCTAGCAATTCCGACGAAAATCAAAATGTAATGTGGCGCAAAACCATGCTCAGCTCGCTCATAAAATAAACCTATAGTAATCTTGGTTTAGTGATTGCTCGGCACGTAGCACGAGCTTTGCGGCTACGCATGAATGACTTCAAATAAACGTAATCAGTGGAGATGATGGTTTTATAATCGTCAGCTTATGAATAATGTATGGTGCAGCTACCCAAGATTTATGAATGCGATGAATAAGCTCGACAAAGAAGCAAGGCGACGTCGTTCCCGTTGGCGCATGCCACAGGCGTACTTCGTCAACTTTCCCGCCACTCACATTTTCTGTATTAATCACTAATCACGCAGCTAATTCAATGCCTTTCATCAGCAAAACTTCCGGTTATGGCACTTTTCAGTCGCCTTTTCAAACTCGCTTCAATCAGCCGATAGTCAGTGGTGCATGCCTAGACACTCACGTTTAAACTTATTAAAGTGTAAGCGCACATAGCGTCATTCCATAGAACACTAATTAGCGTCTTAGACTTTCCAATCATCTTTAACAAGGAATTTTCTCGAGATGTGGCACTGGTTTCATAAACCTCTTGTCTATAAGTGTGCAGAAACTCTGTATTCTCTACGTCTCGTTCCATCCGGGAAGGTGCTCACAGAATCGACGCAACGCAATGGCCCGCAATATAACGAAATGTGGGGAAAGCAACCCTTGTATGGGGACTTTTTGCGTGTTCGGGAGACGCGATCACATCATAAAATACCCCAAACAGAACAACACAATATGTAAAAAGAGTAGCGACATCTTCATTCAACGCGCAATTGACTTTTCATTGATGGCACGCTCATGTGCAGTGGGATCGATGTTCAGGATCCATGGTCAGACATGGAAAGTAAACCGAGCAACTGTAGCATGAGTATGGCGCCCTTTTCAACTCATCCTCCCAACTCAACTGTCACGAAAAATGAGAGACAGTCCAACGGCATGTTCATTTAAATAATCACTGAAGGAACTTAAAAAGAGCTGGTTCGCCGCTACATATCACTAGGGAGGCAAACAGAAGCACTCACCATAGCGCTTCTCGAGCCATTCATTGATTTGCGCGCACCACCGATTATTCTCTTGGCCCGATCCCAGTTCTCCTCTCTCGTCGATCCTGAACGCTTAACAGTCGCTTCTAAGCCAACAGATCTTGAGCGTTGATGCTGCTTCATTCGACTGAAAACAAATGAAACAATAAAATAAATCAAACAACAGCAGTCAATGAAAACAACTCAAAACAATAAAAGGGACTAAGTACAGTGAACTCAGACATGTCAAGCATTCGTGCTGTAGTGTCGCCAAGCATGCAATAAAAACTGAAGAAAAAAAGATTTGTCAAACGAATACTGGCGTAATCTTATCAACAAACAGTACTTCGACAGCAATGTCCTCATCACTGAAAAGGAACAATGGAAAACCTGCCCCATCAAACGACCGCTACCAGATACGTTGATGAGTTTTCTGGTCTTTCTGAAATTCTCACCGATTTTTAAAATCGATTGCGATGGATCTTTCAAAAGCGGCCACCAGAACGTTGTTCGTTTGTGAGGCTTAAGGAAAAAATTCAGCAACACTTAGACTTTTGATTATCTATTCTCATGGTACTCCCCATTGGCTCTAACTCTTTCTTAATGATGTCAAGGCGCTAAAAGTGATTGTTCCTATACTCTGGAAAGTTTCTAACCCAATATGCTATTTGGAAGAGTCCCCTAAAGGTCCCAGACCTTGAGAAATATCCGAATTTTTAGGAGACAAAGGGAAGAAGTGGGTGGAGATGGTGCCAATGTGAGACGCAAGGCTCCACTCCTTTCCTCACAACATATTACCATAAAAGAGGGACCTTGTGCAAAACGCGAGCGTGCCATTGACAATCGAGAAATTTGGCCAATTAAAGGGCAGTTTTCTGATTACGCATTGCATGCAACTCAATGTTTTTTGGCTGTTTTTCCTTTGTTGAAATGACGTTATTGTTTGAAATGAGTGTGGACGGCTTATTCGTCATAATTGTAGCGCTCTGCAATCAAATGTCACATCGATCAGTAAAATCCTATCCTCACCGCGATCTTCTTAAATAAACTGTAAAAAGTGTGCTTTTCCAAATTAAAATTAACAGTGCACTTTTAAGAGAGAAAAGCAACTATGAAGAAGGAGACGCAGTGATCACCTCGCATGGCACACACAACGGGACTGAATTAGTTTTAGTAAAAGGAAGCAAAAAATCCAAGGATGCAAGAAAAAAGAAACGCTAAGAAAGGAGTCTGCAACGAAACAGCAGAAATTTCCATAGCCGAGAAATGGCCACAGGAATACCGTTACTTATTCGATCATAAATCCATATACTTAAGTGCTCGCATTCAAGTTTTTCTCCTGTTCCACGTCTTCTTTCTTATTTTTAGACAGTGGAGTTGCCTTATTTAGACATCACTCGTTCAGACATGAGCAAACAATATAGGCAAGAAGCATACAACAGAATGTCAACAAGTGTCACTCGCTGCAGACTGTTTGCCTCACATCCCAATCACCTCATTAGTCAACAGCAATATTACTTAAAAGAAACGAAACGCAATTCATGAAATGAAAGTACACCTCGACGGTGATACGTCGCGTTATTAGTTAAAACTTGTGGCAAAAGAGCTCATCTTCATCAGCCTTAAAGTGCGTTTTAGAAGAGAAGAAAAACGAAAATATCGCAATTCCAGAAGTGAAATGTGCTGGCGCGTTCCTAATCCGAAGGACGATTAGCGCCGCGAATAGAAGAAAAAATTTAGATATTAAGTCAAAATTCAATGTTCCCAACATGTTTTCTTCGAATAACCAACCTTTTGTCTCTGAAGCTGGCTGCATCGCGACCTCGAGTTCTCGCTCCTCTCTGTTGCTGCCTTAGGTATTTACCTTTGCATTCAGAGGCGATCTTCCGCTCATAATCGAAAGCTCCTCCCTAGAAAACATCCCTTCATTATTTGTTATAAAATGTGCGCCAGCCACCTGAACGAAATATGATAAAGGCAAATAAAGTTGAAAGGTTCTCTTCTTGTTCCCTAAGGCAACCGCTATGTGCACTACCATGAACAGCTGTAAAAGGAAAATTGCAAAGATACACCCTAGAGCAGTGGGTATTTGATCCGTCCGTGATTTATTGCACTCAGCAACTGGATTTGTTCGACCAACAACCATCAACTGAACGCTTCCTCATTTGCCCACTTTACCTGTACCAACTGCTTTCATTGACAAAAGCGCAATGAACATCGCATTTCCCACTGATACTTACTGGCTTGTTTTATCAAATTCCTCTTGACGTTTAATGAAAAACGCTATCACCCTTGCTAACCGGCATCGATTGATAGCTGCAACTCGAATGAGCTAAAGAAGTGCAACTTACAACGTTGACAGTCGGCAGCTGCATATTGCATGAACGAGCACCAACACATCCCGAGCCGAATGCATAACCGTTCACACCGATACTACACGTTGACAAATGATGCGCCCCAGGCTGAACAAACTTATTCCAAAAATATCTGGACTAGGCACGTTCTTTAACAAACGTCTGTGGCATCTCATATGAGGCAACGTTTGGTACCCTTCCCATCCCCTCCTCCTGAAACCGCACGTTTTGTCACGTCATCACGACTTTATTGGAGTAGAAAATGCTGGAAAGGGATGCTAAAAACTGAGTTGCTAAGGTCTGAAAGAAATACTTCCGTAACGCGAAGGGCACAGTATCATCGATACATTTGTGGTAGAATGCATTATTCACGCATTTCCCTCCCTTAACAGCACCCTCTTTCACATTTTGAGCCTCTTTTCAAGAACAATGAATTCTAAACTAGGTAATAATCAAAACTCCCAACCGAATGAAAAATAACTTCCCCTGGCAGCCACAAAGAGCAATTCCCCAGCTACATTCCAAAACCAACAATGCATACGCGGTAGGACTTTTGTTTCGAAGTAACATAAATGATGGTGAAATAATGAGCAGGACAAAAGTCCCAGTTCCCACCACTCTAGAACAGATGTATAAAGGAAGGGGGATGCGAGATTCTCTATGCTCTTTTGAGGGAAAGTGGGACATATCGAATGGGGACTTACAGCTTTCAGACCTTTCTGGAGAATGCGTATATTCCACGAGGGATGAAGGTTCTTAGAGGAATATCTTTAATATCTTTAGTTTTCAGGATGGAAAGGCGGCGGTGAAGGCGGTGAAAGTGGGGAAATATGTATCGAGGAATCTTTAAGAGACATGAATAACCTAAAACAACAAAGAAATGAGACGCTATTTTTAATCATCCAAAGTCAACTTCAAATACTCAACTCTGACTACACGTTTACTAAATACGACGGTAGCAAATACATTATGAACGAAGCTAAACTATTGTGTTCTATTAAAATTATCTCGGAACGGTTAAAAGGGCTCATTCCCCCTCTGGTATTGAAGTTCTAGTGAGCTAAATGAACTTAATGGGAATGACTTATTTGTCTTAAGTGACCAAATAGACTGGCGAGATGAAAACTCACGATGTTCGTATTCTTAAATGGACTGCCAAAACATTGCTTCCACCCGAACATGCAGCAAATGCACCGGCGACTTAGAAATGCAACCGCACGAGTAGGTGGCTCAATTTTGCAATCACTAAAGGGATAAAATTTTTGATATGCCTGCATTGGCGCAAATAAACGGCATCAACAAAATGAAAGCAAGAGCATTTACACTAAAAACAACCACAAAAAACGATAACAACAACAGCCAACCACATGCTCAGCGAAGTTGCAGACGTGTTTAGGCCAGCTGCCAGCACGGCAGACGATTTTCCTCGACGAATGTGAGTGGTTTGGAGGTGGCGTATTTTGACGTCCAAGGTCGATGCACTTCCCACTCTCTTCGTGCTGACGCGTCGAAGCAATCGACAGTTCCGAGTTGAAGACGCGTGCGCTCGCCGGAGGTGTCGACACATAATGATTCGATGCACCACCATAATTCGAGAAGTGACCATCAACAATCTCTGCAAATTTCTGACCATTCCTCTACCTTAAAAAAGAATTCCAACCTACACAACGGCAAGAACTTCCAACACATCCAGGGTTCCAGCTTAAGGCTTTCATATCAGCACTTTCAGCTGAGAGTAGTCGGCACACACTGGCCCCTGAATTAAAAAAAATTACTTGATTGTTTTCATGTTGTATTTGATAGCTCATAGACAGCAACGCTCGAAATACTTATCTGAGGTGGCAATTTCGTTAAAATGGGCGAATTTTGCTCAACGACATCAAATATTTGTGGACTTCGGAAGATATACCATCAGGTGAGTTCCAGTTTGTTCCATTACAGATAGGCTTTCCTGGCAAGTGTGTAAACACAAATATCACGTTAGTCGTCATATCACACGCAGTCCTCTCATAAAAAAGAGATATAATGACAGCACCACCCATAAAAACAGATGCTCACTGACAGATCCGCAATGATGATTCACTACGAAGGGATTCCATAAATGAGACGAACTTCATGAACAAGCACAGTATATAAACGAGTACTCTTAGATGTCTTGTAGCTGCTGAATGGTCTATTTGCGTTTCAAGCCCGGGTCCGACCAATATTCCGTGTATTTCTTGAGTTATTGTCTACCTTTTCAAAAACTTGCTTTTTTAAAAGTATTATTCATTTCTCTATCTTCAACGCTTCCTCTGTCTATTTTAAAACCTATTTAGTCATGTTTCCATCAATTTCACTTTCTCCCCTTGCAAGTTTTTTACTTGTCTGTCCTCAGCATTTCTGTTCATTTTTCTATCCTGAAAGTTTTACCTGAATAAGCTCCAATTCGAGACACTCCAAAAAGTAGAAGCCTAACTTAAGAACTTCTGCACATACAAATACGGCAGCTATTTTCAAGGATTCACAATGTAAATCTAATTTCGCACCCATTATACATTTTGTGACTGCAACTCATGTAAATCCAGAATTGCGTAACCTGCAACATGGTGCACACCTCGTCGAGTTAATCTACCACTTCCCTCGTTTGCACAACTGAAACTGGCCACTGACGTGTGAACTGTGTTGCCACTATACATGCAAGAAAATGCGCGGACAACAACTTCGAAAAAGAATTTTGGTCAATTTCGCTTCAAAGGAAAGTGACCTCCTCAATGGTGAAATGCGTGGAGCTAAGAGAAAGGCCTATATATAGAGAACCAGTGGTCACATGAAGCTTTCACACTGGAGGAATCTCACGTGCAGAAGTCCGCAATTTGAAAAAAAAAAGCAGAATCCGGACTGGATATGGTTAAGCGCATAATCACACGGAAAGGAGAGGGATAAATGGACCGAGCAACAAAATGAAATTACCAGTTGAAAAAAAAGTGTCGCTGTTTGGCTCGTTGACGTTGACATAACTGGGCGTATCCGAAGAAGCATGTCGAATATCGCAACCTGCACAAAAGCAATTCAACCTCCTTGTAAAAAAAGGAATTCCCTCAAACTTTAGAGGGCATTAAGCGTGGCGTTGTCAATGCAACATTAATCATAACTGACGTCATCAAAACTAACATATTATTGACAAACTACGATACTAATTAATTTCAGCGATTTGCTGCACCGACTACCGATTTCTCCATACGGAAAAGTGCAGAGAGCAGAGCCGTTTGAATTCTGCGGGTAAATTATACTGCTAAAGCCCGAGTATCACCCTCATAGCTTTAGTGGAGTAAAGTTCGCACATTTCATCAATTACTGCACGCCCTTCGCACCCCAGAAACTGACAGTCCTCCGAACGGATAACATGCCTATACAACACTCCGAAGCATCGGAACAAGAAGCACAATTCGGAAAAAAAGACCTATGTTTGCTTTTGGGCTCCAACACTTTATCTTCGATAACGGCGAATGGAAACGATATCTGTTGTTTCAAAACTATTGCAACCATTTGCTAAAGTGCCACTCACTTAATAAAAAGCATTGCATTGCCCGTCATAAATGCTTCCATCGAGAGCAAAACAAGCAGATACACACATCGGACTCCCTCTGATTACTGATGTGAAACTTCTACCTTCTCTTTATGCTCATACTTCGCTTACTAAGTACGCTTAAGTCACACTTTCTTAGCAATAAGATGCTATGCAAAGTGCAAATTATCGGTGAAATGCAAAGCATGTTAACGATTCACGATATTCTCCTTGTTATAACTGAATCCATCCTACTTATGCTGCAAAAATATTATCCTTGAAGAAACAATGACTGCACAAAGCAAAGGTCACTCTCCAAAGTCACTGAGTTGCTGGAAAGACGTAGACGTTGTAGTACTGAGTTTCACCTGAACCTTAATCACAGAATACTGAAATTGTTTTTCCAAATTTATTACTATGCAAATCGAAAAAAAAATTTCAACGTTAAGTGAAAAAGTGAGCGGTCTCCATGGAACAAATATTAAACAACTAATGAAAGATTTAGAAACGACTGAACAAAGATTCGTCATTGAAATTTCATGTGAAGCCTACTCCAAAGCGGTGCGGCTTCTAAAATCCCAGAACGTACTTGACTTTGCTGCCGACGACGTATTCGGAACATTAACATAATCGAAGTGCCCATCCGTTTGGCCTATACCAGCTGCAAGAACATTTCAGCATCAACTATTCCAAAGGCTTAAAACACCGGCTGGATGAACTTCTGAAAAGTTTGCCACCTTCATATTCCTCGCATACCAGCTGCAAATATGAATGTGCGTTAAATGCTTCGCCGCGACTGCTTCTCATTCAGAGGAGCAACTATAGTGGGAATAACAAACCCCTCTGACGCCTTCGCCATGCTGTCATGCATTATCCGACAACTACATTCGCTATTCCATCCCACCCTCTGATGAACTCTCGATTGCGTACGACGACAACGCCAAAGAGCTCTCCAAATTAAGCGCAGCGAATTATATCGGCCTAAGCGTCTGCAACCTTAACAACCCCCTATGAGGCATCACCACTTTAGAGCATCAGTTTGCTGAGGGCTAAAAAAGACTTATACCGTCGTTTCCATGAAGACGTGATACTATGCTAGTAAAACCCGACTTGCTCAATTATTATAAAGTACTGAAGAGTCCAATATCGCCAGATAGACGACCTATTGTAGTGACGTGAGATGTGCGGAAGAATTCTAGAGATCGAAGACGAATATTCCCTTACACTTCCTGTTCGGAAGAATCATTTGGCATTAATCAAGCCTTCGCATGTTATTATACTTTCATCGTAATCATTGTAACATCCGGCAAACAAGCAGCTTACTCGCCGATTCGTAAACATTTTGCCCTCCGACGTTCACTTTAGTAACCGCTTTCATGATGGCTTCGTAATTCATGTACAATGGCAGCGGCGGCGAGGTGTACCCATGCAGATGCCTTCGAAGGCCTGGTGAATCTGAAAAAGCAACCGGCAACATTCGATATCAATTCAGTCCTGAATCCATTCTTGGGCTCACATGCACATAGTGTAAATTGTTGGCGCTGTCGCTAGAAAAGGAAAACAAGGAAGGGCGGTTGTTAAAAGAACCGCTAGTGAGGCGTGGATCTGAACTGCAGAAACTTTCTGTAGGTAACAAAAAAGATGAGGCATAAATAAGGATATGCGTAGAGAACGGCAACGGACGGTGCTACATCTTACTTCTCATCAGCCACCAACGCTAACACTGAAAACAACAGTGACTCTGTTAGTCGGCACAGCAAGCAACAATCACCTCAGCATCACAGCTTCTAACGTCAAAAAATGGGAAAGCGCTGCGTAACAAGTATGAGTGTTTAGTGAAGTGATGGAGAACTACATTCGCATAAAAAAGTTGCACGGTGTCCCATCCTTCCACACATGCTCCACGCTGAATGAAGGTTCACCGGTACTTTAAACTCCTCTACTTCCCAACCATCCCCCTTCCCCCTCTCATCCACTTCTTTCTCAATTGAAAAGAAACCCCACCTAGGAACAGGAAGATAAACTTCCAAGTCCAATTTAACTGATGAAGAAATAAGTGGCAAGGCAATGAACGTAAAGCAATGAGACAGACCATACATTTTCCGGACATATTGGTAGTAAAAGAAAGACGCAATACCTGTACCGGAAACTTTTTGAGAGATTGGCGCAGATGCATGTTCCCTGCAAAACTCATAGTTAGAACACAAATTCTGCATTCGAAGGCAGCTTGCTCAGTAGATTTAAGCTAGCAAGTCAAACGACCAAAGTTTATCGCTAACGAAATTCCCAACCAAATGGCCGCCTTTTGAGTCAGTTCAAAACCGAAACTTCCGAAAAATTTCTCATGTCATGAGCTGCATCAGATTTTGGTTTATGCAGCGGACTAAACCGCTCTTCGGGAAGAACATTAATCCATTGTGAACGCAACTGTGTAGTGCAAGGAGAAGCGACTCTTCAACATAAAACGAAATTTTTGAATGAGCTGCAGAAGACAGTAGCCGTTACAACTTCTCAATGACGGATTCGTGCAGATGTCGACTGAGATTAAGCTCCTCGCAAAGGCGGACATTAGACGACGAGATAGAGGTTCTTCCATTCCTTATCATGCGAGCTTCTGAATAAAGGACGAAGCCTTCAAAAAAAAAAGCGCCCAAGACAATGAAAGTTTCGCCATGGGAAGTGAACCTTAGGTACTTGCTGCTACGTTATCATCTTTGAGTGCATAGAACAAAAACCTTTCAGTCATCAAAGCACAGAACAACTTTTGCCATATACGAAATACTGAGGGATTACTGTCATAATTTCCTCTATGATAATTTTACCATGAATATGAATGACAGGATGAAAGAAGCACGCTATGACGACTCTCAGAACTACACACATGTTCACTTAACGATGCCAGGAGATACTCTTTCCAAAATTTGCAAAACGCACAGCCAGATCGGCTGTTCACCTATGAAATTTGCTTCTTACCAATACAAACCCACAACCGACAACAACTGCGCAATTACGAAAAATAAAATTAGTCACTTGAATACTATAACTCCCAAAATCATTAGTGAGAAAGAACATTTTCTCCAGTTGCCTTCTGAAACTTATGCCTACGCTGTTTTACACATCAATGACGACCAAGTGAAAGTCGTCATATGCATCGACTCCTCACCTCCTGCCCTCTTTCTGAGCATGCTACCGCCTGTTATAAAGAACACAATTGATATGCGCTGATATGTATTAGAAAAAAACACCATGACTTTGATATTTATGGCAACTTGCACAATTGCGAGAATATCGGTACGCAATGGAAACTATTATTTGGAGACTAAAAACAACGCGAGATGGGCATGAGCAGATGATAGTTCCCTCGCAAACC